>OX438711.1:648750-1265000 GCA_949316375.1 Mythimna vitellina | reverse complement strand
CAGTAGTGATGAAATAAATTACACAAAGTAATGCGCCTGAGTGGGTTTGAACACGCGACCTACGAATCGTAAGTCGGGGCCGTGGTGGCCGATGCGCCCTCGCTACGCACACCACTACCTGCTTATCAAGACATCCTGTTGTAATGTTTTGTATTTTGCGTAAAATAGCTTAAAACAAAAGCCTTAAAACCTTGAAAGTTCCATTTGATGTTTGCAGCCTTCTAGGCTAAGAATGAAGTCATATTTAAGGTCAAATATCAAATTCAGTTACAACAGGTTAAGTTAGAGGCCGACACCAACATGCCTAGTCAGAAAAAGCTAAAGTTAGAATCTGTGGCAGCCTTACCTACTCAAGGTCGACGAAAATATGCCTGTATATTCAAATGCTAACAAACATACTGTAACTACATTGTAAGTAGTAAGTTAGGAGGCGTTTATTAATTACGTGACGGTCACTTTGGCGATTTTTATGTTAGACTCGCGCAATAAGGACCTGTACACACCACGTTTTTTACAGGCGCCGTTGACGCGCGTTTGTGCCGATACAGCCCCCCGAGCCAAGTTACGATTGTTTCGTTTGCGTCATCAGGTCGTCGGTCCACCTTGTGGGAGGCCTTCCACGGCTGCGTTTTCCGATGCGCGGTCGCCACTCTAGAACCTTTCGGCCCCATCGACCATCCGTTCTACGAGCAATATGCCCTGTCCACTGCCACTTTCGCGCGATTCTTCGGGCTACGCTTAAAAAGAATATAGTTTTTTCTATACGCTATCCTACTTATGCTCCAAGGTTTACCCTCCACGTATGATCTCATATATGTAAACATTATCATTGAAATGGTAAACTATATTCCTTTATCTATTCATGATGTCAGCTGGCGTATATCAAGAGTTACGAGATAACCTAAAGGTTAATACTTAGTACTTACTTATGTACTGATAGCTAGATCAAGTAATTGCATACGGGGATCTCTCTCGATCCCTTACGTAGTGTTAGAAGGTCTCCCGCAAGGGGGACTATTGGCCTGGTGAGGGTCGCGGGAATGTCTGTCTCCAACAGTGGATGTCTTTCGACTGAAATGATGATGATGATGAAGATCTCTTTCCATGTTCACTGAAAAGATACATACTTAATTGATTAGGATTGTGATTTTTTTATTTGAGCAGATGTTCATGAGGGTCATTTTTCACTCGTCTATCGTCAACATCGAGCATGGTTTAAAAGCTTGTTGCTTCATCTAACGCAATCCAACGCGATGTTTGACGAAAAGGCAACACGAAAAAAGAGAGATAACGCCTGAAAACTCTGTTGGCATTCGGTAACTCCGTGATTTACTTGAATATTTCACAAAACTTGTTCCAGGAAATACATGTTTCTTTTTTAATCCTAAAAGTTTGCCAGAAAAATTGTCGTCATTCAGAATCTCGTTTAAATGTGCAAGGCTTCTATTAAATAATTATTATTAACTAGCTTCTGCCAGCGGCTTCGCCCGCGTGAAAGTAGGTTTCTCCTAACAAACTTTGGTAGATATTTATAAGATCTACAATTAATTAGAACATTTTATAGTTCTATCTTTTATAGTTTAGGCAGCGTACGCAAAATAACTAACTTTTCTGGTTGACTTTTTACACCTTGTCTCCGAAAAACTCAAATATCTTACGGAACCCTATTTTTTTCCAAAATAAAATATAGCCTATGTTATTCGTGGATAATGTAGCTTTCGAATGGTGAAAGAATTTTAAAAATCGGTCCATTAGTTTTTGAGCCTATTCATTACAAACAAACAAACAAAGTTTTACTCTTTATAATATTAGTGTAGATTTATTAGGCTCTATTTTTGTTTATTCTCTTTTTTTTAAGTTTACCGGGTCAGCTAGTTATTTACTTGAATAAAAACATTTCGTTCAACAGTAGTACCTTTATATTGTTTATTGAAGCAACTTGCTGACTTATGATTTCACATACCTACCGAGAGTCAGCTAAGGGAAAAAACAACTTACAAAAACAATAACCTGTGACTTAGTCACCGTGTAACCTAATGACCTGATTAATAGCAAGCTGTTCTTGTGTGTTAATAATGTGAGACTAGCTGTGCTTTGATGCTCTGCCTGCACGTAAAGTTATTTTTTTATTATGATAATTTGCTTCATCATGTACTGAAGGCACAAAGTGGACCGATGACCTGATGCGACACGCATAGGAACAAGAGTTGTGCCGACATTTGGGGGAAGCCTAAGGTTTTTTTAGCAGGACGAAAATATTGAAACCTTGAAAAAAAAAGCCATGTTTTTTACTTAGCCTTGCCTGCCAATGAGCCAAATAGCAAGTTTTTAACCGACTTCTAAAAAAGGAGGAGGTTCTCAATTCGGATGTTTGTATTTTTTTTTTTATGTTTGTTCGCGCATATCTTCGTCGATTGCCAATCGATTTGAAAAACTCTTTTTTTGTTGGAAAGGGTATACTTTCCAAATGGTCCCATAGTCACCAAATTGGGATCTGATGATAGAATCTTGGCGAAATCGAGGGAACTCTTCAAATATTATAGGCAATTATAAAGTGATTTTGGTATTTTCATTGACAAATTAAGCATTTACAGTCAAAAAGTAACATTTGATGAAGTGGAACTGAGGAAGAAGACCAGAAATGGTCAACGAAACTTCATACTCCACACCACCCCAGTTCACCTACCACAGTTTTGTCTTTTTAACCCAATGGTTGACTGGTAGAGAATGCTTTGTGGCATTAAGTCCGCCTATGTACCACCACTGTACATGAAGCTTAAATAAATAAATAAATAAATAAATACTCGCATAGATATCACAATGAATATAGTTAAGCGACTATGACAATACAAAAAAAAAATGGTTCTGAATAAAAATATGTTAAATTAAATACAAATAATACCGAAAAACACCGACTTCCGAAATTCAAGTTATTGTGATCCTTTTACTGTTTTTTTAGTGATGTCGGTTATTTTTTTTTTTGTAAAATGTTTTTTTCACATTACACAACTGCCTACATCCAATTACCTACTAAAAAACAGAATATAATTATCCGTATCACCAGTTAATCCCATGAAAACACCACAAACAATATAAGATACAATCTGTACGTGTCAACGTAGGAAGTATATAATAATATTTTTCTCACAATTATTATTACTATGGAGACTTAAGAAAGCTTGTGAAAAAAAAAATGTAGAACGAAATGCTATTATATGGTAATTATTTTAACTAAAGAACCCTTCTTTAGTTCCATGTAGAAAAGCATGTTACAGATACCGGCAAGGATCTTGAGCGCTGACTTCTACAGTTCTACTTGCACAGAAGCACGCAGAAGTGAAATATCGGGTCTCTTTAGTGGTATAAAAAGAGACGCGTAGGCGGGGAGTGCAATCCTTGAACAGTGATTGACGCGCTGATGTGTACGATGCGCAAAGCGATCTCCGCTCTTTCGCCGAGTGCTCAAGATTCGTGCCGCTATCTATACAAAAAGAATCATAAATATACATGTGGCGTGTATACATGTGAGTGAGAAGCTGGCCAAAAGAAAAGATGGATGGAGTGTGTGAGGAGTGATGTGAAAGAAAAGGAAGTTAGTGATAGCGTGACGGATATCCACCATCTGTTTTTTCTTTTAGTAACATGCGTTTCATCTTTCCTCTTCACATAAACACACTATTCGAACTTACAAACTTCTTCAAATAACTTATCATGTAACTAATCAATAATATGTATTATATAATTTTTACAATTAGTTACGTCAAATTTTAACGAATAATTGAAATATTAAAATATCAATGCAAAATTTTAATATCAACAAGGTTATATTGCTGTGTTCTTACAGGTTCTACAATGGTTCTTTTAGTTTTTAGATAAACTAGTGCTTGACTGCGATCTCACCTGATGGTAAGCAGTGACGCAATCGTTGATGGTGAGGCGCACTTGTTTATTAAAAGCCTATTCACTTTAGCCTTAAAAATGCCTAAATTATAATCGGACGGGAAGGCCGCAGCAAGCAAATCGTTCTAGTCCTAAGGTCTACAATCCAGGCCTTGGCACAGGCCATAGTCCAGAGCGAGAAGGAGTGGCAAGCGGTCGCTTCCTTTGCGAAGCAGTAATGTTGGCAAAGGAGGAGGCCGCACGTGCAAGCGTGAGGGCGCGGCCCTCACGTCCCAGGCGCCAGGATCCCGATCCTGATTTCCGGCCAACGTAGGCGCGGGCTTGCGGAAGGCGACCAATGGGTAGCTCGCCGTCCGATCATCCGGTATCCGTTTGGACCGATCCCAAGTCGTCGACGGCGCGTACTGTTCCACACGCGCCTCAAAAATATGTCAGCAAACCGTAGAGGCCCAGTAGGGTCGGAGGAGCCTATTGGCGCCAAGGGTCTGCTTCTGAAAGGAAGACTCGGCCCTAGTATGAAAGGCTACGAAGGAACAGGAGTGGATTTTAGTCAGTAAAACTCTGACACATCCTCTCGCACCGCTCAAGAGCGGGGGGAATATCATTAGATGATTTTCCCAACCAAAAAAAAAAAGGCTTCATTCAGTCTGTTGTTCGTGCCATAACCGTGCCAGCTCCTACAAAAAATACATCTCTTTTTAATATCAATTTAGAGGTTTAGGTTACTGCCATCCATCATAATTTGCCACAATCAGTTCATCTTTTTTGCTACATTAAAGCAAAATGGTGTATCGTGTTCAATCGCCTTTCTCGCATGCCAGTGTTTAGGGCACGCCTTCGTTGCTATGGTGACACTAGGCGTGGGAGAAGTGTGTCATCTTAGAGATATTGAAACATTTGCATCTGAATCACTGAAATGTTCCGAAACAGTGATGTGTATCATTTGGAACATCGGCTCAAAAGATACAAACGGAACATTTGAAACATCGGCTCACAAGATACAAACGAAAAATTTGAAACATTGGCTCACTAGATACAAACGGAACATTTGGAACAACGGCTCAAAAGACACAAACACAGACACTGACTGCTATGAATCGTGATCTGTTACGTTGCGCCAACATACCCCAACAGGTTTGTTTTATTGAATTTTGATTTGAGAATAATTTAAAGCAGATGTTTTAGTTCAGTTCATTAAAATTTACACTATTTACGTTTTAATTTGAATTTTATAAAGACTGTAGGTCACTTGAGTGTTTCAGTGTTACAAATGTTCCAAATGATGCATTTAAAACATTACTGCTGTTCCAATCTTTCGGAACACTAAATTGTTTCGGAACAGTGAGACGATTCAGTAAAGAGTAACACACGCCTAGGTGACACCTCATAAAGTCTTTAATTATTATCAATATTCGTCAGGCGTTTGTCTTCTTATATTTTTTTTTCTTATTGTATAAGTATCTCATATGTACTCCAAAAATCGATAGCACTTACATGTTTTTTTTGGGGTTCACACCCTTGACTTAAAGACTTCTAGATTGTAGCTATCAGGAAACACAGACTGCGACAAGGAATTTCACTCCATAACTGTACGCACAATGAATGTTTCCAAAACGTTTTGTGCGTATGGGTGGGATGTCCACCATGTAGTAACGGCGCATGCAGCTGTAGTGACATCTATGGCGTCACATAAGAACTAACCCTGCATCGCGCAATCAAAGTTCTCCGCGCGATTAGAATTAGAACAGCAATCATCATCAATCAGGCAGCTGCCCACCAGACATAACACCCGTCTGGTCGGAGGCTCTTCCCTTTTCAACGGAGGTTTGCGGGACTTTACATTCTGTTCCGCCAACCCTCTAAACAATAATGGCGCATTTGTGTCGCTTTTCGCTGCAAAAATTCGTCCGGTGTAACTGTGTCTAAGGCTTTTTTGCAGTCCACACGCGATTTCGTTTGCGTTTGTTTTTTTTTCCTTTAAGCATTTTAAAAGCCATGTGAATGGGTTATTACCTTATCAGGTATTCGGCGAAGAATTCGACCCATTTACATAGCATGCGGTACTTATTGTGTGGTAGCGAAATACGTTATTGGATTAGGATTATTTTCACCTGAATGGCTTTGCCCGGGATCCGTTTACCATTGTTACCTATTACAATATTTGTTCGGAAATGAGCAGCTTACAATAATTTCTTACGCATTGCCAAGAATATCAAAATCTAGCTGTGAAAATGTAACACATTCATACAGATTTATATCTGCTTTAAAAAAAAATTATCTAACCTATTATTTTACCATTTGCATTTTTATTTATTTTTGCCATTGTGACACCCTATTAATTTTAATTTCCTAATGTAAGTTGTGTTTTTGGTATACAATAGCGCCACTTTCAGACTTCCTCTAATATATTCATTTCTCACTTTATCCATTCTTGTCACACCACACATCCATCTCAACATTCTCATCTCCGCTACATGCAATCTTTTTTCATCCGTCTTTTTCACAGCCCAACATAAAGTTGAAGGGGAATTGTTTGTCTTGGTATGGTCATGTAAAGAGGAGAGATGAAACACATGCGTGATGAAATCCGTACGATATTAAAAACATCCTAAGGGGGGGATGAAACGGAGTCCTAAAGTTTGTTTGGAGAAACCTACTTTCACGCGGGCGTAGCCGCAGGCAGAAGCTAGTCTAGTATATAAAAATTTCGTGTCGCAGTCTTTGTTATCGAATTCCTCCTTAACAGCTTGACTGATTTTTATGAATTCTAAGTTTTTTGCCACATAAACCGAAGTATCTTTTTTTTCTTGTTAACTTTCAAGTTTAATTTTATTTTACAGCTTCGTAATTACCAAAATAATTTAATTTTATTAATTTTATTTTATTTAATCAATTTTACCTCGATACCTCCACGTGTTCCCAAAATAAATGGTCTTGACAGACAGTCGGACGGACAACAAAGTGATCCTATAAGGGATCCGTTTTTTCCTTTTGAGGTACGGAACCCTAAAAATCGACACATTAAATAAAAATAATAAGGATCTACCTTGGACCTCTTTTTTTTTAAATGTGCTATCAACTACCGCTAAAACAATTAACCACATTAACCATTCCATTGTTCCCGGCTCTGAGCCACTTGCCAATTCCTAAGGAGGACATCTAATTCGTCCCACCATCTCTGTTGTGGTCTGCCGCGACCCCGTCGTGCAATTGGTACCAACTTTGTGATTTACTGACCCACCGCTCGATCGGCATGCGGCAGATATATCCAGCCCAGCCCCGAAACGACGCAAACGAAACGATCGTAACTTAGCCCTGATTAAGCTGGGCAGCCTTCTGAGTCACGTCAATGATCTGCGTTTTGGACCGCAGTATAGTGTTTCGAACGCGATCCGTTATTTTAACACCTACTATCATAATCATTTCACCCGATAGACGTCCACTGCTGGACATAGGCCTCCCCCAAATGTCGCCACAATAAACGGTTCTGTGCGTCTCGCATCCTTCGGCAATGTGCCCTGCCCATTGCCACTTAAGGTTGGCGATTCTTCGTGCTATGTCGGCAACCTTGGTTCTCCTGCGGACATCTTCATTTCTGATTCGATCACGCAAGGAAACACCGAGCATAGCCCTTTCCATTGCCCTTTGGGTGACTTTGAACCTTCTGATGAGGCTCATTGTGAGCGACCATGTTTCGGAACCATATGTCATCACTGGCAACACCTAGTACACCGCTCATATCAACCAATAATTCAAACTACTGCAGAACAAAGCCCTTTTCTCCTGCAGAGTACAGCTGATACAACGATGCATCGATCACCACAATAAAAAATAAAAATTAAGTCTTTTAAATTGATAACAAGGCATTATGAAACAATAGTTTTAATTAAAATGTCAAATAAAGGTGTGTAGGCGACTGTTATTGACCCTGAAAGCGAATAAAAGTGTTAATGAATGACGTAATGTGGAAAAGTAGAAAGAAGTTCAATACTTTGTTACTGGGGCTTTACAATGTCGGGCGTGGGGCGAAAAAGAGGGATGGAGCTATACACCCTATATCATCACCGTGTCCTCGTGGGGGCAATCGGCGGCGGCGATCTCTCGCGCCGGGCCTTGGTACAGGCCATGGTCCGGAGCGAGGAGGAGTGGCAGGCGGTTGCCTCCTTCTGCAAAGCAGTAATGCTAGCAAAGGAGGCGGCCGATCGCGTGATGCAGCGGTCCTGACGCCCCAACCGCCGCCGGGACTCCGATCCCGATTACCGGCCACCGTAGGCGCGGGCTTGCGGACGGCGAGCAATGGGTGGCTCGCCCCCCGACCGTCCGGTAACCGTCCGGACGGAGCCCAAGTTGTCGACGGCGCGTATTGTTCCACGCGCGCCTCAAGGAGATGTTAGCAACTGTAGGGGCCCAGCAGGGTCGAAGCCTACTGGGGCCAAGGGTCTGATTCTGTAAGGAAGACTCGGCCCCGGTACGAAAGGCAACGAATGAACAGGAGTGGGTTTTTAGTCAGTAAAAGTCTGACACTATCTCCCGCCCCGCCCAAGAGCGGAGGATGTCATAAGATGATTTTCCCACCAACCCTATATAGCTTCATCCCTTTAACAGTTCAGTTTAGGTCGTCAAATTTGGTAGGGATTCTGATAGCTACCAACCTGGGGATCTTTAAGTTAAGAGTGTACAGCACCCCTAGCCAAGCTGATAATCTGCAACCTTTAACTTAACGCTAGTCGAAACAAATCAAATGTATGGGAATGACATCATCTCAACGTTAAGTCACGTGGTCAGAATAAACGAATAGAAAATGAATTGTTATTGTTTCTACAATGTTCAATGCTACATCCTTTGTTATCGTAGAACGAGCGGCCGACTCAGGCGCGTCAACATGGCTACCAACTTATCGTTTTCTACAATTGCTGACACCGAAGCGTTACCGATTGGAGAACGGAATTCTACACGAAACGGTTGTAACTTGACTAGGGGGGCGGTTTCTTTAAGTCAAGAGTGAATAAGGTTACTTCTAGGCAAGCGCGTTTCATCGACGACCAGTTACCATCAGGTGAGATGGCGGTCAAGCGGAGCCTATCAAGAATAAAAAAAAAGTCTAATCATATTTTGAATGGAGTAAAACTTCGTGGTCTCGCTAGAAGTGGATTTTCTGCCATCATTCTGTGAATCAAGTTGACAAGTCCCACTTGTTCATCATTCAGCAATGACTCATTTGTGTATAAGTTGAGGTTTTGAACAAATAATTATACAGCTGTTAGGCGCCTGGCCGAGGTTCTGTTTAGCTCGTGACTAATGTTATGACAAGGGAATGGTAATTATATTATTATGTGCAAGCTAACTTCTGCTAGCGGCTTTGCTTGCGAAAAACTAGATTTCTCCACAATCCACAAATTTTGAACCCCCGTTTCATCCCCTTAGGGGGTGAATTTTAGAATTTTTGTATAAAATTTCACGCCCCCTAGTCCCACTAGTTTCCGGCTGTGTGTTGATACGTCAGTCAGTCAGTTTCTTTCGTATGCAGGCCGAAAGTGACCACAATTTAAGGTCCTTGGACCTTACCCCCTATGACGTGTAAAATGTCAAGCATGAGAGCGGGATGGAGCTATACACCCTATATAGCTCCATCCCTTTAATTCCCGTAGGCGCGGGCTTGTGAACGGCGAGCAATGGTTGGCTCGCCGTCTGATCGTCCGGTAACCGTCCGGACCGGGCCCAAGTCGTCGACGGCGCGCACTGTTCCACGCGCGCCTCAGGGAGTTGTCAGCAACCGTAAGGGCCCAGCAGGGTCGAAGCCTACTGGGGCCCTAGGTAATGCGAAAGAGATCCCCGGGGCCAGGAACAGGAGTGGGTTTTAAGTCAGTAAAAGTCTGACACTATCCCCCGCTCCGCCCAAGAGCGGGGTATGTCATTAGATGATTTTCTCGCCCGGAAAAAAAAAACCCATTTAACCTTTTGAGTAGCGTAATTAGAGACACAATAGAAAGACAATGACCGAGCGAACGCCGGCGTTCGCTCTCTCATTGTCTTTCTTTTGTGTCTCTAATTACATTAGGTAGGTATTCGAAATGTTAACAGTTCAATTTAGGTCGTCAAATGAATCGTGAGCTTGTGGTAGGGTATCTGTAGTCCTAATATTTTAACCACGGCAGGAGTTGTCCCCACACATTTTGCAAGAACATAAAAGGAGCGAAAAATGGTTTGCCTTAAGTCAATATAAAACAGAATCTTATGCACTGCATTCATGTGAATCGTGATTCATGCGCTATTTATTACTCATCATTGAAATATAATATACATATAGTTCCTGCGACTTGTCTCATTTATACAGTTGAAATATTGTCGTATTGTTATCTATAATATATCGACGTATCACATCGGATCAATACAGGATGGATGAAATGGCGACAGATCACTGGAACAATTTGTGACCCAAGTTGAAGGGTAAAATCTACAAGTCCGTGATAAGGCCTGTCATACTGTATGGATCAGAATGTTGGGCTGTGTAAAAGACGGATGTAAAAAGATTGCATGTCGCGGAGATGAAAATTTTGAGACGAAAATGGATAAAGTGAGAAATGAATATATTAGAGGAAGTTTGAAAGTGGCGCCAGTGACTGAAAAGTTGAAGGGGAATGGTTTGTCTTGGTATGGTCATGTAAAGAGGAGAGATGAAACGCATGCTACTAAAAGAGTTATAAGTATACATGTGGATGGGTGGAGAGGGAGAGGGAGGCCAAAGAAAAGATGGATGGATTGTGTGAACAGTGATATGAAAGAAGAGGAAATTAGTGATAGTTATTGCGCCGACCCCAAATAAGTTGGGACAAGGGCAGGAAGATGATGATGTTATCTACAATCCTATAATTATACATTTAAAAAAAAAATGAAGTGTCTGTGAGCTAGCGGACAGCGAGCAATGGGTCACTATCCGACCGTCCGGTAACCGTCCGGACCGAGCCCAAGTCGTCGACGGCGCGTATTCTTTTACGCGCGCCAGGGAAATGTCACCAAATCGTAGGGGCCCAGCAGGGTCGAAGCCTACTGGGGCCACGGGTAGTGTGAAAGTGAAACCCGGGGCCCTGGGACGAAGGCAAAGAAGGAACAGGAGTGGGTTTTTAGTCAGTAAAAGTCTGACACTATCTCCGGCCCCGCCCAAGAGCGGGATTTGTCATTAGATGATTTTCCCACCAAAAAAAAGTGTCTGTAATATCAAAATGCAATTTTTAAAACTTTTGGTCTGTCTGTCCTTAACGTACCATAACAGACGACTGCTATTGTCTATCTCCGTCTCACTTAATTGACGCGCAAATGACAAGGACAGTTAGTACAAAACATCTAAAGTTGCCAAGATCTCACAAAGGCTGACCAATGACAACAGAATCTTCTAGTGTCTTCGCAAATATAATATACTTAAATTAAGTAATTTAGATTTATTACATGTAAATGAAACCTACCCAAATGTCCTTTCCTTGGTATTGTTCGTCAAGTCGTGGAGCTCCTTAGTAGTCCTGGGTTGAGCTTTACGAATACTGACAAATGCTTGCACTGACTGGACAGGTCCACTCAAATCTGTATGGTTCTTTCTTCAAAAGACCATGTCAGACAAATCTGCATGGTTCTCATGTGATTTAACCATTACATATTAACTATATGGAATTTAAAAGAAACTTTGATCCCTGAGTTTGTTTCGGTGTTTCTTCTCAGGGTAGTCAGCCAGGAAACACCGGTCTCATCTAGTTAAAAATGACGAAAAAAAATTGACTTTATAAATAACTTATTTTTTTTTTAATTTTTCTAAAATAATAAATACTATGAAAAATATCAAATCATTAAGAGAACTTAATAATAATTCTGACGAAGACCAAACTGAAGTTGAGAGGACTTCAAGTAGTAGTTCCGAATTTTACGCTTAAAGGAAAATTTACTTACAACAACCTTTTTTTTCATATTCATATAAACCAGTGCTTGACTGCGATCCCACCTGATGGTAAGCGGAGATGCAATCATTGATGGTCAGGCGCACTAGTTTATTAAGAGCCTATTCACTCTAGCCTTGAAGACAACTAAATTATAGTTGGACGGGAAGACCGCAGCAGGCAAATTGTTCCAGTCCTTCGATGTACGCGGTACAAACGACGAAGCGAAACGCTTAGTCCGGACCGTTGAAGTTTCAACAACGTAAGGGTGGATACTACTTTATGCATATTGTAGAGAATAGCTGAGAATAATTTCGTAAATCCATGCGAAACTGGGGCGGGTCCCTAGTTAAAAAATAATAAAAACCAATTGATCTTGAAGACAGAATGCCGTACGGTAGGCTAAAAGTTCACTCAACGATAAAGTCACACTGCGTGCGCGTTACGTCAGAGTTCAGGTTATCAATGTTTGCAGCAGATCTAGACGGGTCCTTGAGCTAGAATAATATCTATAAATCATTTAGTGCGTAACTAGATTAAAAACATTAATTTCTAAAGCATCTTTCGGGGATCTGTTTCATGCGGGATTCTTTTATTTATTTATTTACTAGCTTTTGCCCGCGGCTTCGCTCCCGTCTATATTCTACTACTGTACCCTACTCTACCCAACTCTACCCTACTCTACCCAACTCTACCCTACTCTACCCTACTCTACCCAACTCTACCCTACTCTACCCAACTCTACCCTACTCTACCCAACTTTACCCTACTCTACCCAACTCTACCCTACTCTACCCTACTCTACCCAACTCTACCCTACTCTACCCAACTCTACCCAACTCTACCCAACTCTACCCTACTCTACCCAACTCTACCCTACTCTACCCAACTTTACCTTACTCTACCCTACTCTACCCAACTCTACCCTACTCTACCCTACTCTACCCTACTCTACTCTACCCAACTCTACCCTACTCTACCCAACTCTACCCAACTCTACCCAACTCTACCCTAATCTACCCTACTCGATAAAATGTATCCTATGTCCGTCCGTCGGTTCTGAACTACCTCCCCACCAATTTTCAGCAAAATCGGTTGAGCAGTTCTTGAGTTATAAATAGTGTAACTAACACGACTTTCTTTTATATATATAGATTTATTGGTTCACCAACAATTGTTTACACTGGTATTATGCTAAAGGTACCATGCAATAAAATAGAGTACAATAGTGTAACAATCACTTAAAGGTAAACTCCGCATGATTTAAGGATAAGTTGCATAATGAGAGAGAGAGAAAAAGCAGACTTAACTAATTTAATCTAAAATTATTATTGAAAACACGCGACCTCATAAATGTCTAATACAGATCGAGATGATATTTATAAATCATCATCATCTTCCTGCCCTTGTCCCATCTTATTTGGGGTCGGCGCAACACGTTTTTTTCTTCCATTCTATCCTGTCAAAAGTCATACTATCACTAACTTCCTTTTCTTTCATATCACTGTTCACACAATCCATCCATCTTTTCTTTGGCCTCCCTCTCCCTCTCCACCCATCCACATGTAAACTCATAACTCTTTTAGTAACATGTGTTTCATCTCTCCTCTTTACATGACCATACCAAGACAAACGGTTCCCCTTCAACTTTTCAGTCACTGGCGAGATGATATTTATAAATAATGGTTTTTAATTTAATTCTTTGAAAGATATACAGTGATCCTTTTTTTTAAGGGTGGAAATCATCCATGACATCTCCCACCCTTGGGTGGAGTGGGAGGGCGTGTCAGACTGTCCTCATCCTCGTCCTCCAGGCGGGTCGCCTCCTAAGTTGCCATTCTTCTTCCTGTCCTTATCCCATATTACTTGGGCTCGGTGCAACACGTTTTTTTTTTTCAATTCGGTCCTGTCACCGGTCACGCTGTCACTAACTCCCTTTTCTTTCATATCACTCCTCACACAATCCATCCATCTTTTCTTTGGCCATTTACATGTATACTCAGATCTTAGTAACATGCGTTTCATCCCTCCTCTTCACATGGCCATACCAAGACAAACGATTGCCTGTCAACTTTTCCGTCACTGACGCCACTTTGAAACTTCCTTCGAGGATGGATAAAGTGAGAAATGAGTATGACCTGTACCATGACGTTTAAAATAAGATTGTTTCATTCTTATTTCCAGTGTGGGTAAGAGATGGCGCTAGACAACCTGTATGGCTCTGTCTCTTACCAACACTGAAATAAGAATGAAACAATCTTACTTTGGACGTCATGGTAACCCCGTATATTACGTCACCACACACCCATCTCAACATTCTCATCTCCGCTACATGCAATGATTTTTCATACATATTTTTCACAGCCCAACATTCTGATCCATACAATATGACAGGTCTTATCACGGATTTGTAAATTTTTGAAACTTCAACGGTCCGGACTAAGCGTTTCGCTTCGTCGTTTATACCGCGTACATCGAAGGACTGGAACAATTTTCCTGCTGCGGTCTTCCCGTCCAACTATAATTTAGGTGTCTTCAAGCTAGAGTGAATAGGCTCTTAATAAACTAGTGCGCCTGACCATCAATGATTGCATCTTCGCTTACCATCAGGTGGGGTCGCAGTCAAGCACTGGTTTATAAAAATTTAAAATAAAAAATATTACCTTTCAACTTGAGTGGCATCCGTGGGTCACAAGTTGTTGACACTAAAAACAAAAAACAAATACCATGCTACCTTCAAACGTGCAAGCAAACAAGCTAGCAACACTCCACCAGGAACTATACTCCCCCATGTATTGGTTTGGCATATTTCATAGACAGACGGTAAATAAAATAGATCAAAGTGTGTGTCTATATATAGGTGCCGTAAATAACGAGTTACCTAGATACTGGAGTGGTTTTATTTTTGGATGTGTTAGGCGGATTGCAGTGGTGCGTTTGTATGATATGGTCCATTTGATTTGTTGATTAGAAATAAATGTAGTCTTTGTAGAAGATCGCAGTCGCTCCATATAAAATACTAATATCCAAATGTAACCTTATCGGTTAGACTGTATAGCGACATCTTTGGTGTTACATAAGAACTAAACTACGAAATGCTACATCGCACAATAGGGTATTTTAGTCTGAGAAAAAATCTAAAAATATATTATTAAAATAGCTTAGGCAAAAAGTAGTTGGCAAGTCTTAGTTTTAGTTCATAATAAAAGTTTTCAGTCTTTTTATCTGTTCTTTATTACGTCATTCGGCTGTGTAAACTAAAGTGACAGCTGTCAACTGATCGGCCATACTGAGTGAATATCAGCGTATTTATTTACACAGCCAACTGACGTCACGAACTCTCGACCACAGTGTAAATATGGCGTCCACTGCGTTTTGCATTTTCGTCAAATTACGTGCGAAATTTGAAAATGTAATTTTTTATTTCATTTTTATTATGGTACTTAGCGACTGAATAAAAACTTTGTTTTTTTTTGGTGGTTTATTAGCACTATAGAGTCTAATTCAGACACTATTCAAAAATGAGTGTAATACTTTATTACCGATACACACTAAGGGTGGAATTCACCAATAAAACTAATCGCGTTTTAAAATTTGGCTCGCATAATCGCGTTTAGCCGCTGTCACTAGTGTCACTTGTAAAAATACAACAAAAGATAATACAGACAAGTGACACTAGTGACAGCGGCTAAACGCGATTATGCGAGCCAAACGTTAAAACGCGGTTAGTTTTATTGGTGAATTCGGCCCTATGATGTTTCGTGTAGAATATATATATATAGGAGTCGGTTCACACAATAGCTTTTGTAAGCCTCTTGTATAAACAGCTTTACTTATTCAAAACCCACACTACGTCTAGTAATAATACAGTAGACTACATCGAATGTAACATTATTAAGATTAATGATGATCGACTGCTATGTTATAAGTTTATATTGGGTTCAAAAGATTAAATAGACAAGATGTATAAATAATCGATGAAGTAGAACGAAACGTAATCGATCATAAATAACGTAATGTCTGACTTTTATACAAGCTGTTTTTTTTTTAGGTGGAAAGTTGTCTAATGACATATCCCGCTATCGGGCTAAGCGGGAGATAGAGTTAGACTTTTACTGATTAAAAACCCACTCCTGTTCCTTCTTTGCTTTCACACTACCCGTGGCCCTAGTAGGCTTCGACCCTGCTGGGCCCCTACGATTTACTGACCTCTCTGAGGCGCGTGTGGAACAGTACGCGCTGTCGACGACTTGGGCTCGTCCGGACAGTTGCCGGGCGGTCGAACGGCAAGCCACGCGCCGTCCGGGATCGGAATCCCGGCGGCGTGAGGACCGTTGCCTCGCGCGATCGGCCGCCTCCTTTGCTAGCATTACTGCTTCGCAGAAGGAAGCGACCGCCTGCCACTCCTCGCTTCGGACCATGTCCTGTACTAAAGCCTGGCGCGAGAGATCTCTAATTAATATAATTAATAATTAAAGAAGCCTTTATATAAAGAGGGATGTTCAAAGGAAATTTTTCATGCGAAATTCATGCATTTTGCAGGTCAGAGTCAAGTTGCATAAAATTCGCGGGCGTCACACGTATTTATTTATGGAATTATAAACATAAAGATTCAAAGCATTTTATTTCAAATAAACCATTTACAACCACTTTTGAAATGTCAAAAAGTCAGTCAGTCAGAAAAAATGATGCTAATTGCACATTCCAAAGCGTAGATCTCTATGGAGAAGAATGTGCAAGAAACTCCATGGACACTCTTTTCAATCATGTTTTGTAATTACAAATATCTCTGTTACATGTTTCTTGTAAATAAAGTAAAATAAAAACTAAGTATTATCTCTATTTAGTAAATAGCAACTGGCAGCTAAGAGATGACCAGTCTCAACTGACAGCGCCCGTTCACGGATATGACGCGAATATTAGCACCACTCAGCTCAACCATTTTGAAAAGAACCGAATGATCCAACACACGCGCCACCATCAGTGAGACATTTGAGTGATCATGACAAACTCTCAACTGCCATGCTCATTTATGTCAAAAAAGTCCAATGGTAACCTAAATAAAAATCATTAATACAACTTTTTCAGTTCCTCAAACCCTATTAAAAGGTTATTTTTTGAAAACGTTATTGAATAGGGTTATCTGGACTGAGTCGCCTCCCAGTTTATTAAGGAATTCTATGAGGGAATTTGGCGTTCCCAGGGTCCGTGTGCGTATTTTGGTAACGCCCGTAAACTCAAGGAGCACGTTCGTGATCGTTTCCTCCGACTTCATGTATGCCCTTCATTGAAGTATCCGTAACACCCGTTGTGTGGAGCGGGTTAGTGTTGCCATAGAAATTCTTATCATCATTTCAACCGAAAGACGTCGACTCTTGGACATATGCCTCCCCAAAGTTGTGTCGCATCAGTGACCAGTCCTTTGCAACCATCTGATTCTCGCAAGCCTCGTCAGCTCATCGGTCCAACTTGTGGGAGGCCTTCCATCACTGTGTCTTCCCGTACGCTGTTTAGAATTTCTATTTGTAAACAAAACAAAATAGATACGATATCCTTACAAGACTTAAAACCTGTATATTTCGCAGATTCTAAATCAAAATATTTGGATCGTGTCCAAGTAAATGTATTCGTAAAATATTCAGCATCAGATCGGTAGTAACCTCTGTTCAAGGGTTGATCTGTTGGGACAAATATTTTGCTGTTTATGGAGTTTATTTTTGCTGGGTTTATGATTTTTTTTTTGGCAGCGAGGTTGTAGTTTAAATATTAATTCGGGGCTACGGAATTGTTACTAGGGTTGAAGAATTCTTAAAGAAATAAATAAAGAGCAACGACAGCATTACGTTAGCAGCAACGACGAACTACACTGCTCACACGTGAGCCACACACGCCGATCTGGACGCGTCGGTCTCCATACATTTTATATGGCAACTAGACTTGTAGAGCTACACTTGATCCACGCGACGCGACGTCGTTCTACGTACAAATCAGGCGTGTTACACGTGTGCGTCGGTCTAATGTAGTTCTAGCTTCATAGTTTTGTATGTAAGCTGTGAGCAGGCGTACACCAAATGTATAACGACGAATACGCGTCTATAAAGCTATGCGTCCGCAGCCAGTAGGCTTAAGTTTGCCGAGAAGGTTGGCTCAATATTTTTGCTGCCAAATACTACAAAAACATTAGAATGTATACATCTATATTTTGTGGTAAACAAATTAACTATTTAGAAATATGTAATTATTATTCCGATATTTCCGACTGAAGGAATTTATAAAGGTCAAGAAATAACTAAAATGATCATCTTCCTGCCCTTGTCCCGTGTTATTTGGGGTCGGCGCAACACGTTTTTTTCTTCCACTCTGCCCTGTCACTCGTCATGCTATCACTAACTTCCTTTTCTTTCATATCACTCTTCACACAATCCATCCATCTTTTCTTTGGTCTCCCTCTCCCTCTCCATCCATCCAAATGTAAACTCATAACTCTTTTAGTAACATGCGTGTCATCTCTCCTCTTCACATGACCATACCAAGACAAACGATTCCCTTTCAACTTTTCAGTCACTGGCGCCACTTTCAAACTTCCCCTAATATATTCATTTCTCACTTTATCCATTTTCGTCACACCACACATCCATCTCAACATTCTCATCTCCGCTACATGCAATCTTTTTTCATCTGTCTTTTTCACAGCCCAACATTCTGATCTGAAGAAATAACTTGAATAAGGTTTTGAAATCTCAGAACGATTTCCTTGCATCTCGACAATATGCTGATTAGACCATCAAACCTGCAATACCTTATTTGTTTCTTTTTAAAGAAGGATTTAATAAAAAATAATAATGAGGTATTGAATATTGTCTCATAAGTTATTAGGAAGTTGTCCAATATTATCGTTTCATGTGGGCTGTTGTTTTGAATATGAGTTACTTTTTTTTTATCCGCTTGTTGTCAAGGGAAGCCCACGTTTAAGCCTATTGATATTTTTTTGTTGTTGATTTTTGTAGTGTCTTATGATGAGTATACATGTGGATGGGTGGAGAGGGAGAGGGAGGCCAAAGAAAAGATGGATGGATTGTGTGAACAGTGATATGAAGGAAAAGGAAGTTAGTGATAGTATGACGGTTGACAGGATAGAATGGAAGAAAAAAACGTGTTGCGCCGACCCCAAATAAGATGGGACAAGGGCAGGAAGATGATGATTTTTGTAGTGTCTTGATATTCTATTCTTTTTCGCATGACTGCAATATGCGATCTGTGTTCAACACAATGATTCACTCTATTGTCTGTACCATTTTACTAGGATTTCATAAGGTAGAGCTAGAAGGAGACTCCAGTCAGTGCTCTCTCTATTATTGGGTCTCTGATTCAGTTCCTTCTGATGTTTAGAGAGGAGACACTGTGCTTTCTCAGCCTTGTGTTTCTTACACTTATTTCCCCTTCTAGCCTCGAATTAGTTTTGATCATTTATTTGTTGAACTTAAGGCATCGTTTGGTAGCCGAACACAGTTTATTGTAGTCCAATGAACACTATCTCAGTTATATACTCAAATAAAATCCTTGAAACTATTCTGCAAATCGATTAGATAGTCGCTCGAGAAATGGAGTTTCAAGATGATAGGCCCTCGTGCTGCTGATGATTCGACCTTATCATCATCAGTTCAGCCGAAAGATGTCGGCACAACGAACGGTCCTGTGCGCCTACGCGTTCCCGCGACTTTCACCAGGTCGTCGGTCTACCTTGTGGGAGCCTTTCAACGCTAAGTCTTCCGGTGCGCGGTCATCATTACAGAACCTTTCGGCCCCATCGACCGTCTGTTCTACGAGCAATGTGCCCTGCCCACTGTTACTTAAGTTTGGCGATTCTTCGGACTATGTCGGCGACCTTAGTTTTCGAGATTTTGATGCATCGAGGTATAGATACCGCACGAGACACGAATCTTGAGCGCTCGGCGAAAAAGTGGGGATCGCTTTGCGCATCGTACACTTCGGCGAGCCAATTACTGTACAAGGATTGCACTACCCGCCCCAGCGTCTCACTTCATACCACTAAAGAGACCCGATATTTCACTTCTGCGCAAGTGGAAGTCAGCGCTCAAGATCCATGCCGGTATCTGTAGGGAACTGTCGCGCTCATATTTATCGATTTCAAGTATGATCGAATTAACGTTTTCGAGCAAGTATTATTCGAGCTAACGTCATTCTTTTTCAATTAGGAAACCTCTCCCTAACATCCCTTCTATATACAATGCGATTCAAATAAGAATAGGAACGCCAATGATTACTACTCTATCTGTCAAATGTTACTTGAAAAGTACAGTTTGCAAAGAAAACTTATTTCTAATATCAATAACGGTTTTGGTTTAACCGACTCTTAGTTAAATCTAATTGCAACAAAAACTTATTGTTTAATCTCAACGGGTAGTGTGAAAGTGAAACCCAGCAAAAATTAGTCAGTATAAGTCTAACACTATCTCCCGCCCCGCCCAAGAGCGCGATTTGTCACATAATGAATTTCCTACCCTAAAAAACAAATTGTTTAAATATATTTGTTAGGGGATAGGTTAGGTTAGCAGTCCAGTGAATTCTTTTATTTATCCCCGATTCTCACAGTGGGTACCTAAATATTATTTAAATCCTAATTTGATTAAAAAAAATGTTTTCTTTCTTATTTTAATTGTTGGCAAGAATTTGCCTTCTTTTTCCATTCGCCGATGAACAAAATTAGGACTAGATTCTGATTAAACTTTTTTCGTTTATGTAAACTTACTTACTTTTTTCGTAAATAAATTTAATTTACAAAATATCTTGTTTTGCTCTTCCTACCAAACTGATTCGATTTGACAGCTCTGACGTCACAACATGGCGCTAAGTCGATCCTATTTTCATTTGAATCGCGTAATATGTAGTAGAATTTTGAGTAACCCTAAGTCCCCTTGTACACACATGTTTTTTTGACGTAAAATATCTATGGTTTATTGACCGTGCGTAATTGTTCACACACGTTTTGTTTCCGGCACGATAACACCACCTCAGTTTAGGTGTGAAAGTGAAACCCGAGGCCCTGGGACGAAGGCAAAGAAGGAACAGGAGTGGGTTTTTAGTCAGTAAAAGTCTGACACTCTCTTGCTCCGCCCAAGAGCGGGATTTGTCATAAGATGATTTTACCACCCAATAAAAAAAAACCTCGGTTTAGGTAACTTTTTTGTCAACAAGCTTTCACAGTGATCTATACAACACGAATAGTCTATCATTGACTTCATAATTGTAAATTTTGACAAGTTTAGTAATCTACTAATGGCGTCATTATGACTTTCGAATGGTCAACCACTGGCACTCCATTGAAAGAAATGGCATAGAATTGTAATGTCGTACATAATGACAAATTAATATTTGACGTATGCGGATAACTGTCAAAATTTTAACAGTTCCTTTGATCAGTGACTTACAATTAGAACGTCATTCTTCAGTCATTGCTTTTAATTTCTTTCGAGACAGCTGGTTATGTCATTCTACCACAAGATCATTGACCGATCAGTGATCGACCATTATGAATTATCAGATTACGAACTTTTAGCAAAATAACAATGGGATCGTGTTGGAATGACGAATTTATAAAAATAGCAGACTTGGGCCTCTGCACACGACGAGTTAACAGTGGCTTTCCACGTCAAAAAAAAGTGTATGTACAAGCGACCTAATGAAGTACTTACTTAATAAAATTCTTCTAATAAAACCACCATCTTTCCTCTTTCCAGATCTTCAGCGAACAAAAGTGATGAGTGCCTAAACCTATCTGTGATTAGCAGTGTAAGACAGAGTAAGAACCATAAGTAACGGTGCAGTGCGAGTGAGATGATATTATGTAGAACAGTGCCGTCCAATAATAGGGCAGACTTCGTCAAGTGAAAACAGCTGCACACCTGGCTTACGGTGAGTTTTAACTTTCAACTTTTGAGTAACTTTTGTTGTTTATTTATTTTTTTGATTTAAATGCATAAGTTCCCGATAAAAATAGCAAAATCACCATATGGTTGCCTATACTATTTGAGGAGTTCCCTCGATTCCTCATGGATCCCAATATCAGAACTGGATTCTGAAAAAAATGGAATCAATTGGAAAGCATTTCCTCTAAGAGAAAAATAATCATTTACAAATCGGTCCATAAACGACAGAGTTCTAAGCTAAAAAGAAGAAACAAACATACAACTGAATTGATAACCTCCTCCTTTTTTTTGAAGTCGGTTAAAAAAAGGCAAGTATAAAATTCTATAAATACAGCAATACTTACTTGACTTGTTAGAATTACTCATTAACCACACCACACCTATGTTCGTTCTTTGCCTTGCGTTCTAGGCCCTCGCGTTTTCCTTTCGGAAGTCAATCCATGGCCCTAGTGAGCTTAGGCTCTGTTGGGCCCCCACGGTTTAGCTGACATCTGTATGAGGCGCGCGTGGAACACTTCGCGCACTCGGACTCGGCCCGGACGGTTACCGGACGGCCGGAATGCTAGAGTCACGTTTACGAGCTCTACAGCCTTGTCTAGACTAACGAGGCGGCCAGACTACCTAGAATTCTAGATCTAAATGTATAAATGAATAGGTTAAATCGCTTATCATTCAGCACATGTTGTCACTGGCAATTGAGTGTAATGGGGCACTGCCATCGACGTAGGACGAGTATGGTCGTAGTCAAAAAACAAGTCATGCATACACAAAAGTTTCTGATACAAACTTCATGGCAAGTCCATCTCAGTCTCGTCATCTAGAAGGAAATTTAGTTGAAAGAAATCTCAATAGGTAAATGGTGTGACGTTGATCGATTTCTTATTGAAGTTTTATCTAAAAATTTATAAAAATTTGCTGCTAACATGCTAACTGTATGTTCTTATAACATAAACTCTCTTCTCTTAGTGTCTAAACACACTATGCCGAAAGTACGCGACCGAAGTTCGGTATGATTACGCCTGCAATGCTATTTGAATTACTGACGACACATTATGCCGAAATTACGTTGCGACCGAAGTTCGGTTCAATTGCCGACGAAGATCCGGGGCGGGAAGCAGCGGGAGGCAGGTATGCCCGCGCCCCGCGTGTCCGCCCATTTTATTTATTATAATAATAACGGAACCCTAACAGGATCACTTTGTTTTGCATGTGTCTGTCCTGCTGTTTATATAAAACGACATGGCGGACGCCACGAGAGCGCTCAAGACACTGAATACACAAAGTTGCGCAACTGAATTTCTGCCGCGTAAGTTCGGCACTTATAGTGTGTTATGTCAGCTGAATACGTCGGAACTTAAAATCAGCCGCGGAACTTCGGTCGCGTACCTTCGGCATAGTGTGTTTAGACACTTAGTTGGCAGTAGCACAGAATAAGCACTACATAAGTTTCATTATATCGTATTGTAGGTACGGAACCCTAAAAAAAGGATAAAGACTTGATTATTTGGTATAACACGTGTTTTCTCCCCACCAGATGGCGCATTACCCTCAACCAGCGACCCTGGAGGCAGCGCTCCCGCTGCTCAACCGGCCCGACCTCCGCCTGCGTCAGCAGCTGGGCGATCAGCTGACGGCGCTGGTGCGCAAGGAGCCCGAGATCTCGCACGACCTGGCCGCGCAGCTGATCGACTCTATGGTCGCCTGGCTCAACGGAGGAAACTTTAAGGTGAGACTCCAACAGCCCGACAGCCTAGGCCAGCAGCTGATCATCTTCCTGCCCATGTTACTTGGGGTCGGCCTATAACGATTTTTTTTTTTCCATTCTGACTGGTTTATCGTTTACATTTCGGGGAGCATGCGTTGGAATTGTACAATTTAATTCCGCCAAGTCCGTTCCATCATCGGACCACTAGACGTACGGCGTTGCGCCACCGGTACATGATGAACATCCCACCCATACGTACAAAGCGTTTTGGTAACACATTCATTAATTTATACGTGTAGTTAAGGAGTGAAAGTCCCTGCCGGAGTCTGTTTCCTGATAGTTACAACCTAGGGATCTTTAAGTCAAGAGTGAATAGGTTGCTTCTGAGCATGCTTGCTTTATCGTCAGCTACATCATCAGGTGAGATAGTGATCAAACGCCATACTATACATAGTAAAAACAAAAAAAAAATCAAATGAAACTGATCATACAATATTTTGTACTAGCTTCTGCCAGCGACTTTGTCCGCGTGAAAATAGGTTTCTCCCCACAATCATTGGACCCCCGTTTCAACCCCTTGGGGAGTGAATTTTGGAAAACTCTCATTACTCGCCTACGTCATAATAGGAAACCTTGTGAAAAAAATCCCGCTCCTAAAACTTGGTAGTTTCGGCTGTGCGTTGATATGTCATTCAGGCAGTTTCCCCTTTTATATATATAGATATATATATATAGTCTACAAATATTTTAGTATACTTTGCGATTCGAAACATAATAAAACTAGAGCATGAAAAACATAGGAATGGGTCATTGGGACGCCTGCGCTTCTTGTGTTAAAAAAAACATGATTACTCTTACTTGTGTCCCTGCCCACATAAGACTCAAGCTCACGGCGTGCTCACACACATCATCCACACTCTGATTACGATCCACGATACCGCTGCAACACGCTTGATTGCGCGCGCAGACGTATTCTGAACACAGTGTAATGTTTTCGATGCGTTTCTTCAACGATCCATAATCGGCCTTATAATGTTCCCACTGCTGGGACTCAGGCCTCCTCCCTAGGAGAGGGAATGGGCCGTAATCCACCACGCGGGCCCGGGGTCTTCGAATTTTTGGCTCTAGAACATGCCGGTTTCCTCACGATGTTTTCCTTCACCGTTTTGAGAGCAGTGGTGATGAAATTAATTACACAAAGTAATGCGCCTGGCTGGGTTTGAACCCCCGACCTACAACTCGTAAGCTCCTATGAGCACTACAGCTACTACTGATTATGGTACTTCAACGATCTCTTTCAATACAGTATAGTACAAACATACACACACACAAAACAAATTTTGTATTAGAAAACATGAATATGTTCAGGAACAAGGCTACGAGTCAATAGGCTCTTAATAAATTAGTGCGTCTCACCATCAACAATTGCGTCACTGTTTACCATCAGGTGGGATCGCAGTCAAGCACTAGTTTTATGTCAACTTAAAAAAAAAAACAAACAATACAAAAACATATTTTGTAGTAGAAAACAGGAATACATTGAGGAACAATCGACTCTACTGTAACTATTTTACAATGTGATCAGCCAGGTTTGACCATATCATTAAATAATTATGCGTTTAGTTGAAATAAGCACCATTTCATGAAATGTCTGGTCACATTATGAAGTGATCAATTCTAAAATCTGGCCACGACAGATACATCGCGTAGCTCCAGCTTCGCATCTAGTTTCATATTTTAGCCACATATGCATTGTTGTTAACACCTCTACGGTCTGGACTAAGCGTTTAGCCTCATCGTTTATACGGCGTACATCGAAGGACTAGAAAAAAATTTGCCTTCTCGTCCGATTATAATTCAGGTGTCTTCAAGGCTAGAGTGAATCATCATCTTCCTGCCCTTGTCCCATCTTATTTGGGGTCGGCGCAACACGTTTTTTTCTTCCATTCTATCCTGTCAACCGTCACACTAACCGTCCACCGAACTGTCAACCATCCTTATGCAACATGTTGGCTAGAGTGGATAGGCTCTTACCATCAGGTTTTCCCGTCCAATTTTACTTTAGACCTCTTCAAGGCTGCTTACCATCAGATGGGCAGTCAAACACTAGTTTATATAATTAAAAAACAAAAAACGATTAGTTAATTTTTATTCCTAAAACGGATGTAAGTATCCCGACTGAGATTCCAAACAACTTGTATCCATATAGTCATCATCTTCCTGCTCTTGTCCCATCTTATTTGCGGTCGGCGCAACACGTTTTTTTTCTTCCATTCTATCCTGTCAACCGTCATACTATCACTAACTTCCTTTTCTTTCATATCACTGTTCACACAATCCATCCAACTTGTCCGTCAATCCATATAGTGCAAGCAAAAAATACCAAAAGTCGTGCCAATAAACTATTTGTTCAGAATAGTAACACGTCCATAGACCACATCGTAGAACCGACCAGTATCCATCAAACCGCGTCGCGGTGCAGTACTAGTGCAGTAGTGTAACATAGGTGTCAAAGGCTGAAGTGTCGCAGTTTATAGTGTGTCAGTGTATAAAGGTTGATAAAGAAACTAAGCGACAATTTCTAGATACAAGTGTTAGATCGGAAATCTGGTATGTAATCGTGCTAATTTTATTATATCAGTAACTTCCGCCAGCGGCGTCGCCTGCTTTAAAGTAGGTACTTCCAACCCCCGTTTTACCCTCTTAGGGGTTTTTTTTTTCGGTGGGAAAATCATCTTATGACATCCCCCGCTCTTGGGCGGGGCGGGAGATAGTGTCAGACTTTTACTTACTAAAAACCCCCTCCTGTTCCTTCGTTGCCTTCGTCCCAGGGCCCCGGGTTTCGTTTTCACAATACCCATGGACCCCCTTAGGGGTGGAGTTTCGTAAAATCCGTTCTTAGCGGATGTCTACACTCTACACCCTATAAGGAACCTACCTGCCAAATTTTAAGTTTGTAGGTGTTATAGTTTCTGAGATTTCGTGTTTAATCAGTGAGTGGTATTTCGCATATGGATTTAGCTGCATCCCAAACTGAAAGCCGACCGATATTTGGTAACAGTTTCTGAGATCTTCAGTAAGGTTTTTTTTTTTTTCGGTGGGAAAATCATCCAATGACATCCCCTGCTCTTGGGCGGTTTACTGACTAAAAACCTACTCCTGTTCCTTGGTTCTTCGAGTCTTCCTTTTAGAAGCTGACCCTTGGCCACAGTAAGCTTCGACCCTACTTGGCCCCTTCGGTTTGCTGACATCTTGAGGCGCGCGTGGAACAATACCCCTCTTTGAGGCGTGGTTGGAAAGACCTCACGGCGTCCTCACCTTCCGCATGACGCAGGTTCTCGCCGAACACGGTAAGTTCGGGAAGTTCCTGCACCGGATTCGTACGGAAGCTACGCCCGGATGTCGCTCAATTGGCCCCCTAAGGGGGTCCAAAGTTGTATGGAGACACCGACTTTCTTGCGGGCGAAGCCGCTAGCAGAAGCTAGTACCAGTATATACATATCACGACTGTCTGTCTGACCGCCGCTCCGTGACCCTGTAGTCCTGGATCTCATAAAGTTAACCTGCTACCAACACATATGTATCTAACATAATCCTCTGTTTTACTCACAGGTGGCACAAAATGCCCTGGAAGTGCTGACCGCGCTTGCTGAACGGTTGGGACCTGAGTTCTCACACTTCGTGCCCACTGTACTGCCACATATTATTGACCGGTAAGAACACCTTTGCAATAACTTTGTCTCCTTATTATCTGTAAACACATATTAATTACATTTTTAAATATTTTTCTTAAACAAAATGATACAAAAAAAAACATTTAAAAATATAAAAAACTAGTATCCCACCGGTATCGGGAACAGGGTCCAAGCTACCGGCGGTCAGGGCTCCAGAGAAAGGAACCTCCTAACAATACGAGCCGTGTCCAGGAGCACCGCTTTCTGAATCAAGCCCTTGATCCAGCTGCCTAACGCGAGCCTCCTAATATTATTATTATTATATCTAGCGTATACTGTCCCACATATTCGTCATCATAAGTTTACGTTTCATTTGTACGTAAGCTCACGCAGGCGTACACCAAGCTTCTATGAAGCTACACATCCGTGGACTGTAGGCCCGACTCTTTCGGACAGTCACAGCCCCAATGATCTCATATCAAGTCAACATTTTGGACCAAGTCTAGGCCCGTAGAGAGTGAGAGCAGTGGTGGCCGAGTGGTAACGGCCCCGACTTACGAGTTGTAGGTCGCGGGTTCAAACCCAGCCAGGCGTATTACTTTGTGTAATTTATTTCATCACCACTGCTCTCAAAACGGTGAAGGAAAACATCGTGAGGAAACCGGCATGTCCTAGAACTAATAATTCGAAGACATGTGACATCCACCAATCCGCACTGGGTCCGCGTGGTGGATTACGACCCATTCCCTCTCCTAGAGAGGAGGCCTGAGTCCCAGCAGTGGGAACATTATAAGGCCGACTATGGTATGCTATGCTAGGCCCGTAAAATCGATGCTCAACTCCGTCCTCAAGTGCGATATCATTTGATCCCCAATTATACGATGTCAGAAGCTCAAGATCATTGCTAATTAATATACACATGAGTACAGAATCTCAGTTACCAAGATCAGCTCCTCAATGCGCTGTACTTAAGCTCTGCTTACGTGTACGATTACGTGATAATGACCGAAGTTTAAAAGAAAATTCGGCACGTTAGGTTACTGAAATAAATAAGGAAACTTATTTTATTTCACCAAAAATGAGACTAATAAGTAAAGACACTGAATCTCGAACAAATCCGAATCTTTTTTTGAAATTTTCACTTGACAATGCAAAAGGATTTGAGGCTTTCCATATATATATGCATGTTTGATAAACAATATCGGAAAAGCCATAAAAAATATCATCATCTTCCTGCCCTTATCCCGTATTATTTGGGGTCGGCGCAACACGTTTTTTTCTTCCACTCTGCCCTGTCACTCGTCATGCTATCACTAACTTCCTTTTCTTTCATATCACTCTTCACACAATCCATCCATCTTTTCTTTGGTCTCCCTCTCCCTCTCCATCCATCCACATGTAAACTCATAACTCTTTTAGTAACATGCGTTTCATCCCTCCTCTTCACATGACCATACCAAGACAAACGATTCAAACAAAGCCATAAAAAACATCATAGTACTCTATTGTAACGTAATAATTAATTTGACTTAAAATATTTACAAACTCCATGTTTCTTACTACGCTAATCACGACTTCAAGTCCTGGTCGTTCTGCATTCATGATCTGGCATTTCGAGTACGCAGATTGTTGTAAACTTAAGGGTCGAGTTTCGTCTATTAATCAGTCAACATTCGGCTGATGACGATAACCTAAGGCGAAACTTGAGCTCGAGCTTGATCATGTGAATCTCATTTATTAATACAATCAGGATGTAGCGACATCTATGGCGTCACATAAGAACTAATCCTGCATCGCGCATTCAAAGTTCTCCGCGCGATTAGAACATATAGAACAACCCGAAATCATCTATCGGGCAGTTGCAGCCCACCAGACATAACACCCGTCTGGCCGGAGGATCCTCCCTTTTCAACGGAGGTTTGCGGGACTTTACTCTCTGTTCCGCCTACCTCCAAACTCAGGACTTCAAGCTTGACATCAAGTACGAGATCTGAGGAACGTTTATTAATACGGGCCTAAAGACCACATGTTATATCTTAGACTTATGAATCCATGACCTTCCCGGTCTGCCTACCCTCCATCGGACCATAAACAACACGGCAGTATAACCAACGACATGTCCTCGGTACATCTTAGATGAGAAAAGGAAGTGACGTCATAACACAATACTCAATTAGCCAGCACTCAAGCGAAACTGGACAATAATGGGTTGACAATAATGATAAATATGACATGTATTGGAATATATTAATTTTATTATGATGCGGTATTAAAACGCACTTGAGATTTATTTTTGTCTGTTTGTTGCGACTGATCTCCGAAACGGCATAACCAATTCTGACGGAACTTTCACAGGCAGATAGTTGATGTTATGAGAAGAGAGTAATTTAGGCCATAATTTATTTTAGAAAAGTAATGGGTGTTAATGAAACAGACTTAAATTTTTTTCACTGATAGAAAGCTACTTAATTTCTGGGTGACACCGGCGAAGCCGCGGGCATCAGCTAGTCTATAATATTAGAAATATATTAAAGTATATTGTATTTATAAGTATGTTTATCAGCTGTCCAGTACTCATAGCACGAGCTCTGCTTAGTTTGGGACTAGATGGCGTTGTGTGATAGTTGTGGAATATTATTAGTCATAGTCATAGTCAATATTTATTGGTAAGGGATTCTTACAAGTCATATACATAATGTTAAATTATATTTAGTCAACAAATTAATGATTACATAACAATGTCAAATAATAAAAAATGTCCGATAAATAAAAGAAAATACAAGGAAAACAAATAAATCGAAGTCAAATCACAAATTAAAATAAAAAACAATGCTATAAAAAGTCACAATAATAATTATTACTTTCTAATGTTCACTCCCTAAGGGGAACGGAACGGAAACGGGGTCCAAAAAGTTTATATAAGGTGTTAAAAAATTAACTTTAAGAATTTAGAGGGGACATTGTACTCCTCATTATGAACAACTTTTACTATGGGACTAAATCTGAAATCGCGAAAAAAAATCAGCTGCTCCATACATTTTGACGAGTTATGCGAACATAAACGTAGGGAACAGCTGTTTTTTTTTTCGCTATTTCAGGTTTGGTCCCATAGTAAAAGTTGTTCATAATGAGGAGTACAATGTCCCCTCGAAATTCTTAAAGTTAATTTTTTAACACATAAGGTGTTATAGAGAAACCTAATATCACGCGGGCGAAGATGCCAGCACAAGCTAGTAAATAAATAAACTCCTTATGTTTCCAGATTGGCGGACACGAAAGAAGCGGTCCGCCACACAGCGCGCACCTGCGTGGCGTCCCTCGCGTCCTCGCGCACGGTGAACGCGCGCGCCCTGCTGGCTCGGCTGGCGCCCGCCCTGCAGCACAAGGCGCCGCACGCCAGGGAGGAGGCGCTGAGGTGCATACAGGCGCTGTTGGAGCAGTGAGTACTTAAGTTATTATTATTATTTATCACTTCATGCACATAAAGGTACAGAGGCGGACTTATTGCCTTAGGCATTTTCTACCAGTCAACCTTTGGGTGATGCAGAGAAGAATAGTGGTAGGTGCAATAAAAGAGAGAGAGAAAAAAAAGGTTAATATAAAAAGATATGCAAATGAATCACAGATACAATACAATAAATATAATATATATTACAAGCAAGGATTATTATTATTATTATCTTACAAGTTGTTATTATTAAATTGAAAGTTATGAACGCAACATGGCGATTTAAGTTTTAGATACATTACACGTTGGGCTGTAAAAAAGACGGATTAAAAAAGATTGCATGTAGTGGAGATGAGAATGTTGAGATGGATGTGTGGTGTGACGAGAATGGATAAAGTGAAAAATGAGTATATTAGAGAAAGTTTGAAACTGGCGCCAGTGACTGAAACGTTGAAGGGGAATCGTTTGTGTTGGTATGGTCATGTAAAGAGGAGAGATGAAAGGCATGTTACTAAAAGAGTTATGAGTATACATGTGGATGGATGGAGAGGGAGAGGGAGGCCAAAGAAAAGATGGATGGATTGTGTGAGAAGTGATATGAAAGAAAAGGAAGTTAGTGATAGCATGACGAGTGACAGGGCAGAGTGGAAGAAAAAAACGTGTTGCGCCGACCCCAAATAACACGGGACAAGGGCAGGAAGATGATGATGACCGCGTTTATAAAAGCTTGCTATGTAAAAATGATTTTCATTGAAAAATTGTTCATCTTTGTCAATGTAAGAAACTCTCTTCTTCCAGTCACGGTGCCACAGAACTTCAACTGCGAGCTGCAGTCCCCAACCTCGCGGCCTTAGTCGGAGACCCCAGCAGTGCCGTCAGAGATGCTGCCATGCAACTTCTGGTCGATGTATATAGACATGTTGGTGAGTACTTCGTGATTACACTGGTCGGCTTCCAGTAGTTCCTGATCGCGTTCAAACTAACAAAAAAGCCTTATCAGGAAGAACATCAAACATAAGTGACACTTTCGCAGAAAATAATTTTTCCTTAATGAAAAATATTGTTTTTTTTTTTATTGAGTGGGAGAATCATCTTATGACAAATCCCGCTCTTGGGCGGAGCGAGAGATAGTGTCAGAATTTTACTGACTAAAAACCCACTCCTGTTCCTTCGTTGCCTTCGTCCCAGGGCCCCGGGTTTCGTTTTCACACTACCCATGGCCCCAGTGGGCTTCGACCCTGCTGGGCCCCCTACGATTTGCTGACATCTTCCTGAGGCGCGCGTGGAACAATACGCGCCGTCGACGACTTGGGCTCGGTCCGGACGGTTACCGGACGGTCGGACGGCGGGCTACCCATTGCTCGCCCAATATTTTTCTTTATTTATATAAAGAAAAATATATTGTTGGAAGGCCTATCACAAGGTGGGCTGATGATCTGGTTAGGGTCGCGGGAATACGATAAATGCGACCGGTCATTGTGACATTTGGCACTTGGCGACACTTAGGGGTGGCCTATGTCTAACAGTGGATGTCTTTCGGCTGAAATGATGATATATTTAAAGAGCAGCGATGGCCTAGTGGTAACGGTTCTGACTTACGAAATGTAGGTCCGCGGGTTCGAACCCAGTCAGCTGTATTACATTGTGTAATTTATTTCATCACCAAAAAACGCTGAAGGAAAACGTCGTAAGGAAACCGGCATGTCCTAGAACCAAAAATTCAGAAACATGTGACATTCACCTGCACTGGGTCCGCGTGGTGGATTACGGCCTATTCCCGCTCCTAGAGAGGAGGCCTGAATCCTAACAGTGGGATCATTATAAGGCTGTGTATGTAATAAAAATTACATATTTTTAAAGCACACGAGTAACACATTATTTTTTACTATGGCGTCTAAGTAAAAAAGCCTGAGTCCCAGCAGTGGGAACATTATAAGGATAATCACAATCAGCCTTGTAAATTTTTTTTCTGTTTCCAGGTGAAAGATTAAGGCAAGACTTGAAGAAGAAGGAACTGTTGCCGGCGCAGAAGTTTGCCCTGCTTGAGCAGAAGTTCGACGAGGCGAGAGAAGCGGGACTCATGTTACCTACTGGTGAGTTGGATATAGGATGACATTATCATTGTAAACTCTAAGGGTCGCCGCACACGGGCCACCGGCCACAACCACAAAACACATATTTCCTGTAGTTTGTATACATTTTATTTAGATTCGCCGCAAACGGTTGACGCCGGTGGCCGCTCGCTCCTTGTGGCCCGCACTGGCCACTAAGCGCTGATACAAAACTCTGTCACACGCTGTAGCGACATCTATGGCGTAACATAAGAACTAATCCTGCATCACGCAGATGAAAGTTCTCCGCGCGATTGGACCATATAGAACAGCCCGAAATCATCTATTGGGCAGTTGCCCATCAGACATAATACCCGTCTAGCCGGAAGATCCTCCCTTTTCAACGGAGGCCATTCGCGCCTTTAAACCTTCTTCAACGGAGTCCATTATGATACTGCGCGTATGGGTTAAAAAAAGGAGCAGTCAACGGCCACAAGTGGCTGTTCCAGCTTCCTTTGTGGCTGCTTCTAGCTTCTCGTAGCGGCGTTTGTGGCTATGGCATTTGGCCTATGTGGGCAGAGGCGAATAGTGATTTAAAAGTTCTCTAGTAAAGATTCTTGCATTTTGGGAGAATATATAAAATTAAAATAGATTTTACTAGAGCAATTACTCCTAATTTATTTGGGATTGAACGTAAAATTGCATAAGCAAATAAAAAATATCATTCTGGTTGAATATGTACAGGAGTTACTAAGGGATTGGCTGGGATGAAGTTATCAGGGTCTCCTAATAGGTATGGGTTTGTTAAGGTTAGGATAGTTAATAAGAATAGTAAAATAATAAATCCAATTAAGTCTTTAAATGTGAAAAATGGATGAAATGGGATTTTATCTAAGTTTCTATTTAATCCTAGGGGGTTATTAGAGCCTGTTTGATGTAAACCAGTTAATTAGAAATCGGAATGTAGCAAGAAGTTCGTCCACAGCGGCGTCAGGCGCGGACGAGATGGACTTCGTGAGCCGCACCGTGAAGCGCACCATGACCATCCCCACGTCGGCGCGCTCGCGCGACGGGGACAGCTCGGGGGCCTCCACGCCAGGTCCGTACCACTTATACAGGATACACAAGGTTTAACTAACACAAACCCGACTACAGACAAAAATATCGAGCCTTATCAGGAACATCGTAATTAATAGTTGGCCATTTTGGTTTTTCTTTCCTAATTAAAATGTATTTATAATAATACTAGCTTTTACCCGCGTTTTCGATACTACCTACCTCTACTATTTACCACACTGGACTGGCAGCCGTCAAAATGCTTTTGTGCTCGTTTGTTTTTTATTTTATTTGTAACTAGCTTTTGCCCGGGGCTTCGCTCCCGTCTATATTCTACTACTCTACCCTACTCTACCCAACTCTACCCTACTCTACCCTACTCTACCCAACTCTACCCTACTCTACCCAACTGTACCCTACTCTACCCTACTCTACTCTACTCTACCCTACCCTAATCTACCCTACTCGATAAAATGTATCCTATGTCCGTCCGTCGGTTCTGAACTACCTCCCCACCAATTTTCAGCCAAATCGGTTCAGCCATTTTTGAGTTATAAAAAGTGTAACTAACACGACTTTCTTTTATATATATAGATGTTAAGCATGTGCCAATTAATATTGAATTTATTAATGATGTGAAACTGTAATAATCATAGAAGTTATATATGTATTCAAAATTTATTATTTTAGTTATCTACATATTTTTACGCCTCTGGGCAAAACATAGAGGATCTACCTGTCTTTAACACCGCACACTTTTTTGTAACTTGACCTATGTTTACAAATAAAATCTTCTTATTCTTAATCTTATTCTTATTTGATATCCGCCATTTTGGCGCTGTCGGCCGTAGCGAGCGTCTGCGGTACTAAAACTAGTAATGTCGCGCCGCTTACAATATACACATGACCACATTTTTCATAGGTTTTATATAATTCTTGAAGCAAGAATAACACGGAATTCGAACGAAATTAATTCAAAATGAAAAAATACTTTAGAATACTGTATACTTCTTCGGAGCCATATTGGATTTGCATTATATGTCAAAATTAGTTCTCTGGACGCTCGCTAGTGGCGCTTCAAATAGGCACAACAAATTTGTGATCAAACATATGGAACAGCTTGTCTAGTGGTAAATAATAGAGGTCAGTGTCCCAAACACATATTGGACTACATATAGATAGTGTAGGACATCTATATATATAAAAGAAAGTCGTGTTAGTTACACTATTTATAACTCAAGAACTGCTCAACCGATTTTGCTGAAAATTGGTGGGGAGGTAGTTCAGAACCGACGGACGGACATAGGATACATTTTATCGAGTAGGGTAGATTAGAGTAGAGTAGGGTAGAGTAGGATAGAGTAGGGTAGAGTAGGATAGAGTAGGGTAGAGTAATAGAATATAGACGGGAGCGAAGCCGCGGGCAAAAGCTAGTTTAATATATTATGCAGTCAATTACATTCCTATTTTAGTCATGTTGTGTGGGACAGCCATCACAAGGTTATTTCACAACTACTAACTAATTATAAGTCTAATACAGGCATATTCAAGATCATTTATCTTTTAACCGCCTACGTCGGGTATATCCGACGCCAGGGTCGCACATCCACGACCAAATACTCGCATCTCGTAAGCTCTTCTGTCACCATTGACTGGCCTGTTGGTCTAGTGGTTAGTGACCCTGACTGCTATGCCGGAGGTCGTGGGTTCAATTCCCACCCAGGACAAATGTTTGTGTGATGAGCACGATCATTTGTTCTGTGTCTGGGTGTAATTTATCTATAATATGTATGTATTTAGATATATATAAGTATGTTTATCAGTTGTCTAGTACTCATAACACAAGCTCTGCTTAGCTTGGGACTAGACGGCGTTGTGTGATAATTGTGGAATATTATTATTATTTAATACCTATGGGGATTGAAGAGCTAAACGAGATGGACCCTGTCACGAACACACGACCCTGACGAATAGGACACGGAAATATTCGTCGAATCAGTCTGACGTAAGCGGTTACAGGATTAACACCCCTGTCATCTATGTATTTAGGGCACCTCGCCCACGTTGACTTCTTGTAGCGATACTGTCGCGCGTTCGCTTCGATCCAGACGCGATGCGGTCGCTAGCTGTTTGCCTTCGCCCACACCATGATTCACAATCGCGATGCAAACGTGATACTGTCTCGATGGAAACGCGATTCAGTAACGGCAAAAAAAGGAAGTTTTTATACGTAGAATGTTTCATTTACGCGCCACCCTCAGTTCTCTCTCCGATGTCATCCAGTCACACGTTCGCGCGTTTGCATCGATACAGCAACCAATACATGCTGTATATTCTTCTCTGCGTCACCCTAAGGTTGACTGGTAGAAAATGCCTAAGGCATTAAGTCCGCCTCTGTACCTTTATGTGCATGAAGTATGTAATAAATAAATACAGTTGCGACATCGCTTCTATAGCGCGTTGCAAATGCAACCAACGTGCGTTAGCTACAAAAAGTCGCAGTGGGCGAGGGGCCTTATTGTCGCAAATTGGTTTCGAACAACAGTTCTCTCATGCATCCATGAATGAATCATTTACTGGGAAGCTGATGAACATCGTGAATGTTTCACACGAATTTAATTTTAATATCAAGTTTTTTTTTTCACTAAATAATACTTACATAAAACTGTAACTTTCCTCTTAAACACTATTATTTTTTAAAAAATCGACAACAAACTAATTACTAAGGTAGGCGCCAGATAAATTGACCCTCCTACATTTATTGACTTTTTATTATTTAAATAAGGTGTTAAAAAATTAACTTTAAGAATTTCGAGGGGACATTGTACTTCTTATTATGAACAACTTTTACTATGGGACCAAACCTGAAATGGCGAAAAAATAAATCAGCTGCTCCCTACGTTTATGTTAAAATGTATTGAGTAGCTGATTTTTTTGTCACGATTTCAGGTTTGGTCCCATAGTAAAAGTTGTTCAAAATGAGGAGTACAATGTCCCCTCGAAATTCTTAAAGTTTTTTTTTAACGCCTTTTAGAAAAGGAGAAATTGACTGACAGACATATCAACGCACAGCCGAAACTACTGGGACTAGGAGCGCGAAATTCTGCACAAGGCTTCCTATTATGACGTAGGCGAGCACTAAGAAGTATTTTTTGGAAATTCAACCTTTAAGGGAGTGAAAAAGGAATGAGATTTTGCATACAAACAAATTTCCCCCTTCCCGCGTACCGGAAGACGCAGTGTTGGAAGGCTCCCTACAAGGTGGACCGATGACCTGGTGAAGGTTGCGGGAATCCGGTGGATGCGAGACGCACAGGACCGTTCTTTGTGACGACATTTGGGGGGGCCTTTATCCAGCAGTGGGATGTCTATCGGCTGAAATGATAATGATGATGATGACCCATTTAAAGGTCAAATTTCTGTAAATGCCTTCTTAGTGCTCACCTACGTCATAAAAGGAGTCTGTGCCAAATTTTATGTTTTTAGTTCAAATAGTTTCGGCTGTACGTTGACATGTCAGTCAGTTTCTCCTTTTAAATATAAATATCGTCTCTAGATATTAAAATTGATCATTTCGTGATGTGACCCTGCTAATAAAACCAAACAAAAAAAGAAAACCATAATCATTAGAAAGCTAATTACAAGTCTTCACATATAGACATTAGAATACATTAAAAATGGGTGTAAAAACAAAACAAAAATGGTTGCATTTCATGATAAAGAGCCTTGTCCACTGGCCACATCATGATATGGTCAAGCCAAATCAATGAACACTCCGAGTTTAACAATATGAACAGCTAAACGCATCATTCTTTCATGATATGGTCAAACATGGCTGATCAATGATAATATTGTAAAATATGTAGTTGTGTTGTCCACCGGTGGAGGCTACTATTTTATGATATAGTCAGTCATATCATGAAGTTCGGGTAGCTCGCCGTCCGAAATGTCAGCAACTCTAGGGTCCCAGCAGGGTTGAAGCCTACTGGGGCCAAGGGTCTGATTCTGTAAGAAAGACTCGGGCCCCGGTACAAAAGGCAACGAAGGAACAGGAGTGGGGTTTTAGTCAGTTAGAGTCTTACACTATCTCCCGCTCCGCACAAAAGCGGGGGATGTCATTGGAAGATTTTACTCCCGAAAAAAAAGTCATATCATGAAGTGATCAATTCTAAAATCTGTCCACAACATATATATTTATCTGCCACCTACCACATCAAAATCACACAATCCTAACACCCACCTTTTCTCTCACCATGTTCTTCATCGGGATTAACCGGCCTGCCAATAACCTCATCACCAATAACCCAATCACACATAGCGTGCGAGGTGCCGAAGCGGACGGTCCCCGGGTTGTACAGCTTGCCGTCAGCTAACAGGAAGCCGCCCCCGCCCGCTAAGCTAACGAGCGCTGGTAGTGGTAAGTCTTTATTCATTTTAATTTTCTGACCATAATTAATACTTAATTGTCATTTTTCTTGCTATCATTGTCATTTCAGATCTTTCGTCAGTTCGTCAAATTTATAGTGTCTCAGAAAAAAAGTCTAGGGCCTCATTTACGGAGACGCGGGGCGTCGCGCGTTGCGTTGAGCGGCGCGGCCCGCACTGAATTCAAATATATGGCGTTGTATGAGTGCGTTTACGGAGAAGCGATTTTAGACGCGTTTGTTTGAATTAGGGCGTTTTTTGCGGCCGAGCCCGCGGATCGCACCGACGCGTCCCACGCGGCGTTTATCGCGGCGGCGCACGTTCCAATTTTTCTTCATTCATGCTGCAAGTTGCGACACGTGCGCTCCCATCTCTCGCCAACATAAAACTAGTCGATTTGACCGAGGCGAGCGTGCGCCGCCGCAATGCCCGCCGCGTGCTCCGCTACACGCTAGAGGATTCGCCGCGGGCGCCGCGGCGGGCACCGCCACGCTTCCCGTCTCGCTTCTCTATGAACATGGTCGTATATTGCTATAAGTTTGTGTTTACGCGTGCGATGATGCGTGCCGCTTCACGCGCCGCCCCACCGTAAACAGAAAAAACGTCCGACGCGACGCGAGACGCCCCGCGTCTCCGTAAATGAGGCCTAAGTCTCTTGTAGATGAATAAAAAATTAACAATTATATAAGGTGTTAAAAAATTAACTTTAAGACTTTCGAGGGGACATTGTACTCCTCATTATGAACAACTTTTACTATGGGACCAAACATGAAATCGCGAAAAAAAAGTCAGCTGTTTCCTACGTTTATGTTCGCATAACTCGTCAAAATGTATGTAACAGCTGATTTTCTTTCGCTATTTCAGATTTGGTCCCATAGTAAAAGTAGTTCGTAATGAGGAGTACAATGTCCCCTCGAAATTCTTAAAGTTAATTTTTTAACACCTTATATAAAGACATCATCGTAGGCGTGGGCTTGCGGACGGCGAGGAATGGTTAGCTCGCCGTCCGATCGTCCGGTTACCGTCCGGACCAAGCCCAAGTCGTCGACAGCGCATACTGGTCCACGCGCGCCTCTTAGAGATGTCAGCAAACCGTAGGGGCCCAGCAGGGTCGAAGCCTACTGGGGCCAAGTGTTTGTTTCTGAAAGAAAAATTCCTGCGACTCTCACCAGAACCGGCAAACATTCAAATAAATTTCATAAATTATAAGCCTTGTAAACATTCCTCAGTGTCCAGCGGCATAAGCACATCAGCGACAGGTGAAGCTGGTGCCGTGTCTTCAGAAGCGTTCGAGGCCGCGTTCCTCTCGTCTGCTCCCGCCGCGGTGTACGGGCCGCGCGGCCTGGACGACCTGTGCAGGCACGCGGCTGCGCTGCTCGGGGACCGCAGTGCTGACTGGGAGAAGAGGGTGGATGCGGTGAGTACCTCCATCATCTGCCTCGGGATCGTTCGAGGCCGCGTTCCTCTCGTCTGCTCCCGCCGCGGTGTACGGGCCGCGCGGCCTGGACGACCTGTGCAGGCACGCGGCTGCGCTGCTCGGGGACCGCAGTGCTGACTGGGAGAAGAGGGTGGATGCGGTGAGTACCTCCATCATCTGCCTCGGGATCGTTCGAGGCCGCGTTCCTCTCGTCTGCTCCCGCCGCGGTGTACGGGCCGCGCGGCCTGGACGACCTGTGCAGGCACGCGGCTGCGCTGCTCGGGGACCGCAGTGCTGACTGGGAGAAGAGGGTGGATGCGGTGAGTACCTCCATCATCTGCCTCGGGATCGTTCGAGGCCGCGTTCCTCTCGGGATTGGAAGTTTGTATGAAAAAATCGACTTTTACGCGGGCGAAACCGCTGACAGAAGCTAATATTATATATAAAACAACTAGCATTTATTTATTTATAACTTCATGTACAGTGGTGGTACATAGGCGGACTTAATGCCACAAAGCATTCTCTACCAGTCAACCATTGGGTTAAAAAGACAACACTGTGGTAGGTATGCACAATAAATAAATAACAGATATTTATTTATAACAGTTTTTTTTTTTTTTGATTTTCCATTTCATTGTGCCATTGTGTGTTTTGTGTAGCCGTTCATTGTGGCGGCACTTGGGGGAGGCCTATGTCCAACAGTGGACGTCTTTCGGCTGAAATGATGATGATGATGAACTAGCATTTGAATCAAATTTAATGATCAGGCTTTTCAGGAACCAATAATTATTCCTGGGCTCACAAAAAGGGTCAAATTACATTTTTTTTATCACTCTCTACTATATTTTTTAATCAATATTTGTTTTTTTTTGCAGTTAAAAAAGATACGCTCGCTGCTAACAGCGAACGTTCACCAGCAGTACCCGGCAGAGTTCGCAGCACACCTCAAGGAGATGTCCGTGCCCTTCCTCGTCGTCATCAAGGATCTCCGGAGTCAGGTCAGTAGCACACCACTCTTTACTTCACTTCATAGCCCTAGCAGGCATCAAGCCTACTTGGCCCCTACGGTTTAGGATCTCTTTGAGGTGCGCGTGGAATACTACGCTCCGACGACGACGACAGGCTCGGTCCTTATAGGACGAGTGGACGGCGAGCTACCCATTGCTCGTCGTCAGCAAAACCACGTCTACGATCATCGGAAATCGCTCTGCGATTCCAATATTTTATACCATCTATGTGTATATTTTTTTTCGGTGCGAAAATCATCCAATGACATCCCACGCACTTGAGCGAAGCGGGAGGGTGTGTCAGACTTTTGCTGACTGAAAACCCGCTCCTGTTCCTTCGTTTCTTTTCATACCAGGGCCGAGTCTTCCTTTCAGAAGCAGAACGTTGGCCCCAGTAGGCTTCGACCCTGCTGGGTTTGCTGACATCTGCTTAAAGCGCGCGTGGAACAGACGCCCCGTTGATGACTTCGGCTCGGTCCGGACGGTTACCGGACGGTCGGACGGCGAGCTATCCATTGCTCGCCGTCCGCAAGCCCGCCCCTACGTTTGCCGGAAATCGGGATCAGGACCCCGCGGCTGGGGCTTGAGGGCGGCACCCTTGCGCATGCACGTGCGGCCTCCTCTGCTAACATTACTGCTTCGCAGAAGGAGGCTCCCTTCTGCCACTCTTCCTCACTTCGGATCATGGCCTGTACCAAGGCCATGTATATAATATAGAATGCAATAAAGTATTGAGTATTGATCATAATCAACATCTTCCTATCTTGGCCCCAAGTGTTACTTGGGGTCGGCGCAACACCTGTTTTCCTTCCATTGTGTCCTCTCACCCATCACGCTATCACTGACTCTCTTTTCTTATATTTGAATCTTAAACTAACAGAATTTTCCTTGTCACCAGGTGGTACGAGAAGCGTGCATAACGATCGCGCACATGTCTAAGGTGCTACGCAATAAAATCGACCAGTTCAGCCTGTACATCCTGCAGGAGCTTATCAACCTCATACAGAATGCCGCCAAGGTGAGATATCATTTTTTTAAATGTTTTTAACCACACCGGGAAGTACTCCTGACGCACTCTGCGACGGTTTTTGTGAGGGATTGGACTTTATCTCAATAAAATCCTTTATCTTTTTTTGTTTTTAATTGATATAAACCAGTGCTTGACTGCGTTCCCACCTGATGGTAAGCGGAGATGCGATCATTGATGGTCAGACGCACTAGTTTATTAAGAGCCTATTCACTCTAGCCTTGAAGACACCTAAATTATAGTTGGACGGGAAGACCGCAGCAGGCAAATTGTTCCAGTCTTTCGATGTACGTGGTATAAACGACGAAGCGAAACGCTTAGTCCGGACCATTGAAATTTCAACAACGTGAGGGTGGATACTCACTGTTCGTCGGGTTGTCCGATGGTAGAAAGGAGATGGCGGAATCAAGTCATGCATTTCCCGCGCACACTCTCCAAAATGTAACCTTTGTTGGTAAACACAAATAACTTGTTTGTTTAATAATTCGCAGGTGGTGTCGTCAGCGGGCACGATATGCGTGCGTTACATCGTGATGTACGTGCAGTCTCCGCGGCTGCTGCCCGTCATCATGACCAACTTGACCACTAACAAGTCGAAGGAAATACGCTCCACGCTCAGGTAAATATCTTCTCTGTACCCTTTACTGTTAGGCTTACTGTCCACGGACGCGTAGCTTCATAGACGCGTACATTCGTCATTATATGCGTGGCGTCACAGAATAAGTAATAGAAGAAGGTACAGAAGCTTCACTCTTCGAAAGAAAACATGCGAATATAAACCTACTAATAACGTTTATATTGTTCATAAAACATTGCACGTCACGGACGTGACTTTCATTATATTTGCCTACCGGGCGTAGTAGCGCTCGTAACAAATCAAAATGCACCTTAAGTCCAGGTATCGAGAATCTCTTTTACTATGCCCGTTATGCGCTTTTGAACAGGCCGCTCATATTATAGGGTTAGGACTTGTGTTTTTGAAAAATGTTAAATTGGTACTTTTATTACACAAAATATAATCAGATTTTCTGAAATTATATGGTAGATAGGTACCTAATTGATTTCTACCTATTTACTTATTACTTTAAAACATTTATTTATATATTACATACTTCATGCACATAAAGGTACAGAGGCGGACTTAATGCCTTAGGCATTTTCTACCAGTCAACCTTTGGTCGATGCAGAGAAGAATAGTGGTAGGTGCAATAAAAGAGAGAGAGAAAAAAAAAAAGTTAATATAAAACAGATATACAAGTGAATCACAGATATAATATATACTTAATTTAATGAACTAAATATATATAATTTAAAAAAAAAAAAAAAAAAATTGGTCCAAATCGACAAACAAGAATCGCCAAACTTAAGTGGCAGTGGGCAGGGCACATTGCTCGCAGAACAGATGGTCGATGGGGACGAAAGGTTCTGGAATGGCGACCGCGTACCGGTAAACGCAGCGTTGGAAGGCCTCCCACAAGGTGGACCGATGACCTGGTGAGGGTCGCGGGAATTCGATGGATGCGAGACGCACAGGACCGGTCATTGTGGCGGCATTTGGGGGAGGCCTATGTCCAACAGTGGACGTCTTTCGGCTGAAATGATGATGATGATGATGATGATGCTATTTTTCTTTGTCCACAGTGAAGTGTTAGTATTAATTCTGGAGAAATGGCCGGCGCAGACGATAGAAAAGCAACAGGTAGCCGTCAGGGACGCCATCAGGAGAGCGTGCGTCGATGCCGACAGCGTTTGTAGGACCAACGGCAGAAGGTAAGGTTATCTACTACATTACTTTAACTGGTCTGTTGGTCTAGTTGTCAGTGGCCCTGGCTGTTCGGGGGTCGTGGGTTCGATTCCCAACCAGGATAAATGTTTTGTGATGAGCACGATCATTTGTTCTGTGTCTGGGTGTAATTTATTTATAATATGTATGTATTTATTAGTGTGTCATCATCTCGTAAAGAATTCTAGTTGGATCAGGATTTCGATCAGAGGGAGAGTCTTCACCAGAGGACATTTTTTATGGGTAACGAGTAATTAACAAAATTTTCCAGACCACGCAAATGATTTATTAAGATGTAGGCTTTCAAAGCGTTCTTTTCGAGGTACATTCTCTTACAACCAACCGCACTTACGTGATTATGTTATAACACATCTTTTTCTAGATATTTTGGATACACAGCCATCTTGTGGATATTATCTAGACTTCTATAGAAATCAAAACATAAATTTGTGTAAAACTAATCCAGTAAAGACCTCTGAACATCTGCTATTCTACGTGAGTTTTGGCCCTCCTTAATGTACACATATATTAAAAATATAAAAAAGTACATCAATAGAAGCTTTGCACATTTAATCGAGATTCTGAATGACGATTTTTTTTCTGAAAACTGCGAGTGGAATAACAACGAACCGTGAGACGAACGTTTCTTAGTTCTGTTCAGTTGTCCACATAAAGTCCAAAGATCATGAGAGTTCTGGATGCGCCAGTTTTACTGCCGGACTCGATGCGAACGTCGTAGAAGTGCGCTACTTCCAACTTGCGTCCCGATGTATGTTGTAGTCCCGTACTATTGCGTGCTCCATCGTCGACCACATCATCGCTTACCATCAAGTGTGGTGGTGGTCAAACGCAAGTCACATCATCATCTTCCTGCCCTTGTCCCGTGTTATTTGGGGTCGGCGCAACACGTTTTTTTTTCCACTCTGCCCTGTCACTCGTCATGCTATCACTAACTTCCTTTACTTTCATATCACTCTTCACACAATCCATCCATTCTTTTCTTTGGCCTCCCTCTCCCTCTCCATCCATCCACATGTAAACTCATAGCTCTTTTAGTAACATGCGTTTCATCTCTCCTCTTTGTATGACCATACCAAGACAAACAATTCCTCTTTTTTTTTTTTTTTTTTTATTCTGGATAGGTTCGCGCTTGACCGCCAACTTGACTCTTCAACTTTTCAGTCACTGGCGCCACTTTCAAACTTCCTCTAATATATTCATTTCTCACTTTATACATTCTCGTCACACCACACATCCATCTTAACATTCTCATCTCCGCTACATGCAATCTTTTTTCATCCGTCTTTTTCACAGCCCAACATTCTGATCCATACAGTATGACAGGTCTTATCACAGACTTGTAGATTTTACCGCGAACCTATCATCATTAATAAAAATAAACTATTGACTTTTCCGACATGTTTAATATTTTATCTGGTGTTTCCCGCAGAGCATATGCCGCGTACAAGCGCCATTTCCCGGACGATGCTGAACACTTGTTCTCTCAGCTGGACACGGCTGCACAGAAGCAGATAGAGCGAGAGAGGAACGTCGGGAGCGTTGACAGTCTGCATCATGTTGGCACCGGTAAGAACTATCCATACTTGTTTGTAGGAGTTTTTAGTTGTGAAATGTACGAAATCGATGTAGATATTTTTTTTACATTGAGGGTAATGAAACTCTTCCCATACATTGCTGGCATGTTTTTTTTTCTTATCGTCAAAAGTGGAACTTAGGCCTTATCTCAAAGGACTGTAAGATAAATCAATAGCAAAAAGAATTATGTCTATCAACCGTAACCAAACGAAGTTAGAAACTATTTAGTATATTGCTATAATTTGTTATCAGTGTTATTTTTCTTAAATAAAAATACTGTGTATGATATTTTAAGTTTCCCATTGTTAAATATAGTATTAGGTTCGGTTTTTGGGGACTGTGTAAGGGGAATAACCTCTCAACCAAAAAACCTGACCATTAAAATATTGCGTATTCGTTTCCATTTTAAATACCATTTTATAAATATTAGTAGTGGCCCCGAAGACGTTTCTGCTCGAAACCTGACTTTTCGTTAGATTTTATTTCATCCAAATCGGTCAAGCCATTTAGGAGAAGTTAGATGAAGTTATAAAAAATTATATACTACTAGCTTTTGCCCTCGGCTTCGCCCGCGTACATAAAATATAGCCTATGTCACTCAGAAATAAAGCAGCTTACTAACGGTGAAAAAATTTTAGCAATCGGACCAGTACTTCCAGAGATTACCTCCTACAAACAGAAAAACAAACTACCTCTTTATAATATTAGTGCAAATAAAGATAGTCTATTCGCGTTAAGGAAATAGTGACTTGCGTGGGACACGACACTTAATAAATCCTAACTTGTTTGTTTCAGAGAGAAGAGCTATCACAAGTCCCAGAAGTCCATCGACAAGTGTATCAGGTCAGTCATTTATGTATTTTATCTAATAATCAGGTACTTGTAGACACACAAATATTAATTCACTGGTTGGCCATTCAACTAGAATAGGGTAATACACTCATTTTTGAAAAGTGTTTCAATTAGATTCTACAGTGCTAATAAACCACAAAAAAAAAATTTTTTATTCAATCGCTAAGTACCCTAAAAATGCATTTAATATTTACATTTTCTTTCGCGCGTATTTGACGAAAATGTAGAAAGCAGTGGACGCCATATTCACTCTGCGGTCGTGAAGTATGGCCGATCAGTTGACAGTTGACAGCTGTCTTTTTTTTTTACACAGCCGAATGACGTAATAACATGGTGGCTACTATTTCAAGGTGATAAAGAACAGATAATAAAATAGACACCTTTGAATTGATTGATGATTTAATGAATAGGTGAGGTTTTTTTTTAACTTTTAAGGTGCCACCAACATATATTTCATTTCGTTTGAGTCGTTACTGTACGTAACTATTGTTGACTTGTGTATATGTCCAAGACTTGCCTGACCAGTCCATATCTAAGAATGCTTAGCAGATTTTTTTAGATTTGCCATTTATTTAACCAATCCATGTGCTGGGTCTTTGACGCTGAAAGTTTTAAAATTGGCGAACACTTTGTTACATTAAGTCCATTGTACATGAAATTTAAATAAATAAATAAACTCGCGTCCGCCCTGACTGAAGGACTTTCTGCAACTGATTATTGCGAACACGGCTTTCTATTTTACCATGATCTAATTGTTCAACCGGCGTGGCTAAACTGAGTGACAACGATGAGTCACTATTTTCTTGACGTGACTACACTGTAATCTGGTACTATCATCCTTTCAAGTAAAAAAAATATGCTTCTGAATAGATTTATAAATTATGGAGTTTTGAGGTAAAAATCGAATTGAGGACATTCTCCTTTTCTTAGAAGACGGTTAAAAAGGCGATTATTTGCGTGTTTCCATCAATCTGGTGAATGTCGATTGACCGCAATACCCTTTGTATACCTTACATTTGTCAAAGTTGAGTAATCCGCCCCTTCTTCGCATGCTGCCTGGATTTCGGTAACTATATCCGTAGCATCGACTGAGAACCTAGTGTCCGGCGTCAGTAGGTCGGGCTCGCTGCGCCGGCGCCGCGCGTCGCAGGAGCGGCCGCCCGTGTCGCACATCCCCGTCGCCATGAGGGGGAACGGTGACGGTAACTATATCCGTAGCGGCGACTGAGAACCTAGTGTCCGGCGTCAGTAGGTCGGGCTCGCTGCGCCGGCGCCGCGCGTCGCAGGAGCGGCCGCCCGTGTCGCACATCCCCGTCGCCATGAGGGGGAACGGTGACGGTAACTATATCCGTAGCGGCGACTGAGAACCTAGTGTCCGGCGTCAGTAGGTCGGGCTCGCTGCGCCGGCGCCGCGCGTCGCAGGAGCGGCCGCCCGTGTCGCACATCCCCGTCGCCATGAGGGGGAACGGTGACGGTAACTATATCCGTAGCGGCGACTGAGAACCTAGTGTCCGGCGTCAGTAGGTCGGGCTCGCTGCGCCGGCGCCGCGCGTCGCAGGAGCGGCCGCCCGTGTCGCACATCCCCGTCGCCATGAGGGGGAACGGTGACGGTAACTATATCCGTAGCGGCGACTGAGAACCTAGTGTCCGGCGTCAGTAGGTCGGGCTCGCTGCGCCGGCGCCGCGCGTCGCAGGAGCGGCCGCCCGTGTCGCACATCCCCGTCGCCATGAGGGGGAACGGTGACGGTAACTATATCCGTAGCGGCGACTGAGAACCTAGTGTCCGGCGTCAGTAGGTCGGGCTCGCTGCGCCGGCGCCGCGCGTCGCAGGAGCGGCCGCCCGTGTCGCACATCCCCGTCGCCATGAGGGGGAACGGTGACGGTAACTATATCCGTAGCGGCGACTGAGAACCTAGTGTCCGGCGTCAGTAGGTCGGGCTCGCTGCGCCGGCGCCGCGCGTCGCAGGAGCGGCCGCCCGTGTCGCACATCCCCGTCGCCATGAGGGGGAACGGTGACGGTAACTATATCCGTAGCGGCGACTGAGAACCTAGTGTCCGGCGTCAGTAGGTCGGGCTCGCTGCGCCGGCGCCGCGCGTCGCAGGAGCGGCCGCCCGTGTCGCACATCCCCGTCGCCATGAGGGGGAACGGTGACGGTAACTATATCCGTAGCGGCGACTGAGAACCTAGTGTCCGGCGTCAGTAGGTCGGGCTCGCTGCGCCGGCGCCGCGCGTCGCAGGAGCGGCCGCCCGTGTCGCACATCCCCGTCGCCATGAGGGGGAACGGTGACGGTAACTATATCCGTAGCGGCGACTGAGAACCTAGTGTCCGGCGTCAGTAGGTCGGGCTCGCTGCGCCGGCGCCGCGCGTCGCAGGAGCGGCCGCCCGTGTCGCACATCCCCGTCGCCATGAGGGGGAACGGTGACGGTAACTATATCCGTAGCGGCGACTGAGAACCTAGTGTCCGGCGTCAGTAGGTCGGGCTCGCTGCGCCGGCGCCGCGCGTCGCAGGAGCGGCCGCCCGTGTCGCACATCCCCGTCGCCATGAGGGGGAACGGTGACGGTAACTATATCCGTAGCGGCGACTGAGAACCTAGTGTCCGGCGTCAGTAGGTCGGGCTCGCTGCGCCGGCGCCGCGCGTCGCAGGAGCGGCCGCCCGTGTCGCACATCCCCGTCGCCATGAGGGGGAACGGTGACGGTAACTATATCCGTAGCGGCGACTGAGAACCTAGTGTCCGGCGTCAGTAGGTCGGGCTCGCTGCGCCGGCGCCGCGCGTCGCAGGAGCGGCCGCCCGTGTCGCACATCCCCGTCGCCATGAGGGGGAACGGTGACGGTAACTATATCCGTAGCGGCGACTGAGAACCTAGTGTCCGGCGTCAGTAGGTCGGGCTCGCTGCGCCGGCGCCGCGCGTCGCAGGAGCGGCCGCCCGTGTCGCACATCCCCGTCGCCATGAGGGGGAACGGTGACGGTAACTATATCCGTAGCGGCGACTGAGAACCTAGTGTCCGGCGTCAGTAGGTCGGGCTCGCTGCGCCGGCGCCGCGCGTCGCAGGAGCGGCCGCCCGTGTCGCACATCCCCGTCGCCATGAGGGGGAACGGTGACGGTAACTATATCCGTAGCGGCGACTGAGAACCTAGTGTCCGGCGTCAGTAGGTCGGGCTCGCTGCGCCGGCGCCGCGCGTCGCAGGAGCGGCCGCCCGTGTCGCACATCCCCGTCGCCATGAGGGGGAACGGTGACGGTAACTATATCCGTAGCGGCGACTGAGAACCTAGTGTCCGGCGTCAGTAGGTCGGGCTCGCTGCGCCGGCGCCGCGCGTCGCAGGAGCGGCCGCCCGTGTCGCACATCCCCGTCGCCATGAGGGGGAACGGTGACGGTAACTATATCCGTAGCGGCGACTGAGAACCTAGTGTCCGGCGTCAGTAGGTCGGGCTCGCTGCGCCGGCGCCGCGCGTCGCAGGAGCGGCCGCCCGTGTCGCACATCCCCGTCGCCATGAGGGGGAACGGTGACGGTAACTATATCCGTAGCGGCGACTGAGAACCTAGTGTCCGGCGTCAGTAGGTCGGGCTCGCTGCGCCGGCGCCGCGCGTCGCAGGAGCGGCCGCCCGTGTCGCACATCCCCGTCGCCATGAGGGGGAACGGTGACGGTAACTATATCCGTAGCGGCGACTGAGAACCTAGTGTCCGGCGTCAGTAGGTCGGGCTCGCTGCGCCGGCGCCGCGCGTCGCAGGAGCGGCCGCCCGTGTCGCACATCCCCGTCGCCATGAGGGGGAACGGTGACGGTAACTATATCCGTAGCGGCGACTGAGAACCTAGTGTCCGGCGTCAGTAGGTCGGGCTCGCTGCGCCGGCGCCGCGCGTCGCAGGAGCGGCCGCCCGTGTCGCACATCCCCGTCGCCATGAGGGGGAACGGTGACGGTAACTATATCCGTAGCGGCGACTGAGAACCTAGTGTCCGGCGTCAGTAGGTCGGGCTCGCTGCGCCGGCGCCGCGCGTCGCAGGAGCGGCCGCCCGTGTCGCACATCCCCGTCGCCATGAGGGGGAACGGTGACGGTAACTATATCCGTAGCGGCGACTGAGAACCTAGTGTCCGGCGTCAGTAGGTCGGGCTCGCTGCGCCGGCGCCGCGCGTCGCAGGAGCGGCCGCCCGTGTCGCACATCCCCGTCGCCATGAGGGGGAACGGTGACGGTAACTATATCCGTAGCGGCGACTGAGAACCTAGTGTCCGGCGTCAGTAGGTCGGGCTCGCTGCGCCGGCGCCGCGCGTCGCAGGAGCGGCCGCCCGTGTCGCACATCCCCGTCGCCATGAGGGGGAACGGTGACGGTAACTATATCCGTAGCGGCGACTGAGAACCTAGTGTCCGGCGTCAGTAGGTCGGGCTCGCTGCGCCGGCGCCGCGCGTCGCAGGAGCGGCCGCCCGTGTCGCACATCCCCGTCGCCATGAGGGGGAACGGTGACGGTAACTATATCCGTAGCGGCGACTGAGAACCTAGTGTCCGGCGTCCGGCTCGCTACCACCCGTGTCTATTCCAGACAACATCATCATCATTATTTCAGCTGAAAGACGTCTACTGTTGGACATAGGCCTTCCCCAAGTGTCGCCGTAACGACCGGTTCTGTGCATCTCGCATCCATCGGATTCACGCGATCTTTAACAGGCTGTTGGTTCACCTTGTGGAAGGTCTTCCAACGCTTCCGGTACGTGGTCGCCACTCCAGAATTTTTGACCTCATCGACCATCTGTTCTGTCCATCTGTTGAGGATTGGCATATCATCAAAGTTTATCGTTTAAAACGATCTGGCCAGTTTTACTTGGCCATATCGCTCACCTAGTAAAATATTGGTACATCTACAGTAAATGCGAAATTAAGTTTTAACGGCCTAAGTGTTTAAAATTGGATAATTTATATCTTTGAATATCTATTATGGTCTATAGGTACTAGTAGCCTGGATGATGGTGGGGATGGTGAGGTAGAACGGGACGTAACACATCGGATCAACGCAGGATGGATGAAATGGCGACAGGTCACAGGAACAACTTGTGACCCACGGATGCCCCTCAAGTTGAAGGGTAAAATCTACAAGTCCGTGATAAGGCCTGTCATACTGTATGGATCAGAATGTTGGGCTGTGAAAAAGACGGATGAAAAAAGATTGCATGTAGCGGAGATGAGAATGTTGAGATGGATGTGTGGTGTGACGAGAATGGATAAAGTGAGAAATTAATATATTAGGGGAAGTTTGAAAGTGGCGCCAGTGACTGAAAAGTTGAAGGGGAATCGTTTGTCTTGGTATGGTCATGTGAAGAGGAGGGATGAGACGCATGTTACTAAAAGAGTTATGAGTTTACATGTGGATGGATGGAGAGGGAGAGGGAGACCAAAGAAAAGATGGATGGATTGTGTGAAGAGTGATATGAAAGAAAAGGAAGTTAGTGATAGCATGACGAGTGACAGGGTAGAGTGGAAGGAAAAAACGTGTTGCGTCGACCCCAAATAACACGGAACAAGGGCAGGAAGATGATGAGGTACTAGTAGCCAACATCACAATTTCTGATATAAAATGTACTCAAAACTTCGTTTTAAATATTTGTACAATCTTTGACCCTTGTATCTGTAAAATATAAAAAATGTAGATGTGCCAATATATTGCTAGGTGAGCGATATCATGAAGTGGTCAATTCCTAAGATCTGGCCACGACACATCAGTGCACTGCTGGTAGCAACTAATACCGTTCATGAGAGTTTATCATGCTCACTCAAATGTCTCACTGATGGTGGCGCGTGTGTTGGATCATTCGATTCCCTTCAAAATGGTTGAGCTAAGTGGTGCTAATATCCGCGTCATGTCCGTGAACGGGCGCTGTCAGTTGAGACTGGTCATCTCTCAGCTGCCAGTTGCTATTTTAATATCTATATTTAGTTTTTACTTTATTTACATTGTTCTCACATGATAGCGACAAGAAACATGTAACACAGATATATTTGTAATTACAAAACATGATTGAAAAGAGTGTCCATGGAGTTTCTTGCACATTCTTCTTTATAGAGATCTACGCTTTGGAATGTGCAATTAGCATCATTTTTTCTGACTGACTGACTTCTTGACATTTCAAAAGTGCCTGTAAATGGTTTGTTTGAAATAAAATGGTTTGAATTTGACTTTGACTTTGAATTTGTACAGATCGCACGCCGGGCAGCGTGACGGCGCGCTCGGTGTCGGCGCTGGACGCGGCGGCGGCGCAGCGTGCGCGCGCGCGGGCGCTGTACTCGCACATGAGCAGGAACAAGATCCCGCCCACTGCCAGCTTACGTGAGTATACTGCGCGTTGCTGCTAGTGGCGAAGAGAACGTCAGGTTGTAGGGGCATAGCCGACACGCCGATAGAAACTTGAACCAGAGTGAGGCATTGTAATGTGAGTTTTCTATCGTAGTAGCTGACTTGGCAATCCTTGTTCTGTCATATTCATTAACAAAGAAATTGAACGTAAACATAAGTTGAAACAAAAATACTAAAATTTCGGTTAAATAAAAGCTTTTTAAAAAAAAAAAAAAAAAAATACAGCCGACTTCAATTTAAAAAAAAAAAGCACTTTAAAGTGCAAATAATTTTAATATCGGGAGTCGATGTTTCTATAATAGTTTTGTCTGTTCGTTATTTAACTTTAGTTGAACTTTTTCCGCAATTGACCGAGAAAACGGTGAACATACACAAATAAAAACAAATACATACACCCAAACGAACCCCCAAAAAATAGCATATATATTTATAAATATACACATAAAATTACAATATAAGAAACTAAAAACATGAGAAAATTACTTTTTTAAAGTAGCATAATTCAAACGTTGTCTTTTGCGGCTCTGGTACTCTTAAAAGTGATCTCTAACTTTCATGAAAACACCCCTCAAAGGTTGAGTTGGAATATTGGTGATGTCTTGTTAAAAAAAAATCACGTTAATAAAAAAAAAACCTGCCAGAGTCTGTGTTTCCTGATAGCTACAACCTAAAGGTCTTTAAGTCAAGAGTAAATAATATATAATATAATGATATTTCACTAATTTCACACAACGCCATCTAGTCCCAAACTAAGCAGAGCTTGTGGTATGAGTACTAGACAGCTGATAAACATACTTATATATTTTGTCCTGGGTGATAATTGAACCCCCTGGCATAGCAGTCAGGGCCACTGACATAATAAATAGGTTACTTCTAGGTAAGCGTGCTCAATTATCGGCCACATCATCGCTTACCATCAGGTGAGATGGTAGTCAAACGTGAGCCTGCAAGTGAATAATAAGTTCGTCTGTAGTCATCTACATATAAAGTTCACATTACAATACTTTACTTAAGGCTATATTTCACCGGGACACCATGGCGGTGCGACCAGTCGCCGCTACCAACAGAATATATACAGCTCTATAGAGAGTTACTCACCTGGTGCCCGTTTGGTTACGTTTCCATTTTGATACTATCTAGCGACTCTAGTGTCTAGTTTGGTAGCTTACGGACACCATGGTGGCGCGACCAGTTGCGGCGCCATGGTGTCCCGGTGAAATATAGCTCTTAATGTCAAGTTCGCGTTCAATTTTCGATGCGCAGCGGTCATTAGAATGAAATATACTCTTCGCTACTGATATTACACAATTTTTTTTTTAAACATTTTCATATCGATGTTAATTTTTAAACAAGGATTCTTTATAGAAGCTTTGGTAACTATGTATTAAAAAAAAAACCTTTTAACCCTCTCCTGGAGAGGAGGCCTGAGTCCCAACAGTGGGAACATTATAAGGCCGACTGTGCTAACCTTTGACCGCTTCTTTCGGATAGTTCCGACGAATATTTTCGTGTTCTATTAAATGAAATTTATTTTGCAAATATTAAAAAAAAAAACACTTACACGTCAAATTTTTTTTTCGTCAGTTTAAACTAGACGAGGCCGGTGTTTCTTAGTAAAACCCTGAGAAGAAACACCGAAACAAACTTAAGGGTCAAACTCTCTTTTAAAGTCCATACAGTAAACATGTAATGGTCAAATCATATGGGAACCATGCAGATTGGTGTGTCAGATGGTCTTTTGAAGAAAGAACCACACGGAATTGAGTGGACCTGTTTGTCAGTATTCGATTAGCTCAAACTTAGGACTACTAAGGAGCTCAACTATTCGTCAGGGTCGTGTGTTTGCGACTGGGTACTCCATCTCGTTTAGCTCTTCAATCCCCATAGGAGACAGAAGAGGTGACGAGATGGAGTAATTGGTCGTGAATGTGCGACCTTAGCGGAATAAACGCAAGAGTGTTTTTGGATAGAATAGAATAGAATAGAATAACATTTATTTGCATAAAAATACGGTATAAAAGATGGTACAGAGATTGAACACAGAGCATACATGTTTTTGCATAACATTATAAGCGTTCAAATTTTGTGCATACAATACATCAATGTTTTTTGTCAAAAAACTCTTTAAGACTATAAAAACTATTAGTGGACAGCCAATCATACAATTTACTTTTAAATAATCTGGTATTGAGAATTTTTAGATAACTCGGATATATCCGATTTATGCGGTTAAATGGTTAAAAAGTAATATAATGTCTGTAGCTTCTATAAAGTCCTGATATACTGTACACGGTGTTCGTAATGGTAAACTAATTAGGGGGTGGAAGCAATCATACATATTAATAGCTATTACTTTGGAAGCTACTCAACTGCAGATAAAAGGGAGGTACGTGGTTTTACAGCATGCAGGTTTCTTTATACATCGCGGGGATGTTATGGATTTGAAATTTTCGGATCTGGATATCGGATATAGGAATAATAATAATATTTTTTTTTAATTCTTTTTTTACTCCACATCTATCACACAACGCCGTCTAGTCTCAAGCTAAGCAGAGCTTGTGTTATGAGTACTACACAACTGATAAACATACATATTATAGATAAATTACACCCAGACACAGAACAAATGATCGTGCTCATCACAAAAACTTTTGTCCTGGGTGAGAATCGAACCCACGACCTCCGGCATAGCAGTCAGGGCCACTAACCGCTAAACCAACAGGTCAGTCAAGTATTCCGAAATCCGTATCCGATATCCAAAAAGAAACGTTATAAACCGGTTTCGGATATGAAATCAATATTTTTCGGATTATCCTTTAGTTTAGATTACACACATTTTTTTAATTGATGTGAACTGGTGCTTGACTGCGATCCCACCTGATGGTAAGCAGGGATGCAGTAGTTGATGGTGAGGCGCACTAGTTTATTAAGAGCCTATTCACTCTAGCTTTGAAGACACCTAAATTATAATCGGACGGGAAAACCGCTATATCGTCATCATCAATTCCGCCGATAGACGTCCACTATTTGACACTGGCCTACCCCAAGTGTCGACACAACGAACGGTTCTTTGCATCCCGCATACATCAGATACCCGCGCCCCTCACTAGGTGCTCGGTCCACCTTGTGTGAGACCTTCCGACGCTGCGTTTTCCTGTCCGCAGTCACTACTTCTGAACTTTTCGGCCCTATCGGCTGTCGGTTCTGCGAGTAATGTGCCCTGCCCACTGCCACGTAAGTTTGGCGATTCTTCGGTTACGGTTATATTTTTTTTAATACCCCTACTTGAAAAACCGCTTTTAGGAACATAATTTACTATTTTTCGCACTAGTGCGGTGCAGTACGCTCCGCCACAATTGATTCCATGTAACACATGAGGCGAGACGCGGCGCCACCCACACGAGTCGCGCCTCGTTTATTTATGTCTGCATAACTGCAACCCTCGGCTCCATAACACCATGTCGGAATACCGCGTCGGTCGCAATAACAAACTTCTCCACTTGTATCAAATTTCGGATATCCGGATATCATTCGGTTACTTAACTCCATAACATCCCCATACATACAATGTTACTAACCTTTTCACTCGGCTACTCGCTATTATAAATACAAAATTGGGTTGCTGTAATAAATACTGCTTGCTCTAGGTGCTAGGTTTCATCGTAACGATACTGGCTCGAATAGACGAATTATTTACGTCGATTCGACCTGAAAAGATACCCCACAAAAGCATATATGGAGTGTATAAAAAAGGCAAGTAAAGTCGGGTTAATTTGACTGTCATGCTCGTGAACGGACTTTGTCTGTGATTATTGAGCAATTTATGAAGTTCAGTGGCTGTTTTAATTATTCGCCAATTGATTCCTAGTGGCTATTTAATTGTAAGGTAACTTAGGTTTTTTTTTTATAGGGTGGGAAAATCATCTGATGACAAATGCCGCTCAGTCAGACTTTTACTGACTAAAAATCCACTCCTGAGGGTCTGATTCTGAAAGGAAGACTCGGCCCCGGTACGAAAGGCAACGAAGGAACAGGAGTGGGTTTTTAGTCAGTAAAAGTCTGACACTATCTCCCGCCCCGTCCAAGAGCGGGGGATGTCATAAGATGATTTACCCACCGGAAAAAAAAAGTCAGAGTCTAAGGTCTTTATCATTGGTTCACCAATACTCAGTTCCGCTCTTGTGCGGTATCTAATAAATTAATAAAAAGCTGTAGCCGCTCAAACTAACACAATAACAAACAATATAATGAGTTTTGTTTTTATCTTTCATTGTATATATTTAACAAATTAATATTTTACAAAAAAAAAAAAAATGGTGTTTCAAATCAGTTCAAGTTTCGTCAAAAAAAGCACCAATCAATGTAGAGAAAAAAAAACTATGTTCCAATTTCTGTAAAGAAAATCATCGCTAAATTCATGTGACAGATTGTTGAACATGCGTTGACTGCTGCACTAGGTTGAATGAAGTTACAATAACCATATCACTCAGGCCTACGGTCTACGGACGCGTAGCTTCATAGACGCGTATTTGTCATTATACACTTGGTGTAAGCCTGCGTGAACTATGAAACTCTGTCGACGATACGGCAGCGTCGGTCCATCGTTTCGTTGCCGCTTCGTCGACAGAGTTTCATAATTTTGTATGCACTTAAGCTGTGAGCAGACATATAGTGACAAACTACTCGTCTATGAAGCTATGCGTCCCTTGACAGTAGGCTTTAGCTTGCGTTTAATTTGTGACATTGCGATGATTTTTTTTAACAGTAATGAGAAAATTTATTTATACAAAGTCGAAACAACAGATAGGTTTTTTTTAAAAGGTTCATTATACTTATCAAAGTGAACTACTGTTATTATGCGACCAAACCTGAAAACACGAAAAATAAAATCCTGATCCATACATTTATGTTTACTTATTCAAAAAATCAGCTGCTCCGTACATTTGTACTTGTTCATTTAGCTTCACATAAATGTATGGAAAAGGGATTTTTTTTTTAGGTTTTATGGTTGTTCGCATAGTAAAAGTTGCTCGCATTGATGAGTACAATGATGATTTCAAGGAAAGTCCATCTAACTTTTCAACTTTGTATATATAAGGTGTTAAAAAATTAACTTTAAGAATTTCGAGGGGACATTGTACTCCTCATTATGAACAACTTTTACTATGGGACCAAACAAGAAATCGCGAAAATAAAATCAGCTGTTCCCTACGTTTATGTTCGCATAACTCGTCAAAATGTATGGAGCAGCAGATTTTTTTTTTCGCGATTTCAGGTTTGGTCCCATAGTAAAAGTTGTTCATAATGAGGAGTACAATGTCCCCTCGAAATTCTTAAAGTTAATTTTTTAACACCTTATATAAAAATAAAATATGTTCCTTATACTTCAACGGAATTCAAAAACATTACTCTTTTAATCATTCTCATCTTACATATTAATTTAAAAAAAAATCCATGCACACATTATTATTATTATTTTTTTAATTTTCAAAAATCTCTCCAAAGAAAACATACTGAGTAAAGTTTTTGAATTTCAGCCGACCCACGATATGACTACGAAGAAGATATAAGCGAATAAACGAACAACGAAGAATGTATATTATATAACATATATATATATATATAAACTATTGTAAATGTAGAGGAGTAATTATAAATAAAAATAAATAATTATACATAAGTTTAACTTTAATTTATGCTATGCCGAAGAAGGAGATGTATCACAACCAGGTATTTTGATTCGTCAATTATTATTTTCTTATTTATATGTTTAGTTTCGAATACACGCTTGTAGAATAAATAGGTTGGGCAGCGACATCAAGTGGTCCTCCCCCCTTTTGTAAGGTATTTTAATGGTGTGTCCACATCTGGCGAATAAGCCGCTAGCGACCCGAATGCGAGCTGCGTGCTTGTATTTTATGTTCGCACGCTGTTCATACTTCCTCCCACTCGGAGAAATCTATATAGGGTGACTGGTAATTAGTGACCGATACTTAAACACGTGATTGTACTCATGATTACAAACAACTTTCCCAAAGAAACTTTGACAAAATAACTGTTTGAAAGTTTGAATTTTGCGCGCGCGCCTTTACCCGATCAGCTGTTAGCGGCGCGGCGCCCGTTATCGGTAACATAATATCCAAAGACTGCTGCTGTTTTGTTATTGTGATTAAATTAATTAGTATAAAAAAAGTTTCTTTGGGAAAGTTGTTTGTAATCATGAGTACAATCACGTGTTTAGGTATCGATCACTAATTACCAGTCACCTTATATATATAAAAGGGAAATACCACTCACTGATCAATCACGAAATCTCAGAAACTATAACACCTACAAACTTAAAATTTGGCAGGTAGGTTCCTTTTAGGGTGTAGACATCCGCTAAGAACTGATTTTCCGAAACTCCACCCCTATGGGGGGTAAAACGGGGGTTGGAAGTATGGAGAAACTTACTTTTATGCGGGCGAAGCTGCTGGCGGAAGCTAGTACAGTATGTAAGCAAGCAGTACGGAAATACATGTGCGCAGAATGTGCAGCTCGCGTCTACTGTTCAAAACTTACAATAACTGCTCGCTGCAGTACACGAGCAGCACGCTAGCGGCGCATTCGCCAGATGTGAACACATCCTAATGTGAGAGGGGTACCCAATTGATGTAACTGTCTGTACAGTATACTCGGAGTACAACTTTGGCCGCAGCTTGATAACCAACTAGCTGTCCCCAGTATTTTCATACATGTTTTTGGTTACTGTTCGTCTTCGCTATATAACATCACTCTATGACCCCTTTCTCGATAATTGAGGCGTCCAGCACAAAAGTATCTTTTTGAACCAGTTTTAATCAGTAAAAGTTTGAAAGTCTCACACTTCCTCTCGCTCCAGCCAGAGCGAGAGGAAATTATAAGATGATTTTACATTCACAAAACAATACGAGCCGTGTCCTGGAGTACCGCAAACCGCAAAGGTTGACTGGTAGAAAATGCCTAAGGCATTAAGTCCGCCTTTGTACTTTTATGTGCATAAAGCATTAAATTAATAAATAGTATAGTGTTATTATTATTTTGTTCTCTGTCTGATAATATACAGGGTCTTAAAATCGCTAATTAATCAACATTTCATTGCATTAGTTACATGTTCTCGCGTGTTTTTAGCAGAGTTGAGTAGTTCCCGAAATTAGCGGGCTCAACTGAACAAACAACTCTTTAGTTACAGTCAAACGGGGTGAATAGAAACTTAACTTTGATAAATATTTTTACTTTGTTAGCATAGCATAGTCGGCCTTATAATGTTCCCACTGTTGGGACTCAGGCCTCCTCTCTAGGAGAGGGAAAGGGCCGTAATCCACCATGCGGGCCCAGTGCGGGTTGGTGGATGTCACATGTCTTCGAATTTTTGGTTCTAGGACATGCCGGTTTCCTCACGATGTTTTCCTTCGCCGTTTTGAGAGCAGTGGTGATGAAATAAATTACACAAAGTAATGCGCCTAGCTGGGTTTGAACCCGCAACCTACAACTCGTAAATCGGGGCCGTTACCACTCGGCCACCACTGCTCTCTTACTTTGTTAAATGATCATATTTTTAGTTTCAATAAAGTAATGTGTTTTAATATACCATTTCTATAATTTTGAGTACTCAAATACTGCAAACATGTCTCAATAACGTGACAATACCCATTAAAGTTTTATTTATTTAAAACTTTATGCACTAATGAAACATTGTACAAAGGCGGACTTAATGGCCTTAGGCATTTTCTACCAGTCGACTTTAGGGTGGTGCAGAGATATAACATGGCAGGTGCAGCTTAAAAGAAGACTGACAGAGAGGAAATAAGAACAATAATAAATATATACTTAGATACATACATACAAATAAAAAATTGTATTAAGATAAAAACGAATACAACAAATCAAGAGTGTGATGAATCTACCAACTTCTTGCGAAAGTGTTCTCGTGCTTTCACTTTAAAGGACAAGCGACTGGTGGTGGAGTTTTGTTTCTATTTACCCCTGCGTTTCTATTCACCCCGTTTTACGGTATATAATATTTGTGTAGAGAAAAATAAGGGACACTAGATGTCTATTAGTTAACAGGTTTAGGCCAAAATAAGCCGACTTTAGCGTAGCACTTTTCTTTGATTATCATCCTTTCAAAATCTTCAAATTCTTCACCATATCAATTTTCTATTCTATTCTTCCTGCAGCCAGAGCAAAGCGTTCGCCCGTCGCTGCAAGCGGCGTACCCCCCAGTCCGGAGCGTTCGGCGGGTCGGTCCCGGTCGAGGCCTGGAGTGTCGCAATCACAACGTGAGTATTGTCAACCTAGTCACTATAGGTGCAGGCTTGCGCACGGCGAGCAAAGGCTAGCGAGTTTCGTTCCACACTCGTCTCAAAGAGTATAATTGACGACTCAGTTAGGCCCGATACCTGCCAGGGCTGCCAGTTACTTTGTGGCCCTAGAATGCAAAGGCAACTGAAGGAACACAGGTGGAATTTAGTCGATAACAAGTCTAACACACCCTCTCACTCCAGAGAAGTCATAGAATGAGTTCCGACCTCAAAAATAAACCACTTTTTTTACTCAGTCTAAACTAAGTCTGTAATGGCGCAGCATGTCAAACTGTCGTCCAAGAGGGTTACCATGACGTTCAAAGTAAAATTATTTCATTCTTATTGGAGTGTGGGTAAGAGACAGAGCTATACAGGTTGTCTAACGCCATCTCTTACTCACAATGGAATAAAAATTAAACAATTTAAACAACAAGGAAATCATCCAATGACTTCTCCCGCTCTGTCGTGACCGATTTTTACCGACTAAAACCCACTCCCACGTTCCTACTTTGCCTTAGGTTCCAGGACCCTTTCGGACAACCCACAAGATATTCTACCTAAATAATACAACATGTATCTCCATTCCACAGCGACATCTCGTTCATCATCACCGTCATCTCGCAGCAGCGGTCCCATGTCGCTAGCCAGCGCTCGCAGACGACCCTCCGGCATCCCGCGATCCTTAGCGGGATCCAGAGAGACCAGCCCTACCAGGTGAGTCATAATCATCATCATCATTTCAGCCGAAAGACGTCCACTGTTGGGCATAGACCTCCCCCAAGCGTCTCCACAACGACCGATCCTGTGCGTCTCGCATCCACCGCACTCCCGCGACGTCGTCGGTCCACCTTGTGGGAGGCCTTCCAACGCCACTTTAGAACCTTTCGGCCTCATCGACCACCCGTTCTACGAGCAATGTGCCCTGCACACTGCCACTTTAGTTTGGCGATTCTTCGTGCTATGTCGGCGACCTTGGTTCTCTTGCGGATATCTTCATTCCTAATGCGATCACGCAAGGCCATCTAGTCCCAAACTAAGAGCTTGTGCTATGAGCACTAGACTGATAAACATTCTTACATTTTTCTAAATACATACATATCTAAATCTATATATATAAAAGAAAGTCGTGTTAGTTACACTTTTTATAACTCAAAAATGGCTTAACCGATTTGGCTGAAAATTGGTGGGGAGGTAGCTTAGAACCAGGAGACGGACATAGGACTTTTATCCCATAGAGTTGGTAGAGTAGAATATAGTAGCCAGTTAACGCGAGAAGCCGCGGTCAAAATCTAGTTACAGATAAATTACACCCAGACACAGAACAAATGATCGTGATCATAACACAAACATTTGTCTTGGGTGGGAATCGGATCTAAGACCTCCAGCATAGCAGTCAGGGCCATTTACCACTAGACCAAAAGACCAGTCGATACAAGTATAATTTTTTTTTTTTTTACAGAAGTGGCAGATCAAGTAGTGTAATTAGCGCTGCGGGTGTACGCCGGCGCGAGTCCATCGAACGCACCGCGCCCAGCCGCGCACCCGCGGCTACCCTACGGCTCCTCCAACAAACTCGAGACGCTGAGGCCTTGCTTAGAGTGAGTACCGTTTATCATCATTATCTATCTATCTATCTGAGGCTGGTTTCTGCACTTGCGGGGTTACCATAACGTTCAAAATAAGATTGTTTCATTCTTATTTCAGTGTGGGTAAGAGACAGAGCTATACAGGTTGTCTAGCGCCATCTCTTACCCACACTGGAAATAAGAATGAAACAATCTTACTTTAACGTCATGGTACTGGTCTTGGTTCTATGCGGCCCGTTGTTCGTGGGCCATGGCGGCCTACCTTCACATTCTCCAAAAACAGTCACAAAATTCACCCATTTTGAAAAATCCTCTCTTAGTGCTCGCCTGCTTCAAAAAAACAAACCTTGTGCAGAATTTCACATTCCTAATCCCTGTAGTTGCAGCTGTGCGTTGATATGTCAGTCAGTCAGTTTCTTTTAATTTCTATGTTTTTTTTGTGACATGAAACCTTTGACACACAGAGTCCAGAAGACAGCTCGACGTGTGACGACCGTAACCGCGGCCGAGACGATGACTCGGAGGCTTCCAGCGTCTGCTCAGAAAGAAGTCTCGACTCTTATAGAAGACATGATGTGAGTGAATCCTGATATTTTGTGCATTTCACATTTATTTATTTACAAGTTCTTGTGGCAGAGTGAGCAGTGGTAGCCGAGTAATAACGGCCCCGACTTACAAGTTGCAGGTCGCGGGCTAAAACCCAGCCAGGCGCGTTACTTTGTGTAATTTATTTCATCACCACAGCTCTCAAAACGGTGAAGGAAAACATCGTGAGGCAACCGGCATGTCCTAGAACCAAAAAATCGAAGACATGTGACATCCACCAACCCGCACTGGGCACGCGTGGTGGATTACGGCCCATTCCCTTGAGAGAGGAGACCTGAGTCCCAGCAGTGGGAACATTATAAAGTTGGTCATGTTATGTTGATTTTAGTGTGTTTTACTTATTTTAAATTTTCACACCAACGACTCTCGAAAAAGAATATTAGTAAATGAAGAAGAAATATTCTGGTGATTTCGTCACTTACAGGCGTGCACAGCATATAATAAAATAAAGTTGTGAAAAGTACACTATAAATAATTGTATTGGAATAAATTAAATTGAAAATTTTATCGACATGTCAATTAGATTAAAAAAATAATAAATTGAGATCAATTACATTTTAATTAGAAATAATTGTGTGTTAAAAATACTTTTTTATTCTTTTTACACAAAACTTTCTTTTGTTTTTTATTGTGTGTACCTGTGTGTCAAATACACATGTTTTCTTTCTTTCTTTCTGTTTGCTGTGTGTCTATTCCTGTACCTCAAATGAATGTCATCCCTCTCCCCCCAGAGCGTGTCGTGGTCGGGCTCGGCGTCGCGTCTGGGCTGGGAGTGCGCGTCGCCGCCGCCGCCGCCGCCCCCCGACGACATCATCGCGCTGTGCGCCTGCACGCACTGGACTGAGAGAAAGGACGGACTCACTCACTTGGTAAGCGTGAGGGAGTGGACACACTCACAAAACAGCTATCACCGCAGGAGACGCCCGGAGTGTCTGGAGTCGTAAGACGATTCCGTACGGACTAGGTAGCTCGCCATCTGGCCGTTGGGTAAGGACCAAGTCTAAAAAGACGGCGCGTTGTGTGCCACGCGCGCTTCATAAAGATGTCATATTTTAAGCAATTATCTATGATGATCGATGAAGCCGAAAGGTTCTGGAGTGGATGGCGACCGCGTATTAGAAGACGCAGCGTTGGAAGGCCTTCCACAAGGTGGACCGATAACCTGGTGAGGGTCGCGGGGATGTGAGACGCACAGGACAGTTCGTTGTGGCAACACTTGGGAGGCCTGTATCCAACAGTAGTAGCCAGCCTTTCGGTATTTTACAGAATGCTTTTTGGGGAGAGTATGCAGGAATTATACAACTTGATTCCGCCATCACATCTCTTCCGGACAACCACTTATGGCGATGGTTCACCCTTACGTTATTAACCCCTCTACGGTCCGGTCGTTTATAACGCGGACATCGAAGGCTTGGAACAATTTGCCTGCATCTCACCGCTCTTATTATCTTAAGGCTAGAGTGAATCACTGCTTACCATCAGGTGGAATCGCTGTCAAGTACTAGTTTGTATAATCTTCGAAAAAAAAAAAACAGTAGACCTCTTTCGGTGAAAATAATGATGTTTCTCTTCCTCCACAGGCAAATTACCTAAATAGCGGTCGGCTGCTAACAGACGAGCAGCTGCGCCGCCTCACCGAGCTGCTCAACAAGATGTTCGTGGACGCGCACACCAAGGTGTTCTCGCTACTGCTGGATGCTGTCTGTGAGCTGCTGCTGGTGCACTGGCAGCAGCTCAAGGACTGGCTATATCAGCTCATGTTTAGGTAAACTATAAGACTAGAAGCTCTACCACGACCACTTTTTTTTTTGTTAATATTTTTGGCTTGGATACTAAGTTCTTTAAGCCCCATTTCGATCCCTATTTCCGGTTACCGTAGCCGCGGGCTTGCGGACGGCGAACAATGGTTAGCTCACCGTCCGGACCGAGCCCAAGTCGTTGACGGCGCTTACTGTTCCACGCTCGCCTCAAGGAGACCGTAGGAGCCCAGCAGGGTCGAAGCCTACTGGGGCCAAGGGTTTTTAGTCAGTAAAAGTCTGACACTATCTCCCGCTCCGCCCAAGAGCAAGATTTGTCATAAGATTGTTTTCACACCCAATAAAAAAAAAGCTGTATATAATAATATTGTTTCAGATTACTTATGAAACTTGGTACAGACATCCTCGGCTCGGTGCAGAGCAAGATCATGAAGACGCTAGACGTCATCCACGAGTGCTTCCCAGCTGAACTGCAGCTACACAACATATTCAGGTAATATTTGACTGTTCTGTTGGTCTAGGTCTAGGGAGACTTACGAGTTGTAGGTCGTGGGTTCAAACCCAGCCAGGCGCATTACTTTGTGTAATTTATTTCATCACCACAGCTCTCAAAACGGTGAAGGAAAACATCGTGAGGAAACCGGCATGTCTTAGAACCGAAAATTCGAAGACATGTGACCACCAACCCGCACTGGACCCGCGTGGTGGATTATGGGCCGTTCCCTCTCAAAGTCAAAGTTTTTTATTTCACATAGGCCTACATGGGCACTTATAAAACGTCAGAAGCTAGTTCACGGCACCAAATTGGTCGTTTCCTATGGAGAAGAACCGGCAAGAAACTCCATGGTTACTCTTTTAAAAAAGAATTTTTTGTTACAATATTTTCTGGTTGTTACAATATATTGGATTTATTATGTAAGGACAGTGTAGACTGGTCAATATTGTACTATAAAGTACAATAAAAATAATCATAATAAAAAGGAACCTAAGAATTCGCGGAGTCTCCTAGAGAGGAGGCCTGAATCCCAACAGTGGGAACATTAAAAGGATGATTATGCTTATGCTGTTGGTCTAGTGGTTAGTGGCCCTGACTGCTATGGCTGAGGACGTGGGTTCGATTCCCACCCAGGACAAATGTTTTCGTGATGAGCACGATCATTTGTTCTGTGTCTGGGTGTAATTTATCTATATATGTATGTATTTAGAAATATATAAGTATGTTTATCAGTTGTCTAGTACCCATAACACAAGCTCTGCTTAGCTTGGGACTAGACGACGTTTTGTGATAGTTGTGAAATATTATTTATAAGAGGACGGACGGAGAAGCTCAGTACAATGCTCGGTGACCTCGGTAGAGCTTCCGAAAAAGTAGGACTTAAAATGAACATGGACAAAACCAAAGTCATGGTAAACAGCCATGTAGCACCCACTCCTATCAAGATCGGGGACTCTACACTCGAAGATGTGGACGACTACGTTTACCTGGGACAGACGGTCCAGTTGGGAATGTCTAACTTCGAGAATTGTTGAATACAATTCGGCTGGGCAGCGTTCGGGAAGCTGTGCGGTATCTTCTCTTCCAATATACCACAGTGTCTCAAGAAGAAGAAGAAGAAGAAGTCTATGACCAGTGCGTGTTGCCAGTGATGACATATGGCTCCGAAACGTGGTCGCTTACAAAGGGCCTCATCAGAAGACTTAAGTCACCCAAAGGGCAATGGAAAGGGCTATGCTCGGAGTTTCCTTGCGTGATCGAATCAGGAATGAGGATATTCGCAGGAGAACTAACGTTACCGACATAGCACGAAGAATCCATAGCGTTGGAAGGGCTTATACAGAGGGCCGCGGGTATCCGATGGCGACACTTGGGGGAGGCTTGTGTCCAGTATTGGACATCTTTCAGCTGAAACATTTTAATGTTGTTTTTATTTGCGTCTAGTAACAGATTTAACTCAATTCATATTTGGTTTCTGTGTCCCCTTAGGTTCCTAGCGGACGGCGCGACGGCCCCGACTCCTAAGACGAAGGCGGCGGCGCTTCGCTTCTTGGCTGACCTCGCACACGACTACTGCACGCCCAACAGTTTGGCGTTAGCTTTACATGGTACGTAGCTGTTTATAATAACACTACAGTCTATTCGCGTTAAGAAAATAGTGACGTTATCAGTGTTGCTGCACAACTACAGTTCAGTGCCCCTGAGACTTAAAAGTCGTAAAAGTTATGTTGCAAGCGTGAGCCCATCTCAATGTAACAGCACCTCAGAGAGACGCATCTCTCTGAGGTGCTGTCCAGGAGAGAGGCTCTCCGACGGCTCGACAAAATCATCAGGAGGTTTAAACTTCTCTCGCCAGAGGACGCATCCTCTGGCGAGAGAAGTTTAAACCTCCTGATGATTTTGTCGAGCCGTCGGAGAGCCTCTCTCCTGGACACGAGTTGCCATGGCCCACTTGGAAAACTCTAGACTCCGCCCCAAGTTGGGCGTAGCAAAGACAATCTCCACAGACGGGGGTTCTCGGACGGTTCCGATCTTCAGTGCTTGTGCGGCGTCTCTCCGCAGACTATGTCCCACCTTCGATCCTGCATCACGTGCCCTGTTACCTGTTCACGTAGGGACCTAATGACAGCATCAGCGGACGGCACTGCCGTGGCCGAATACTGGGCCATACAAGGAATTTGACTAGTTTTGCCATCGATACGCTAAGAAGAAGTGTTGCTGCAAAGTAAAGGCGTTAAGTGGGTCCTCATGTCACACTTCATACTGGAGTAAAATTAAGCAAACTTTTTATTACACAGTATCTTCAGTTATTAATAAAAAAATTATTTAAAAAATTTATCATTTTCGTCAGTACTTTAATTTTTGATTTTAACGAATTCTTGAGGTATTCATTTTTAAATGTCACTGAAGGGCTTATTTTAGCTGGTTAATGTGAACACGATTTTTTTGTTTGCTATGATTTAAATGGTCAAAAGGCGTGGCTAAGCTGAGTGAGCGATGAGTCACTATTTTCTTGACGCGAATACACTATAGTCTACAAATTTGTATTATTTAACCGACTTTAAAAAGGAGGAGGTTACATGTTCGGTTGTATGTATTCTGCAGGAGGTGCTACCGGCGTGGCGGGGCGCGCGCTGGTGAAGGTGGCCGCGCTGGCCAGCGACCCGCGCGCCGCCGACGTGCGCGTGTGCGCACGCCGCGCGCTCGCGCATCTGTACGACTGCAACCCCGTGCCGGTCTGTATTACACTTCAATATCCCACTCTATAATGTTCCTGATACAGTATCTCACTCAACCCTACTGCCCACGGACGCGTAGCTTCATAGACGAGTATTCGTCACTATACGCTTGGTGTACGCCTGCGTGAAGCTTATATACAAAATTATGGCAATGAAGCTGCAGCGATACGACGGCACATCACGTCGACAGTTTCAGGCCGCAAACATACACCAAGCGTATAATAACGAATACGCGTATATGAAGCTACGCGTCCGTGTATAATAGGCCTTAGTCTTACCGAGAGCGAGTGGAACGGAATCTGAAAACAAAAATATATACACTAACTACAATTACAAACAGTTCGATGCAGCTCATGGAATTTATTTTAAATCAATCTTACATTCAATTTCCTTTGTGCTTCCATTTGTGAAACAATTTGTTAAATCTATTTGTGAGACAATTTGGTAAAAAATTGCACAATTGACACAGTGGTTGAGCAATTGCTGCCTGCTGTACTGCGCGTTGCAGGTTTGATTGCTACACCGAACAAATATTTGTATGTTTTTTAAAAAACAATCAGTTCTGCTATACCATAATGAAATTGATAAATGGTCCCAACTTCCAATTGTAGCAGATACACTGCAAAATATAAAAATCTTCATATATCCTATTGACAGTTCACGGCGCTAATGAGCGAGCTGCCGGCTGAGACGCAGGCGCTCGTCAACGGAGTCGTGCAGCAGCATGTCAGGAGAACATCAAGCAGTGAGTACATTCCTCTGTTTACCTATGTTATATATTCAATGTCCCACACATTTTCATAATTAAATATGGTCCTGATAAAAGAGTGCGCCTCACCATCAACGATTACTTACCTAGGTTGTAATTATCAGGAAATACAGACTCCGGCAACACGCAGGGCTAAAATAACCAGAGTAGGATAGGGTCGTTACTCTAACCGTTCAATAAAAAAATAAAAAAACGTGACTGCGAAAAAATAACTTAAATAAAAACTAAAAAGAAAAAAAACAAGTTCAGTCCAGTAGCGTAGAAACCAATTTAATTAAATAATCAAATATCAGTCAATCAAGCTCAATTAAAAATAAATCAATTATGCTTATGCTAATGAATCGTATATCCCAGCAGGCTCGGACAGTCCCCTTCGGACGGTGAGCGGCGCGTCCAACTCGACGGCTGAAGACGTGTACTCGCGCATCCGTAAGACTACCTCTGAGATACACACATACACCGCGCAGCATAGCAACGGTACGTACACTGCCAGCAGGACGGCTTCGTGCTGGGGACGGCGCTCCACGTGACCAGCTCATTCCATACCACGAGCTCGTGGCTCGCGCGTTAGGGAGCTCCCTAACGCGATCCATGTTACGACCTAAACTGACATAGCTGTTTCTTGTGTGAATGAGGATCAATCACATAATAACAAATCCGATTTTTACTAAGTACATCGTAACTATATACATATATAAAAGGAGAAACTGACAGACTGACTGACTGACATATCAACGCACAGCAAAACTACAGGGCTTAGGACCGTAAAATTTTGCACAATTCGGCTTCCTTTTATGACTTAGGCGGGCACTAAGAGAGGATTTTCCAAAATTCACCCCTCAGGGGGTGAAAGGGGGTCCAAAGTTTGTGTAGAGAAACCTATTTTTACGCGGGCGAAGCCGCTGGCAGAAGCTAGTGTGTAATAATTTACTGATCATTTAATTTTTTAAATCATTAAAATCCGTCAAAAAAAGGTGAATTTAGTCGTTTTTCTGAACGGCTACTTGGAAACGCGCGCTCTCGCTGGAGTGTTTACGATGACGTCATCTGTCATGATCCGTGCGACGAACGGCTTTATCGTATTCTTTTGCCAGTGGAGACCGATCATGACAGATGACGTCACAGCGAGTAGCTTCATTCTCGGCCGCGTTTCTGGAACTAATACACTAAAATTGCTGTATTTTCGTAATTTTTGATCCGATTTAAATAATTTCTTCACAGTATTTATTGTTTTTTTTTTTTGACACTTTAAATTTGCATACTCAACAAAAATCATGACTGATCCTCATTATCAGTATTTGGGCATTCAACAAAGAATTACGGATTAGTAGCGTAACATCCTGAGATGGGCGCTAGACCACATTAGAGTGGACACTAGATCACACTAGGGTAGGCGCTAGATCACACGGGGGTGGGCACAGCCCACTCGCCCTGTCCCCTTCCCCTCTCTATACAGGATGTCTTTGACATCAATGCACAAACTAATAGCATACATCTAATACATGATTCTGGAACCCCAGTGGTAGAATTTTTCGTCGGCATCTTCCAAATTAAAAAAAAAAAATCTGTACATGCATTTTTCTCTTTTAGCAGACTGCGGAAACCATATGTCAAGCAAAGACTCGGGCATCAGTCAGATGTCGGATGTGACGCTGTCCAATAAGGCGCACAATGGCGTGCCAAACGGACATTATAATGCGTAAGTACGAATATAAAATGATACTATAATTGTGTACGCGTTGAGAAAATAGTGACTCATCGTTGTCTTTCGACTTAGACACGCCTCAATAATTCGATCAGAGTAAGAAAAAAAGCTGTAATCGTTTTTAATTGTTTATTTTTTACCACAGAATAAATACATCTTTACTTTGTACTGATATGTCACTATTTTCTTGTCGCGAATAGACTGTACTCCATTCGCAGTAAGATTAGACATTTTAACAAACCTTTTTGACTGTCCGTTCGAGCGATTTTGACTTTTATGCTAAAGATAATTTTATTTGTTAATAAAACATGCACTTCTAGCATGCAGGATGTTACATAATTAATGTTTTGTCCTTACATGTTTCACCCTTCAGGCGTAAAAATTGATAAACTTTATAATCATTTACCAAAAATTACAAAAGGTACTTCAAGGTTGATAATTGGTGTACCAAATAAAATAAAAAAAATATATGCATTATTTAATGAAAAAAAAAATGTCAAATGGTAATTGATATATAATATAATATATCACAACTATCACACAACGCCGTCTAGTCCCAAGCTAAGCAGAGCCAGTGTTATGGGTACTAGACAATTGATGAACATACATATATATTTCTAAATACATACGTATTATTGATAAATTACACATGCTCATCACACAAACATTTGTCCTGGGTGGGAATCGAACCCACGACCTCCGGCTTAGCAGTCAGGGCCACTAACCACTAGACCAACAGGGCAGGATATGCACAATAGTTATTAATAATATCATTAATCAATCATAAAATCATGCCAAAAAATATCAGCCTAATAAAAAAAATGACAGATAGTGCCATTCAAAAAGTCACATAAAAAACTGTAATAACAAATGTTTGTTAGTAGATCTCGAAACTTCTTTTTAAGAAAATGTACATGGTCATAGTATGTGTTGCAGGGAGGCGCTGAACCGTGCAGCATCAGCAGACAGCTCTGAGGAAGCGGGCAGCACTAAGGAGTCGTCGCCCGTGCCCGCGCACCATCGGCTCGACCTACAGCACGGGTGAGACACGTATATTTTGATTTCTGTGAAATGTTGTATGATACAGGTTCATCATCATCATCTTCCTGCCCTTGTCCCGTTTTATTTGAGGTCGGCGCAACACGTTTTTTTCTTCCATTCTATCCTGTCACTCGTCACGCTATCACTAACTTCCTTTTCTTTCATATCACTGTTCACACAATCTATCCATCTCTTTTTTGGTAAATAAGAAATACCTACTAATCAAAAATATTTTCAGAGAATTCAACTCGAGTCAGCTGGGACGCGACAAGATCAGACCGTACGAGACTGACGAAAACGGATTTATTATTACTAAATGTAAGTATTGCTTTTTATTTCTTGTATGTTCAGTCCCTAAACAGTGTCAACGAGACCTTGGGGTCCAGACAAAATTACATAGTACTGTACTGCATTCGCATTAAGATAAGACATTCAAACAAAACTTTATTACTGTCCGTTCAACCGATTTTGATTTCTATTTCGCTTCGTCGTTTATACCGCGTACATCGAAGGACTGGAACAATTTGCCTGCTGCGGTCTTCCCGTCCAACTATAATTTAGGAGTCTTCAAGGCTAGAGTGAATAGGCTCTTAATAAACTGGTGCGCCTCACCGTCAATGATTGCATCTCCGCTTACCATCAGGTGGGATCGCAGTCAAGCACTAGTTTATATCAACTTAAAAAAAAATATATTCCGTAGGCATAAGGACGGTATTAAAAGCAAAAAAGTGGTTACAATACCAATTATTTACTGCAGCCGCCATTAGTCATGGCTGCTATGCAATAAAAGTCAAAATTAGTTGAACGGACAGTGAAATTTTTTTCACTCTAGCCTTGACTTCTATGTAAAAAAAAAAAACACTGAAAAGTGCAAAATAACTTTAATTTCGGAAGTCGGTGTTAAATAACGAAGAGACAAAACTATTATAGAAACACCGACTTCCGCAATTAAAGTTATTTTGCACTTTTCAGTGTTTTTTTGACATAGAAGTGGGTATTTTTTTAGTAAAAAGTTTTTTATTTTACACTTATTAGTTATGGTACCACCACTAAAAAGTATCTCTCAGCCATACTTAAATACCTATGAGGTATTTAAATTTATGCCAAAGTGCATCTCATGACAATTCTAATAATCCTAAACACGGTTAGATTACATTAATTTATTACTTAGTTCCAGTGCCTAACTTCAGGCTTCATCATTAGATCAATTCGATATATTCCCCCTCTTCTTTCAATCAATCATCGACTTCACGTGTAAAAAAAAGCAATTTTACTTGTTACGACAGTTCTGCTGTGATCCTATGAGGAGTTCTGTTTCATATCTTCGAAGTTCATGATCAGATCATAACAATATTTCTATGGGACCAACTTGGAAGCATAACCTTTCAAACAAAAAGAATATTTCAAAATCGATCTACAATTGACCGAGAAATCGGTGAACAAACATAAAAAAAACATACATTTAGCCGAACATAGAACCTCTTCCTTTTTGAAGTCGGTTAAAAATATTATTGTTAATATAGTGTGATCTTTCTTCCCTCAGGCGGTCTCCGCGAGCCCGAAGTATTAGAAGCCCTATGTAAACTAGACGTGTCACAAGCACCTCCAGAGCAGTGGGAGCGGCTACTGCTGGCTACACATGAACTGCTCAAGTATGGAGACTGCAGGAAACCTGTGGAGTACTTCAAGTTAGTACCATCATCGTTTTAGCAGGTGTCCATTGCTGGACGTATGCCTCCCCGCACGTGTCGCCATAACGACCGGTACCGTGCGTCTCGCATCCATCAGATTCACGCGACCCTCACCAGAGAGCCGACCACGTAGTCTTAACGCGATCTATTTGACGGCCTAAACTAAAAAGGGATGGAGCTATATAGAGTGTATAGCTCCATCCCTCTTTGTCGGTCGCACGACGTACATTTTGACTGGTTTGATAATAGAAGTGTCACCTTGGCTGCGCCAACACTGTGTTTTCCGCTATGTGGTCTAGAAGCAGTATAGCATATTGTAATCAGCCTTTTAATGTTCCCACTGTTGGGACTCAGGCCTCCTCTCTATGAGAGGGAATGGGCCGTAACCCACCACGCGGGCCCAGTGCGGGATGGTGAATGTCACATGTCTTCGAATTTTTAGTGTTAGGACATGCCGGTTTTCTCACGATGTTTTCTTTCATCGTTTTGAGAGCAGTGGTGATGAAATAAATTACTCATAGTAATGCGCCTAACTGGGTTTGAACCCACGACCTAGAACTCGTAAGTTGGGGCCATTACCACTCGGCCACCACTGCTCTCGGCATTCTTTGATGACATGTGAGAAACTATTAAATAATTCATCCCTCTAGGTGGAGCAAGGGTGTCAAACTTACTGACTAAATTCCACCCGTGTCTCTTCAATCGCCCTTTGCGTTCCAGTATCCCTTTTAGAAATCCCTCATGGCCCACATGTGATGGATAGCGAAAATCGTATTCTGTCATAGTTTTATTTAGACTTTAGTACCGTTTTGTTATTTCAGAAACATAGTACGGGTAGCGCTCGCGGCGTTATCAATAGAAGAGAATACAGGGGATAAAGAGAATACTGAAAACGCTAGCAATGCGCAGCAGACCTCTGGTGAGTATTACTTTTTATTTGTTTATTATTTAGGATAGAATAAATTATGGCGGCGCTTTCGTAGTTAAACTAGTTTTCACTAGTTTTGATGTGTGTAACGTGACTGCCACACGACAGTGTGACACAACACTGAGTGCTGATGCATGTCAGTTAGTCATACCCTATGGGGTTTCGGGAACGACCTTGGATCATTTGAATAAAGTAAAATCATTATCATTACCTTCACGAATCACATTTTGATATCTATAAATGGAGAAACTGACTTGACATATCAACGTACATTTAAACGCTACTGGGACTAGGAATGTGAAATTTAGCACAAGGTTTCCTTTTATGACGTAGGCGAGTATCAAGAGAGGATTTTCCAAAACTCACCCCCTAAAGGGGTTTCTAAGTCTGTATGAAGAAACCTACTGTCGTGCGGGCGTAATCACTGGCAGAAGCTAGTTCTCTAATAGAAGGATATCATTTTTTTTTTTCTATTTACTCAGGCTGGGGCACAGCGAACGAGCGCGCAGCAGCGGAGGCCGTGAAGGTGCTGATCTGGCTGTGCCGGCGCCCGGAGACCAGGCCGCAGTGGCAGGACTACTTCGACCTCATCCTGCTGAAGCTCATCCACGCGTACGAGAGCCTCAACAAGGAGCTCATGCGCGCCGTGGAGGCCGGCATGCCGCATATAGCTAGTGCTCTGCCCGCGCAACAGGTGACGACCTTATTTGTCTAGACATAAAGTCCTAATTCGAATGGCGATTTCTCCCAGTAGTGTTGGTTTAAGTTTGTGTTTCGGCGATGGCACGACTGCACGCTGAAATGATAATATTGACTTTTCCAATACACTTACCCCGAAAACGCGCTCTTATCGTTACCGCTTTTAAGCACGCAATTGATTTTACCGCACTAGTGCAGACAGAAGACGCAGTCTCGGTATCAATTTCTCATATTGTGGAACAACTGGATACAGGGGAAATAGTATATCAGTGTGGACCTAAACAAGGCTTTCGACACCGTCTCTATCCCCATTCTTGTGCGTAGTCTTGATAACATAGTTCTAAGAGGAGTCCTCTTAAGCTTTTCTAAGAGATATTTTCACTAAAAAAAGGAACGTGTGATAATTGAAAATTACGTCAATGATAAGTTGGTAATAAGTTTCGGTGTCCCACAAGGCAGTGTTTTGGGCCCGACGCTTTTCCTTATTTATATTAATAATCTTTGCGAAATGAAGCTTGAGAATGGACGTGTTTTCTCCTATGCACATGACAGCCGTTGCTTTTACTAGAGACATGTGGGTTTCTGTACATGAAATTGCTGAAAGGGAGGTCACAAAGATTGCTAACTAGTTACATTTTTACACACTTATATTAAAAACCTTAAAGACTAAGTAGTTGGGGAAAGGCTGGAAGAGAGATGATTATATAAGGTGTTAAAAAATTAACTTTAAGAATTTCGAGGGGACATTGTACTCCTCATTATGAACAACTTTTACTATGGGACCAAACCTGAAATCGCGAAAAAAAAAAAATGGTTGTTGCATACATTTTGACGAGTTAGACTTACATAAACGTGGGAGGGCAGCTGATTTTTTTTTTCGTGTTTTCAGGTTTGGTCCCATAGTAAAAGTTGTTCATCATGAGGAGTACAATGTCCCCTCGAAATTCTTAAAGTTAATTTTTTAACACTAAGGTCGCCAACAAACGACCCTGGCGAATAGGACGCCTAATACTCGTTGGACCAATCTGAAGAAGGCAGTTAAAGGGTGATAATACATAAGGATTTAAATACTTTATATATGGGTATCTGTATATGGAATTTCTGCTCACGAAGATTGCTAACTGGTTAAATCCTTATGTATTATCACCCTTTAACTGCCTTCTTCAGATTGGTCCAACGAGTATTAGGCGTCCTATTCGCCAGGGTCATATGTTTGCGACTGGGTGTACTCCATCTCGTTTAGCTCTAAAATCCTCATAGGTGACAGAAGAGCTGAAGAGATAGAGGATTTGTTCGTGGATGTGCGACCCTGGCGGAATAAAGGCCAATGTTTTTAGCGGTTAAAAGGCTAAAAACCTCAAAAACTTAGTATTTTGTGGTTAGACTGGAACCCGATCCCCAGCTAGTTAAGAAAAAACTATGGAGATGATGATTTATAATGTATACAGTCAGCGTTTACGTCATGAAATGTAAGATTATAGCAATCGTCGTGGTCCTTCAGGTGCTGGCGTTGTTGAAGCCGGTGATCCGCACGCGCGGCTACCCCACCTCGCTGTGCGCGCTCAAGCTGGCCGCCGAGGTGGCCAAGGCGCGCCCCGCCGAGCTCACCGACGACGTCGTGCAGAACCTCATGGAGGGCGTGGGACAGGTACACCTAACTTTAGCACTAAATAGATAGGTGCAGAAGTCAATCTCATGTATGTACTTCACTTCACTTTTTGACTGGCCTGTTGGTCTAGTGGTTAGTGGCCCTGACTGCTATGCCGGAGGTCGTGGGTTCGATTCCCACCCAGGACAAATGTTTGTGTGATGAGCACGATCATTTGTTCCGTGTCTGGGTGTAATTTATCTATAATATGTATTTATTTATAAATATATAAGTATGTTTATCAGTTGTCTAGTACTCATACCACAAGCTCTGCTTAGCTTGGGGCTAGACGATGTTGTGTTATAGTTGTGTGAATATTATATTATATTACTTTTCATACCTACGCTCGGCGGTCGCTCTAGGGTCAGCGCCGCTCTGTCTGCATACGCCCAAATTCAACGTTAAACACCTATAGCATAGCATAATCAGCCTTATAATGTTCCCACTGCTGGGACTCAGGCCTCCTCTCTAGAAGAGGGAGTGGGCCGTAACCCACCACGCGGGCCCAGTGCGGGTTGGTGGATGTCACATGTCTTCGAATCTTTTGGTTCTAGGACATGCCGGTTTCCTCACGTTGTTTTCCTTCACCGTTTTGAGAGCAGTGGTGATGAAATAAATTACACAAATTAATGCGCCTGGCTGGGTTTGAACTCAAAACCTACAACTCGTAAGTCGGGGCCGTTACCACTCGGCCACCACTGCTCTAAACACCTAATATATTTAAATTGTGAAAATATTATGGCCACAAATACATGTTGAACAAAAAATACCGGCCAAGTGCGAGTCGAACTTACGCACGAAGGTTTCCGTACAAATTATTTATAAAAACGGCAAAAAAAAAAAAACACGTTTGTTGTATGGAAACCCCCTCAAATATTTATTTTATTCTGTTTTTTAGTATTTGTTATAGCGGCATAGCAACAGAAATACATCATCTGTGAAAATTTCAACTGTCTATCTGTCTTTGGTTCACGGTTCATGACAGCCTTAGCCTGGTGACAGACAGACAGACAAACGGACAGTGGAGTGTTCAAGCAAATCAAAGTTAATAAGTTAATGTGCATACCTAGATATACATCTATAGTTAAACATCGTTCATACAGTCCGCTAAACCTTGTTACTAAGTTAGTTCAAAATAAAAAGTTAAACCGTACACACGCAGTTTTAATACAAATTTACTGTCAATTCAAAAATCAACCTTATCGCCTTCAACAAGGAGTCTTAGTAACAGGATCCTATTTTACTTTTTAATCCATTTCATCAATCTTGTTTATAAAGCCCATCGCTTTCTTTGCACAGTTGGCAGACCACCAAAACAGCGCGGTTCGCAAAGCGGCCGTGTTCTGCATGGTGGCCTTCACCTTCGCGCTCGGAGAGGAACGCATGCAGCCGCATCTCAAGCATCTGTCTGTCAGCAAGTACAGACTTTTACAGGTAAGATCATATAGCCTTATGCGGGAATCCGATGGATGCGAGACGCACAGGACCGGTCGTTCCCAGAAGGGTCGAAGCCTACTGGGGCTATAGGTTGTGCGAAAATGTACCCCGGGGCCCTGGAACGAAGGCAAAGAAGAAACAGGAGTGGGTTTTAGTCAGAAAAAGTCTGACACGCTCTCTCGCCCCGGCCAAAAGCGTGAGAAGTCATTGAATGATTTACCACCTAAAGAAAAAACTACCGGTCGTTATGGCGACTCTTGAGTGAGGTCTTTGTCTAACAGTGGACGTCTTTCGGCTGAGATGATGATAATGATATAGTAGCCCTATTATCATCGTATCTTCGCATCGCCTTTATCCCATCTTTCGGAGGTGACGCTGTTTAATAAGGTACATAATGGGGTGCCCAATGGACATTATAATGTGTAAGTATGAATATAAAATAATATACGCGTTGAGAAAATAGTGATTATTCGTTGTTGGTTTAGAAACTCTTCTTGAACAATTAGGTCATAGTAAAAAAGAAAGTTGTGTTCACATTTTCTTTGGAGTGCAGTCTCGCAAACCTCTTTTGAAAAGGGAGGATCTTCTGACCAGATAGATGTTATGTCTGGTGGGCAACTGCCCGGTAGATGATTTCGGGCTGTTATGTTGTTTGTTTGAGTTGTGTTTGAATCGCAGAGAAAACTTTTATTGCGCGATGCAGAATTTCGTATTTCTTGTAGTTCTTATATGGCGCTATAGATGTCGCTACACTGCATTGGGTGTATCTGTGTGACAAATAAACATGTCTTCTTTCTTTTAACGTGAAGATTGAGCATTATCTCGTGTGGGCAGGTGTACATCAGCAAGCAGCGCGAGGAGAGCGGGCGCGGCGGCGGCGCGGCGGCCAGCACGTAGCGCCGGCGGCGCCGCGCGCGCACCGTCTCGCGCAGCACGCAGACCTGCACGCACCACTAGCTGCTGTGCCCACTCGCCGCGCTACCCGGAGCCTGGACTCCACTGCCGCGCTAGGGGGCCCATGGGTACGTCCGATATTGTAAGCTGTACAGTCACGACCAGTAACATATATAGTGTCAAATTTTCTATCCATTTTAATTTCTACCATACAAGAAATAAGTGTACGATAAATGAGGGTTTTCAGGAAAATTCCCGCCACCAGTTGGCGCCACATAGCCGTTAGATCTTCTACTTTTGAAACCGTATACATGACGTTGACGTCAATTTAACTAATGTCATTAACGTAAGCATTTTGAAAAGTGCCTGGACAGGTGCTGCCAACCGGTGAACGTCATGTTAGAAAACCCTCATTTGTTCTTTTTCAAATATCTTTTTTCTCCCGCTAGCTACAAAGTTGCCCCCATACAATAAATTCATATATTTTCAAAGACCTTTCTAATGGTACCAATTTCAATTTGCTACAAGTTGGGTACGTTTTGTTTCATGTTCTTTCTTGTTCGTGACTGTACATCAGTAATGACGACCCTATACACATAGCGAACATCAGTCCGATATTTTGTTATAAAATTTTGCGATCACACACCAATTTCTTACTACAGTAATATGTTGATGTGTGGTCTCAATTTTTTAACTAGACAATATCGTGCAGAACAAGGCCCCCGCGCTGTCGGTAGTCCTCAAGTATGTCCAGCGATGTAGGGTGTACTGTACTCCTAATTATGTTTACCAGTGTGCTAACAATACGTTGGGGAAACGAAATCATTTGTGTTTATATGCAAGGGTTAAACCGCTTGCTTCGGATTGGTCCGATAATTATTTTCGTGTCCTATCCGCCAGGGTCGTGTGTTCGCGACTGGGTACTCCATCTCGTTTAGCTCTTCAATCCCCATAGGTGACAGAAGAACTGATAAGATGGAGTATTTGGCCGTGACTTGACGTTAAAGGACTACATAAGGTGCAGTTTTTAAGTTCCTTGCAGTAAGATTCAAGGTTATGGCTAAGAACTGCCAGCTCGTTCCGTCATCGGACATCGGCGTTGGGCCCCTGTACATGGTGGACATCCCATCCATACGTACAAAATGATTTGTGAACAAATTCATTACACGTACAGGCTAAGGAGTCTATTTTCTGATAGCTACAACCTAGGGGTCTTTAAGTCAAGAGTGAATAGGTTACTTCTAGGCAAGCGTGCTCCATCGTCGGCCACATCAGCGCTTACCAACAAATGGTCATCTTCTATCTATATATATAAAAAAATAAAAGCCACTTTTCGTTGTAATTTTATAACTCAAGAACGGGCTCACCTATCCAAACCAAATGTTTAGTCTTTGTTGGGACTATTTAGTAGATGGTTTATGCGAAGTTTGCACAAAATCGGTCGAGCGGTTTTCATTTATCACATTATTAGGTGATACGAAGTTCGCCGAGTCAGCTAGTAAATTTATATATATAAAAGCGATATACCACTCACTGATCAATCACGAAATCTCAGACACTATAACACCTACAAACTTAAAATTTGGCAGGTAGGTTCCTTATAGGGTGTAGACATCCACTAAGAACGAATTTTACGAAACTCCATCCCTAAGGGGGTAAAAAGTCTCATATTCACTTTTTCAGTTACATACATACTAAAAAAACCGTGATAGGCTCGCGTTTGATTACTATCTCATCTGATGGTAAGCGATGATGTGGCCGACGATGGAGCACGTTTGCCTAGAAGTAACCTATTCACTCTTGACTTAAAGACCCCTAGGTTGTAGCTATCAGGAAACACAGACCCCGGCAGGGAATTCCACTCCTTAGCTGTACTCACAATGAATGTGTTCCCAAAACGTTTTGTGCGTATGGGTGGGATGTCGACCATGTATTTTTCTATTGTATGTATAATTTCCATTTAAACACAAATGAATTCACTCCCTAAACTTACGAATTTAGTTTAAAAACAAGCTACATTTCTTCGATGGACAATATAAATAAATAAATAGGCTGATAATTAATATAATTGTCACAGAAATCTTCCCAAAATTATGTACTAAAATACCTGTGTTTATATGCCCAGTGTGATATATTTAATGTATGTAAAATGGAGTTTAAAAATATAGAGATGTGTTCTTGGTTTATCATCGACCAGCGGGGTTACCATGACGTTTAAAGTAATATTGTTTCATTCTTATTTCAGTGTGGGTTTTAGTTGAGCGGTTGTATGAAAAACAGTGAAAATGTATGTCGAATTGCATGCCCTCAATAAAACCTTTGCGAATTCACTTATATGGCTCGAAAATAAGTCAATCTTCTCATACACATTATAATAGCATGTTGCAAAAAAGTGTACCCAAGTTGGGCGCAGCAAATACAACCTCCACAGATGGGGGTTCTCGGACGGTTCTCCGATCTTCAGTTTTTGTGCGGCGTCTCTCCGCAGACCATGTCCATGACACAGCCTCCCACAAGTGTAAAAATGATATGTCCTGTTTGTCTCGTTTAACTTTCATTAAAAAAAGAAATAGAAATCCAGATTCAGATATTTTAATTCTTTTAGCAAATCTAGTACCTACTGCATCTCTATATTTTTATTCTCTATATTAATAAAACCAATTTCAGAGTTTTTTTTTTATGTTTTACTCAGTAAACTTACGTGGAATTACGATCTTTATTAGGTGTTAAAAAATTAACTTTAAGAATTTTGAGGGGACATTGTACTCCTCATTATGAACAACTTTTACTATGGGACCAAACCAGAAATCGCGAAAAAAAAAAACAGCTGCTCCATACATTTTGACGAGTTATGCGAACATAAACGTAGGGAAAAGCTGATTTTTTTTTCTCGAATTCAGGTTTGGTCCCATAGTAAAAGTTGTTCATAATGAGGAGTACAATATCCCCTCGAAATTCTTAAAGTTAATTTTTTAACACCTTATATACATAAAACACTGAAATCGGTTTCATAAATGTAAATTTTCACTTTTAAAAAAGTACTGCACCCCAAAATACCTTATAATGATTTTGTAAGCGAAACCAAACATCCAGAATAGTGTTATGCGTGTGAAAAAAAGACTGTGAACTGTGCGCGAAAATGGTGTGGCGAACGGAACTGTATTGTGAAGACTTTAGGGGCGAGAATTGAATGTGCTCTTGTAGGATATCTTTAACAAAAGTGTATATTAGTGTAAGTGGCTTTGGATGCAGCAAGATTTGATGTCAAGGTAATCATCTTCGCGGCTTATGTCGGGGTGTCCGGATGCAGGAGTATGACAGAATTTTTTGTATTGATATTGAAGCACTGACCTCTATTATTTCCCACTAGACAGGCTGTTCCATACGTTTGACAGCTAATTTGTTGTGCCAATTTGAAGCGCCTCTCGCGAGCGTCCAGAGAACTAATTTTGACGTATAATGCAAATGGCTGCCGAGAAGTGTACAGTACTCTGAACTATTTTTGCATTTTGAATTAATTTCGTTCGAATTCCGTGTTATTCTTGCTTCAGGAATTATATAAAACCTATGAAAAATGAGGTCATGTGTATATATTGTAAGCGGTGCGACATTATTACTTTTAGTACCGCAGACGCTCGCTACGGCCGACAGCGCCAAAATGGCGGATATCAAACGGACACAAAAGCACTTTGATGGCCGTCAGTCCAGTGTGGTAAATAAGTATAGGTCCAGTGTATTGAAGTAAAAATCTTACGTCAACTATTGTGATGAATTCTAATAAGGAATATGCATGTAATTTTTTTTTATGCTGAATTACACGACCTAGCCTTTGTTAGGCTCCGCCTGCGTGAAAAACGTATCATCCCTAAAGGGGGTGTATTTTGGAAAATCATTTCTTAATGTTCGCCTACTTCATAAAAGGAAGCCTTGTGCAAAATTTCACGTTTCTAGTCCCAGTAGTTTCCGCTGTGCGTTGATATGTCAGTCAGTCAGTTTCTCCTTTTATATATATTTTTATAATACCGTCATCAATAACAAAGTTATAAAGCTACAAAGTTCGACATAGACTTTGACGTCAAAATCCATCACGCCCGTATAACCATAGAGACAGACTATGTTTGTTTAAAATTGTTAAAAATCTCGTTTGATATTTTTTACATTTATTGATACACTGGTTAGATAACAAATATATTTTTCATGCATATTCCTTATTAGATATTTCTGCCAAACAATCACAAAAGCTGACTATATAATCCATTCGAAATAAGATGAGACTTTTAAGCAAACCTATTTTACAGTCCGTTCAACCGATTTTGACTTCTATTCCGTTGGCATAAGGATGGTATTAAAAGAAAAAAGGGGTTACAAAACCAACTATTTACTGCAGCCCCCATTTGTCATGCTAGCAACGCAATAAAACTCAAAATCGGTTGATCGGACAGTAAAAAAAAATTGTTTAACCCATTAAGGTACATTTGGCACACGTGTGCCACACACGCCGATCTGGGCGCGTCGGTCTCCATACATTTTATATGGAAACTAGACTTGTAGAGCTACATTAGATCCACGCTACGTGACGCGACTCTACGTACAAATCAGGCGTGGTCCACGTGTGCGTCGGATTGCCCCGACGAGTGTTTTCGTGTCCTATACGCCAGGGTCGCGTGTTCGCGACTGGGTACTCCATCTCGTTTAGCTCTTCAATCCCCATAGGTGACAGAAGAGCTGACGATGGATGTGCGACCCTGGCGGAATAAACGCGAGAGTGTTTGTCGGATATATCCGACGTAGTCGGTTAAAAATGTTAAATGTCTTATTTCGAATGGAGTATAAAGATATGGAAGTATGATCACTGATCTGAATTTTAAAAGGGGAGGGAGGGACTAAGCGTATAGTCAATTTTGAGGATTGAAGTTTTTTAAACGTGTTTGGATAATATCATAGTGAGTAAATATGGCTTTGCTAAGTGCTTGTAGAAAGTGGTTTTAGAAGTACTGATTTCATGTTTGAATAGGACAAGGGATTTGTAAAAGTGTGACGACCATGGTACATTGAGTTTTAGAACGAATTCGCGGCAATCTCAAACATTAAAACTCTTTTGAAGTGTCCATAGTGGGTACGTGCGTGCGGGAAGCGGTGCGGCCGGTTACGTCACTGCTCGTTAGCCATAGCAACCCGCGCGGGTATCTTAAACTAGTTCTAGTTGACCGTTCGCGTAGTTATGACGGCTCGAATACGGACAAATCGCGTGCGCGTCCACCACACCCGCACCGCGCTGCCAGTCTCTCCAAGGACTTTAGACTTTTACTGTCTAAAACCCAGCCGTGTTGCTACGCGTCCGTAGATTTAGACCCTTTGCGTTCCAGAGCTACGCTAATGAGGATCAATCACATAATAGCAAATCCAATTTTTACTAAGTACGTCGTATGCGTAATAATTTACTGAGCATAAGTTTTTCAGAACGGCTGCTTGGAAAAGCGCGCTCTCGCTGGACTATTTACGATGACGTCATCTGTCATGATCCGTGCCACGAACGGCTTGATCGTATTCATTCGCCGGTGGAGACCGTTCATGACAGATGACGTCACAGCGAGTCGCTTCATTCTCGGCCGCGTTTCTAGAACTAATACACTAAAATTGCTGTATCTTCGTCATTTTTGGTCCGATTTAAATAACTTCTTCATAGTATTTACTGTTTTTTGTGACGCTATAAGTCTGCATACTCCACAAAAATCATGACTGATCCTCATTCTTCTAAATAATCACACAGCCCTAGCTGTCATCATACCTGTGTAACAGTCTTCTAAAGCTCCATGTACCATGATCACTTCCTTATTTATTTACATCTCATACCAAAACTTATAATAAATAAGAAGGTGCTTTATAAGTGAGTGTTGTAAGTCTCGCCCCCATATAAATAGTAAGGTAGTCAACAGTCGTGTGTAAGACGAGCTAAATTGTGTATGTACAAGCATTTTGTGTATGTGTGAGGAAGCAAATTTGTAACTTCGAGTTTGATGTTATTGTCGTATAATTATCACTTACGTACTACGGGTCCGCTTAAGCTAATTAGAGAAACTTCAATGACGATAAAACAAAAAGAAACTGGCCAAGTGCGAGACTCGCACACGAAGGGTTCTGTGCTTCAATATTAAAGTCGACCAAAAAAATAAAATAATTGCTGAATCATATATTTTATTGTGATAAACGATTTTTTGCGTGATTTCAGGGTTGGTACTATAGTAAGAATGTTCAAAATATTGACTACAACACCTTATCAGGTTTCGGCCTCTTATTAAATTAAGTTGACCCTGTCTTTGGTCTGTATTTTTCCCATTTGAACGTTTCCCAGTGAAGCCAGATGATGGGAACTTTTGGAAAAAATTGAGACAGTTTCTTTTTTTATCTCAAAATCATTAATACGTATGTTGTGGTAATTTTACTGCAATAACCAAAGCTGCCAGTTATTTGGGCTAAAAAAAATGTAAAGTTCTCATTCGGCTTTTGGTAAAAAAAAAATTAAGGTATCGAGAAGGGTATTAATTTACAAGATATAAAATCATTCCTAGGAATCATTCCCCGTTCGGAAATAATTTTCCAGTACCATGGAATTTATTCCCATTACGTTTCCCATTTGTTGGAAAGTTACCCATACTGAAAGTATAAATCATGTTTTTAATACTTAAATTGTTTTCCATCTGAATATTATGCATGTGCCTTCAAATAATTGTTGAGATCATTGTAAATCATGAATGTTTTTGGTTAGATATTATGAGTTTTATTCCAGCCTATCATCTTAAAGGAAATAGGTGGAATTGTACATCTACTGTTGTTGATTGCAGAATTAGGTCTCACATTTTACCGGATATTATTCGATTACAGCAGGCCTAGTATACCAAGTGATAAGAGTTACACATTTTGTCAAAATTTTCATAAAATTGATAAAATTCGTAACGGGATTTTGTCATTGTGGTATATAGTCTGTCTGACTTTAACATAGAGATATGATAAGCTTATTAATATATCTCTTTACAATATGGACTGTGACAGTCTAAAATTCTAGTGTGCGAAGTTTGTGCCCTCATTAGCTAGAACTTGTTGTGCCTACAGAAGTCTTAAAAGCACCTAAAGTAGTGTCAAACTTGACAAAACCCAGTTTTTCCCAGTTCATACAAAATCTTGTTCAGATTTTTTAATTATTATGACATCTGTAGGCCCAATGTAGAAATACTATAAGGAGATTTCAAAATTAACAAAAAAAATATATAGAAAAAATATTTTTTTCCCCGATCAAGTGACAAAATAGTATAACAGTCTGCCTTAACATAGAAATTAATAATAAATACTATTTAAAAAAAATAATTAAATCTAACTGTCTTAAAACCCGCAACGAACTACAGAAAGAGTTGAAAGATAAAATTGTGGGTTACTAATTCCTGATTTTTATGTAAAAATATGTGGATTCTGAAATCACTGTTAAGTTCATATTTAGGTGAGGTTTTCACCGACATCATGGGTTTAAAGTTAAACGTCTTTATCCAAATGGCAATTGCCAAGATAATGAGATTAAAAAATGGCACTTATAGATGATGACCCAATATACCCTTTTTACCCAACTGCCCCAGATAGAGGGTAATGTTTCTCGAGCGTGTGTTTACTTGGGTCTTCTAAAAGTGCGATTATGAGTGCGAACGACTAACGATTTTGTATAACGACGACTAATCGCAGCGATTTTTTTTTATAAATAAATTATTTGTTTAGATTGTCTTAGTATAAATACTGAGAATCTTTGGTATTAAGTGGAGTGTTGCATTTGTATAGGAAAACGAATAAAGGTAAGTACAAAAAGACGAAAAGAAAATTTTGCGTAACGCTGCACGAACTTGGCATATTTGGACTACCATTTTCAAGATTTGGCTAATACGAAAATGTATCCTATTTATCGTTTAATAAAGATGAGTTTTATATTGGCATAGAAACTCAAATAGTAGCTAAGTGACGTGCCATTCAAAATTGAATCTTTTGCAATGGTGTTGCGGTGGTTTTTGTCTTTTTGTACTTTGTCTAAATGTCGTTTTCGCTGCGTAAAGACATTTTTTGAGACTGTGCGGGGTGTATAAAGGGTTTAAGAGCTTGTGTTGAATGTTGTGAAGCTATTAGGAGGATTTGTTACTATTTAGTGCTGTCTTTAACTTCCAAAGTTAGTAATTGTCTTTTTTTTTGTGTAAATTCGTCGGTTTATTTGACGAGAATTTAACTATGAAAGGTTATTTCTTGCGTACGCAGATAACCAAAATCTTAAGATACGACACAATATTGCAAAAAAAAAACTACTTTTTTAATTCTCTGTTTACGAAAGTACATTTAATCTTGCAATACTGTGCCGCATTCGGCGAATTGTTCAATTTAAGTGTTGCCATCATCTCGTCCAATAAACCCACGCAATGAATACGACATAACTCACAAACTATTTTACATAATAAAATAAAAAAATCATCACGTTCATTTATGTTTTCATACCTAACGCTTTTAATATTTTAAGCGGTTAATTTACGAGGCTAGTAATGTGAAAACGCCTTATTTTCAACAATTTAATGTTTGTAATTATCTTAATAAGACTACCTTACATTCGTTTAAACAATGCTTTGAGCATTATTTTCTTGTAAAAATACTAAAAAATAATTAAAAAAACCCGATTGAATTAAGTCGTTTTTTCCATACTACCCTCAATTTGTTTTGTAACAATATATTTATCATTTTGTATACTTTTTTTGATGTAATATATGTTATGTATTGTATAGTGCGTGGGTTTCGGTGTTAACAACGATTTCTATCTAGCTGTTGATACGGAGGCCGACAACCGACGCCTGACGTCAGTGTTTTAAAATTATGTACTGAATCTCATTTTGTATGGAATGCTTTAAATCTTTGTGTGTATTTTGTAATGTCTTTTTGAGTATCCGTTTAAATTACACGTTTTTCTTTTTACCGTAAAGCTTCAAAGACACATTAAATGAGCGGTTGAGCCACACGCAGTGCATTTTTTTTACTGTTGATAAGTTTACGCTTGACCACTATCTCACTTGATGGAATGCGACGATGTGGTTGACGATGGAGCACGCTTATCTAGGAGTAACCTGTTCACTCTACTTTTTTTTATCAGGAAACAGAGACTCCGGCAAGGAATTCCACTCCTAAATAAACGTAGGCGGTGCGAGTAATGGACGATCCCACCTACATGTCCATATATTTAACAAGTTTATCTGTATTATTAAAGTTTAAACTAGTGCGTCTCACCATCAACGATAGCATTACTGCTTACCAACAGGCGGGATCACAGTCAAGCACTAGTTTATATTGTATTAAAAAAAAACTAGTTTTTCTTCTCTTCTTTTTTAAGACATGGTATTCAAAAAGACATTATAATATTACATACGCCTTCACAGCTTTACACTATAGATTTTAAAACACTGAAGTCAAATTGTTGCTAGTTGCGTGGTGCATTCTGTGACGTTGCTTCGACATTCCCAAGTTATTCATATGTTACTGTATTTTTGTGAATATTTTTGTATTGAATTCGTCTAAGGACGCAATTTTTATGAGAGAGAATGAAATAAAAAAACATTTTTGAGTTTGTAATTATTATATGTGTATGTCACAGTAAAAATAGGTAACAATTCAAGTAAATATCTGGTGTTTTTTTTTTGTAAAAAAATTAAGTTACTTGGGAATTTTTCCAGCAAATGGGAAAAAAAAATACGAAAACATTCCCAGACATTGGAATACCATTCCTTCATTGGTTCTCGCCTATGTTATTGTTAATAATTGGAAAATAAACCTTTTTGTTGGAAAATTAATGTTGGAAGCAACGATTACGGCACTGTTTATTTATTATTGACAGAAAAAGAAAAATGGTGTTTCGTCATTATGTTTTCAATTTTCGTTTATATATTATTAGTTCAAAAATCCCTCAATAATTGTCAATTTTTGAGTAAACAGTGTCATACAATGTACTATGCAACAATTTATGTATAAGAAGTGCATTTAAAATATAATAACGCTTGAGTGCGAGTGACTTTGTGTCAAATACCCGTAATTACTTACTGTATTTAAATTTATAATTAATAATTATTGATTATTAATGTACGATAGTTATGAATAAAAATGATTTTTAAGCCTTTATGTTTATATTTTTATTTAGTACCTTGCACCTTGAAGGGGAATCGTTTGTCTTGGTATGGTCATGTAAAGAGGAGAGATGAAACACATGTTACTAAAAGAGTTATGAGTATACATGTGGATGGCTGGAGAGGGAGAGGGAGGCCAAAGAAAAGTTGGATAGATTGTATGAACAGTGATATGAAAGAAAAGGAAGTTAGTGATAGTATGACGGTTGACAGGATAGAATGGAAGAAAAAAACGTGTTGCGCCTACCCCAAATAAGATGGGACAAGGGCAGGAAGATGATGTCCTTGCACCTCTTACACACGGCGAATACTGGAACGGCCTTCAAATCTCATAATAATCCAAGAGCAACATAGTTGGAGGAATGCCTAGAATTTGGATGGTATACACAAACGTGAATTTTTCAATTCATATACACCACTTATTTTTAATTAGTACAAAAACTTAAAGGGCTTATTAGAAAAGGTCTTGTTATTATTTATGTAAAGTTTCAATAAATAATATTCATAAACAGCAAAGTTATTAGCGTTTGTTTATATCTCAAAATGTCACTCAATTTATGGTAATATTGTACAGGCTATTGATTATGAATGAATATATGACGATAAAAATGGAAAAACACTGCACGTAGTTTTTTCTACAAATGAATGATTGATTCTATTATAAATTTACCAATTGTGACAAATTTTCGTGGACAAAAATATGGTCAGTAACGGGAATGGATAGAGCCCATTTTTTTAGTATTTTAAAAATAGGTGTGTATATGTACTTAGTTTATCTAGGACTTTACTGAAACCCCGTGCCTCAGAAAGCAAGCCGGTGGTCTCGGTTGTCATTCGTAGGTCTTTGACAGTCATTACAGGCAGGGGCGCCGGCTTTTAGAAACCTTCACGGGTACTCCTCATGCTCATTTGGTGACTCGAAAAAGTGGCGAAGTTTGAGAAGAAAAACGCACACTGATAGACCGATAAATAAATAAATTTATTAATAATAATAAATTGGGAAAACATCACATACATTGTCCTGGTCCCAAACTAAGGTTTTCCCTTGTACTATGGAAACCAGGAACAACGAAGGTACCACAAACACCCAGACCGAACACAAGTATCTGTTTCATCAACAAACATATGTTGGTTTTTTTTTTTTATTGTGTGGGAAAATCATCTTATGACAAATCCCGCGGAGCGAGAGATAGTGTCAGACTTTTACTGACTAAAAACCCACTCCTGCCCCTTCGTTGCCTTCGTCCCAGGGCCCCGAGTTTCGTTTTCACACTACCCATGAAACATATGTGTCGAACCCACGACCCTTGCGTCTCAACCAGCGCTCTAAACCACTGCGATAAACGGGTCATCGGGTAATAGAAAAACGCCCATCCGTTACAGGCGATTACTGATCTGTTTTTTGATGTCTATTCTCAGGGGTGCTGGGCACCCACTGTTTATTTCTCAGGGGTGCTGGGCACCCACTGTTTATTTCTCATGGGTGCTCGAGCCCCCCAGCTCCCACGGAGTCGGCGCCCCCTTATTACAGGTAGTCAGACGCCAGAAAATCCGACCATCAGTCTATCCAAGGAGTATCGTGTTGCCCAGTAACTGGGTTGTGGAGGTCTGATAGACAGTCGGTCCATGTAAGACACGGGTGTTCAGCCGCATCCAGTTAGACTGGAAGTTGACACCAAGGTTTTTTTTTCCGGTGGGAAAATCATCTTATGACATCCCCCGCTCTAGGGCGGGGCGGGAGATAGTGTCAGACTTTTACTGACTAAAAACCCACTCCTGTTCCTCCGTTGCCTTTCGTACCAGGGCCGAGTCTTCCTTTCAGAATCAGACCATTGGCCCCAGTAGGCTTCGACCCTGCTGGGCCCCTACAGTTGCTGACATCTCCTTGAGGCGCGCGTGGAACAATACGCGCCGTCGCTAACTTGGGCTGGGTCCGGACGGTTACCGCACGGTCGGACGGCGAGCCACCCATTGCTCGCCGTCCGCAAGCCCGTGCCTACGGTAACACCAAGCTAGTTGGGAAAAGGCTAGGTAACAAGATGACATCTTTGACACTCCTCCATACAAATGCAAACGTATTACAACATATAGTTTGACTGCACGATTGGCTCAGTGGTTGAGCAATCGGCTTCTGCGCTGCATATCGCGGGTTCGATTCCCGCACGTAACAAATATCTCTACAATGCGTTCCAAATAATAATAGGATCGATTGCCATGTTGTGACGTCACGTCATACTGTCAAATAAAAGAATTGTTATGGTGACCAAAACAAGAAATTTTAAAAATTTAATTTATTTACGAACTGTGAACGAAAAAAGTTTAATCAGAATACAGTTCTTCAATTTTGCTTATCTCTAAGTTCTTCAATTGTGCTCAATTTCTTGCGATTTGACAGTATGACGTGACGTCACAACATGGCAATCGATCCTATTCTTATTTGGAAAGCATTGTATGGCCTACAGATGTGGGGTAACATATTTTTTTAAAGAAATGAAGTTATATCACAAAAACGTAGCGAAATAAGCACCTTTACCGTTGGACAACATTACTTAGTTAAGGGTTGGAACAAGCCATCCCTACAAACCAACCATCTCAAAAACTACTGAACGGATGGATTATCATGCGTTGTTCACCAATAGATAGAGTAAATCATGATCAGAGTAGAGAAAAGTCGAGAATTTTAAAGAAAAAAAAACATTTTATTTTGGAAAAGCTTACTAATTATAAAACTATAAAAAATTAACTAATTTCAAAGTAATTATCTTACCTTAAGACACAGTGGTGGCCAAGTTGTAACGGCCCCGACTTACGAGTTGTACGTCGCGGGTTCAAACCCAGCCAGGCGCATTACTTTTTATGTAATTTATATCATCACCACTGCTCTCAAAACGGTGAAGGAAAATATCGTGAGGAAACCGGCATGTCCTAGAACCAAAAAATGGAAGACATGTGGCATTGACCAACCCGCACTGGGCCTGCGTGGTGGATTACAGCCCATTCCCTCTCCTAGAGAGGAGACCTGAGTCCCAGCAGTGGGAACATGAAAAGGCTGACTATGCTATGCTATGCCTTACCACCAATCGTGCGTCGTTAAATTCTAATTCGAAACGTTTTGGGAACACATTCATTGTGCGTACAGCTAAGGAGTGGAATTCCTTGCCGGAATCTGTGTTTCCTGATGGCTACAACCCGGGAATCTTTAAGTCAAGAGTGAATAAGTTACTTCTAGGTAAGCGCGTTCCATGGTCGACCGCATCGTCGCTTTCCATCAGGTGAGATAGCGGTCAAGAGCGAACCTATCAAGAATAAAAAAAAAATCTAATTATACCTGGATATTTTTGAATTATAATCAAACAATAAATACATTTTTTAGTGCTAGCAGTATTATTGGAAATGCGAAAAGCTCGCAAACGCGCAGAAACTAGCGCCATCTGTCATTTCAGTGTAAAAAATATTGTAGAGAATGAAAATCCCGCCTTGTGAAAATTGGCCAACCATTTCCTTTCACGGAAGAGTTTTGCGTTTCCACCGTCAGATGGCACTGACAACAGCATCTTATAAATACAGATTTTTGAGTTTGTTTTCATTTTCTTGTAACGAAAGGGCTTCTGTGAAAACTATAATTCGTACGTCAAAGAATTTAAATTAACAATTCAATGTAAAAATTTACTACTCCATTTACAAAAATAACGAGTCTTATTAAACTGTATTTCTTCTATTAAACACTCAGAATTAATATAGTTATAAATCTTTTTAATTTAATTGTAGAAACACAGAGTTTGAAAATACTTATCCTTCCTTCAAAAACTTATTTGAATTGAAATTTAATTTTCCGAATAATTAAAAAATATAATTTGAACACTTGTTGTCAGTAAAAATCTTCATATTTTCAATTCTGAAGCGTTCCCCGTTTTCCGCATAGCAGTAATACAGGCCCAATGCCGGAGTGACTGGGTTGCCAGATTACGAAATTCTGCGTGATTTTGGGGAAACGTTTATTTGTTTGTATTTCGTAAAGTGATTTTATTATCGTCATTTGCGTTGGTTTTTGTGTTTCCAGTGATAGTCGACAGTAAATTGTTACAATTAAAAACTTTACGATTTCAATTCAAACTATGAATTTTACTTTTTCATGAGTAACGGAATCAAACTTTATTAAAAATGAATTCAGTTCCACATATAAACAATTCTCTGCTTACCATCAGGTAGGATCGCAGTCAAGCGCTAGTTTGCACCAATTTAAAAAAAAAACTGAAACCTGTATAGGTAACATACCTACATAAAAATATAAGAAGACCCAATACTTTTCAAAATTGAAAATTGAAAATGACAAATTTTCTCAATACTTGTAAAATATTATGTCCTCCCTGTTTTTCCAGTCAAAATCTTATTTTAGTTACCCAAGTGCCATCCAGTGATTTAGCCCTCAAAAAAGGTTGTGGTCACGGCTCACAGCCACCCGAAAATCGGTCAAGCAAGTGCAAGTTGGAATATTAACTCACTTATGATCGATACAGCGCATTCCTACAAAGGAGATGTTTACAAAATGTATGCCGCTTTAACCAAGATTTTGAACACTGTATAGTTCCATCCTGGTGAGGGTCGCGGAAATCCGATGGATGCAGGACGCATAGAACCGGTCATTGTGGCGACATTTGGGGGAGGCCTATGTCCACCAGTGGACGTCTTTCAGCTGAAATGATGATGATGATAGTTCCATCTGTTACTAGGATTACCGACATAGCACCAAGAATCACCAAACTTATGTGGCAATGGGCAGAGCACATTGCTTGTAGAAGAGATGGCCGTTAGGGCCGAAAGGTTCTGGAATGGCGACTGCTTACCAAAAGACGTAGCGTTGGAAGGCCTCCTATAAGGTTGACTGATGACCTGGTAAGGGCTGTGAGAATCTGATGGATGAGAGACGAACAGGACCGTTCATCGTGGCTACACTTGGGGGTCCTAAAGTGAACAACTTTCGGCTGAAATGATGATTATGATGCATAGTTCGACGTGGGCAAAGCCGTGGAGCGGACACTAGTAAATTATTTAACCTGTAAATTGTTAGTTTGTTCGCTCACGAAGTACATAATATCATCAGCCAGAGGTCTAATAGGGATGACGGCATGCCCATCGCGTCCACCAAAGTGGATCCGCGCCTGCAGTCACCAAAAAAAGTAAACTTGTTGACTACCATTTTATCCAACATAACTAAACTTTATTAAAGGTGGCCTATAGTAGTTGAATACTAGTTTATTACATGGAATGGCTACCTGTCTGACTTCCACAACCTAGAGATTGGAAAATGCGATACCCCTCAGCAAAACATCTCAAAGGAGTCTCCTCCTGAAACAACCCACTGCCCTTGCATAGTAATTATTTAGTGAACTGCTTACACCTAACAGTTTGGACGACCCAGCCCTCTGTTATTATGCATTAATGGAATATTTGAACATAATGCGTCATTCTAAGATGCTATACAACAGTTTTTACCACAAAAACATCTGAGAAGCGTTCAAATAAGCATCATACTACTTAGAAATGATAAATAAACCCTTGTTAGGGATTATTTTCCTCTTATTTGAGATATACAATCAGGTTTAATAACTTCAGTATTATTTTTTACACCTTGCGTATTGCGTAACTTCGAATATAGGCTGGCAGCCCCGGCAGTGAGTCCGCCGCGCGCTGTCTAGTCGGCGTGTCCCTTGTAAAATGGGCTTAAATTCGCTGCATTCACGCATAACGTTATAAAATATAGAAAAATACAAAAAAACACACATTTAATTATGATTAAACCATATTTATAACACAAGTTAATTAGGTAACAGTGATTAGTGTTTATTTTTTCACGTAAACGGCTATCATAATGTTAATTGGTAGGTAAAAAATAGCATAAATTAAATTATATTTTATTTTTTTATAAGCAATAGTTTATTTAAAAAACCCTTTTCTGTTTTTGTAAGTTGACTGTTTTTTTATTTATCAATATGTGGCTGCAGTAGTAACGTACATAATTTGAGTGAATAATACATAATTTTTTTCTGTGATAGTGTATTGCATAAAATGAATAATCTAACAGTGTTTTCGGTAAACAATAATCGTGGAATGTAGCGGTACGTAAAATCAATAATGTCCGCGCATTGTCCCGCTTGCTGGAGTACGATTTTTTCAGGTTCCACATACTAATGTCACAATGATTATACTGCGACAAAATACACATTTCAGGAATTCATTTGTAAAATACTATCAAATATAATATTTAATATAGAGCCTTACATACGCAGGCTTACGTAAATACATAATTTTTTGAAGAATTAGAAGTCCGCAGTGCCTGTATAACACGCAAACATGTAGAATGGTTATAAACGATGACAGTTCCCGCCATTTATTGCTAAAATTAGGAATTGTTCGAAAAATGTTGTCATCTGCAATGTCAAAATTTAAAATAATAGGGAAATGTGTCAGTTGTTTTAGTGGGCCATAGATGGCGTTGAATATTTACCGTTTACGCATACGACTTTTGTGAAAGTGCCTTTTTTGAAATATATTTATTTATTATTATTATTTTTTAGTTTTCTATCATCATATAAGCAGGTTTATATTAATAACTGTTTTTGCAGATAATAGAATCTAACGTTATTTGATAAATTGAACATAAACTGCATATGCAATTCTTTAAGTAGGTATGTTCTTTTATTTTTTTTATTTTTTCATGTGCCATATAAAGGAAAGTAGTGCAATATAAAACCGTTAATTTGTGGAGATAACACTTTTTGAATCCATAATATTATGTATTTATACATTTTCAAATGATTCCTGTTTTTAATATTTTTCTCACTTACTAAAAGCTTAAGAAACAATGGATTGTACAGTAAATCGCATATCGCAGTGCTAACAATTTGACATTGATGATAGTTCCTTTACGTCGTAGCAGTAAGGGTGAATTTGTCGTGCAAGTGTTACCAATGGCGTGCGGTTGGTTGTACACCTTGCCTTTATATGCACTAATGTATTTAAATAATATGCCCTATGTTAACTAAGGTGACCGATAGCAAAGGTCATTTTTATTATTAGTTCATCCTTTTAAATAAACTTTATTAGTAATAAAGATTATTTTTGTCATGAAAACACATTTAGTTTATAATAATTTACGAGTAAAATAATTATAATTAAGATAAAATCGAAGTGGCAATGAAAAGAAAGTCGAGCTGAAGACCAGTTGACAAGCAGGAAGGAAGAAATAGAAAAAATGCGCTGGATATTTCCTGTGCCAGGTAAGATCTTACTTTTTTTTCTGAATAAATGGCATTCTGACAGTGATAAGAGGTTGACTACATGACGTTTAGACTTTTTTTTAAGTTTTGACTTTTGTCAAAAAATATAGGACTGTCAAAGCGCTACTTTTGTGAATCCCATATTTTTTTGACTATCATTTTAGTTGATGGACCCTCTTTTTTTTTCTTTTTGTCATGTCGAAAGAAACAAAATTTTTTTTTTTCTGTCTAGTATTTGGCAACCTTACAGCTATTATTGGCCTCGTATAAATCCTGGTCTAGAGACCATGGTGGACATTGTCGAGGTCTGTATTTCCTGACATATATAACCTTAGGATTTTTAAGTCAAGATATATCACCGACCTTATTATCGCTTATCATCAGGTGAGATACTGGTCGACGAGCTATGAAATTGAAGCTAGGTATTATTGCACTGCGTCCGATTTTCTCGGATCACGAAATCTATTTTTTTTAAGGTGGAAAATCATCCATTTACTGATTAAAACCTACTCCTGTTCCTTCTTTGCCCTCGTTCCAGGGCCCCGGGGTTTTCTTTCGCATCATCCATATCCCCAATAGGCTTCGAACCTGCTAGGCATCACGAAAAGTATTAACAAATGTATTATGAATGAAAATTAGGTATTGTGCAAAGCGCTCATACAATAAGTTCCTATTACCAAGATTATTTCCAAGCGTAGTTTCTTGAAAATAAATCAGATGCCATGTACTGCGGAAACTTAAGTCAAGAGTCAAACGTTTACGTGCAGGCATATAGAGTTATCGTAGAATAATTAAAAGTTTAATAACAGTCTTTCTAATTGACCTAAGTCTGTTCTGCAGACGCCAACGGACGTACATTGGCTCGTTCTACTGGACCACTGCAACAGAAAAGTCAAATTAGGCACATTTTCAAAGTTTATTTTCGAAATTTACTAAAAAATCACTTTTTTCGGCCATAACTCCTGTTCCTGACGTCCGATCCGGACTGGGTTTACGTCATAGTATAGGACTCCGTGCCTGCTGTGCGTGTGCACCGCAAAAAACGAACCCTTCATAGGGAAATTTTACACCCGACAGTTAAAAACGTTAAAACTCGCAATTTTTTTTAAGATGTAATGTTTAGAAAGAAAAAAAATAAGCTCTATGACTATAAATAAATCTCAAATAAAGAATAGAGTAGGATTTATTTTATTTCGGACACAAAAAGATCCATATCGTGGTAATTTAATAAATACCTTATTGTCTAGTGTTCCTTGCACAAGAAATTTTACAATCGGAAGCTATTCAGCTATAGCTTTTGGCTACAGTTCTCAGGATACTGTTGTGACTGTTTCTCACTCTCCTGAGGAGCGAAGCACTTTTCATTCGAACAATTGCGTGAAACCCGTCAGTACGAGCCTGTACAAATATCTTCTACGCAAATTAAGGGTCTCGTTATTTTTTAATTAGTTTAATATTTGTTTTATTAGCAAACTTATCAATTTAATAAGATTCTGTCAGTAAAACATTATTAAAACCAGGGAATCCAATCCCATATCAAAGTCGCGATCCCGCATGCCTGCGGGATAGAAATCATCAATCCCGCGGATCCCTCAGGATTTGCGGGATTGGAAAATTAAAAAAAATCTTTTAAGCAGTAGGTATAAATACAAAAAACTGAACTGTGCCCTACTTCAAGTCAAGGTCCGGAGCGAGAGGAAATGGGAGGCAGGCGCCTTCTGCAAAGACCCATCACTGTTCTTTTAGTAGCCCGCTTCAGAGTTGCGGTGTTTCTTTCAAACAGTCAGTAAAAGTCTGTCATGCCATCTCGCTCCACCTCTAAGATGGGAGAAGTGATATTGATCACGTTCCATTAACTTACGAAATTTTAAAACTAAGCTGTAAGGTAAAATATTAAAACAAAAATATTTTCCATACAAATTATATAGAAAAGTCAACACTTCCATGTCCCGAAGGACACGGTGGAGCACACGGTGGAGGTGTGCCCCGCTTGAGCAGAGCAACGCCATGTCCTCGTGGGGGCGATCGGCGGTGGCGATCTCTCGCACTGGGTCTTGGTTCAGGCCATGGTCCGGAGTGAGGAGGAGTGGCAGGCGACCGCCTCCTTCTGCGAAGCAGTAATGCTAGCAAAGGAGGCAGCCGATCGAGTGAGGCAACGGTCCTTACGCCCTGACCGCCGCCGGGATTCCGATCCCGATTTCCGGCCACCGTAGGCGCGGGCTTGCGGACGGCGAGCTATGGGTGGCTCGCCGTCCAACCGTCCGGTAACCGTCCGGACCGAGCCCAAGTCGTCGACGGCGCGTACTGTTCCACGCGCGCCTCAAGGAGATGTCAGCAAATCGTAGGGGCCCAGCAGGGTCGAAGCCTGAGGCCATGGGTAGTGTGAAAGCGACACCCGAGGCCCTGGGACGGAGGCAAAGAAGAAACAGGAGTGGGTTTTTAGTCAGTAAAAGTCTGACATTATCTCGCGCTCCGCCCAAGAGCGGGATTTGTCATAAGATGATTATTCCAACCAATAAAAAAAAAAACACTTCCATGTAAAGTCGTTCCCTTACTTATTAATAAGGCTGTGCTGGGTCTAATAAATACATAGTCAGAACGGCGCGTCGTCTGAATCTAATTTTAAAAAAATCATTTCCGCAGACGTGCGGGGTCCCGCATGCATTAGTAATCCCGCATTTCTGATCCGCGATTGCGTTTGTAGGGTTGGATTCCCTAATTGAAACATATACAATGCGTTCAAAATGAGAATAGGATCGATGGCCATGTTGTGACGTCACATCGATACTGTCAAATCGAAGAAATTGGGTAGGATGAGCAAAACAAATTTTTAAATTTAATTTATTTACGAAAATAAGAAAGAAAATAGTTTTTTTTTTAAATTAATTATGACTTAAATGATATATATAGCTAATTTAGATTAAACAATTTTTTTTTTACTTTAACTAGAATTATCTAAGACTCACAGACAGAGTAATAAAAAGTAAAAAAAAAATGTTATTAATACGCAAATAAGTTTTCTTTGCAAACAGTACTTTTCAATCAAAATTTGACAGATCGAGGTTATTAACTTTCCTATTCTTATTTGGAAGGCATAATAGTAACAACTATTGTTATTATTATTTACGTATCTAAAAGTGGGACAAAATATAATATATCATATTCAGTAACATTTCATGTTTACACATGACAAATAACAATTTTATAGTCACGGATTTTAACATTTTGACAGTTAATTCAACAGTGTTGCCAAACTGGTAAAACTAAAACTCCCATTTTAATATCACATCACACTAATTATTATAAAGGCGGCTTTTGTTAGTGTGTGTGTGTGTGTATGTTTATTACTTCTTGACGCTCGATTGGCTAATCAGATTTGGATGAACTTTGGTACACGGGTAGACTATGTCCTGGAATAGCACATAGGATTTATTTATTTATTATACTATATAAGGTGTAATAGCGAAAAAAAAATCAGCTTTTCCCTACGTTTATGTTCGCTTCACTCGTCAAAATGTATGGAGCAGCTGATTTTCTTTTCGCGATTTCAGGTTTGGTCCCATAGTAAAAGTTGTTCATAGTGTACAATGTCCCCTCGAAATTCTTAAAGTTAATTTTTAACACCTTATATATACATTCTCGGACTATGTTCCCTTCGGACCAATTTCTACTTTACGCGGGTGAAGCCGCCGGGAGAAGCTAGTTTTATATATGATATGCCTATTTAGAGGTCAAACTGACGTTTAAAGTCATAATCAAATTGTTCTGTGTCTGGGTGTAATTTATCTATACTTATAATAAATCTGTAGAATTGAATATTCTGTACATTAAAAATATTAAAAAAATAAATGGCAGGGGGTGTTACTAGACCGACACCGAACCCAAAAATGTGATTAAAAAAGTCTGTCTGTCTGTCTGTTTGTTCAGGCATCACGCAAAAACTACCGGTTCGATTACGATGAAACTTGGTATAATTATTCTTTAATATCCTGGGCACCACACTGGGTACTTTTTATGCCGGAAAAGTATATACAATAAGAAACAAACTTAATTTTGCGGTTCGATCCCTAGAACCGATTACTGTACCAACCGCAAATAATAAGTTTGTCGTAAGTTACGTCACCCGCAGTGGAGTCCATTAAGGAGCGCTGCGCACGGCTAAGATACTATAATATTATATCTTAACATACAATATGACTCGCCATACAATTCAATGGACTATCACACACGACGAAGATAATAAATAATATTTCATATTTTCGTATCTCAAAAAACCTAATAAAACCATTTTCGACTTCTACGCGGACGAAGTCGCGGGCAAAGGCTAGTTTATAATTTAACTTGATTTTCTCCTGTCCCAACATCCATTTTTGTTAGACAAACACACTCTATCAACACAATCCCTTGTACAAACAGAATATTAGAACATAGACCCATCCAAATCTAAGCCCTACATACCGACAACTTGACCTGACCTAACTCGAGCGCTGACCTCAACCACCTCAAGTTTCTATGTTGTCAACGCGGACCAAAATAGAACTCTTGGACAATGAACGAGGCAGAAATAGATACAACTTTGTTTAAAGACAATTTTTACAGACTTCTGTAGTCAGCTAGAACTGGAATTCCCTGCTGGAGTCTGTGTTTCCCACCCCAAAAAAAAACTAGCTATGTAAATCGTCCCGACTTACGAGTTGTAGGTCGTGGGTTTGAACCCAGCCAGGCGCATTACTTTGTGTAATTTATTTCATCACCACTGCTCTCAAAACGGTGAAGGAAAACATCGTGAGGAAACCGGCATGTCCTAGAACCAAAAATTCGAAGACATGTGACATTCACCAACCCGCACTGGGCCCGCGTGGTGGATTACGGTCTATTCCCTCTCCTAGAGAGGAGGTCCGAGTCCCAGCAGTGGGAACATTAAAAGGCAGATTATGCTACTATGTTAAAAAAGTACAGATTTTTTTTTTAAATTTGGTAAATGCCGACGAAAACTTCCACCACTGGGGAGGTCCAGAATCATGTACTGGATCCGTGGTATTCGTTTGTGCGTCGATGTCAAAGACACTCTGTATTATATGGTACAGAAACTCAAAATACACTCAGCCGTTGAAGTACCTACTCCTCCACATAGCTGTCATCCTGAAATGTAAATATAAAATGGTAGTTACAGGATGCAACCGTCAAAATCTGACAGGCGAGTGTTAGTGATAAAAGAAAACGTATTTTTGGCGGGATTTCTTTGTGTGAAGTTCACTGGCTGTTTTAATTATTCGCCAATTGATTCCTAATGAATATTGTGATGTAAAATTGTTGTAGTTTTGTATATCAAGTGTCTGCGCAACTGGACAATATGTGGAATCATTGAAACAGGCGCGTTTCTGGGTAAAATGGAGCTGAGAATTTTAATGTAGTGTTGACTACCTCGGCAAAACTTGCCGAGAAGGCTGGCTCGACACATTTGCTGCCAAATGCTACAAAAACATTAAAATGTGATGCACCCGTTAAGTAATGTAACTTAAAAAAGATAATTATTTATTACTGATAACGAAGTGGTATGGTCTAATTTATTTATTTAATTAATTACAACGGTTAAACAACCAATTACAGTAATTAAACAAAAAGTTTTAAGCTATTTATAAACAACTTACAAACCATCAATTCCTCTCACAGTACTTCTGACATACCAATAAAATCATCTTCCATTCATCCGCAAACAGATCGTTTGTTGGATATGAATCCAAGAGATCATTTAGTGCAGCCAAAGTGCGAGGTGTTGAAGACTGCGCACGGGCAACAGTGCGACACTGAGGCACAGCAAACATTCTGTGCTTTTTGCCGCGGCAGTAATTGTCCGGGACAAAGAAACGCGCTAGCACAGTAAGCAGATCAGGCGCGTCAATAGTGCCACGGAGCGTCTTGCAGGCTAAGACTTTAGCCAGAAACAAGGCAAGGTGCGAGTCGGAGTCGCGCACGCAGGGTTTCGTACCGCTCTCGTTAAAAAAAAACGGCTAAAATATCACATTTGTTGTATTTATTTTATCTTGTTTTTTTAGGATTTGTTGTTATAGCGGCAACAGAAATACGTCACCTGTGAAAATTTCAACTGTCTAGCTATCACGGTTCATGAGATACAACCTAGTGAGAGATGGACGGACAGCGGAGTCTTAGTAATAGGGTCCCGTTTTACCCTTAGGCTACGGAATCCTAAAAACGATTGTAACGCTCCCGACCCCGACTACCAGCCACGGTAGACGCGGGCTTGCGGACGTCGAGCAATGGGTAGCTCGCCGTCCGGACCGAGCCCAGTCGTCAACAGCGCGTAGTGATTCACGCGCTTCTCAAAGAGATGTCAGCGGACCGTAGGGGCCCAGTAGGGCCGATGCTCGCTAGCTAGGACCGCGGAGAATTTCTGAAAAGGATACTGTAGTCCTAGAACGCAAAGGGTAATTGAAGGACACAGGTGTGGTTTTAGTCAGGAAAAGTCTGACATGCACTCCCGCTCCACCCAGAGCGCGAGAAGTCATTTGGATGACTTCCCACCTTAAAAAAAAGGCGGATAGCGGAGTCTTAGTAATAGGGTCCCGTTGTACCCTACCCTGAGGGTCTGGAACCCTAAAAAAGATTGTAACGCTACTATCAATTATTCTCACACATAATTTATATGAGTGACGTTAAGAAACTGTATCTGATCCCTATTCTGTGACAGACACGCGTTCATGCCTTTTATAATTTTTGAAACAATTATGCAAATCTACAAGTATACCTAAATAAAATTGTCAGGCAGACAACCGAAAAATACCGTCCGTCTTATTGAAAAATAAGTATCTCTGCTTTCGGGGTTACCATGCCGTTCAAAGTAAGATTGTTTCATTCTTATTTCAGTGTGGGTAAGAGACAGAGCTATACAGGTTGTCTAGCGCCATCTCTTACCCACACTGGAAATAAGAATGAAACAATCTTACTTTAAACGTCATGGTACAGGTCTTTGTCTTAAAGAATTAGCTCTGCCAATCAACGTGGTAATTCTGCCATTCTTGTGATGCTTCGATGCCTGAGTGTATTTTGCTTTTGTATACAACTTACTACATGAGACTCTACACTCGACGTTGTGGACGATTACGTTTACCTCAGACAGACAGTCCAGTTAAGTAGGTCTAATTTCGAAAAAGAGGTCGACCGTCGAATCCGACTCGGCTGGGGGGCGTTCACGAAGCTGCGAGGTATCTTCTCGTGCCACGCGTAGTGTGAAAGCGGAACCCGGGGCCCTGGGACGAAGGCAACGAAGGAACAGGAGTGGGTTTTTAGTCAGTAAGAGTCTGACACTATCTCCCGCTCCGCCCAAGAGCGGGGATGTCATTAGGATGATTTTCCCACCCAATAAAAAAAAAAAAAAAAGGTATCTTCTCGTCCAACATACCACAGTCTCTCAAGACGAAAGTCTATGACTAGTGCGTGTTGCCAGTGATGACATATGGCTCCGAAACGCGGTCACTTACAATTGGCCTCATCAGAAGGCTTAAAGTCACCCGAAAGGCAATGGAAAGGGCTATGCTCGGAGTTTCCTTGCGTGATCGAATCAGGAATGAGGATATCCGCAGGAGAACCAAGGTTGGTGGCAAGTGGCAATGGGCAGGGCACATTGTTCGCAAAACAGATGGCGGTTGGGACCGAAAGCTTTTGGAGTGGCGACCGCGCACCGGAAGACGCAGTGTTGGAAGGCCTCCTACAAGGTGGATCGATGACCTGGTAAGGGTTGCGGGAATCCGGACCGTTCATTGTGGCGACACTTGGTAGAGGCCTATGTCCAACAGTGGACGTCTTTCGGAAGATTGATAATGATGACGATGATACAACATGTAACTGGAATAACGTACAGTTTACACCCTCATAGAAAATTAAATTAAATTAAAATAAAAAAATATATAAAAATTTAAGCACGGGTAATGTTCTTAGGGTTCCGTAGGCACCTCAAAAGAAGAAAACGGAACCCTTATCCCCTCACTTTGTTGTCCGTCTGTCTGTCTGGCTGTCAATACCCTTTATCTCGGGAACGCGTGGAGATATCGAGTTGAAATTAACACCATATACATACTTAAGTCTGCGGTCCCTTGAAACTGTGAAAAAATCAAAGTCATATATCGACCTTTATAATTTACTAGCTTTTGCTTGCAGCTTTGCCCGCGTACAGAAAATATAGCCTATGTCACTCAGGAATAAAGCAGCTTTCTATCGGTGAAAAAAAAATTTCACCAATCGGACCAGTACTTCCAGAGATGACCTCCTACAAACAAAAAAACAAACTTTACCTCTTTATAATATTAGTATAGATAGTGTAGATGTAGATTTTCATTGGCAGACAACAAAGATCTAATAAGTTGGTAATCAATAGTAATCAATAATTTATTATTTGTTTAACATAGGTAGATAATACAGATTTTAAATAAGGTTCATAGGTCACTATGTTATGCCTAGACGCGTACAAATATTTTATTTTTTTATTTATCTCATACATTTTAATACCAAATAGTTTAACATATTTTTGGCTCGCCAAACTTTATAGTTTGATGGCGAGAAACGCTCGTTATACAATAACTTCTATTACATCATGACAAAGTAAAACTATGAGTGGCTTTGCTTTGAGGATGTGTACAATATATCACATAAACTTTATGTACATATATATATATATATATTTTTAAACATTTTTTTCTTTGAGGAATCTATTTGTCAACAATGGCAAACCCGACGGATTATTCTAATCCGAGACCCATCCCTTATGTGGTAAGCAATGAGTCTCCAACCAAAACACCCGCCGCAGTGTCGCCGTCCTCGAGTAACAGATACTTTAGTCTCGACTTAATGACACCTTTACTCAACTTGGGTTATTTCTTAGAACGTCAATTTTATTAAAAAGCCGTGGCACTAAATACTTGGACGTTCTTTTTCCATAGTAGTTTGTTACTTTTGGCTGAATGAGCTTTTTCTGTCTTACACTTCTCGTATTAAATTTATTGTTCTCACTCATATGGTTGCATGCATAGAGAAAAAATACATTAATCGTGTGAGAGGTAAACTCGAATTATTTGCAGGAATGTCAAAATTAACGTAATGATGATAAAATAATTAAAAAAAATCAATATTCTTATCCTGTGTTAGTACTGAATACGAATCGCGATAATGTACTATCTTCCGTTCCAGCGTCAACACGCAGAATGCTGTTGAGGCTGCCTCGGAGTCTGTTCAGCAGTGAGGCCGCTTTATTTCGAAGCAGAGCGTTAAAACTGTCAGTGCGAGCCTCCGCAAACATTATTGACGCGTTACAGAACCGAGGTAGACGCAACAACGCTCTATAAATGCATTGTTGTACTCAGTACTAGATTTCTGCAGAGCATTGTAGGAGTTTTGGTTGTTTTAAAATCACAGGACTCCCGAGTACAGTGACGGCTGTACATCGAGAGAAACGGCAAACCAAAAATCCTTTGAGCCTCAAGATATCGATAAGACATCTACATACAAACTTACGCCTTTTTTAAGGTTCCGTAGCCAAATGGCAAAAAACTGGGCAAGTGCCAGTCGGACTCGCGCACTGAGGGTTCCGTACAAATTTGAAAGGTAAATTGCGGTTTACAATTTATGACGTATTAAAAAAAAAACTACTTACTAGATCCCGTTCAAACCAATTTTGCTGGAAGTTTGCATGTTACCATGCAAATAGCACCTAAACTGAATAGTTTGCGCGAAAGACACTTCCAAATGCATCTAAACTGAATAGTTTGCGCGAAAGACACTTCCAAAGTGGTAAAATGTGTAACTTCTAAAATAAGAGAATGATAAAACTAAAAAAAATATATAATGTACATTACCATGTAAACTTCCACCGAACATTGGTTTGAACGAAATCTAGTAAGTAGTATTTTTTTATTAACGTCATAAATCGTAAACCGCAATTTACCTATCAAATTTGTACGGAACCCTCAGTGCGCAAGTCCGACTCGCACTTGCCCAGTTTTTTTATAATGTGAATGTGAGAATGCTGTAGACTGCGTGAATTCAAAGATTACTATTTTTATTGTGCTTTTGGGTACAAAGTTAACCTCTTATACCAATTTATGTTGTAATACAGAAATATTGTAGAATCAATCATCTTTTTAAAAGAGTAAACATGGAATTTCTTGCTGGCTCTTCTCCATAGGAATCGACCATTTGGAACCGTGCACTAGCTTCTGAACTTTTATAAGTGCCCATGTAGGCCTATATTTACTCGAAAGTTTTCATTTACAAGTCTGTGATAAGGCCTGTCATACTGTATGGATCAGAATGTTGGGCTGTGAAAAAGACGGATGAAAAAAGATTGTATGTAGCGGAGATGAGAATGTTAAGATGGATGTGTGGTGTGACGAGAATGGATAAAGTGAGAAATGAATATATTAGAGGAAGTTTGAAAGTGGCGCTAGTGACTGAAAAGTTGAAGGGGAATCGTTTGTCTTGGTATGGTCATGTAAAGAGGAGGGATGAAACACATGTTACTAAAAGAGTTATGAGTATACATGTGGATGGGTGGAGAGGGAGAGGGAGACCAACGAAAAGATGGATGGATTGTGTGAAGAGTGATATGAAAGAAAATGAAATTAGTGATAGTATGACGGTTGACAGGATAGAATGGAAGAAAAAAACGTGTTGCACCGACCCCAAATAAGATGGGAGAAGAGCAGGAAAATGATGATGACATTTACTCGAAAACCCGCACTTATCCCATCGATTTTAGGCTCGCAGTTGACCTTTTTTCGCACAAGTGCGGAAAAGTACTCGTGCTTAAGCCCCGTCACAATTTTACGACAATTATCGTATCAGGCCGAGCGCACATCGAGCCCCACGAGTCGCGCTTCAATCCCCGTTTATTTATGTCTTCGTAAGTGTATTAAAAAACGACGTTTTTTACATGTGGAAATTTGTCACTGCAGACCAAGGCTCCATAGCAACCTGATACATGCTACTCTCTCTATACACTCTTTTGGAGACTCTGCACTCGAAGTTGTAGACGATTACGTTTACCTGGGACAAACAATCCAGTTGGGTAGGTCTAACTTTGAGAAAGAGGTGTATCGTCGAATCAGACCCGGCTGGGCAGCGTTCGGGAAGCTGTGCGGTATCATCTCGTCCAACATACCACAGTGTCTCAAGACGAAAGTCTATGACCAGTACGTGTTGCCAGTGAAACATGGTCGCTTACAATGGGCCTAATCAGAAGGCTTACAGTCACCCAAAGGGCAATGGAAAGGGCTATGCTCGGAGTTTCCTTGCGTGATCGCATAAAGAATGAAGATATCGGCAGGAGAACCAAGATCGCCGACATAGCCCGAAGAATCACACACATTGCTCGTAGAACGAATGGTGGATAGAGCCGAAAGGTTCTAGAGTGGCAACCGCGCACCGGAAAACGCAGCGTTGAAAGGCCTCCCACAAGCTGGACCGACGACCTGGTGAGAGTCGCGGGAGTGCGGTGGATGCGAGACGCACAGGATCGGTCGTTGTGGCGTCGCTTGGGGGAGGCCTATCTCCAACAGTGGGGAGGCGGTCGATCGCGTAAGCAACGGTCCTCACGCATAGCAGGCGCAGGCTTGCGGACGGCGAGCATTGGGTAGCACGCCGTCCGACCGTCCGGTAACCGTCTGGACCGAGCCCAAGTCGTCGACGGCGCGTACTGGCTCAAGCGCGCCTCAAGGAGATGTTAGCAACTGCAGGGGCCCAGCAGGGTCGAAGCCTACTGGGGCCAAGCGTCTGATTCTGAAAGGAAGACTCGGCCCCGGTACGAAAGGCAACGAAGGAACAGGAGTGGGTTTTAAGTCAGTAAAAGTCTGACACTATCTCCCGCTCCGCCCAAGAGCGTGAGATGTCATAAGATGATTTTCCCACCGAAAAAAAAAATGTCCAACAGTGGACGTCTTTCGGCTGAAATGATGATGATGAACCACGCTAAGGCTCGGGTGAATGCTGCCTCGGTAGCAATGACCAACTTTATCTACTCATATTTTAGTTTGAGTTTCAATTCATATCTCACTTCATCCATTCTCGTCACACCACACGTCCATCTCAACATACGAAACTCATATTATATTCAAACGTAACCAATTAAGCCGGAAGTCGGCCACAAAAAACTGGAATGACGCAGGATGGGACACTTATTTAAATATTATAATGCTCTGGCATGAAAGTCACGGTTATTGGCGCATACGACTGTATTTATTCGCTACTGACGTCTGAGCTACTTTAATTTACTAAAGGTTTATTTCTGGGACAAAACTGATATATTTAATGTTAGAGCCCGCTCCAGATTCACGAATTGAAAGTTCCATTTGATCTCGAGATCACTTTATTGTACACTATGCTGATTGATACATTGTTGATGTTGCTTTTTTTTTCCTTTCTAGTAGTTTTAACGTATAGCATAGCATAGCATAGTCGGCCTTATAATGTTCCCACTGTTGGGACTCAGGCCTCCTCTCTAGGAGAGGGAACGGGCCGAAATCCACCACGCGGGCCCAGTACGGGTTGGTGGATGTCACATGTCTTCGAATTTTCGGTTCTAGGACATGCCGGTTTCCTCACGATGTTTTCCTTCACCGTTTTGAGAGCAGTGTTGATGAAATAAATTACACAAAGTAATGCGCCTGGCTGGGTTTGAACCCGCGACCTACAACTCGTAAGTCGGGGCCGTTACCACTCGGCCACCACTGCTATGGAATGCAATTTTAACGTATATCTGGCAATTTGAGTATATTCTACGGCCTAGCCAAATGTCCTTTCCTTGGTATTGTTCGTCGTGAAGTCGTTGAGCTCCTTAGTAGTCCTGAGTGGAGCTTTACGAATACTGACAAATGCTTGCACTGACTGGACAGGTCAACTCAAATCTGTATGGTTCTTTCTTCAAAAGACCATCTCAGACAGATCTGCATGGTTCTCATGTGATTTGACCATTACATATTAACTGTATGGACTTTAAAAGAGACTTTGACCCCTGAGTTTGTTTCGGTGTTTCTTCTCAGGGTAGTCAGCTAGGAAACACCGGCCTCATCTAGTTTAAAATGACGAAAAAAAAAATTACGTGTAAAAGTGTTTTTTTAATCCTAGTTACAAAATAAATATCATTTATTTGTCATTTATTTATTTATATTAAGCAGGCCTCATCAGAAGGCCATCAAAATTAACGTAAAATATTGTAGGATCGCTGACGCAGCATCTGTATCCCAGCAGAGTGCGCAGCGTCCACCGGCGATTAGTTTTCCCGTAACACCGACTACCTACAGACGTGCTTACAATCTAACTAAATACTTCCGATCTAATACAAGAAGTTAATACGCATTTGATTTCTTTCCCTACACACTTACCTCCAATATTGTATACACGCGCACCAAATTAGTGACCCCGACGTGATGAGTACATCACTAGACCTGGGGCCCAAGTCTGCTATTTTTATAAATTCATCATTCCAACACGATCCCATTGTCATTTTGCTAAAAGTTCGTAATCTGAAAATTCATATTGGTCGATCATTGATCGGTCAATGATCTTGTGGTAGAATGACAATATCGAGCTGTCTCGATACAAATTAAAAGCAATGACTGCACAATGACGTTCTAATGGTAGGTCACTGATCAAAAGAACTGTCAAAATTTTGGCAGTTATCTGCATACGTCAAATATTCATTAGTCATTAAGTACGAGATTACCATTCTATGCCATTTCTTTCAATGGAGTGTCAGTGGTTATCATTGGAGAGTCATAATGACGCCATTATATTAGTAGATTACCAAACTTGTCGAAATCAACAATTATGAAGTCAATGAACGACCATTCTGACACTATTGTATTAGCAGATTTGAGGCCCAGTGCTTATTGCCACTGATAACATATGGCACTGAAACGTGGTCGCTTACAACGTGCCTCATCAGAAGGCTTAAAGTAACCCAAAGGGTAATGACAAGGGCTTGCTCGGAGTTTCTTTGCGTGATCGCATCAGACATGAAGACGCGACAGACGCGTGCACTTAAGGTCCATTTTGATACTGTCCGGTGTCTAGTTTGGTAGCTTACGGACACCATAAAGGCGCAACTGGTCACGCCGCCATGGTGTCCTGGAGAAATATAGCCCTAAGGCACGCAATTTACTGTTTTCTGCACTAGTTCGAAAAAGTGCGCGAGCTCGACTACGTCACAATTTATTGATTGTATTTGTCGTATTAGATTAGGCGCTAAGCGACCCCCACGAGTCCCGCGTCAACCCCCGTTTATTGTTATCTTCGTAAGTGTATTTGTCACTGCAGCACTCAGCTGAATTCCGCCTCAGTCGCAATGATAAACTTTCTCCACTTGTATCAAAATGTACTTCCAGCACCACGAATTTTTGTAAAAATCGCTCGCCTGACGTCACTAACCAAAAATACCGGGTTTCGAAAAACCAACACTGTCTTATATTGTTAACTGCTTTTTTCAGGTGGGAAGTCATCCAATGAAATCTCCCGCCCCTTCGTGTCAAACTTTTACTGACTAAAACCTACTCCTTATTCCTTCGTTGGCTTTTATTCCAGGGCCGGGTTTTCTTTTCAGAAGCGAACTCATGGCCCCAGTAGGCTTCGACCCTGCTGGGCCCCTACGGCTTGCTGACATCTCTTTGAGGCGCGCATGGAACACTACACGCCGTCGACGACTTGGGCTTGGTCTGGACGGTTACCAGACGTTCGGACGGCGACCTACCCATTGCTCGCCGTCCGCAAGCCTGCGCCTACGGTGGCCGGGAATCGGGATCGGGATCCCGGTGGCTGGGGCGTGAGGAACGTTGCCTTGCGCGTGTGGCCGACTCCTTCGCTACCATTACTGCTTCGCGGAAGGAGGCTATTCTCAGGACCATCGCCTGTACTAAGACCTGGCGCGAGAGATCGTTGTCGTCGATGACGAGGACACGGCAGTGCTCTGCCCAAGCGGGGCACCCCTCTACTGTATGCTCCACCGTGTCCTCCGGGCGGCCCACACAGTGGTGACACCGGGGCGATTCTTCCGCATGAATCCGGTGCAGGAATCTCCCGAATTGACCATGTCCAGTGAGAACCTGCGTCATGCGAAAAGTAAGGACGCCATGAGATCTTTCCAGCCTCTCCTCAAAGAGGGTACTTACCGCTAAAACTATGGCGTGCCCAATTGTTAACTGCATACGTTGACATACATTGAAATTTGTTTTAACTCATTTTGTCACAAATATCAGACTGTGGCGTTGAAACGGTTGAAATGATCTTCCTGATGATGACTACACTTTTAATTAAGTGGTTCGTCTTCCGTTTAATATTCTATTAACATGAAAAAAACTCATAATAAATGAAGTTTTAAATCTGCAAAAACACTTTTACCAATTTTCTATCCTTGGACTTTTGCCAACACATAATATTATTACCCATGTAATATACCCATGAATCTCATCAAAGCAGGCATTTTACAAATAAATTTACACTAATTTCTAATTAGGTACATATAAGCATAGCTTAATCAGCCTTTTAATGTTCCCACTGCTGGGACTCAGGCCTCCTCTCTAGGAGAGGGAATGGGCCGTAATCCACCACGCGGGCCCAGTGCGGGTTGGTGAATGTCAAATGTCTTCGAATTTTTTGGTTCTAGGACATACCGGTTTCCTCACGATGTTTTCCTTCACCGTTTTGAGAGCAGTGGTGATGAAATAAATTACACAAAGTAATGCGCCTGGCTGGGTTTGAGCCCGCGACCTACAACTCGTAAGTCGGGGCTGTTACCACTCGGCCACCACTGTTCTCTCTCTAATTAGGTACGTTATGCAGTAAAACTGATCAATTCTAGACTTTAGTCTTCATTAGTTTTAATTGTAATTATATGAAGAAGAAAGAATCTCAAACTACATCGCTTTCTTCAGATTAGCGGGGTTACCATGACGTCCAAAGTGAAATTGTTTCATTCTTATTTCAGTGTGGGTAAGAGACAGAGCTATACAGGTTGTCTAGCGCCATCTCTTACCCACACTGGAAATAAGAATAAAACAATCTTACTTTAAACTTCATGGTACAGGTCCTAATCTTCACCAGAGTTCAAAATTCAAAAAAAATTAAATGTTTTTATTTTACATTGGCCACTTATAAAACGTCAGAAGCTAGTGCACGGTTCTAAATTGGTCGTTTCCTATGGAGAAGAACCGGTAAGAAACTCCATGGTTAGGTACTCTTTAAAGAAACATGGTTGTGCTTACAATATTTCCATATTACAGTATTTATATTTTATTTATTTATTTATTAAAACTTTATGCACAAGTAGTAAACACTGCACAAAGGCGTACTTAATGCCTTAGGTATTTTCTACCAGTTGACCTTAGAGTGGTGCAGAAACAAAACATGGTAGGTGCAGCTTAATAGTAAAGAAATAGAAAAGAAATACAATAATAAATATATACTTAGATACATACATACAAATTAACAATCTATTTTATTATGTAAGGACAGTGTAGACCAATCAATATTGTACTCAAAAGCACAATAAAAATACTCATAATAAAAAAGTGAGTCGTAATAGGAAGTAGTCTAAAAATTCGCGGAGTCTACAGTGTTCTCACATTCACATTATAAAAAAGAGGCTATATAAAAAAAAAAACTGGGCAAGTGCGAGTCGGACTCGCGCACTGAGGGTTCCGCACAAACTTACCTATGTAAACAGTTCAATTCTCGAACGGAGTCTCGAAAATTTGTCTGAATCGCATTTTTTTTTTGTGATTTAACAATAAATTTATAGTTTTCAGATTTATTCCTATAGCTGTGATATAAGACCTTGCGTTATGCAAAATTTAAATTCTGGGTCAACGGGAAGTACCGTAAGAATTTCGATTCCCTTGAGAGTGTCGAAATTACGTTTTCTGTAACATAAATGGCCGTATCTTTGTTTTCGTTAACTCAGAAGTTTTTTTTTTTCACAACAACAAGGGATCGCAGACTTGAGTATATGATTTTAATTTCAACTCAATACCTCCACGCGTTCTCGAGATAAAGGGTCTTGACAGACAGATGGACGGGCAAAAAAGATCCAATAAGGGTTCCAATTTTTCCTTAAAAGGCACGGAACCCTAAAAAAGCTCATCTATTATATATGTCGCAGCCGTCTGGTTAACTTAGTCACTTAATTAAATGCCTAGGCCGTTCATTAAACGCCGAAAATCTAACATTTTTTTTTATTTTTTTTATTGCTATAAACCAGTGCTTGACTGCGATCCCACCTGATGGTAAGCGGAGATGCAATCATTGATGGTCAGGCGCACTAGTTTATTAAGAGCCTATTCATTCCTAAAATGGCTGAAAGACAACTGGCCAAGTATTAACCGCATCATTTAAAACCAGATGGCTGACTATCGTGTAGTCATCTAGCAAAATTGGATAATGATGAATTTGTGATATTTGTTATTATTGCTATGAGTTTAAAAACGACATATAGACGACCTAATTTTTAAAGTAAGTATAGTACTTACAGCATTTATGAGTATACATGTGGATGGGTGGAGAGGGAGAGGGAGGCCAAAGAAAAGATGGATGGATTGTGTGAACAGTGATATGAAAGAAAAGGAAGTTAGTGATAGTATGACTAGTGACAGGATAGAATGGAAGAAAAAAACGTGTTGCGCCGACCTCAAATAAGATGGGACAAGGGCAGGATGATGATGATGAGTACTTACAACATTTAATGATGTTACCACAGCTGGGACTCAGGCCTCAGGGAATGAGTCATTAACCCAGCGCGCGGGCCCAGTGCGGGTTGGTGGATGTCACATGTTTTCGAATTTTTGGTTCTAGGACATGCCGGTTTCCTCACGATGTTTTCCTTCACCGTTTTGAGAGCAGTGGTGATGAAATAAATTACAAAAAGTAATGCGCTTGTCTGGGTTTGAAACCGCGACCTACAACTCGTAAATTAAGGCCGTTACTATTGGGTCATCACTGTTCTCATTTTTAACTCCCGACGGAAAAGAGGGGTGTTGTGTATCTCTGTGTCTGTCCATGGCATCGTAGTTCCCAAACGAATGGACCGATTTTGATGCGTTTTTTTTTGTTTGAAAGTTGACCTAATCGAGATAGTTCTTAGCTATAATTTATAAAGATCTGTCCAGGTGTTTAAGATCTACAGCTCGTTTGTTAACTGCGGTAGGGATCTTAATCACAGAATGTGTACTTTACTTTTAAAAATAACCTTCGACCTCCCAGGTCCCTCGACTCAGTGACGCTCATCTTTAAAATATCTTTTAATGAAGTTAAAAGGCTGAAAGAGTAACTTATTAACTTATTTTTTACTTTCTTTTTGTGTCCGGGGTTTATATTTAACTAGCTTTTGCCCGCGGCTTCGCACCCGTCTATATTCTACTACTCTACCCTACTCTACCCAACTCTACTCTACTCTACCCTACTCTACTCTACTCTACCCAACTCTACCCTACTCTACCCTACTCTACCCTACTCTACCCTACTCTACCCTACTCTACCCAACTCTACCCTACTCTACCCAACTCTACCCTACTCTACCCTACTCTACCCTACTCTACCCTACTCTACCCTACTCGATAAAATGTATCCTATGTCCGTCCGTCGGTTCTGAACTACCTCCCCACCAATTTTCAGCAAAATCGGTTGAGCAGTTCTTGAGTTATAAATAGTGTAACTAACACGACTTTCTTTTATATATATAGATTTTAAAATTTTAAAGTATATTATTGAAATTACCGTCCGACAAAAATGCCCAAAAAATAGTCTTTCTTACATAGCATGGGCAGGACGAAAATATGCATTTTTAAAATGAGAGAAAAGGATAGGTAGCTACATTGTAAGAATTCGACAGCTGTCACCAGCACCATCATACCCTGCACCCCTAGCCAAGTTACAATCGTATCGTTCGCGTCGAACGCCTCGTGTAGGCCACGCCTCCGATTCCTTTGTTCTGACGTCATCTCAACGCTCAGTCACGTGGTCCGAACAATGGAATCGGAGGCGTGGCCTACTCGAGTCGTTCGACGCAAACTAAACGATCGTAACTTGGTATAGGGGGGCTGATAATGGTATAATGCTGCTAATTCTTGAGTGAGACTTGAAGATACAGACAGTTAACTAATTTTGATAATCAATTTCTCTTTAATTTTTTTCCAGTTTTGCTGATGTCCTGGTTTGGAGTGGACCAAGTTAAATCGAACTCCTGTATACGGACTGGTAATATGCGACGAAGTACCAAAAAGTGTCAAAATGTCACAAGTGTTGTGTACCATAGAGTACCTGTTGTTAGATCTGTGTCGTGTTGACAGCTGCGAACATGTCGATAATATTCTGGTTTGTGGGTGTCACATCACTATGATTAAGGGTTGACGCGAAACTGACGTAGCAAGTAATTTTGTCACACTTTAAATAGTCAATTTCTTAACATTTATATTTTTGTGTGTAGTAAGAAATAATATTCGGAAGGTCACTTAATAAATTTTATATTTCTGAGGAATTACAGAGCCACTTATTTATTTATTTATTAGACGTAGATACATACAGTTATCATTACAGACCAACCCAATGAGATAGTGTAGACTAAAATATAAATAACTATAATAATTTCATGCCATTAGATCCAATTCATAATATTTACAAAAGAATAAAATAAAAAATATTTCAAAAAAATATATGTCAATCAAAGTCAAAGTCAAAGTTTTTTATTTCACATAGGTAGGCCTATGTGAAATAAAGGGGCATTTATAAAACGTCAGAAGCTAGTGCACGGTTCCAAATTGGTCGCTTCCTATGGAGAAGAACCGGCAAGAAACTCCATGGTTACTCTTTAAAAAAAAAAATATTTTACAATATTTCCATATTACAGCTTATGTAGATATTATGTAAGGACAGTGTAGACTGGTCAATGTTTTGTACTATAAAGTACAATAAAAACAATCAATATGGACATGCTTGACTTAATTGGGAATTCGGGTGCAACGCGACCACGCTTAGTTAGTCGATACAGAAAAATATGTCAGCATTGCCACTAAAATATTCCCCTCCTTTATTTATAAAAAATAAACAAACATTAAAACAAGAAAAAAGCATAATGAAAAAAAAGTAAAATATTATTATCAGAATTTAAAGCCTTTGAAAAATAGATTGTATTTTACCAGTAAATTTAAAATAAAAGAGAATTTTGATACTTGAAAATTTCAAACGTAAATACGCAATATATTAACATTATTTGTCGACAAGACAAGCGATTGTCATTAAAAAAACGACCCAAGTCCATTTTTAATTAACACGACGTTCAAGGGCTTTATTAGTTTTTCAAATCAAAATACTTGAACTGACAAAAAGAAAGCTATCAAAACAAAAAAAAAAAAAAACCAACACCAAGCCTTTTAAGGACACAATGCACTATGCATTAGGCATATCTAATGCCCGGTTCACGTTTTCGCACCACTGGCTTGCATCTATAACATTGACCTCATTAATGCCAAGATAAGCGTCCAACAGCTTGATCAATGAACACAGCGCGATGTCACGGTAACATCGACACGACCGCCTTCTACTTCCGACAAAGAAAAGGTCATAGATTCAAAACTAAAAATTTAAATTTTGAAAACTGTTTAATTATATTATTTAAGCGTACGTTACGTAAAACAGCGTACCAATTGTAAAAAGTGCAAGTAATTTATTTATTATTCATGAACAGTGGTGGTACATAGGCGGACTTAATGCCACAAAGCATTCTCTACCAGTCAACCATTGGGTTAAAAAGACAACACTGTGGTAGGTGTGCACAATAAATAAATAACAGATATTTTTGAAATAGAATGTAGTATCATTAAATGAAGTGGCTTATAATAATAAAATACGTATATATGCTAATATAATAAACTAATAATTAATAAAAGTAATTTGTATTTAGCTGGCTACCCTGACATATCCCACTTTAACGTCAGCCTGCCACAAGACTGGTATTCAGAGTGCCTCTGACACCATATTACTTTTTTTAAAATCTGTTGTTCTATTATAGCCGATCGATAAAATACTACATCAAAATAAAAAAATGCCACCACAACGTAATATTTTTATATTCTTAGTGATGTGACATACGTAACAATATCGATAAAACCCAAAAGTGATGGGAAATGGTCGATGTTTTCGCAGCTCGATAAATGTATTGTGTTTGAGTGCCCACAGGAATGCGTGTTTAAATGTTGGAATTGAGGAATGCAATAATTGCATGTCATAATTATTTTAGTCACAATAGACAAACTAAAATTTCAAAAAAAAACTAACAAAAAAAAACACTCAAACATTTTTCTTCCTGTGAATAACTGATCTTCATTTTCAGATTGAGTTTTTCTTTTGAATCACAATGATTCGGTAAGAAATAAACGTAGAGAACCAACTAAAACAACAGTGTTTTGTTATGACTTCTACTTTTTTTTCTATTAATCATTTAGCATTTTTATTTAGGATTTTACCTTCTAACATTCAGCCAACCAGTCTATGGACATGAAAAAAAAAAACACGAAAAAGTTTATTTTTTCTTGTTTTATTTTTTAATTCAGTTATTTACAGGATATATCTTTTTACTGTGGATCTTCTTCTATCTAGATAACTGTGTAGTGTTTTCGTTTTTCTTTATATGTTTTTTCTTTTTACTAATTCAAGCATGGATTTTCAGCATTATGGGCACTAAGTCTCAGCCCCCTTGTTCAGGCGGAATGCCAGAGTAAGTACTGTTTTTTCTTTTTTTTTAACAAAAAAATTCACGAGCTTTTAGGCTTTTGACAGAAATAAAATAAAAAAGCTAATAAAAGCCATTTTTACACTCGCCAGATGCTTTACGCTTACATTAATATTAATTCACGAGAAAAACTTAGAAAAAAGAGATTGAAATATTGTAAAATATGATTAAAATGTCGTAGACTGGGTTGGCTAACATAATTAAGCAGAAATTTTCCTTCACAAACAGTCACAGTTTCAGCTTTTTTGTTTTATTTTGATTGTTTTATTAAATTATTTACAAACTGCAAAGAGTTACACATTTTCAGCTAATCATTAAATTAAAATGTATTTAAATCAGTAAGTAAAATTAGAAAAAACATTATTATTTATTATTTTTCTATCTCTATCGTAGTATTAGTGCATGAAACGAGCTTTTCTCGTTCGCTTTTGACGGTTATTCCGCAAACAACCAAGCTTTTATCGATGCATTTTACAAAAATTAAATTAAAATTTAGTCACACGGGATCGTAAGTACTTTCCGATTGTATGTAGGCACTTAATTTGTCCGTAGAAGCTTGGATACGTAGGAATCATTAATTGTTGTCACTTTGCTAATTGCACCGAGCCAGAATCCATTTGGATCATGCCATGAAACATACGTTTTATGAAAGAAACACCTAGATACGCGTTGAATAAACCATTTTGCTACAACCACGTACTATTTGGTTGCCTATAAATCCCATAAGTTTCAAATAGACGCTGGCAGGTGCGATTCTGTATATGCTAGACAGTTTATAATTAAGCTGTGCTGTCTACAACGCGACTGAATGTTTGTTTGTCTGTAATTTTCGTGTGTAATCTGTCTGTTTACATGTCTATTGTGGTAAGTAAAAATTGATTTATAAAAATGATTTTACAGTTTCACTGATGCACAAATGATACTACTATACACTTCTACAATTTTTTTTTTAAAAAAACAAAGCTTTTACAAACATACCCTAATAATCTACTGTCCAATTTATAAAGCTTATAATAGTTGAGTAGTTTTGGTTGAAAATTAACTAGTTTTCACCTCTTAAGTAAAACTAAAAAAACAAATGATGTAGCTAGAAGACCACGACCTGTACCATGACGTTTAAAGTAAGATTGTTTCATTCTTACTTCCAGTGCGGGTAAGAGATGGCGCTAGACAACCTGTATAGCTTTGTCGCTTACCTAAACTGAAATAAGAATGAAACAATCTTACTTTGAACGTCATGGTAACCCCACAGGTCGAACGCACTACGTACCGCTTTCAGAATCACAATCGCAAGATACCGAATCAAGTTACACTAACTAGAGGAAAAGGTTTTGACTAGGATATAAAATTAACCACAAAACAAAAAAAAATCTGTCATAGAAAGAGTGCCGAACAGGGGCGCCGGCTTACAAAAACCTCATGGGTGCTCGTGCTCATTTGATGGACTCGAAAAAGTGAACTGATCGACCGACAAATAAATAAATGTCCTACTTACGTACTGCGTTCTTAATTACTAATTATGCTTGATAAGAATATGAAATTAAACCAAAATATATAAAAATTAAAGTATTATATTATATTTTTATTATCAAGAAATATTATAATTTATACGTAACTTAAAAGGCGATTACTGATCTGTTTCTTGATGTCTATTCTCAGGGGTGCTCGGCACCCACTGTTTATTTCTCATGGTGCTCGAGCCCCCGAGTACCCACGGAGTCGGCCCCCCTGGTGCCGAAGGTACTTAAAATCACATTGATATCCATAATCTATGTTTTGTTTACTAGTAATTATCTTTACTAGTAATTGATCATTTACTTTAATAAAGAAAGTAAATTACATTCATTATACGTACGTCTAAGGAGTGGAATTCCCTGCCGGAGTCCGTGTTTCCTGATAGACAAAACTTAGGTGTCTTTTAATCAAGGGTGAATAGGTTACTTCTAGGCAAGGGTGCTCCATCGTCGAAAACATCATCGCTTACCATCAAGTGTGATAGTAGTCAAACGCAAGTCTATAAATAATAATAATGACTGGCCTGTTGGTCAAGTGGTTAGTGGCCCTGACTGCTATGCCTGAGGTCGTGGGTTCGATTCCCATCCAGGACAAATGTTTGTGTGATGAGCACGTTCATTTGTTCTGTCTGGGTGTAATTTATCTATAATATGTATGTATGTTTATCAGTTGTCTAGTACTCATAACACAAGCTCTGCTTAGCTTGGGACTAGACGGCGTTGTGTGATAGTTGTGGAATATTATTATTATTATAATAAAAAACATACAAAAACAAAAACCAACGTGCGAACACACGGGACAACTCTAGTACAATAATAACATCTACGTCTGAATTTATCAACGCTACATTATAGAAATAATAGGTCGAATTTATGAGAGAATTTATACGAAGACCACGCATTAAAAATAAACGGCGATCGTCAGGAATCTAAAAACGCCGCCTGCGACGAACGTAGACACAGAATTACGATCGTGACTTTTAAAATTAGCTTTTAATTAGGTAATGACTGTCTTGAACTATTGTTTGTGTGTTTATACTATATCTTTTTGATGTTTTTTGAACATAGTTTAGGTGTTACAGCAAGATGTTTGTGTAATTTTCTTAGAAAAGAATATTGTTCAGTACAAGTAGTTTAGCCTTTTAACAGCCTACGTTGGATATATCCGAGGCACTCTCGCCTTCAATCCGCCAGGGTCACACATCCACAACCAAATACTCCATCTCGTCAGCTCTTCTGTCGCCTATGGGGATTGAAGAGTTAAACGAGATGGAGTACCCAGTCGCTAATATACGACGCTGGCGAATAGGACACGGAAACCTTCATTGGATGATGATGATGAGGCAAGCGGTTAGAGGGTTAAACACAATAGTGTACTAAATTTTAGCCATTGTCTTGGCTCGTACCAGCCCCCCTAGCTAAGTTACAACCGTTTCGTGTCGAATTTCGTTCTCCAATCGGTAACGCTTCGGTGTCAGCAATTGTAGAAAACGATAAGTTGATAGCCATGTTGACGCGCCTGAGTCGACCGCATGTTTTAAAATGTCGTTCTACAATAATAAAGGACGTAGCGTTGAACATTGTAGAAACGATAACAATTCATTCTATCATTTTGAACGATGTGAACTTGGCTACGAATTTTCTATTCGTTTGTTCTGACCACGTGACATAACGTTGAGATGATGTCATTCCCATACATTTCGCTAGCGTTAACGATTACAAATTATCAACTTGTCTAGGGGGGCTGATATCCTTAATATCTGTAGAGATTGTTGAGTAGAATCCTCCTCCTTGCGTCTTATTCCTCAATACTGAGGGTCGTAGTTCGTGACCATCACCTTCTCTCGTATGATATACCTCCATCTGTTTCTGTCTCTGGCGGTGTGAAGGGCGTTGTGTACTGTAGAGTTAAGAGCGGTGTGGACCAGCCCCTCTAGCCAAGTTACAACCGTTTCGTTTCGATTCTCTTTTCGTCGATCGGCCTCGAGTCGGCCACGCCTCCGATACCTTTGTTCTGACGTCATCTCAACGCTCAGTCACGTGGTCAGAACAAAGGAATAGGAGGCGTGTCCTACTCGAGGCGTTCGACGCAAACGAAACGATCGTAACTTGGCTAGGGGGGCTGGTCGGAGCAACGTATTGGGTTACGCCTACGAGGCCTTTTTCCATCTCCTTCACCGGTCACGATGAGCATTTCGAGGTTGCCAACTTCTTTTCTTGCACGTGACTGAAGTATTGCAGCATCTTGCGAAGACACTCGGATGATAACCGCGAGGAGATTTTGAGTTATCGCAATATGGATACGTTGTTTTGAAATGCTATCCAAGGGATTCGGGGAATCTTTTTCTAGCGCCACATCTCAAAGGCGTCAATGCGTTTGCGGTCTGCAGATTTCAGTGTCCAAGTCAAAATAATAATAATCAATCTGTAAAGCCTTTGCACTAATTGTTAGGCTCGGCGTCCAGTCTTACCAGATGAAGCTTTTTTTTTAAATGGAAAATCATCCGATAACTTCTCATGTTCTGGGGCGGAGTGGGAGGGTTTGTCGAAGCGAACACATGGCCCCAGTAGGCTTCGACTGTGCTGGACCCCAACGGTTCTGCTGACATCTCTTTACAACACACGAACACAACGCGCCGTCGACGACTCAGGCTCGTTCCGGATGATTACCAGACGGCCGAACGACGAGCTACCCATTGCTCATCGTCTGCAAGCCCACGCCTACGGTTGCTGGAAATAGGGGTCTGGATCCCTGCGGCTGGTGCGTGAGAAAGTCTGTTCACTCACACGTGCGGCCACCTCCTTCGCTAGCATTACTGCTTCATAGAAGGGGGCGACGGCCTGTACCAGCTGAGAACCACTTTTTTTAGTTTATTAAGCATACATCCATACTGCAACTGTTATTATTTACACACATAACAATTAAAAATTCTGAAATAGTCTAACCAAAACTTTTTGTTACTATCAGGGTTTTCAGGAAAATTCACAAAACCAGTTGGCAACACTTAGCCCAGAGGTCTTCTTCTTTTGAAAACGTATACATGACGTTGACATCTAACTAATGTCATTAACTTAGCCAGCTGCCTGGATCTGACAGCTCAGTGCTGCCACCTGGTGAACGTTATTTTAGAAAACCACAATTGTTTTTGAGGAATAGGAGTTGTCAAATATTATTTTATGAAATTGTAGTTGAGGTATTACCGCCCTCCATTCCTGCGATATTACACTTACTATTTTTCTTTTAGATAAGATGGCCAAGCAAGGATAAAATAATCGATAAAACTAATTGGTTTATGATATTTGCAGCGCAACCCTATATGCGTCATTAGCAAGATTAGTGATGTAACCATCTCAAATTGGTTTATTGTCGATAAATACAGATTAAGGGTCAGGAGGATGTTTATTTATCGACTAAGCATTTCTTATTTCAGTTTGAGCTTAAGAGCGCCCAACCGGTGATTTTATTTCCATACAACCGCTCTTATGTGATTATGATTTATGGCGTAATTACACAGCTTTTAACCGACTTCTAAAAAAGGAGGAGGTTCTTATTCGGACATAAATTCATCGTTTGCCAAACGATTTGAAAAATTCTTTTTTTTTTAGATATTTTGCAAACACATCTTTCTTGTGGTTATTATCTAGATTTCTATCGAATTCAAAACTTAAATTTTTGCAAAACTAATCCAGTACAGACCTCAGAAAATATGTTACGTGATTTTTTACCTTTCATAATGTACTCATACATTAAAAACTCTTAAAAATAACTCTTGCACATTTAATCGAGATTCTGAATGACGAAATTAAATGCAAAAAAAAGGGTTTTAAAAACAGGTATTTCCTGGAACAAGTTTTATGAAATATTCGAGTGAGGGACGAAATTAGCTGAATGCCAACTGAGCGTGCAGGCGTCATCTCTCTTTTTGCGTTGCCTCTTTATCAAACATTGCATTGAATGAAACAATAAGCTTTTAAACCATGCTCGCGTTGACGTAGACAGCTCAGGACCTGTACCATGAAGTTTAAAGTAAGATTGTTTCATTCTTATTTCCAGTGTGGGTAAGAGATGGTGCTAGACAACCTGTATAGCTCTGTCTCTTACCCACACTGAAATAAGAATGAAACAATCTTACTTTGAACGTCATGGTAACCCCACAGGTCGAACGCACTACGTACCGCTTTCAGAATCACAATCGCAAAATTCCGAATCAAGTTACACTAACTAGAGGAAAAGATTTTGACTAGGATATAAAATTAACAACATTCTTATTTAGAATGAAACAATCTTACTTTACAACGTCATGGTAACCCCGTTGAAAGGGCACTCTTAAGCAATAAAAACATACTGTTTATTTCCTCAGTAGAATAAAGTCTACTCAGACTTTAATTTCATTGTAATCTAAATTAGAGTGAATTTTAATTATATTCTCATGAATACGAGAAGTGTAATGAATGACCCGGAAGAATGTGTCACGAGAAGGTTACCTACAGAGTATCACAGGGATAATTTACATACGGAGATGCTGGCAGGAAGGAAATTAAATTAACCTTAATACCTGCAGAGACTTCATAGTTAAAAGTGCATTGAATGATAGAATCATCATCATCTTCCTGCCCTTATCCCGTGTTATTTGGGGTCGGCGCAACACGTTTTTTTCTTCCACTCTGCCCTGTTACTCGTCATGCTATCACTAACTTCCTTTTCTTTCATATCACTCTTCACACAATCCATCCATCTTTTCTTTGGTCTCCCTCTTCCTCTCCATCCATCCACATGTAAACTCATAACTCTTTTAGTAACATGCGTTTCATCCCTCCTCTTCACATGACCATACCAAGACAAACGATTCCCTTTCAACTTTTCAGTCACTGGCGCCACTTTCAAACTTCTCCTAATATATTTATTTCTCACTTTATCCATTCTCGTCACACCACACATCCATCTTAACATTCTCATCATTGAATGATAGAATAGAACATGAAAATAATCAGCTTTATAATATCTCCACAGCTGGGACTCAGGCATCCTCTCTAGGAGAGAGGTATGGGCTGTAATTGACCACACAGACTCAGTGCGGATGGTGGCTGTGGCCATCACATGTTTTTCTTTTTATTGATATAAATCAGTGCTTGACTGCGATCCCACCTGCGGGGTAACTATGACGTTCAAAGTAAGATTGTTTCATTCTTATTTTATTGTGGGTAAGAGACAGAGCTATACAGGTTGTCTAGCGCCATCTCTTACTCACACGGAAATAAGAATGAAACAATCTTACTTTAAACGTCATGGTACAGGCCATGGGCTGTAATTGACCACACGGACTCAGTGTGGATGGTGGCTGTAGTTATTTTCTTTTTTAATTGATATAAACCAGTGCTTGATTGCGATCCCACCTGATGGTAAGCAGAGATGCAATCATTGATGGTGAGGCGCACTAGTTTATTAAGAACCTATTCACTCAAGCCTTGAAGACACCTAAAGTATAGTTGGACGGGAAGACTGCAGCAGGCAAATTGTTCCAGTCCTTCGACGTACGCGGTATAAACAACGAAGCGAAACGCTTAGTCCTTAGGTGGATATTCGCCGTACGTCGGGTGGTCCGATGGTAGAAAGGAGATAGCGGAAAGTCATGCAATTCCCGCGCACACTGTCCAAAATGTAGCCTGTAAAATGCCGATAGGCTACCCTGCGCCTGTGCTCGAGACTTTGTAGATTGGACTTAACCAAATCTGGATCCCCAATTAGCCTCTTCGCCTTTCCATTGAGTCCAAAGCTGCTAGATGGCATTTTGCAGCACCAACCCATATGTGATTGCAGTACTCCACACACGATCGGACCTGTGCTTTGTATAACATTAGAAGCTGTCCCGGTGTGAAGTACCGTCGGACCTTTGCAAGAACTTTAGAGACTTTGATGTTTTTGAAGTCTTGGTTCTAGGACATGCCAGTTTCTTCACGATGTTTTTCTTCGCCGTTTAGAAAGTCGTGGTGATGAAATAAATTATACAAAGGTATGCCCCTGGGTTTGCAAAATAAAAAGGGGTTTACTAAAATATTTTTTTGATAATGTTAATATTTTCGGAAATAATCGCTCCAAAACTAAAAAAAAATGTGTGTCCCCTCTAACTTTTGGACCATAAGTTTAGAAAATATGAAAAAAATCTCAAAAGTAGAACTTTATAAATCCTTTCTAGGAAACTTATTTTGAACTTGATGGTTTGAACAGTTTTTGCAAAGTTGTATCAAATAATTTCTGAACTAAGTTTGTAATTTTACCTTATATGCAAGTATTTTTTTTAACTTAGTTTTCATATTTTATTATACTGAACGTATCATCTTTCAAATAAAAAAGGTTATAAAATCGGTTCACGTAATTCAAAATTACCACCGAAAACCCAACATACATAACCCGACTAGTTTGTATAAATTAGTAACCCTATTTCCCGAGAGATGGCGCTGTAATTTGGGCTACTTCGCGCTGTAAAGATTTAACCTGAGTTGGTGGGGTCGGGACGGGTATGATATATATTGTCGAATTGTTCGGTTGGTCTCTCGTTGGCATTGATGGTATTTGTTCTTGCTCGTTGTCTGTCGTTCATAGTGGGGACACTTATTGTGACGAACGGGAAACTACGGAACCCTATACTGAGCGTGGCCCGACATGCTCTTGGCCGGTTTTTTAAAGTGAGAAATCATCTAAAGACTTCTCGCGCTTTAAGAAGAGGTGGGAGGGGTGTCTTTGACCCCGAGATTCCCTTTCAGAAGTCAACCCTTGGCTCCAATAGGTTTCGGCCCTACTGGGCCCCTACGGTTTTATTGACATCTCGTTGAGGCGCGCGTGGTACACTACGCACCTTTAACGACTGGGTCTCGGTCCGGACGATTATCGGACGGCCGGACGGCGAACTACCCATTACTCTTCGCGAGCTACCTTGGAGCATTCACGTTAAGCGCCTTTCCTTTAGCCTTTGGAGGAATGCGGAACAGAGAGTAAAGTCCCGCAAACCTCCGTTGAAAAGGGAGGATCCTCCGGCCAGACGGGTGTTATGTCTGGTGGGCTGCAACTGCCCGATAGATGATTTCGGGTTGTTCTATATGTTCCAATCGCGCGGAGAACTTTGATTGCGCGATGCAGGATTAGTTCTTATGTGACGCCATAGATGTCGCTACAAGCCAAAGACTTGGTGGAACTCATTATTTAAGCGAAGATTACGAAATGAATCTTCAAGGAGCTTCACAGGCCAAGTTTAGGTATCAGCTGCAAGTTTACTACCTTTTATACAGAAGTCTCAGCAATAGTAACATTAAAGGCTAATGAAAATTACCATAATACGATGCGAAAGGCTCACGGAGTCACGGCCCTGCTTCTAGTGCCCTACTTTCTACCGCCTGAAAGTCAAAGCAAGCCAGACATACAGGCGACAGTCGTTGTATAATCACTGGCGCCGCGAATGGGCCATTTAGCCGCATTTTTTCAATTCTAGCTATCGGAATATATTACAAGGACTGGGTTTAGTTTCCTTGACATGCATCGCGTGCTTGAGCAGCCTTGTGACGATTTAGCACTAGTTACAAATAGCCTAGGACATGGTAGGTATAGATTTTTATCGCAAGGTTGGTAGGTGGGATTTGCAACAGGTCAAGTGAGGGTGAAAGAGAATTTAATATGACAATAAAGCTCGTCGGTTTTGTCCAAAGGGATAGGGTCGAGGCTTCGAGGGTTATATTACACAAACCATATGGGTAGGTATGCTTAAGCTCTATTTAAGCAGTGGCGTAGATAAGTGACCAACGGCCGTGGGGCAAAAAGGAATCTGGGGCCCCTAATTTTATGTGGTTTATCAAGGTGGAGCGAGAAGGAGTGTCACACTTTTACTAAATAAAACGAATTGCCATGATTAAAGTAGTGTTGCAACCTCTTATAAAATTTCGTGAGCTTTCAAATCAATATTAAAGTTATTTTTGTTGAATCATCAGCCATTTGTAATGCAACATTTTATTTTTTATTTTTTTCAATAACTATTTACTTGTATTGATTTTGAATTTGTTATCATTTTTTACACTTTATTAATTTTATCAAATTTACCTATATTATTAATTGTTTACATATTTAATTTTATTCTGTATTTTGTATTGTTAAATGAAACAAAACAAATGTAAATGTTTTGTCGCAATCGCAACCTTTAAATTTAGTTGGTTTCTGCACAAAAGAGTTTTGAATTTTTAATGTTTATTTTCTGTCAGCGTATGGCACTCATGGGCTGCAGTTGAAAATCAGCGTCAGGTGGTGACCGTGTGTCATTGTTAAATTTTATGTAAATACCTTTTTTAAATATATTTGTATTGTATTGTATTCTGAATACTCAAGTTTAAAAAATTCGGTCCCAAATTTAGTTCCGATATAACCACTTCTATTACATTCCCACTATGTGATGCGTGTGAGCCTATTGCTAAGACCAATCCTCGGAGAAAATTCTTAATGAATATGTAAAAAACACTGCATGAATTGAAGACTTGAGTTACCTAGTCACGTATACTCGATATGAGAGACCTACGATGAAAAATCGAAGCCAAGGCGGGGAATTTCTTTTACAAAAAGCGCAGATCCGGTAATGTGTGGCCACATATGGGCTGATGATGCAAAATGCCATCTAACTGAGCTTCGTACTCAGTGGAAAGACGTGCGAAGAGGCTAGCTGATGATCCAGGTGTCCAATGACTGGACTGTTGGTCTAGTGGTTAGTGGCCCTGACTGGTATGCTGGAGCTCGTGGGTTCGATTCCCACCCAGGACAAAATGTTTGTGTGATGAGCACAATCATTTGTTCTGTGTCTGGGTGTAATTTATCTATAATATGTATGTATTTAGAAATATTTAAGTATGTTTATCAGTTGTCTAGTACTCATAACACAAGCTCTGCTTAGCTTGGGACTTGACGGCATTCTGTCATAGTTGTGTGAATATTATATTATATTTATTATTATATAGGTTTGGTTAAGTCCAATCTACAAAGCCTGGAGCACAGGCGTAATTAGCCTTTCGGTATTCTACAGGATGCATTTTGGAGAGTACGCGGGAATTAAATGACTTGATTCCGCCATCACTTTTATACCATTGGACAAACCGACATATGAAGAGTGCTTACCGTCAGGTGGGATCGCAGTCAAGCACTTCCTTGTATCATTAAGAAAAAAAACCGAGCAAATGCGAGTCGGACTCGCGCAATGAGGGTTCCGTACAGAAAACAGTTAGTACCTACTCGTATGACAATATTTCAATTCTTGAATTGAGTTACGAAGATTTTTCCGAATCACAAATAAGTTTTTTTTTGTGACGCAATCACAAATTTACAGTTGTCAGATTTTTTTCTACACCTGATCTCTGAGACCTTGCTTAGTGCCAAATTTCAAGATCCTAGGTCGACAGGAAGTAACCAAAGACTTTTGATTCCTTTGAGAGTGTCGAAATATGTTTTTTTTGCGACATAAACGGCCGTATCTTTTTTTCATTAACTTAGAAGTTTGATTTTTTTCACAGCTTTAAGGGACTGCAGACTTTGTCAATTTCAACTCGATACCTCCACGAGAACCCGAAATAAAGAGCCTTGACAGACAGACGGACAACAAAGTGATCCTATAACAGTTCCGTATTTTTCCTTTTGAGGTATGAAACCCTAAAAAGAAAAAATCGTCAACCTAGGTTGATTAATTCGAGTAAGTCTAGTAGGTCAATCGATTGTGGTGATGCGTATATGTCAAGACTAGAACAGGTCATTGTTTTGCGTCTGTCTAATGCTAATTATGGTCCTTTCAATAATTGTGCAGCTGTTATCGATTTTCGGCTTCTTTAACTGACACCTGTACCATGACGTTTAAAGTAAGATTGTTTCATTCTTATTTCCAGTGTAGGTAAAAGATGGCGCTATACAACCTGTATAGCTCTGTCTCTTACCCACACTGAAATAAAAATGAAACAATCTTACTTTGGACGTCATGGTAACCCAGTTTATCACTGTTTTACGGTTACAAAATTAACAGTTGCTAAAAATGTATGCCAATAACAGCTATTACTGATAAAATCATTCTTAATACGTTGACACCGGCACTTATTTTCGCATTTTTTTCAATCCTGCGGTACGGGGCGTTTAAGACCTCGTTTGAAAATTATCTTAATAAAAAAAAAAATATTACGCTGACGGTAAAGGGCTTATTAGACTGCAAGCGTGAGATAACGTTTAAGAAACTAAAAGCTTTTTTAACTATTTGCGGTACGAGGTCAATGTGACCCCGTATTAAATAAAGTAGATAGACCACTGCATTATGTTTTAATAGGATTTTTTTTTCTAAATTAAACCAGAAAACACTTTTTTGACCTCACCGCAAGGAAGACACGTACGAGGCCTATTAGACCTCGTTCCACACTGAACGTGTAAGCACAGCAAATAATATTTTTCTTAAGCTTTTACACAAATTACCGGGTTACCACCCTATTTACATAGCACACTAATTTCAACACCCCCATACACAATAACACTTGTGCATCAGTCATCTGCTAGCCGACTGAGACAATAATTTTATCATATGTAAAAGAAATTAGGTGTCTTAGGACAGCTGTGGCGCCATACGGTAGTTCAGGGGCCCTCCCGACATATACTAAACTCTTAAAGAGATGGAGCTATAAAACATTATTTTTAGTATAAGCAAAACCTGAATATAGTTTGTTCAGAATCAGTAAATGAATCGATTCCAATCATTTTTACACCATGTTATATTTTTTCCCAAAAATATTTTAAAAAGGTCACAAGTTGGACACCACCGACACTAAGTACAACACTGCAGGTCATAGCGGGTAATATGCGCCAGCGTATAGCTGGGTGCGGGAGCAAAACTACCCCTCAGTCGACCGGATGGTCTGGTGACCATGTATTTTTGCGGACAACCAGGTAACATAACAAGCTTATAACTTGGTGGTTTTTCATGATACAGTTATGAAATTTTGTACATAGATTCTTTACATAAAAATAGTAGACACGTGTTTCGGGTTTCGCATATACTAAAACTAATATTGTATAGGGTGTATAGCTCCATCCCTCGTTCTCGCTCGCCTGAAATTTCACTTCGTGGTAAAGCCTCTAATCCAGCATCCCATCTTACGGCTAACTTTACAATAGCCAAATAACATTTAAGTAGTTACATTCTACCCACACAAAAGCGATCAAAACCACCATTTTTATTCCTGCATAAGTTATCTAACTACTAAAAATTCAGTCATTCGTAAGTAAGAACTATTACACGGTGTCCAACGTAGGCAATTCAACGCATATACATCCGCTTCGCTTCGCTCGTCGCCGCACCGCATCTACGTGCGGCCAGACACTTAGGCCAGCGTATTCGCTTTGCAGCTTCGTGATCGATGAATGGGCAATGAATCGCCTGCGTGGGACACCGCTTTATTAGAACTACTGTTTAAGACGCGTAGCTTCATAGACGCGTGTTCGCCATTATACGCTTGATGTACGCCGTCTACGAAGCGGTAATGTCGTCTCGTTGCAGTTTCATCGACAGACTTTCATGGTTTTATAAGTAAGCTGTGAGCAGGCGTAGCATAGCATAGTCGGCATTATAATGTTCCCACTAATGGGACTCAGGCCTCCTCTCTACGAGAGGGAATGGGCTGTAATCCACCACGCGGGCCCAGTGCGGGTTGGTGGATGTCACATGTCTTGAATTTTAAGTTCTAGGACATGCCGGTTTCCTCACGATTTTTTCCTTCACCGTTTTGAGAGCAGTGGTGATGAAATAAATTACACAAAGTAATGCGCCTGGCTGGGTTTGAAGCGACCTACGACTCGTAAGTCGGAGCTGTTACCACTCGGCCACCACTGCTCTATAATAACAAATAAGCGTCTATGAAGCTACGCGTCCGTGGCAAACCCATTAAAATTTGTAGGAAACTCTTAGTCGGCTAGTATACCAAAATCCTCAACCCTCAATAGCACCCAGCCAACAAAAGATCCCTAATCGTGTGTTCATACTGTTCCCAGCGAGAACGATATACTGCTACGAGTGTGACAGCTGGACGGACCCGCGCTGCAAGGACCCCTTCAACTACACGGCGCTGCCTCGAGACCAGCCCCCTTTGCAGACGTGCCACGGTTGCTGCGTCAAAATGGTCCGATATTCTAAGAGTCGTGAGTATCTTCATGTCTATCTAGGCTTTGTTGAAATCCTCATCTTCTCCTTCGCGTCTAAGTCTAAGTTAATACACTGTGTCACAGGCATCGAAGCACGAACGTGTACCGTGCACTGCCCGGAGGACACGGTGGAGCACACGGTAATGGTGTGTTCCACCTGGGCAGAACACCGCCGTGTCCTTGTGGGGGTGATCAGCGGCAACGATATCTCGCGATGGGCCTTGATACAGGCCATGGTTCGAAACGAGGACGAGTGGCAGGCGGTCGCCTCCTTCTGCGAAGCAGTAATGCTAGCAAAGGAGGTGTCCGCAAATGTACATGCGAGGTCGCAGCTCTCACACCCCAGCCACTTGGATACCAATCCCAATTTCCGGCCACCGTAGGCGAGGGGTTGTGGACGGCGAGCAATGGGCAGCTCGCCGTCCGACCGACCGGTAACCATCGGGACCAAGCCCAAGTTGTTGACGGCGCGTACAGTTCCACGCGCGCATCAAGAAGATGTCAGCAAACCGTAGGGGCCCAGCAGGGTCGAACCCTACTGGGGCCATGGGTCTGCTTCTGAAAGGAAGACTCAGCCCTGGTATAAAAGGCAATGAAGGAACGGGAGTGGGTTTTTAGTCAGTAAAAGTCTGACATGTCACATGTCGTCGAATTTTTTGGTTCTAGAACATGCCGGTTTCCTCACGATGTTTTCCTTCACCGTTTTGAAAGCAGTGGTGATAAAATAAATTACACAAAGTAATGCGCCTGGCTGGGTTTGAACCCGCGACCTACAACTCGTAAATCGGGGCCGTTACCACTCAGCCGCCACTGCTCTCAATAATAATATTTCTTAATATGTATGTGTTTAGAAATATTGAAGTATGTTTATCAGTTGTCTAGTACTCATAACACAAGTTCTGCTTAGCTTGGGACTAGACGGCGTTGCGTGAATATTTTAATATCTCCTAAAATTCAACTCGATATTTTTCCACTTCAAATACAAGTACTCTCCAGTAATCTTCATTAAAAAAGTTCTTTTAACTCACCGTTCAAACTGGGCGTAATGCCAATTTCTTCAGAATGTAGTTTGTTATTTTTTTGGCAATTGAAAATGCAGGCGGCATTTGTCATCCTTTGACAATTTTAATGGGAGAAAACGCTCTTAGTATTGTCTGAGTATAGATACTGAATTTGTTTATATTTTTACAGCTGACAGTTGTCTAGCGATGAAGTGGTACGGTCTTTGAACTCAAATATTTTTCGTTGTCCCTCACATTGCTTTTGTATCGTGGGTGTTTAGGGCTGTGAGGTTATTCGGAAGATTTCCGTGACTCTGGATCGCGAAGATAGATAGATAGGTATACTTTTTATTGTACTGGTGTACAATAAAAAGTATACAATAAAAAATACAGTTGTTTTTTTTTTCAAAGTAAAGAGGCCCTCATTTTTAAGGCATGACACCTGCAGTTGCTGCTCGCGGCGGATATTTCATCGATTGTAAAGACAAAATTTCTCCACTTCTATCAAAATCTACTATTTCAATGCACAGTAGCTCATCACACAGCCATTTTTTTTTTTCGGTGCTAAATACTCTTGGGTGGAAGGAGTCTGTCAGACTCTGACTAAAACTACATTGAATTGAAAATGGCATAATTATTATAACCATGTCTGAGACCAAAATTACAAATACTGACAAATGCTTGCTCTGACTGGACAGGTCCACTCAAATCTGTGTGGTTCATTCATCAAAAGACCATCTCAGACACTTATCTACATGTTTCTCATTTGATTTGAACATTACATATGTTTGCTATATGGACTTTATAAGAGACTTTGACTCCTGAGTTTGTTTCGGTGTTTCTTCTCAGGGTAGTCAGCTAGGAAACACCGAACTCATCTAGTTTAAACTGACAAACGTGTATAAGTGTTTTTAACCGACTTCAAGAAGAAGGATATTCTATGTTCGGCTGAATGTATTTTTTTTTTATTTGTGTGTTCCCTGATTTTTCGGTCAATTATGCACCGACGTTGAATTTTTTTATTATTGATATGTTATGCTTCTGAGTTGATCCCATATAATTATTGTTATGATCTGATGAGGAACTTCGAAAATACTGAACGGAACTCCTCATAGGATCACAGCAGAACTGTCGTTACAAGTAAAATTGCTTTATTTATACGTGTAGTCGATGACTGACTGAAAGAAGAGGGGGAGGGGATATTGATCTGATGATGAAGCTGGAAGGTAGACATCGGGACTTTGTAATAATCAATGTAATCTGTCTAAAAAAATTATTTTGTACTTTGTAGTGTTTTTTTTTTTACGTTGAAGTCGGTTGTATTTTTTTTTAAATATATTTACATTAAAAATATAACTACTGCTAGAAAAAACCTGTTACCACCAAAATATAACTGACTAGCTTATGCTAGCGGCTTCGCCCGCGTGAAAATAGGTTTGTTCTTACAAACTTCCAAACCCCGTTTCACCCCCTTAGGGTTGGAGTTTCGTAAAATCCATTCTTAGCGGATGTATACACCCTATAAGGAACCTACCTGCCAAATTTTAAGTTTGTAGGTGTTATAGTTTCTGAGATTTCGTGATTAATCAGTGAGTGGTATTTCGCTTTTATATATATCTATATATAAATCGTTTATTCATTACATTTTAACATATAAATAGCGCAACATTTGTCTAAAACTAAAAAAACACACGTCAATATACAACCCGCCCCTGATTGTTTCCGGTGCAAAAGTGCCCATAACACTGGCCGCATTACCTCGCTGAATAGCGATGACCATCCTTTGCACCAAGGACGACCCGGACCGGGAGTCACCCGTTGCCTCCCCGAGCCTACGGCCTAAATCCCCCACAAAACAATTTGCCTCCGTACTCCAACTGCCCAGAGTCTCCACAGCAACAGGCACAAAATGGTAAAGCTGAACCAAGGAAGCGTACTTCAGCCTTTTTTTAAAAATAATATCTATATATTAAAATAAACTTTTCTCTGTTTCCAGCGTACGAGGTAGTCCGGCGAACCTGTACATCACAACTCCAGATAAATCTCTTCATGGTCGATCACGTGTGTATGATGGAAAGTACTGGCACGGGCCACATGTGCTTCTGTGAGGAGGACATGTGCAATGCCGCGCGCACGCCGGTCGCAGCACTGGCCTTGGTCGCAACACTAGTCGCATGCGCATGCCTGAGGTGAAGTAGGCGTAGAGACTGCCCCGAGCGGTCGATTGTCGAGTATCGGTGTCGATGACTGACAAATATTGTCCGTTTTTTCACTTTCATATGACGTCTTAATGACGCTACGTGGCGCTCATGTCGCCGGTCCGACAATACGAGGAATTCATCGATATCGATAGAAAAATGACAAGTGTCAACTGTCAACCCTATCTCAAAACTCACTAGTGATGTGCGAACGATTAGTTTAATATCGGTGAATCGACAATCGATCGACTGTACCTTTGGGCCCTACCCTAGCTGAGATTTAATTACATTTTTCGTCCAAACGTAGATGTAGCTTAGTCTTGTGGTGCTTAGTTTTTACAGCACGGCGTTAAACTATTCCTGTTAAAAGCCGCATCAAAAAATGCTTAGCTTGAACTTTTTGAGATCATAGTGAGTTAAGTCTTTGTGAGGGCTTCTCGGTTTTGAAATGAAGCAACGTAACATATTTGAACAACAGTAAACCAATCCAGCAAGTTAACACAACCAGGATGAATGTGTGTGAAATATGTCATTGCTAACCAATACGCGGGGAATTTTAATATAAAAAATAGACAATATTAAAAAAAAAACAAATAACTGCTCGAGGGATTTTTATAAAAAAAAGAACAATGAACTGTCTCCACTAAAAATATCGAGACAAAATTTGAAATATAAAAAAAATCTCGTTCTATAAAAATGTATTAAATTATCTTTATTGAAAAGGAATCACACACATTTAAAATTTATTAACTATAAAAAATGAAGAAGCCCTACAAAAGAATATCAAAGTTAAACTAAACAAAAAAAAAAAATAGTCTCAGCTTCAAGCTTCCAGAAAGTGGTGTCAAAACTAAGCACATTTTCCTTCTAAGGCTAATCTCATGTTCAGCAAATTTTGCTCTAAAATTAATTAATAAAGTTTTCCTGGATTTAGCATGTATATACAGCTCAGTATAGACGCGTTAGTAATAATGAGAATCATAGAATGTGAGTGGGTTTGCTAAAAAACTAAATGGCAGTGGCGACTCGATTTTTCCGTTAAAATTCAAAATAAGAACCCCCACTGCCATCTAGTGGGTTTTTCGAGTTACTAATAATTCTCCTGCGAACGCTTCTGGCTGGTCCAATTATCGACCAATAAAATTTGCTCATAGTTGCACCTAATCATAGAAGTGGGCACCTGTAGATAGAAAATAATGCCGAAATTGGGATGAAACTAGCGAGTACTGCCGAAATATAGTCGAATAGTTACGAGTAAGCATCGGATTGGTGATATCAGTTTCTGAGATTAGTGTTAAAAAACGGTTGTGTTATTATGGTCTTCTGAAGAGACGTAGGTAATTATATTGTCAATTCAGTTCTACGTTTAATTAATTTAGCGAATATCAAATGTTAATTTTAATGAATAAAACCCATTTTTTTTACGATAAAAATTATTTAGCAATTTATTTGCATAAAAAAAAGAATCGATAAAATCAAATATTGTCACATCTCTAATTTGAACGTGCGTGCGTATAAAAATAGTGATGTGAAGTATAGTTATCGAATTTTTAATAGGTTACAAAAGTTCGATGTAATAATAATATAATTTAAATCAGAAGCTAGAATAATGATCAAAGCCTTTTAATTTAAAATTAAGGTTCCTACATTATAATTTTAACATTTATTTTTCTTATTCTGCGGGTGACATAGATTATAAAAAAATAAAAAACAAAATAGTAAAAAGTATGCTAGAATTTAGTCGCAAAGTATGAGGTTTTTTAATAATAATAATAATGTAAAGAATAAATAATTTTATGAAATTAAACACCAAGTACGTTTTAATCATTAATGCTAAGTTATAAATAATAATAATAATAATATATATTTATATATATATAGTAGGGTGTAAATCGTGCTTGTGGGTGGCAAGTGTTACCTGCCACTTGTACAACGTGTGATCTATACACCCAAATCGTTCAGAGCGGTCACTTTAAGCGGTATACCAAACACTAGCTTCTGCCTGCGGCTTCGCCTGCGTAAAAGTAGTGATTTTTTTGTTTTCGGTGGGAAAATCATCCACTGAGATCCCCCGCTCTTGGGCGAGAGATAGTGTCAGACTTTTACTGACTAAAATACAGGAGTTATGAACAGGAGTCTTATGTTAGTTTAGGAATATTTAAGGAATTTTGTGGACTTTGAAGCAATAATTTGAATTTAACTTGAGAAGTATTGGTGTATTTGCTTATAAACATCAAAACTAATAAATATTAATAACTTAATAGGTATATATATACAAAGTAAAAATAAAAATATGTATATACACACAGGTATTAGAAGAATTTGTTGGGCATCAAAAAATTCATTCACCTCGATATCAATAGAAAAAATGCTCATATAATAATTTGTCTAATTTCAATGTAGTGAAATGTCCGATCACTTAAAATAAAAGAAATAACAAACACTATGACCTGCCATGATGTTTAAAGTAAGATTGTTTCATTCTTATTTCCAGTGTGGGTAAGAGATGGCGCTAGACAACCTGTATAGCTCTGTCTCTTACCCACACTGAAATAAGAATGAAATAATCTTACTTCGAACGTCATGGTAACCCCGTATGTCTCGCGCCTGCACCAAATAGGATCAGCAGATACCATTTCCCTAATTTAATAAAGCTTCAATAACTCTAAAATCAAAATAAACTAAAAATTTTGGTTTAACGCCATCTATTGAGAATAAGCCACGCTCTGTTTCCGTTGTGGCTTTCACCATAAAGTGACAGCGCCAGTTTAGTTCACTAAATTCAAATTTTCATAATAATACGTGGTCATTATGGTATTGGTAGTTTTACCTGGAAAGTTTTCCATATAATATCTATATTATTTATATTATAACTAGCTGACCCGGCGAACTTCGTACCGCCTAATAGTAAGGATAACGCCATCTACTGGCATTACCAGAACAGCATAATTCATTTTAGAATGACAATTTAATTAGAGATGGCGTTGTATTCGGATTTTTTTTCGTGATATTTTCAATTTTTTCTCACCGTTTAAACCTTCCCTGGACTATCACGAATATTTCAAGACCAAAATTAGTGAAAGAAATCCAGCCGTTCTCGAGTTTTAGCGAGACTAACGAACAGCTATTTATTTTTATATATAAGGTGTTAAAAAAATAACTTTAAGAATTTCGAGGGGACATTGTACTCTTCATTATGAACAATGACCATACATTTTGACGAGTTATGCGAACATAAACGTAGGGAACAGCTGATTTTTTTTTCGCGATTTCAGGTTTGGTCCCATAGTAAAAGTTGTTCATAATGAGGAGTACAATGTCCCCTCGAAATGATTAAAGTAAATTTTTTAACACCTTATATATAGAAGATTGACATCTATTTCTATATTATAATAATATCTATAGTCAGTATAGTTAAGATTTAAATTGATTTTATAGTTCGCAAAGTCAGTTCAGTTAAAATTAAAATTAACGGGTTGGATGTATAATGAGTTATAACCTAAACACGTTTTGGAGTACACTTTGCAGCGGTCGTACGCCAAAACTGTTGACTTTATGTTTAGGTTAATAAATATAAGTCTTTAGTTTCATTTTATGTATAACTGTTTTTATCGTTAAATGAGTCGGAAAGGAGATATTGCCAAAAAAATTGCTTCTTGACGCCATTTTTCCAATATTTATGTCGATATGAGCGTCATAAATATGGTGTGAAAAAGTTGAAATTCGGAAAGAGCAAATTAAAATCTATAAAATTAGCTATCTTCAAAATTCCCGGAAAACTTTCCAGGTAACATCACTATTTTTCGAACCAAATGACTATAAGTTGTAATGCGTTTTGCAGGTTAGTACCAAATAGTACTATGCGTTCCAAATTAGAATAGGAAAGTCAATAACCTCGATCTGTCAAATGTTGAGTAAAAAGTATGGTTTGCAAAAAAACTTATTTGCATATCAATAAAGGTTTTTTTTTGCTTTGTATTACTGTCTTAGTTGAATCTAGGTGAAGTAAAAACGTTATTGTTTAATATAAATTAGCTAACTACATTGTTTTAAATCACAATAAGTTAAAAAAAAACTATTTTCCTTCTTATTTTCATTCTTAGGAACAATTCGCCTTCTTCTTTCATTTACCACGACTCAGACACTTCACACAGTGACGCAAAGATGAGCAAAATTGAAGAACTGGATTCTGATTAAACATTTTTCGTTCACGATTCGTAAATAAATTAAATTTTAAAAATTTCTTATTCTGGTCACTGTACCCAATTTCTTCGATTTGACAGTATGACGTGACGTCACAACATGGCAATCGATCCTATTCTTATTTGGAACGCATTGTATGTTGATAACAATAGGTAATATTTATTTACTTAATTATAATTATTAGAATCAACATTACAACGCTCTCATTTCTACTGAAAGGCTTTTTCATCAAATAGCCATTCAATTTGGCTAGCGCTTTGATCAGCCTATAATGTTCCTACTGCTGGGACTCAGGCCTCCTCTCTAGGTGAGGGAATGCGCCGTAATCCATCACACGGGCCGAGTGTGAATTGGTGGATGTCACATGGATGTCTTTGTATTTTTGGTTCTTAGAAATTCCGGTTTCCTCACGATGTTTTCCTTCACCGTTTTGAGAGCAGTGGTGATGAACGAAAATGTATAAAAGTCGAATCGATATCACATCATAGTTTGATTGCTCATCATCATCATCATCATTCCAGCCGAAAGACGTCTACTGTTGGACATAGGCCTCCCCCAAATATGCCCACAATGACAGGTCCTATGCGTCTCGCATCCATCGGATTTCCGCGACCCTCACCAGGACCTGTACCATGACGTTTAAAGTAAGATTGTTTCATTCTTATTTCCAGAATGGGTATGAGATGGCGCTAGACAACCTGTATAGCTCTGTCTCTTACCCTTACTGAAATAAGAATGAAACAATCTTACTTTGAACGTCATGGTGTGAATCGTCACCTTGTGGGACGCCTTCCAACGCTGCGTCTACCGGCACGTGGTCGCCATTCCAGAACCTTTCGTCCCCATCGACCATCTGTGGGGTTACCATGACGTTCAAAGTAAGATTGTTTCATTCTTATTTCAGTGTGGGTAAGAGACAGAGCTATACAGGTTGTCTAGCGCCATCTCTTACCCACACTGGAAATAAGAATGAAACAATCTTACTTTAAACGTCATGGTACAGGTCCTGTTCTGCGAGCAATGTGCCCTGCCCATTAAGTTAGGCGATTCTTCAGGTTTTGTCTTTTTGATCGCTATACCGCTTAAAGTACCGCAAATACCGTAAAATCGGGGGTGAATATAAATAATATTGTAGACGCGAAATATTGTTAGTACAAAACATATATTTTTCAGCATAATTTTGCTAGATATAGAGAAATAAATCCATGATATAGCAAGACGTCGAAATGTATAGTAGTTAAGGTGTTTATCGCATTAGGGTTTGTCTGGCAATAACTTATTGACTGGATTTCCAGTTGGATAAATAATATGGCCTTAGCTTGTATATAAGGGGTATTTTTTTCCTCTCGTATCGATTTGTAAAAACCTCAAGTCATGGTAAATAGTACATTTTGATACAAGTGGAGAAAGTTTGTCATCGCGAACGAGGTGTTATAGAGCCAAGGGCTGCAGTTACAAAATTCACGTTTTTCAAAACACTTAAGAATATTCTTAATTAAGCGAACTCGCCCCCGCCATAATTTATTATATAATAAATTATGGTGGGGGCGGGTATGGTGGGTGAAAAACAGCAAATTACGTACCTAAAAGCGGTAGAGATAGGTGTGGGTTTTCAAGGAAGTGTATTAAAAAAATATTAGCCAGATAGCATGGTGGCAACAGGGCTGCCAGATTTTAAAATAAAACTAACGTCGTGTGCTGTATAGATAAGTGAATCAAAGCGAACGCGAAGCTATGCGGCGCGAACGGACCAAAACAATTGACATTCTATTGCGGTGGCTTATGTGACCAATCGCACGTAGGTGCGGTGCGGCGACGAGCGAAGCGAAGCGGGCGCGATTAGTAGATTTGATATTTTCTCGTGAGGTCTTGCGATGCGGTGGCTTTTTTTGGCACGTAGGTAAAAGCCACCGCGTCGCATTGAGTTCGTGTAAACCACACCGGATCGGTTCACAATCGCATTCGTGTTACGCCGCGAAAATGGAATTAGGAAGAAAATCTGTATAAAAAGTCACTTTGGCATCCATTTTGCCACCTGTTTTGCTAAGAATATTATGTTATGTATCAAGAATAAGAATTGAAAGGAGACCGGTTACATGATTGTATACTTAGCAAAACAAAGCAAGTAAATTAAAAAATACTTTACCGAAGTAATAATGGTTTTAATTCAAAGAAATATTAATTGAGTAAAGGATTATGGATGTTGAAGTTATTAGGTAGAAGAAAATAATATTTTAAAAGTCTAAGACCTACTGCCCATGGACGCGGAGCTTCAAAGACGCTTCAAAATACGTCAGACAACTTGAGCAGCACAGCGTACTGAACCCTGCCCGCAAGGCGTATTACACGCGTACGTTTTATTTATTTATTTAAACTTCATGTACAGTAGTGGTACATAGGCGGAATTAATGCAACAAGGCATTCTCTACCAGTCAAACTTTAGGTTAAAAAGACACCACTGTGGTAGGCTTGCACAATAAACAAATAACAGATAATTCAAACAGAAAAAATAAAATAAAAAATAATTTATTTATAATAACAAAATAGACGTACGTACGTTACAATCGTCGTACGTTTTCAATCTTTGTGACTATGCCGTCGGTCGGCAAAGACGTTCCCGCAATTTTAATAAAAATAAAAGCGTGCTGTCGCTCGATGTGCGCCTCGACGTATGACATGCGATTCGGCGTTGTCGCACCATCGATAGAGTTACACGGTTTTGTATGTGTGTGTACACCAAGCGTATAATGACAAATACGCGTCTATGAAGCTACGCAGCCGTGGACAGTAGGCCTTAGCATTATCTTTGTGTAGCGTAGGATAGAAAAAATGATACAATGACATAATAAGGTGCTAGACATCGTAATAATCCTGTAGTTAGTTCAACCGAAAGCTAAATAAACGATAATGCGATAAAACCAACAATTTATAAATAGAAAAATAAAATTTTATAAAAGTCACGTAAAATATACATTTTTATCAACCCACGCTAGCCAACGCTGAAAACGCAATTTATACATTATTATTATATTATACATTACAAAATGAATTATACATTTTGACGTCAGATTCGACACGTTGAAGTGTAATACAAAGTTGATATCCGTCATTATACCGGCTGAATAAAGCGACAAGCGATAAAATTGAGAGGTACATATAGAGCTCTTCATTTAATTATTATAATAATTATTGTATAGGATAGATCAATAATTGAATAATGATAATATAGCTGGCAAAAAAAATGTGACTGAATGTTAGCTATGCCATCACAGGATATTCGATCTTTAGATTTTAGTTAAGGCTAAGAAAACGTAATTCGAGCTGCGAATTTCACTTCTTTGATAACTCATTTTTCGCTATATTCAGTTGATTATATAAAAAAAAGTAGCTCAAAATCAGTTACAGTTTTTTTGCCAGATAACAATCTCAGGTCGGTTTTTAGATACGTTATCTCTATCACGTTTTATTTGAGTAAAAGAGATGGTACTATCCTGTGTTGTATAGCTCCATCTCTTTCTCGAACTAGAACAACGATAGTACAGCAAGTCTCGGCAATGAAATGTGAAGTTATTTATTGAAGAGTTCTATATTTACCTATCTTGTAAACCTAAATTAATTAAATAGTTAGATACGGGTGCAATATTTAAAGAGCAAAGATTAGTGATAAAAATTCGTTACTAGTAATTTTAATAGAAGGTCTAAGTTGTGATTTTTGCGGTGATATAGTTAAGTAGCACGCTTAGTAATAAAACACTGAAATCTTCCCTGGAAAGCTATCTAAGATTTAGCTAAAATGGTGTTCATGTCCTTCGAGTAGTTTTTGATATAACTCCAGAAATATAAAGAAAGAGCCGTTAATTTTATTAACCTTGAGATCTTGGCTTGCTCTTCATCCAATATAGCAGCTTTCTCCTGTCAGGTGTCACATAAAACTCTAGTACTATTATGCTCACTAGAAATTTGTTCCAGGCTTAGAAATATATCTACTTTATTTCTTTTAGTCTTTGCATTTTCTAAAATAACTAGAGTATACCGATTAAATAGGTATCTAGTTGCAACGAGCTTTACGCCTTAAGCTTGAATTTAAAATATATTTCAAGTGCTATCACGGCAAGACCAGGCTTTAGGTACATTTTCGTACCTAAACTTTGGTAAGACCAGCTCATCCATACGCTATGACGAGATATCAGGAGAAAGCCTATGAGTAGTTAATATTTCTCAGTAGATAAATGTCTGTAACCCACAGTGACATTCCAGTTTAAAATGCGGCAGAAATGAGTATAAATGAGTATATAATGTTATATATTTTTAGTAAAAGGGCCTCAAGTCTCTTCGCATCGTAAAAATCACAACTATGAGAATATAGGCTGTATTTAAAGAGGAGTGCAAAGCATATAATAGGTATTATAAATATGTAAAATAATTAATTTAAAAAAAACAAATATATAAATAATAATAATAACGACCGTCATGATTATGTACTTCCTAAAATTGTTATTAATTATTTAGTAAATTAAAATTAAAGTAATTCCTTTTTATATTTCTTGCATAGGTGTATTCGCGAGCGGATATTGTTTGGGTTATAAATTATAATGATAAGAGAATGATAAATTATAAATATCATAGATGATAATTATAATAAGAGATATAAATCATCCCGACAGTGACAGAGCTGATTGGTTTATACAATTTGAATTATAATATGAATTATACAATATAAAATAAAAAACGAAAGTTTTATAAATTATAAAATCGGATTTTGTTTTAATTATTATACATTGTAAATCTTGACAATATGTTACTGATAAAAAACGACGACGTCAGATTGTATAAAACACAGAGCAGGAAGAAAATACAGAAATTATACTAAATAAAATTATCCTAAACAATGTTTGCTTGTCAAAGAATGGAGCTATCATCACAACATTGCCATCATTGCATGTTATTTTACCATAAGGTGAAATCGCCTAGGTAAGCCGCCAAATTCAAATTTTACGGGTTACCTAGTTTTTTGCAATACACAGATCAGTATTATGTTGTCTGTTACCTGTTTAAAAAAATGTTTGCCACCATAACAAATTTTTCCAAAGTGTTTTCATTAATATCGTCAATATAACTCTCTAATGAACCTACTATACGTACTTGATTTACCACAGTTTTGACCGTACAGGTCAGTTTCTACATGGAACATCGTGTAAACTTTATGAGTTTTACCAACCACACGCACGTCCTACGCAGGCAAAACTGTGGTGAAGCTTGTGCGTGTGGTAGGCCAAATAGTTCAAATTACCTGAATTTACAAAATCTAGCTTTATTGGTGATTTTAATAAATAACACATGTGTTTGTTACGGTCGCGAATATCTTTTTGATTGCCATACAATTTAATTTTGAGCTGACAATTGCAAAATAAGCGCAAAAACTTTATTTCATGGGCGCTTTTGCCTTAAAAAAAACTGCGTTCCCTAGACAATGTATTGGGATCAGCATGGCACTGTAGACAGGCTTACCACGACTCACTGGAATGCTGTTAATAAGAATATGAATTGTTCATTTATTGAGTTAGCTGTTATGTAATAAAAGAATCGGTTTCTGCAAGGCCAATCGAAAAATAAATCTGACAGATGTCAAAGTCATGTGACAGTCCTCTTGCAGCTATTTTACATCTTACATTAAAAACGAGAATCAAGAGAATTTCAATGCAAAAGTAGAAGTAAGATTACTGTAAAGGGCTGTCAGAGCTGTGATTGACTGAATAAAAACCACCAATCAAAATACTTGACGGAAATTCGACTGTGTCGTAGTCATCACTGATTCTTTGTGAAAAAGAGATAGTTGTATTCGTCCTGTATGGTCTTTTCTCTGTCTTGCAGTGAATCATGATGACTATTACACATAACTTATATGTACTTCCTGAAATAGGAAAGGTGACTAGTTCTTTGTCAATATTTGACGGTATTTGCTTGGCAAACGTTACAGATATTTTGAATGGTGGCGATTGACTCACATTAGCAATCTTTATATGACAAAAACTTCAAATTTTATTCATCTATAAAGAGTCGGATCACTTTTTCCGATTTAAAGGTCAAGTTTGGTAAATACATTGACAAAAATAATGACATGTCTGGACAAGATATTAATTGTTTCAAAACAAACGGTCAATACATTTTGGTATTATTCTGACTACAATAGTGAAAATAGCGAAATTAATTTAGTTTTTAGATTTGTAAATACAAAACCATGAGGATAAATTCCTGAAAAAGTCAAAAAATAAGCTCTAATTGTCAGCAAATGCAAGTGAGTGCTCATATTCGGGTTCAATAAAGAAAATAATGTAGGTATGCGGAATTAGAGCTCATATTTTGGCCTTTCAATAAGCAAATTATGTTATAATATTAATGCAAATAAAAAGCAATAATTTGCACTTTATATTTACTGTCGGATTAATACAGAAATGTATAATAACTAAATAACAGCTGACTCAACGTTAAGTATGGATTAGTTTTCTTTTTTTATTAAAAAAAACTGTTAATATTAACTTTAAAGTTTAAAGATTGATCGCTTTAATTTAAACTAACTAGAATGTTAAGAATGCATTGTAGTGGTGGGTTATATTTTTAAGAAATCTTGTTTTCAAAAAAAAATACTTTTCACAAATATGAATGATGAAAAATTGGTAAATTATAAGCAAGTTTTGAAATACTTAGAATCATTACGCTTAATATATCTTAAGTAGTTTAAGGAATGATAGAAATATTTTGAAGTCGATGGTTGATTGATGAAAAATACATTGTAAAGCTGGTAATAAACATTCTCTGCCTTGACGATGTCTTGACTCGTCCAATAGGTATTTTCACAATCCTGCGCTTTCATCTTCAACTTGTGTCTTTTTAAGAGGCACAAATTTGACCTCATAGCGTACAATGCCTCAAGAATGGTTGTTTTATGACCCAGCTAACCTTTCAAGATAGGTTTGCGTTGGACGCAAGATAAAAGCTGAAGATGATATAAATGCGTACGGGTGATCGTGAACAAAATTGTTCTCTTAGGCATATTGGTCGACTTTTGTCGTCGAAGCCTTTTCCTACATCTGGGTCGTCTTCCAATACTTATCATAGAACCTACTTTAGGCCCAGTGATTGGATTTTTAGTCTTATTTCTTTTTGATCAGCATTCAAAAAGAGAAGATCCCGAAAAAATAAACTGAAAATAAATTTAAAAATGTAACTCACCACGTATAGTAATAATATTCTTCTTTCTTCACAATTTTTCTAAATTTTATGCATATCACGCATTTGTTAGAACTGTTTAGCCATCAACTATTAATACTGTCAATTAGATCGTTAACATATCCGCGTACGACTCGCTTGGATTGTCTCCCCGAAAAGAAAACGCATAGATTTGAAAAGCATGTACTACATACGGGTAGGACGATGTTTTACGTATATTTCTTTAACTTCGACAATAATTTTGTGAATTAAACTAAGTTATTTCAATGATTCTACTATTACTAAGCTAATTATAATAAAAAAATTACACATTATTGCTAATTTATATTTTGTTTTACACTTTATAATTCGCTAGTTTGTAAAAATCCTGTATAAAAACCGCTAGCGCCATCTATTGAGCATAGAATGCTACATTAGTTACAACTCTTAAAACTAGATGGCGGTAGTAATCCTATATCGCGCAAGCGAAATTCCGTGGACATCGTTTTACCCAAAATGAAGAATTTATTGCACTTTATTTTTAATTAATACACTAACAAGCTAAATGCTTAAGAATGGCCAATGTTGAGAATCTGCCGTGTAATGATGTGGACTGTGAAATTAGCGACTGTGAAACTTTTCCTGAAGCATTTTTCTAAATGAAACTTTAGAATGATATTACTTTAACTACGGGAAGCGCGATTCATGAAAGCGATGGCACTATACAATCTGTATAGTTCCACTTCTTCTTGCTGGAACACTGATCATTTTGACACTTCCCTACATGCGCTTCGGTTTTGATAAAAGTCAAATAAACAAAATAAACTTTTTGACCTTTTGCTTAAAATTTGATTTCTCAAAGTAATATGAAAGATAGAATTTACTGTTTGTTTAGAAAATTTCGATTTTGAAAACCAAAACATGTTTGTCTGTTGAGAAAATGTGTTGCCAGCAAAGTTACATGCAGTTCATGTGTGTAACTTACTGCTGGCAACACAAAATTATGTTGCGATATTAGTTTACCAGGATAAAGACCTTATTTGTCTTGATTTTTTAATAGTAAAAAAACAGGATATTTAAACAGTTTCATAAATGTCGTTAATTTCTCAGTTCTACGGACATATTGTGGCCCGATTGACAGATTTTTTCACATTTCACACGATGATTATACCTGTAAACTGTTTACAGGCTCAAACGTAAATATTTAATTTTACATTTAAGCTTGTAAACAGTTATGTAAACATGAAACGAAAATGTAAACTTACGGTTTGAATCTACTCTGTATTTTACATATCATTTTGAAAATGGAATTCTGTAGTTTCACGTTCCAAAATGGAATGAAATAAACGGTTTCAAACGTGATTACTGTTTAGACCCATTCTGAAAATGGACAACTATTTCTCTTGTGCTTATGGCTGATAATAAAATCATGAGCAGAGTTACTCCTTCAATATTTTCGTTGTTATAGCTTCGAACCTATGGTATATATATGATTTCTTGTCAAATATTAAAGTGCCATAATTATAGAGATTGTTATAAACTATGAATTTTATTTTGAAACCCTGTTTTTTTTTAATTTTTTTTTTATTGATATAAACCAGTGCTTGACTACGATCCCACCTGATGGTAAGCAGTGATGCAATCATTGATGGTGAGGCGCACTAGTTTATTAAGAGCCTATTCACTCTAGCTTTGAAGACACCTAAATTATAGTTGGACGGGAAGACCGCAGCAGGTAAATAGTTCCAGTCCTTCGATGTTCCTTCACTTAGTCCGGACCGTTGAAGTTTCAACAACGTAAGGGTTCTCTACTCGCCGTACGTCGGGTTGTCCGATTGTAGAAAGAAGATGACAGAATCAAATCATGCAATACCCGCGCACGCTCTCCAAAATGCAACCTGTAAAATATCTTGATTCTCTTCAGATCCTGCTTCAACTATACTGTACAAGGTATTCTCTGGAAGTTCTACCAGCACTACCATGATGTTTTCCTCATTATGATCATCATTTCAGACGCAAGACGTCCATGGCTGGACACAGGTCTCCCCCAAGAGTCGCCATAACGACCTGTCCTGTGCCTCTCGTATCCATCGGATTCCTGTGACCCTCACCAGGTCGTCGGTCCACCTTGTGCAACGACCTTACAGCCACGAGATGTCTAATAACAGGCGACGCATGTCTGTTAACACATATTATTATAGATCTGAGGTATCGACCAATCAGGACGCAGTACCCAGCTCCCCCGTACCAATCAGAACATAGTACCCCGCTCCCCGTACCTCGGCTCGTTGACAGAATTGTTTTGGTGCGCTAGTTCAAGCATGAGGGGTCTAGTGGCTGTAAGATCGTTGACCTTGTAGGAGGCCTACCAAAGCTTCGTCTTCCACCACAACAGAAACTTTCGTCCCCATCGATAATTTGTTCTGCGAGCAATGTGCCCTGCCCAATGTTTACAAAGTTTGATGATTTTTCGAGCTAAGAGTGTGTAGGTAACTTTTAATTCTACTGCGGATATCTTCTACATAGGTAGTATACAAACTTATTTCTAGTATATGCGAAACCTGAATATAGTTGGTTCAGATACAGTAACTGAATCGATTCCAATACTTATTACAGCATGTTAGATTTTTTCCTAAAAATATTTAAAAAAAAAGGTCACAAGTTGGACACCAACGACACTTAGTACAACCCAAATCACGGCAGGTCCTAGCGGGCATTAGGCACTAGCGCACAACTGGGTCTGGAAGCAAAACAACTCCTCAGTCACCCGGATGGACCGTTGGCCATGTATTTGTGCGGATAACTAGGAAACATAACAAGCTTATTAAATAACTTTGTGATTTTTCATACAGTTATAAAATTTTGTACATATGTAGCTACTTTACATAAAAATACTAGACACGTGTTTCAAGTTTAGCATATACTAAAACGTTAATGTTGTATACGTTATGATAGGTTCCTTTGAAATCATATCCTGTACTTCAAACAAGTGTGAAGCAGTTTTTTTTGTAACTGACTGCTGCAGAGGCTTCGCCCGCGTGACAGAAAATTATCCTGAATGAACATTCCTACTCCCTGGGTAAAAAGTATGTATTCTATAGTATAAGTAAGTGTATCTACCCGTGTGCCAAATTTCATTCAAATCCGTTCAGCCGTTTGAGCGTGGCCTAGAGGTCCAGAGTTGATTAGAGGTATGGTGGCACTGACTGGAGAGTGCTGGCCTAAAATTGAGCAGAACGAAAACCGAATACTTGTTCTGCGATTTCGGCGGTCTCTCTGGTCCTGTGCCTTTAGCTCTCGCTGGAACGCCTATACCGATCTGCTCCGACTTTCGGTACCTCGGGTCGCTTATCTAAGGAGATGGTGAAGTACACCGAGACGTAAAACATCGGATCAATACTTAGGATGGATGAAATGGCGACAGGTCACTGGAACAACTTGTGACCCACGGATGCTCCTCAAGTTGAAGGGTAAAATCTACAAACCTGTAATAAGATCTGTCATACTCTATGGATCAGAATGCTGTGAAAAAGATGGATGATAAAAGATAACATGTAGCGGAAGTGAGAATGTTGAGATGTATGTGTGGTGTGCTGAGAATGGATAAAGTGAGAAATGAGTAATTAGAGGAAGTTTGAAAGTGGCGCCAGTAACTAAAAAGTTGAAGGGGAATCGTTTGTCTTGGTATGGTCATGTTAAGATGAGGAATGAAACGCATGTTACTAAAAGAATTATGAACATACATGTGTATGGATGGAGAGGGAGAGGGAGGCCAAAGAAAAGATGGATGGATTGAGTAGAGAGTGATATGAAAAAAAAGTAAGTTAGTGATAGCATGATGAGTGAAAGGGCAGAATGGAAGAAAAAACGTATTGCGAGGACAGCAAATAACACGGGACAAGGGCAGGAAGATGATGATGACTTAAAGGACTTATTAGAAAAGCTCTTGTTATTATTTAAGTTAAGTCTGAACAAATAATATTCATAAACAGCAAAGTTATTAGCGTTTATTTATATCCCAAAATGTCACCCAATATATGGAAATATTATACAGGCGATGATTATGAATGAATGAATGGCAATAAAAATGGAAAAACACTGCGCGTGTTACGTGCCCTGCATACACCAAAACGGCTGAATAGCGAGATGATAACTATTTACGTCAACGGATGTTTCCACAAGAAATTGCAACACCAAGACTGCTGTTCCAACTCCTCGTGTCGCGGCCTACGGCCAATGGCGTGTGGACCTACTTCCAATCTGCTGATGCTGATCCGCGCTTCGCAATCGTTTAGAATATTTATTTTTATAATAATTAATTCGACGCTTTGGTACTAGTAGCATCGTCCAAGTTTTATTCGTTCAACTTAAGATTTATTATAAACTAGCTGACCCGGCGAACTTCTTGCCGCCATACAGTCAATGAATGTCGCGATACCTTTTAACTAAACTATCATAGGATAACGCCATCTACTGGCATTACCAAAACCAGCATAATTCATTTTAAAATGACATTTTAATTAGAGATGGCGTTGTACTCGCTTTTAAATCGTGTTTTATCCATTTTTTCTCACCGTTTAAGCGTTCCCTGGACTATCAAGAATATTTCAAGACCAAAATTAGCTAAATCAGTCAAGCCGTTCTCGAGTATTAGCAAGACCAACGAACAGCTATTCAGTTTTATATATAGGTATGGATTAATATTGTAATTTTATAGTAATTTAACTTTTCTTTCAAATTCATTTAGCAATTGCTATGATTGATTCAATTATGAATTTACCAATTATAACCACCATTTTCGTGGACAATTTAGAGATTTAGTTTTTAGGGTTCCGTACCTTAAAAGGAAAATACAGTTTTTTCCATTCGAGATACGGAAACCTTAAAAATTAAGACTTCTGGGCAATAGACCCCCTCAACAATCACTACAACGACCGGTCCTGTGTCTAGCTTCCATCAGATTCCTGCGACCCTCACCAGGTCATCGGCCCGCTTTGTAGGAAGCTTACCAACGCTGCGTCTTCCAGTACGTGATCGCCACTCCAAAACCTTTCGGCCCCATCGACCATCTGTTCTACAAGCAATGTAGCTAGCCCACTACTTCTTAGGTAAGTTGGGAAGCCGCGCCGAGCGACGCTACCACTTAAGAAGAAATATTAAAAACCACCAGTTAAAAATATAAAACCATTTATTTTCATAATTGATATTTTTGATAGTAATAATTAATAGGCTTATTCATTAAATAAATTATTTGAGTCATTCATTATTAGATTACAATACTGGAATGAAAATACGATCTAAATTAACAATTCAACAATTATTTATGTACAATTTAATTCAATGTGTAATTTAAAAATTTAATTCAATGTATAATTTTAATGTAATTTAAAATTTTAATTGAATGCATGTTTTTGTTTGTTTTAATAATTTTATATGTAATTTTCGACAAATTGTAATAGTAATGATTTCATAATTATATAGTATAAATATATATTTATCCAGCGGCATTTACAGTCAAACGGGGTAAATAGGAACGCAGGGGTGAATAGGAATGCAGGGGTGAATAGGAACGCAGGGGTAAATAGGAACAAAAGTTTGAAGGGGATTTTTTAATTTTTTTTTTATTCTTCATAGGTTCGCGCTTGACCGCTATCTCACTTGATGGAAAGCGACGATGCGGTCGACGATGGAAAGCGCTTACCTAGAAGTAACCTATTCACTCTTGACTTAAAGATTCCCGAGTTATAGTCATCAGGAAACACAGATCCCGGCAAGGAATTCCACTCCTTAGCTGTACGCACAATGAATGTGTTCCCAAAACGTTTTGTGCGTATATGTGGATCTTCGCGTTACTTAACAATTTTTCCCAGCATTTAAGTATTCCTATTTATTAATTAATTGTGATAAAAACGGATGCTTTGATAGAAATCAATAAAATAAATATATAACAATGTGAAAAACCTAAGCAAAGTTTTGTTCCCGTTCACCCCTGCGTTCCCATTCACCCCGTTTGATGGTAGTGCCGGCAATCTTACGCGTCAATACGTCAGAGTCTGCAATTTTGTAAACTCGTTTGTTTTATTATCTTATCTATATGTATAATGTAGCTGTTTATTATCCCACAAATAAATAAAATAAAATTACATAATATAGATATATAAGGTGTTAAAAAAATAACTTTAAGAATTTCAAGGGGACATTGTACTCCTCATTATGAACAACTTTTGCTATGGGACCAAACCTGAAATCGCGAAAATAAAAAAACAGCTGTTCCCTACATTTATGTTTGCTCAACTCGTCAAAATGTATGGAGCAGCTGATTTTTTTTCGCTATTACATTCATAATGAGGAGTACATTGTCCCCTCGAAATTCTTAAAGTTAATTTTTTAACACCTTATATACTGTCATATCATTAAAAACAAAACCTCCTTATTTGAAGTCGGATAAAGGCACAATAAATTGAAAGCATTTACATCTGTAAAATCTATTCACTTGTTTACAATTGCACGATATCTACCTACATAAATATCAACCTTAAATTAACAAAATTAGGTTGATTTTAGAATATTTTAATTATGTCTTAGGGTCGCCACAAACGGGCCACCGGCCCCAACAACAAAACGCCGCCACTGGCATATTACCTATAGGTTTCATGCATTTTATATGGATTCGCTGCACACGGTTGACGCCGGTGGCCGCATACGGTTGATGCCGGTGGCCACTACACGCTACAAATCACTGCTGCTCGCTTCTTGTGGCCCGAACTGGCCACTAAGCGCCAATACAAAACGCCGCCGCCCGACATTCGCGCATTTAAACCTTCTTCGACAGAGTTTTACATAATGATACAAAATTTGTAGTTTTTGTTTTTTAAACTGTATTTGTTAATTATCATACTATTCTTTGATAATTAATTAAATGTAGACCAAAATAAAGTGATCGCTTAGTCTAGTGATGGCCTGAAACACAGGTTTTTGTTAACCTAGCTCAGGCAAGTCGCTAAAAGTTGTAATGACAGTATTAATACACCATTAATAGGTCAATATAAACATGTGTCAATTCCACGCGCGCCTCAAAGAGATGTCAGCAAATCGTAGGGGCCCAGCAGGGTCGAAGCCTACTGGGGCCACGGGTAGTGTGAAAGCGAAACCCGGGGCCCTGGGACGAATGCAACGAAGGAACAGGAGTGGGTTTTTAGTCAGTAAAAGTCTGACACTATCTGACTCTATCCGCCCAAGAGCGGGGTTTGTCATAAGATGATTTTGTCACCCAAAAAAAAAAAAAACGTCAATTAAACTAGTTTTGAAATTAGTACTACTAAGTATTCTTAAGTTTGTTTTATGTATTTCTTTGTAAAATTACTTAAATAAATTTATTATTATTTATTATTATACTGCGCGCATGAGTTAAAAAAAGTAGCAGCCACCAGCCACTAGTGGCTTGCGGCCGCTTCTAGCTTCTCGTAGCGGCGTTTGTGGCTGTGGCATGTGGCCCCATGTGCGGCGACACTTAAATCGTGAAATAAATATATAGGGTGACTGGTAATTAGTGACCGATACTTAAACACGTGATTGTACTCATGATTACAAACAAGTTTCCCAAAAAAACTTTTTTCTAAACTTATTAGCTTAATCACAATAACAAAACAGCTGTTTGAGACTTTAGGCCGCTATCCCACTGGGGTCGCGTTGCGCAGACGCGACGTTGACGCTTATCGCCAGAAACTCGAACGTCGCCTCTGTGCGACGTTGACGCTGCGCAGACGTTGGAGAAGCGCCAACACTCGTAAAACGCCAGTGGGATTGCGGCCTAAAGTTTCAAACAGCTATTTTGTTATTATGATTAAACTAAGGAGTATAAAAAAAATTTTTTTGGGAAAGTTGTTTGTAATCATGAGTACAATCACGTATTTAAGTATCGGTCACTAATTACCAGTCACCCTATATATTAAATGATTACTCGATACTTATTGAATCGTATAAAACACGAACTTTTCTGTGTTTTAACAGATAATAGAGAGCCTTAAGTAGAAAATCGATCCACTTGGATCGACCCAGTAGCGTAGCTAGTCCTAATGGCGCCCTATATCAAATATTTTCGCAGTTTTTTTTTGTACAAATTAAGTCCTACTAGCATAGAATTAGTGCCTCTATTGGCCTCGAAAGGCCTCGAAAGTGAAAATGAGCTCGTTTATTAGACCATTCTGAAGATTCTTAAATAGGGATGAGTTTTTATTATCGCCTTAGGTTAAAAAAGCTAGAGCGAGCGGAGTGAACTACAAACTATTAGAACAGCCTATCATATAGGTATTATTCATTCACTACTGGCCTCCTTGAGAGCAGTGGTGGCCGAGTGGTAACGGCTCCGACTTACGAGTTGTAATTCGCGGGTTCAAACCCAGCCAGGCGCATTACTTTGTGTAATTTATTTCATCACCACTGCTCTCAAAACGATGAAGGAAAACATCGTGAGGAAACCGGCTTGTCCTAGAATAAAAAATTCGAAGACACGTGACATTCACCAACCCGCACTGGGCCCGCGTGGTGGATTACGGCCCATTCCCTCTCCTAGAGAGGAGGCCTGAGTCCCAGCAGTGGGAACATTATAAGGCCGACTATGGTAAGTCTAACAAATCTTTTTTACTGTCCGTTCAACAGATTTTGACTTTTATTGCGTTGGTGACATGATAAATTGCAACTGCAATAAATACTTGGTATTGTAACCACTTTTTTGCTTTTAATGCCATCCTTATGCCTACGGAATAGAAGTCAAAATCAGTTCAATAATAATAATAATTTATTTTGCTAGAATATGAGTACAGTTAGCTGTAAGTTTTAAACATTCTCCGTCATATACAACCGCAACCAGGTGTGCAGAAATGTAACATTATAAGTAAGAAGCAAACTCAATAAATTATCAATATTAAATTAAATGTGAACATTTAATTTAAAATTGATAATTTCGAGTTGGAGACTATACAATTACAAATGTCAAAATCGAACCAAACTATACAATTAAAGATGTCAACTGGAAAAGAAAATATAATGATTGAAATATCCAAATGTCAAGATAGAAACTATACAATTAAAGATATAATATAATATTCCACAACTATCACACAACGCCGTCTAGTCTCAAGCTAAGCAGAGCTTGTGTTATGAGTACTAGACAACTGATAAACATACTTATATATTTCTAAATACATACAATACATATTATAGATAAATTACACCCAGACACAGAACAAATGATTGTGCTCATCACACAAACATTTGGTCTGGGTGGGAATCGAAACCAAAGAAAGATGAAGCTAAGATAAAGCTATAGCTAAGATATATATGATATTAGCTGTAGCTAAGATGTCAAGCTAGTCGCTATACAATTAAAAAAAGGTGGTAAAAAATATCATAGTTGTTAATGTCAGTAAGATTAAAATAAATAGAAAAATAAGAAAAGTAAATTCACATCTTCGCCATCAAATATTCTGAAATATTATAATATGCCTTATCTACCAAAAAAGTATGAGCGAGTACCGAGAAAGTTGAACGAACAGTAAAAAAAGTATTATTTCAAATATCTTTTCTTTTACAGGTTACATTTTACGCCATCTCCTTTCTACCATCGGACAATCCAACGAACGGCGAGTATCCACCCTTACATTGTTGAAACTTCAACGGTCCGGACTAAGCGTTTCGCTTCGTCGTTTATACCGCGTACATAGAAGGACTGGAACAATTTGCCTGCTGCGGTCTTCCCGTCCAACTATAATTTAGGTGTCTTCAAGGCTAGAGCGAATAGGCTCTTAATAAACTAGTGCTCCTCACCATCAATGATTGCATCTCCGCTTACCATCAGGTGGGATCGCAGTCAAGCACTGGTTTATATCAATTAAAAAAAAAATCAAATCTTATTGCGAAGGAGAAGGTACAATTTGATCATTTCATTCCACTTTTTATCGTTAATTTAACCAGGAACGACTCGGCCAGATGTTAGAAGGTTGTTCCATTGTTTTTTAATCTTTCCAGTATGTTTTCTGAAACAAAAAAAAGCTTGATTTTAGTAATTATGGTAAACATAAAAGCAGTGGCGGGTTAGCCACATAGCAAGAGTAGCAAACGTTACAGGCCCCGTGCATTGGGGTGGGCCCCGCTTGGACGTGAAATAATAAATAGAGATATCGATGCCATATTGATTTTTTCGAAGACAATTTAGGGAACTACCTATGGACCCATCGCTACCTAAGGGCAAAGAAATTAAAAAAAAAAATTGTTAAAAAAATTTTTCATTCTTTATATTTTTTTATTTTTTTATACCGACTTCTAAAAAAGGAGGAGGTTCTCAATTCGGATGTTTGTATTTTTTTTTATGTTTGTTCGTTTTAAAGGGCATACTTCCCAAATAGTCCCATAGTTACCAAGTCGGGATCTGATGATGGGATCTAGGCGAAATCGAGGGAACTCTTCAAATATTATAAGCAACCATATAGTGATTTTAGTATTTTCATTGAGAACGTAAGCATTTACAGTCAAAAAGTAACATTTGATGAAGTGGAACTGATGAAGAAGACCAGAAATGGTCAACGGAACTTCTTTCTCCCAGAGATATCACAATGAAGATAGTTAAGCGACTATGACAATACAAAAAAATGAATGGTTCTTAATAGTTAGGTTGAAAATGGTATCACCGACGGGAACTGCTGATGATGATGGAGCCAGAAGGTAGGCACTGGAACTCCGTAATTAATCAATGTAACCTAGCCGTGTTTGGGCTTATTAGAATTGTCATGAGATGCAATTTGGCTATAAGGTACTATCAAACTGATCTGATGATGGAGCCGGAAGGTGAAAGGTAGACACAGGAACTTCATAATAAAACAATGTAACCTAGCAGTGTTTGGATTAATCGGAATTATCATGAGAAATAGGCACTCTGTTTATAAGTGTATCGCAACTAAAAAGTGTGAAATAAAAAACTTTTATACAAAAAAATAATAACCGACTTCACTAAAAAACACTAAAAGGATCACAATAACTTTAATTTCGGAAGTCGGTGTTAAATAAGATACAAATAATACCGACAAACACCGACTTCCGAAATTAAAGCTATTGTGATCCTTTTAGTGTTTTTTAGTGAAGTCGGTTATTATTTTTTTGTATAAAAGTTTTTTGTAATATTTTTTTTTTTCTTTTCTGTTTTTATTTATTTTTAATTATTGGGTCATGTCTTTTAGAGGTGTGGTCAGACATGGCAAAAAAATAAAATAAAATTTGTATTAGGTTAAGTTTTCTATGGGTCTATGCCACTCGAAATAAAGTTTTTATTATTATATAACACTAACTTAATAATTTAGGGGGGTCCTTGGTAGAATATGCTACAGGCCCTACGCTGGCTTAATCTGGCACTGCATAAAAGAAACGTTTTTTTTTAAAGCTATACTTGCTACAATATGTAAAATAATAAACGCACATACTGAAAGTAGTATGTTCAGAATCTACTACTGAATCGATAAATGATATTTATTTTGTAAGTAGATTAAAAAAAAACACTTTTACACGTCAATTTTTTTTTTCGTCATTTTAAACTAGATGAGGCCGGTGTTTCCTAGCTGACTACCCTGAGAAGAAACACCGAAATAAATCCATTTTAGTAATTTTAAAAATAGGTAATTATTTATCTTAAAATAATAACCATTGATTTATCAGATGATCCTGCCCTTGTCCCGTGTTATTTGGGGTAGGCGCAACACGTTTATTTCTTCCACTCTGCCCTGTCACTCGTCATGCTATCACTAACTCCCTTTTCTTTCATATCACTGTTTACACAATCCATCCATTTTTTCTTTGGCCTCCCTCTTCGTCTCCATCCATCCATAACTCTTTTAGTAACATGCGTCTCATCCCTCCTCTTCACATGACCATACCAAGACAAACGATTCCCTTTCAATTTTTCAGTCACTGGCGCCACTTTCAAACTTTCTTTGATTACTTTAGGATAAAAAATATAAGTACCTATTTTGTTAAACTCTTGATAAATCTTGAATTGCATCACTAACGTGTAGTGCGACGATTCCTTTATTATTTGTCTACAATTAGGATAACCAAAGTCTTAAAAAAACCAGCCAAGATTAATAACAGAAATACATCAATTTCAACTGTCTAGCTATCACGGTTCATGAGGTACAGCCTGGTGACATACGGACAGACAGACAGACGGACGGACAGCGTAGTACTTAAAAGGGGCCCCGTTTTACCCTTTGAGTAAACAAAACCCAAAAAAAGTATCTAAAAAAATCTTGTTGTAAAACAACTTACTCAAGTCTAAGGCATCGGGACATTTTTTGAGGTGTTCAGTGATAACCGTCCGTAACACAGCCCGCTCTGATAACAGCTTATCATTCAGTTCCCGGAGATTCTTATTCTCTTGAGCCTGTTGTAGCCACGTCTCTTTTAATCTTGCTCTGAAACAACAAAATATTAGTTTTTTTTTTTTTAATTGATATAAACCAGTGCTTGAATGCGATCCCACCTGATGGTAAGCGGAGATGCAATCATTGATGGTCAGGCGCACTAGTTTATTAAGAGCCTATTCACTCTAGCCTTGAAGACACCTAAATTATAGTTGGATGGGAAGACCGCAGCAAGCAAATTGTTTAAGATTAGTTTAAGAGCCTATTCACTCTAGCCTAAATGTTACTAACATAGTTTTAAATCATAATTACAAACAAAATAATTTGATATAATTAAGTTTTTTTGTGTGTGGCCTCTAGCAGGTCAACCTAGGAGGTTGTCGGCTGCTTAACCGGTCTTGCCTGTGGCGGCCTCGATTATAGAATCAAAGCCTCCAGCCAGGGCTTACTTCTTAGCGCTTCTTCTTCTCCTTAGCGTATCGATGGCAAAACTAGTTAAATTCCTTGCTTGGCCCAGTATTCGGCCACGGCAGTGCCGTCCGCTGATGCTGTCATTAGGTCCCTACGTGAACAGGTAACAGGGCACGTGATGCAGTTTCGAAGGTGGGACATGGTCTGCAGAGAGACGCCGCACAAGCACTGAAGATCGGAATTGTCCGAGAACCACCATCTTTGGAGATTGTCTTTGCTGCGCCCAACTTGGGTGCGGAGTCAGTTTAGAGTTACTTAAACTAACTTAAAAAACTAAGCGACTACACGCTAAGGGCACCCCCTGTGGGGTACGGACCTCGGCTTAGGGCGTCGCTGGGGGAGGGCAGCAAGGGAAGAGCTGGATCGAACAAGACAAAATCTTAGTTTACGTAGGGTTTTTTTTTTTATTGGGTGGGAAAATCATCTTATGACATCCCCGCTCGTGGGCGGAACGGGAGATAGTATCAGACTTTTACTGACTAAAAACCCACTCCTGTTCCTTCGTTGCCTTCGTCCCAGGGCCCCGGGTTTCGCTTTCACACTACCCGTAGCCCCAGTAGGCTTCGACCCTGCTGAGCCCCTACGATTTGCTGACATCTCCTTGAGGCGCGCGTGGAACAGTACGCGCCGTCGACGACTTGGGCTCGGTCCAGACAGTTACCGGACGGTCGGACGGCGAGCCACCCATTGCTCGCCGTCTGCAAGCCCGCGCTTACGGTGGCCGGAAATCGGGATCGGGATCGCGGCGGCGGTTGGGGCGTGAAGAGCGTTGCCTCACGCGATCGGCCGCCTCCTTTGCTAGCATTACTGCTTCGGAGAAGCAGGCGACCGCCTGCCACTCCTAGTTTACGTAGGGTTCATTTATATTACTTAAGATGATTTAGGGGGGAGGGGGTCGACCATGTCTTATTTTTTCTTACAAGGGGGTGGGAGGGAGTTTTGATAGACGCGCAGCATGGACTAATTTAGATTAGGGCGAAGGCACATCAGCGTTTCATTTCAACCCTAACGTGTGATATATTGTTGGGTAGGTATTTAAAAATGAATAGGGGTTTACTTAAATAATTTTTTGATAATGTTAATATTGTCGGAAAAAATCGCCCTAAAAGTTAAAAAAAATGTCCCCCCTCTAACTTTTGAACCATAAGTTTAGAAAATATGAAACAATCTCAAAAGTAGAACTTCATAAAGACTTTCTAAAAAAATAATTTTGAACTTGAAGGGTTGAACAGTTTTTGAAAAGTTGTACAAAATAATTTCTAATCTAAGTTTGTAATTTAACCATATATGCAAGCATTTTTTTTAACTTAGTTTACATATTTTATTATCCTGAACGTATCTTCTTTCAACTAAAAAATAATTATTAAAATCGGTTCACGCAATCCAAAATTGCCAACGAAAACCCAACTTACATACCCCTCTAGTTTGTATAAATTAACCTAATTTCCCGAGAGATGGCGCTGTACTTTGGGCTACTAAGCACTGTTAAAATTTTTCTTGAGTTGTTAGGGTCGGGACGGTTATAAGCTATTATATTGTCAAATTGTTCGGTTGGTCTCTCGTTGGCATTGGTGGTATTTGTTCTTGCTCGTTGTCAGTCGTTCAATAACTTTTAAGTGGCGACACTTACTGTGACGGACGGGAAACTACGGAACCCTACACTGAGCGTGGCCTTTGACCTTTTCGTCAAACATCGCATTGGATTACGTTAGATGAAGTAACAAGCTTTTAAACCATGCTCGATGTTGACGAGGATTTTAAGGACTAGATTAGAAATTTACCTGTATCTTCTGGAAGCAGCCGACCTACTATCTAAATCCTTTTCTCTTGGTACACAATTCTTCTTATCTCTATTCTTAACACTACAACAAGGGTCCTCACCACCGTCACACTTCTCATTTTTCACTTTTCTTTTCACCGGCTTTTTGTCAAACTCACACATATTATTTAATGGTGTTATAGGCATTTTATGGTTTACATGAGGCACAAATGTAATAGGTATTAAAGTTCCAGGCACTATAGGTACATTTTTTACAGGTATTAAATTGATAGAATTAATTTTCTGCGTACTTTTCTTCGATTCAACTTTTTCTGTGATCGCTTTCTTCAATACTTCTTTGGCAGTCTTTTCTTGTGTCTCTTCTACGGCTCGCATTTTTACTTGTTTACCGCTCGGCAGTTTTATTATGACTTCGTAGTCTTCGGTATCGTTTTTACTAGTTTTTTTCTTTGCTGTGTCTTCAAAGTCAGTGTTTAGACTGTCGACGATAAAGTCTAAGGATTTTTGACTCATAATTGGTGGTACTTCTTGTACTTTTTCTGAAAGTACATTGCTATCTCTAATCACAGTGTCTTCATAAATTAGAGTTTGTACTGGATTTTTCTCCACGCTGTCTTTTCTGACCATGTTACTAATTTTGATGACATTGTTTGTGTATGATACGGAATCTTTCCTAATGTCTTTGTTCCGTTCATCGATTTTCTCCTCTGTTTTGCCGACGATTCGGCTTATAGTGGTGACTTCGTTGGTTAGTTTCGATATTGTGGTCCTTTCGAATTCTTTGACCGCGCCTGATTCGTCGCTTGATGATCTGTTGGGGAGCAGACAATGTAAAATGTAATTTTACAAAACAAAATGATAGATAAAGTAAACTTGCATAACCTAATTCCGCCTAGCACGTTCCATCATCGGACCACCAGGCGTACGGCAATGCGCCACCGGTACATGGTGGACATCCCACCTACACGCACAAAACGTTTTGGGAACACATTCATTGTGCGTACAGCTAAGGAGTGGAATCCCCTGCCGGAATCTGTGTTTCCTGATGGTAATGGAATAGGTTACTTCTAGGTAAGCGCGCTCCATCGTCGCTTTCCATCAAGTGAGATAGCGGTCAAGCGCGAACCCATCAAGAATTTAAAAAAAATGCCTATCTTATTTATAAGGAATATTCACTTTTGTATCTTAGTCGCAATCCATCAAAAACCTCACTATTTTCCCTATATTTTATACTTGTCATATTTTTTTAGGGTTCCGTACCCAAAGGATAAAACGGGATCCTATTACTAACACTCCGCTGTCTGTCCGTCTGTCACCAGGCTGTATCTCATGAACCTTGATCGACAGTTGAAATTTTCACAGATGATGTATTTCTGTTGCAGTTATATCTACTAACAACAGAATTTTTTTTTTTTTTTTTTTTTAATTGATATAAACCAGTGCTTGACTACGATCCCACCTGATGGTAAGCGGAGATGCAATCATTGATGGTCAAGCGCACTAGTTTATTAAGAGCCTATTCACTCTAGCCTTGAAGACACCTAAATAATCAATCATTCATAACAATTGGTACTAGAAAATACTACGGTTAGTGTTTTTCCATTTTGATCGTCATTTATTCATTCATAATCAATAGCCTGTACAATATTTCCATAAGTTTAGTGACTTTTGGGATATTATTTATTTATTTAAACTTCATGTACAGTAGAGGTACATAGGCGGACTTAATGCAACAAGGCATTCTCTACCAGTCAACCTTTGGGTTAAAAAAGACAACACTGTGGTAGGTTTGCACAATAAACAAATAACTTTTAACTTCAAAATTCAAACAGAAAAAAATAAAATAAAAAATAAGTTATTTATAATAATAAAATACATAAATATGCTAAAATTATAAACTGATAAATACTATGAAAAATATCAAATCATTAAGAGAACTTAATAATAATTCTGACGAATACCAAACTAAAGAAGCGCTAATAACTTTGCTGTTTATGAATATTATTTATTGAAACTTTACTTAAATAATAACAAGACCTTTTCTAATAAGCCCTTTGTGTATTTGTACTAATTAAAAATTAGCGGTGTTTAAAAATTAATTAAGTTGAAGTACACATTGAGGGTGCAGTGGCTGGAGTCGCACCGGAATGTCAATTTTAAGGCGTTTGTGGTGCGAGTACCAAACTGTTTTCTGCACCTAGTTATGAAAGAAGACTTTTGGCCACAGGGCGTGGTGTTCCGTCCCTTCCGCGGACAAATACCACAGGACAGCACCAAGACGATATAGTGCGAAGTGAAGTGTTACTAACGTAGTTTTAAATCATAATTACTAACAAAATAATTTGATATAGTTATGTACGTTAGCCAATAAGGTATTTATATATGATATAGGATAATGTTTGCCTTAAATAAAATGATTATTATCTAGGAAAACGTGCAGTTTTTCTTAGCTCTGGGCTAGTTTTTAAGCTACATTAACGGGTCAAGCCAAGTCAATGCAGCGTGTTGTGAGTAAATTTAAGGTGAAGAATGAGTGTTATGTGAAGAAATTTCATTTTCTTCGATCTGTATGAATTTTCTTACTATTCTGCAGTTGTTTAAAATTGCAGCCTTTGGGAGGGTAATGTAAGTTGAGTCTTTCAGATCTATTACTTTGAGGCTGTGGTGGAGATGATGAGGTATGACACCCGTAGTGGAGACAACAATGGGCACTACGTACACTTTTTCTTGCCTCCATGATTATTATTATTGACCTTAGATCACCGACATAGCACGAAGAATCGCCAAACTTAATTGGCAATGGGCAGGGCACATTGCTCGCAGAACGAATAGCCGTTGGGGCCAAAGGTTCTGCAATGGCAACCACGTACCGAAAGACGTAGCATTGGAAGGCCTCCTACAAGGTGGACTGATGACCTGGTAAGGGTTGCGGGAATCCGATGGATGCGAGACGCACAGAACCGTTCATTGTGGCGACACTTGGGGAGGCCTATGTCCAACAGTGGACGTCTTTCGGCTGAAATGATGATGATGATGAATACTTGACCTTTTGTACTGTCTTACCTGCTGATAGTAATATTTCTTTGGTTGTTCGTAGTGCTGTAAAGAGCGGAGTCTCCGTCGATGTGGGGGAACACCATCTGAGGAGTGTGCAGTTCGTCTGACGATGAGGCCAGCGCGTTCTCCAGGGATAGGAGGCCATGTCTGTGGAGTGAAGTGCCTGTTAGGTTAGGTTGAACGAATCGCCGAATTCAGAATGGTAGCAGCTGATTAATAGTTACTTGGAATTTATTTATTTTGTACTAGCTGACCCGGCGAACTTCGTACCGCCCAATAGTAAGGATAACGCCATCTACTGCCATTACCAGAACAGCATGATTTATTTCATAATGACATTTTAATTAGAGATGACGTTGTATTCGATTTTTTTTCCATGTTTTTCACCGTTTAAACCTTCCCTGGACTATCACGAATATTTCAAGATCAAAATTAGCCAAATCGGTCAAGCCGTTTTCGAGTTTTAGCGAGACTAACGAACAGCTATTCATTTTTATATATAAAACCGGCCAAGAGCGTGTCGAGCCACGCTCAGTGTAGGGTTTCGTAGTTTCCCGTCCGTCACAATAAGTGTCCCCACTTAAGAGTTAATGAACGACAGACAACGAGCAAGAACAAATACCACCAATGCCAACGAGAGACCAACCGAACAAATCGACAATATAATAGCTCATACCCGTCCCGACCCCATCAACTCAGGAAAAATCTTAACAGCGCGAAGTAGCCCAAAGTACAGCGCCATCACCCGGGGAATTGGGTTACTAATTTACACAAACTAGACAGCTTATGTACCTAGTTTGGCTCATTTTACTTAAAGGAGACTTTCCTTTATTTTTAAAGAGAATCAAAACTGTATTCAAAGATTTTCTAAAACTCGCTTGCTTCGCCGGGACTCGAATCAACAAAAATTAAAAAAAAACACTCGCTATTTTATTATACTAATCAATAGAATTATTATTCAGGATAAAATTTCTCTCAAAGATTTGGTCTTACTCTCGTCTGTCGTACAAGATATCCATGAAGAATACTAGGGTGACCTCGTAAGCGTGACCTCTTAGATTCCAGTACGCTGTTGTGGTACTCAAGCTGTCTGTCTGGCGTATTTTGGAACGTCTACGAAGCTTCGCGTCCGTGAACGGTAAGCTTTACTCTTGAAATAATGATGACATTTCTACTTACTTAGCCTCCATGGCTCTTTTGAACCCCTCATCGAAAGGGTTGACACTCTGCAGGTCTTGGAACAGTCCCACTTCCTCACAGTTCCTGATGAAGCGTGTCGGCGTTGGTGTTTGATCAGCTGGAACATCCAAAAGAGAGTTTGTTGGTAATACAATAAAGACAATGGCATCTGTCTCTCATACATGAGGTTGCGGGTTCGAAGCCGGGCAAGTGCCAATGTGAATTTGTCATTTCTTATGTATATTTGCTAAGCTTCTCTCGGCCATTATTGACACCTCGGAAAGCACGTAAAGCGTTCGACATTCGTAGAACTTTGACAGTCGTTTCAGGTAGTCAGGCACCAGAAAGTCTGACCATCAGTCTATCCAAGGAGTATCGTGTTGCCCAGTTACTGGGTTGTGGAGGTCTGATAGGCAGTCGCTTCATGTAAGACACGAGTGTTCAGCCGCATCCAGTTAGACTGGAAGCCGACCCCAAGCTAGTTGGGAAAAAGGCTACGGGGATGATGTCACAATAAAGACCAGTTAAATTAAAAATGTACCATTTTAATAAAAACTTAATGTTTTACCATGTCTAAGAAAGTAATGATGATGGAGATGCATTTGGTTTTGTTTTTTTTTTAATTTTTATAAACCAGTGCTTGACTGCGATCCCACCTGATGGTAAGCAGAGATGCAATCATTGATGGTGAGGCGCACTAGTTTATTAAGAGCCTATTCACTCTAGCCTTGAAGACACCTAAATTATAGTTAGACGGGAAGACCGCAGCAGGCAAATTTTGATTTTGATGGATTTCTATACTAAAGGTAGAACTACACTGCGCACACGTGTGCCACACACGTCGATCTGGCACGTCGGTCTCCATACATTTTATATGGCAACTGGACTTGTAGAGCTACATTAGGCCTGTGCACACCACGTTTTTTAAACGCGCCATTGACGGTGCGCTTTTGTCCTATTAAAGGTCTACAGGTTGCATCTAACTCGCGTGCTTATTGCGTCTGTATCGCTAAACGCGCGTCAACAGCGTGTTTAAAAAACGTGGTGTGCACAGGCCTTTAGATCCACGCCACGTGACGTCGTTCTACATACAAATCAGGCGTGGTCCACATTCATCAGTCATTGTTTTCACTAAAAGTGTTAGAATAACGTTTTAACACAGTTCAAATGAAAAAAAAAATGGCGACGAAAAATTCCACTACTGGGGGGTCCAGAATTATGTACTAGATCCGTGGTATTCATTTGTGCGTCGATGTCAAAGACACCCTGTATATATGTCCCTCTATATACACCCTGAGTATTATGTATATGTGTATTGTTCTCACACACAGTTAAAATTAAAAAACAAATTAAGATTTTTTTAAATGAGGAAAAAGGCGACGAAAAATTCCACCACTGGGGGGTCCAAAATCATGTACTGGATCCGTGGTATGCGTTTGTGCGTCGATGTCAAAGACAACCTGTATATGTATATAATTATTTAAAACTAGCTGCTGATAGCGGCTTGGCCTGCGTGAAATTAGAAAATTGTCTCAAAGAATCATCATCATCTTCCTGCCCTTATCCCGTTTTATTTGGGGTCGGCGCAACACGTTTTTTTCTTCCACTCTGCCCTGTTACTCGTCATGCTATCACTAACTTCCTTTTCTTTCATATCACTCTTCACACAATCCATCCATCTTTTCTTCGGCCTCCCTCTTCCTCTCCATCCATCCACATGTAAACTCATTACTCTTTTAGTAACATGCGTTTCATCCCTCCTCTTCACATGACCATACCAAGAATTGTCCCAAAGAATAAAAGGAATAAAAAATAATGACCACGTGACTGAACATTGAGATGACGTCAGAACAAAGGAATCGGAGGCGTGGCCTACTCGAGGCGTTCGGCGCGAACGATACGATTGTAACTTGGCTAGGGGGTCAGGTGAGATATCGGTCAAGCGCGAACCTATCAAGAATAAAAAAAAAGAACTCCACTAATCACTTATTTATCTGTTTCTTGGTAGTGATTCATTTGATATTGAAGTGTTTATTATCTAATTAAGTAATTAAGATAATGAACTACTTGTAACCAAATGTACTATTTCACTAATATTATAAAGGAGATAGTTTGAGTGTATAGCATAAGCATAGCATAATCAGCCTTTTTTTTTAATGTTCCCACTGTTGGGACTCAGGCCTCCTCTCTAGGAGAGGGAATGGGCCGTAATCCACCACGCGGGCCCAGTGCGGGTTGGTCAATATAACATATCTTCAGATTTTTTGGTTCTAGGACATGCCGGTTGCCTCACGATGTTTTCCTTCACCGTTTTGAGAGCAGTGGTGATGAAATATATTACACATAGTAATGCGCCTGGCTGGGTTTGAACCCGCGACCTACAACTCGTAAGTCGGGGCTGTTACCACTCGGCCACCACTGCATAGCTGTTTGAGTGTGCTCACCCTTAATGATGAAATTAGGTACACGGGTTATTTTTTAATTTTCAAGTGGGAAATTATTCAATGTCATATCTCGCCCTTGGGCGGAGCGAGAGGGCGTGCCAGACTTGTGGTAATCTACCACGCAGGCACAAAGTGGATTGGTTGATAACTGGATAGTAGCCGGGTGCGGGCTTGCGGACGGCGAGCAAAGAGTAGCCCGCCGTCCGACCGTCCGGTAACCGTCTGGACCAAGCCCAAGTCGTCGACGGCGCGTATTGTTCCACGCGCGCCTCACAGGGAGATGTCAGCAAATCGTAGGGGCCCAGCAGGTTCGAAGCCTACTGGGGCCCACTCCTGTTCCTTTTTTCTTATCGTTCCAGGGTCCCGACGGCGTTCACTTTCGCACAACCCATGCTCCAGTAGGCTTCGACCTTACTGGGCCCCTACGGTTTCGCTGAACTCTATGCGCCGTCGACGACTTGGTCTCGGTCCGGATGGTTACCGGACGGTGAGCCACCCATTGCTCGCCGTCCGCAAGCCAACGCCTATGGTAGCTGGAAATTGGGATCGGGATCCCGGCAGTTGGAGCGTGAGGGCCGTTCCCTCGCAATTGGGGCCGCCTCCACTTTTCGTCGCTTCCAGCACACGGGTAGACTATGTACTGAAAGGTAATTTTCTACGCTTCATGTGGCCGAAGCTGCTGACAGGAGCTATTAGATATTTTTTTTAAAAAAGCCTCTCTTAGTGCTCACCTACATCTTATATGGAAACCCTATGCAAAATTTCACACTCCTAGGCCCTACAGTTTCGGCTGTGTGTTGATATGTAAGCCAGACAGTTTCTTCTTTTATATATATAGATAGGCTCACGTTTGACCATGGTTCACACTTGCCTAGAACTAATCGATTCACTCCAAACCTCCTTTATTAAGAAATTGTAGCTATCAGCAAAAAGAGGCTCTGGCAAGGAATTTCACTCCTTAGCTGTTTCTGTCACAAGAGGTAAGTGTTCCCAATGCATTTTGTTGGAATGCAACTTAATGATTTCTTTCAATGGTTAACCAATAGACCTGGTGAGGGTCGCGGGAATCGGATCGATGTGAGACGCACAGGACCGGTCATTGTGGCAACATTTGGGGGAGGCCTATGTCCAACAGTGGACATCTTTTGTCTGAAATGATGATGATGATAACCCCTAGAACGCTAACAATGCTTACAAGCAATAAATGTATGTTAACCTTTCCAGTACCATAATAAGAGACACAATAGAAATACAACGAGAGAGTGAACGCTGGCGTTGGCTTGGAGATTAATGAATTAAGTGACAAACAGATGTGCTACTTTTTAACCTGATATTATATAAAAAAATGGTTGTCTTCTCCGTATATTACTTAATTAATTCATTAAACCCCGAGCGAAAGCTGGCGTTCGCCCGCTCTTTGTCTTTCTATTGTGTCTCTAATTATGCTACTCAAAAGGTTAAATTGAACAAAAATTACTAGTATTTTCTAAGGAATTAATTGTAAATAAAAGGCTTGGCATAGAGAGCATACTTCCTATGCGCTACGCTTGGTGTTCGATGGGTTATGCACCCTTTTTTTATTATGCTTTACATGTTAAACCACCATCATCTACAAAGCCATTTTGTAACCACCTTCAGATCAACTTCCAGCCTAGATAAATGAAGCAGAATGCCAGTATTTCACATTGAGCGACTCTAAGACCATAGAGGTTTAATTAAAATAGTTTTTAGTTCATAAATCCTTACCGACAAATGCTGCTTTCTGCTCCATGCCCAATGATAACACCATATCATGTTTTTTAGTGTGCACATTCAAATGATCCTCATTTGTAAACGTCATGCCACAGTCTGGCATAGTACAAGCGAACGGTTTGGCTGGCTCCACCATTTTTGCTTTAATTTAATGATAAAACTGAGATAACAATAATGAAACCTTTTTTCCTGTTTACATTTTAGGATACAACTTTACTTTTTACTTTTTTCTTTCATAGTCAGCAGATTTGTATAGGCGTGTTTTGACAAATATGTATGTTGTTGTATATTTACATTTAATTAATTATTTTAGTGTTAACTAATTTCGAACATTATTTATTTTATTTCACCAAATCACAAATATATTCCGGAAAACATATCTATTAGCGTTCCAGTATAAAATAGATGTTTTTTTTTAATCAGTCAATGATGTGTGGGATAGAGAGGTGTGCTATACTTGAGTATGAAGGTAAAAGAGATAGCATGCCAAAAATGCTTGAGATGTGTTTTCATATGGAACAATTCTCTAATCTCTTTGACAGGCAATTTTGACGTAACATTATGTTAATACTATTTGCTATTCTATAATTTATTTAATAACAATAAGGGTTCTGTATATTAAAAATTAATGAACTCAAATAATGTACTAAACATTTAATAATGATGTTTCAACAAAATCCATTGGTTAACAAATTGCATAATAACAAAAACAGAACAACGATTAAAACATAAAGCACTTTTGCACCATTATTCGTACCAAGTACTAACAAAACCAAATTAAAATGTATTACAGGGTCAGTGCTCTTAAAATGATAGTGAACGAGTGCCATTAGAACAAAAGTAACAAAGAAACAATATTCCGTTAAGAGTAAGAAGTAATTTTAAATTTATTACGCTTTAAGGATAGATTTTGAAAAGTAAGAAGTGTATCTTTCAGGGGAGTATCCGTGTATTTTGACTTGGTGTGGCTGGTAAGTGCCGGTTTCACGCCCATGGGTCCTATCAAATAGGGGGTAGACAGTCGATCTTTTCTTCCTTGGGTTTTCTTGCATTTGTTGGTTCGGGTATGGGTCTACGTAGCGCCGTCCATTAATATCGTTGCCATCCGCTGTCGGGAATATCGGGGGCTAAATTAATAAAATATTGACGTTTAACTATTCGCAACATTACAACTTACTACTAATAGAAATAAAACTTAGAAAAAAGATAGAAATACTTTATTGTTACAATTTTTGTTAGACCAAAATGATTTGTTGATCGTGAAGTATTGCAACCAACAAAAAGAACAAATAATTACATATTTACTTTACATGCAAGCATTATAAGAATTACTAGGATACTACAATAAGCTTATTTTAATATTCAACACATTCCACCGGTAAAATTACCACTTTTACCGCTTGAATGTTGAATATTGTTCAACAAAGTGTAAAGTGCATTAATAATTTCTAAGATACTAGAAAACGACATGCGTTCAAAAATTAACAAAATCCCAATACAATGAGTACTGTGAATTAATCGTTTTAGTTAATTAAAATTTTTAGGCGACCTAATCAAGGGCTAATAACAACTTCTCCTTGCCTGCTCCTCTGCTGTTGAAAATGCCAGGGGCTGGCTGTCCCTGAGGCTCACCTACGACGGTGTTCTGCTGAATGCCGCTCATCCCCACTACTGCCGGGTTAGGCTCATTCTGCTGGCCTTTCCATGGCCTGTAGAATGACAACATAATTTATAAAGTTGAAATTATTCGTTATAAGCTTCGGACAGTGGTGCTGTCGACATTATAATTGGAAATGATCCCAAAGAATACGGTACCGGTTATCTTATGTCCTTATGCAGAACCAGATCTACCCGTGTTTCAGTTTCATCCAAATCCATTTAGCCGTTGAGGCATCAATCACACCTCTACAGATGAACATCAGACGTCAAATTAGCAATCATCTAGACTTTTATTTTTTTAATATTAATAGGATTTGTAGATATTGCAATTTAGCCAAATTAAATTTTTGTTAAGTTATTTTCTTCTTAAATCCGCCATTAAAATTATGTGAGTATTTATTTTACAAGTCAAATTGATAACTAAAGATTGAGTGAGTGTTCCTAAGAATTAAAATCAATCTTACTTATCGGGGAACAATTCACCGGGCTGTCCTCTCGTTTGTACTATCCTCTCACCGTTGACTTCAACGACGCACCTCAGGCGTGCGCAGCAAGTTGGGAACTCTGTACAAATGTCGAAACGTCAGATATGAATCGGTCTGAGATATTTCTAAATATGTACCTACCTTAATTTAAAATGGTTGTACTAATCCACCAAATTGTCATAATAAAAGAACAGAATATTTTTAATACATACCGACATTTTCATCTTCAATATATTCGTGACATTCCAGCGCATTTTCAGGAATTTTTGGTTTTCGACACCTATAGAATCAGGTAAATTACAAATTAGCTTTAAAATACAAAAAAAAAAAAACAAAGATTTATTCTTATAATTAGCTTACAATAGTAAAGTCTTCACCACTGACGTGCACTGTTAGCTGGGGTCAAACACATCGTTGGACCTTGCCTCACGGCCTATCCACGCTCTGGGACCAGTATTTTTGTAAGGATCAAGAGCTGTTCCCACCTAGCATTGAGTGGTAAATGGTTACTTTAGCCTACGGAGCCACAGCTCATCTGACTTGTGATAAAAAAACACTGTAACTGTTATGAATTGTGTAGTTATACCTGTTAAAAGTCTCAACTCGCGGTGCTGGGAAGTTGTTCTGGTCGTCTCCCTGTGGACAATGAAATTAATACTTACCCAACAGCAGCGATGAAGTATTTCCCATCCCGAATCTCGCATCTATACCGATGACACGTATAATGGTCGGACCATTCCTGCCACGGTTGGTAGCCTTTTCTTGAATATTTATCGACGCAGGCTTGATCTGGAATATTCAGCGTTAGAGTACCGTTACTGTTTGACTGGCCTGTTGGTCTAGTGGTTCGATTCCCACCCAGGACAAATGTTTATGTAATGAGTACGATCATTTGTTCTCTGCTTAGGTGTAATATCTATAATATGTATATATTTAAAAATATATAAGTTTTTATCAGATGTCTAGTACTCTTTAAACAAGCTCTGCTTAGTTTGGGGCTCGACGGCGTTGTGTGATAGTTAAAGAATATTATTATTATATTATAGAAAAAATATGTATGCAAAAGCATTTTATGTAAACTAGGTTCATTCTGAAGAAAGCATAGCTGCTATGATGAGAGTATGGTCTGTACCTCATTGGGACGTTATGAAGGCGTTGCTTGTTCGCGCAACCAAGAAAATACGTGCAGTTCTATGGTGTGTACCTCTTCTGGCCACTGTTGGCCATGCAGCCTATACAAAATTTTTTTGGCGTCATGACCTGTCTACGCTGCTATGGCGTCCCAGTGAGACCTATGATCTATTTACACATTATTAAACATATCGCCACATACCATTGGTGCGTTATTATAACATTTCAAGAATATCGTGATTGCAGTAGAAAAAAAATTCGGCAATATTATATTTATTATTTCTTGGTTAAAACTTTACGCACTTATATAAACTCTATCACTGACTGTGTAGGTCTGATAGCAAAATCACATTTTCTTATCACAATCATGATGGCCATAAAACTTCATAATACGTGCTCAAAACGCCCATGTTATCATCATCTTCCTGCCCTTATCCCGTATTATTTGAGGTCGGCGCAACACGTTTTTTTCTTCCACTCTGCCCTGTTACTCGTCATGCTATCACTAACTTCCTTTTCTTTCATATCACTCTTATCAAAACGCCCATGTTAAATGATGGAAATGGCTAAATCTCACAACCCTTATAAACGGAGATATATTAAATTTTTGAATAAGTCTGAAACCACTGTAAACTATTCCTGTTTTGATCTGGGCAATCATCAGTAATCGTATTACAAGACCAAGAAGTTGTTACGTCTACAAATAAAAACATTCAATTATACCTCTAAAACTGAGTCTGGGTAAATGTGTTTGATGCACTATGAATTTGGAAAAAAATTAAATGAAATGCGTATTTTTTTGTAAATCAAGGCAAATATTTCTACTATAAATATGAACGTTTAAAAAATTGGAAATATCAACATATATCATAAATTCCTTATGATTACTGTATTTGCTAAATTTAATCTGAATTTCGAAATGATGAATGGTTAAATGGATAACCTAATTAATCGATGCAAAATAGTTACGGTCATCTCTTTCTTATTTATAAAAACACCTTAGAATTAGCTAGGTCCTGGTGATGAAATTTTATCGAAATCGTGAATAGAAATTTTGAATATTTGCGTAACAAGCTCTATATAATTTTGAGGTTTTTTTTTATTAAAACTAAATATGTACAGTAAATAAAGTTACTCACAGCTCACGTCCTCTGCATAAATAATGGGAAATATAAGATGTACTAAGAAAATTAGTGCTCCCACTAGCATTTTCAGTTTTTTGATTTCACCTGTAATTAAACACTATTTTCGTCACCCTGTGTTCTCCGACTGCAGTTTGGAACTAAGTAATATTTAAGCAAAGCGGTCTAGAAATACACTTCTTGAGTTGAAATATTTATAAAACAATGGCCAAGAAGACACCGTGTAGAAAAGCGAAAAAAAGTAAAATATTTTGCCAATCCCTGCGAGTTTCCGTGATAAATTTCAACAAACATAAAAACGTATGGGATCCGGGTTCATGTTTTGCTATTTATCTTCATAACATACTTCTCCTTCGTTTTAGTTGAAACCAAAATATCAGTGCAATAATTTCAGTGAATGCAACAGCTGTTTTTAAAAAAATATGATAATCATGTTGGTACGAAGAAAATTGGCTTTCAACATAGCTAAAAATGTTTTAATGTCTTTAATTCGGACAAAATATCTTTAAATCAATCGTAGACCACAAAAGTGAAATATAAACGTGTAGGACTAGTTAACCTATTGTGTTTATTGAACTAAAACTTACCCATTCCAAAACGCGTAAAGGCGATTATTCCAATAAAACACGAAAGAATGGTCAATCATAAAGTTTGCTGATAAATGAAGGGAAAACAGATTGTGTTAGAGTTCGCGTTCGATTTTGCGATGTGTTTTCAGTTGTATAAGTTACATTCCAAGAACTTGACCATTGTCTTTCCAATTCAATGTGTCGCATTCATGTAAGTATTTTTGTTTTATTTTTACCTTTCTTGATGATAAATTGACCGTGTCATGGATAGAACCAGCAAATTAATTTTTGAAGTTAACTTTAATTTTAAGCTTTTCCACACCATCGCTCTTATCATCTGTCCTACATAACAATCGTGTTTTTTTCTGAATAAAAATATACCTAATAGAATTATTTTTTGTAATTGAATAATTGAAAGTTAAAATAGCTTTTAAATTATTATAGTAAATGAAGGTAAGCAACGTTGTTTTCAATTTACGTACTGTGGCGAAAATTGCCTACAAGAAAATAATGAACTAGCCACTACAAAAAGGTTTTCGCGCCATGGTTTTTGCTAAATTTAATTCTTAGAGCTTACAGATTCTTTACTCTTTAATTATACATTGTATAAACAACCAATACATTATGAATATCAGTTTCCATGATACAGTGGTAACGAAATTCAACGGTTTCTCAATTGGCATACTGATCCCCAAATACATTTTCTTTACTTAAACTTGAACGCGTCAATAACATAAACAACGAACGCTAGCGTAAGTAAAATCGTAAAACGAAACGTCAGCTGTCAAAAGCTAAACGAAACCCGATGACACCAGTGCGATATAAAAATATTTTTTATAATATTCTGATATATTTTCCACAATAACATAATACAGAATTTCAAAGTTGAAGAAGTTACAAATGAGGTGAGTGAGTGTTTTTTAAGAATGTCTTTGTTGATGGTGAGAATTTTGTAATTAAAAATCGAGGTGTTGATTATCCTATATATTTAGTGAATTCTCCTTGAATTCGTGAGCATTTTGTGGATATTGTTTTCTTTTTTGTCTAATTAATGCATCTGCCAATTCGTAGTTCGAATGAGGTGATTCTAGAACTGGTTTTGTATGAATTGGAGAGGGTACTTGCTACCCACATTTCGCATTTATTATTTTATTTTATCTTGAGGAAAATCAGCTACAATATTAATTTAATTATGTATTGTTTATTACCATTGTTTTTTCCCACGTGAAACTTGTACCATAGTCATACAATAACACAAAAAAATGTGAACAGTTTTTCTCAATAGCTAGGTCAAAAAAAATATTTTTAGCTTATAAATCTAAATAATTTTTTCGCCCTTTACGCGACCCTGTCGTTTATTTAAGTTTTGAAATGGCCACAGAAGTATTTTATTTATCACTAGCTTTTGCCAGTGGCTTTACCTGCATGAAAGTGGAAAATATAGGCCTATGTTACTCAGTGATGAAGTAGCGTTCTACCGGTAAAATAAATTAAAAAAATCGGTGCAGTAGTTTTTGAGTTAAATCGTAAAAACAAACAATCAAACAAAACATCAAAGTTTTCCTCTTAATTCATTAAATCCGAAGTGAATGCCAGCGTGAACTCTCTCATTATCTTTCTATTGTGTCTCTAATTACTGTATTCGAAAAGTTAATATTATTAGTATTGATAAACAAATCTGTTTAGTCCTTTTAAACAAATAATCGTGATCAAACACTAGCCTAACATAGCCTTATTAATAAAAAAAAAAAAACAATAAAAAAAGAACAAATATAAAAGTTTACATTTACAGTTTAAATTTAGAACTCTTGAGGAAAAGGTGTGAGTATGTGTATGAAAATATTGTATTCTGTACAAATAATATAAATCAAATTTAGAAATCAGACACATTTATTTCAAATAGACCATTCACAGGCACTTTTGAATTTTCAAAATGTCGGACAGTCAAAAAAAGTAACACTAATTTGCACATACTAACGAGTAGATCTCTGTGGAGTAGATTGTGCGAAAAACTCCATGGACACTCTTTTAAATCATATTATGAGTCACATAAATCTTTTTTACAATAAATTCTGATAAATTACCTTTGTTGTCCCGATATCATGTTTTCATTTTATTTAATTAAGTAGTTTTTGCCAGTGGCTTCGCCCGCATTAATATAGGTTTCACCATATAGACTAGACGCCCATTTCACCCCGTTAGGGGCAGAATTTCGGAAAATCCTTTCTCAGTGCTCACCTAGGTCATAAAAAGAAGCCATGTGCAAAATTTCACGTTTCTAATCCCAGTAGTTTCGGCTGTGCGTTGATATGTCAGTCAGTCAGTTAATCCTTTTATTTAAATATATATAGATTGCAATGGTTACACAACCAATTACAGCAACTAAATAAAAACAATTTAAATTATAAATAACATGTATGTCATTCCCTCTCGCAGTACTCATGACATGCCAATAGAATCATGTTCCTTTTATCTGCAAACAGATTGTTTGTTGAAATAGAATCTAAAAGAAAGCTCAAAGTCACCCAAATGGCAATGGAAAGGCCTATGCTGGGAGTTTCCTTGCGTGATTGAATCAGAAATGAAGATATCCGCAGGAGAACCAAGGTTGCCGACATAGCATGAAGAATCGTCAAACTTAAGTGGCAATGGGCAGGGCACATTGCTCGCAGAACAGATGGCCGTTGGGGCCGGAGGTTCTGGAGTGGCGACTGCGTACCGGAAGACTCAGTGTTGCAGTGTTGGCAGGCCCCCTACAAGGTGGACCAATGACCTGGTGAAGGTTGCGGGAATCCGATGGATGCGAGACGCACAGGACCATTCATTGTGGCGACATTTGGGGGAGGCCTATGTCCAGCAGTGGACGTCTATCGGCTGAAATGATGATGATGATGATGAATTGAATCTAAGAGATCATTTAATGTGGTATTGGAGATTGAGCGTGTTCAACAGTGAGGATACTGAGGCACAGCAAAAATTCTCAAACATCTTCAATTTCTTCTTCAACTTCTCAGGACAGAAACATCAAACGCCATATCGACAGTGAAGTTCCACCTTCTAACTGACATTTTTCGAGAAAATTACTTTTTAGTGCTTATAATTTGAATGTGTCTATGACCAGTGCGTGTTGCCAGTAATGACATATGGCACTGAAACATGGTCACTTACAAATTGACCTCATCAGAAGGCTTACAGTCACCCAAAAGGCAGTGGAAAGGGCTATGCTCGGAGTTTCCTTGCGTGATCGCATCAGGAATGGAGATATCCGCAGAAGAACCAAAATTGCCGACATAGCCCGAAGAATCGCCAAACTTAAGCGGCAGTGGGCAGGGCACATTGCTCGTGCTCGTGGAAAGGATGGTCGATGGGACGGAAAGGCTCTGGACTGGTGACCGCGCACCGAAAAACGCAGCGTGAGAGTCGCGAGAATGCTGTGGATGCGAGACGCACAGGATCGGTCGTTGTCGCGACGCTTGGGGGAGGTCTATGTCCAACAGTGGACGTCTTTCGGCTGAAATGATGATGAAAATGAAATGATGAATTTAAATGTTCGTGTCTCCTAATATTTCTTTTTCTTGACTGCTAATTGGCAATTTGCTTCGGGAGCAATAATCCAATGGGCTGGCTGAAATCTGTCTTTGAAGTGGCAAGTAGATTTGTCCAGCGACGCATCACTCTATATTATGATGCGAATCTTTCCGCTAGCTCCTGGACACTGTCTTTTTAATCGGGAGAAAGTGTAACTCCCGGGCCACAGCAGTTGTGAAGCTAGTTCGTTTCTGTGTTTGCCCAGTCAGTTTTGATAGCTTTTGTTATACGGCTCGATTTCTTCTGTGACGGTTTTCAGCTTAATATCCATGTACATGAACTTCGACAGTAAGGAGTTATTGGCACTTCGCCGTCAATATATCCATCAGAGTTCAAAATATTCTGCTTATACAGATATCTGATGACAGTTTCTCATCCATAGCAAACATACTCTTATCTTTGTGGCCTGGTTTCCGCACTTAGTCCTCGGTGGACCAGTGTGCGTGGGCCATGGCGGCCTTCTTTGCAACCAGCCCACCTCTCTCCAAAAGCAGATGATTCCATTCAGTTTATTCAGAGCGTCTATGAGTGAATTCGGTGCTCCCAAGGTTCGTGTTCTTATTTCGCCGGCTGTGCAGTCGAGGATCGCGTGTGCGACAGTTTATTTTGACTCCAGGCATGCTCTGCTCATAGGCCTCATTGTGAAGGAGTGTTTGTTCATTGAGCAGTGTCTGGTGATGGTCCCTGCTGCCAGACGCAGGCTGCCTCTGTACAGTCGCAAAAATTATATTACTTTATATATTTATGTAGATACGGTCCCCAACCGCCGTCGGAATTCTTATCCCGATTTCCGGCCACCGCAGGCGTGGGCCGACCGTCCGGTAACCGTCCGGACCGAGCCCAAGTCATCGACGGCACGTACTGTTCCACGTGCGCCTCAAGGAGATGTCAGCAAATCGCAGGGGCTCAGCAGGGTCGAAGCCTACTGGGGCCACGGGTAGCGTGAAAGTGAAACCCGGGGCCCTGGAACGAAGGCGAAGAAAGAACAGGAGTGGGTTTTTATCAGTCAAAGTTTGACACTATCTCTCGCTTCGCCCAAGAGCGAGATTCGTCATTAGATTTTTCCCACCTAAAAAAAAAGCACCTACAAACTTAAATGATAAATGATATTTATTTTGTAAGTATTTTTTTTTTCGTCAGTTTAAACTAGATGAGCTCGGTGTTTCCTAGCTGACTACCCTGAGAAGAAACACCGAAACAAATTCAGGGGTCAAAGTCTATTTTGAAGTCCATACAGTTAACATGTAATGGTCAAATCACATAAGAACAATGCAGATTTGTCTGAGATGGTCTTTTGAAGAAAGAACCATACAGATTTGAGAGGACCTGTCCAGTCAGTGCAAGCATTTGTCAGTATTAAAATTTGGTAGATAGGTTCCTTATAGGGCGTAGACATCCGCTAAGAACGGATGTTACGAAACTCCACCCCCTAAGGCGGTAAAACGGGGGTTGGAAGTTTGTATGGAGAAACCTACTGTTACGCGGGCGAAGCCGCAAGCAGAAGCTAGTAAGTTATAAAATTCACATTCTCTACTTATAGAAGTAACTGTAGAAAGTAGTGATTGCGAGCGAAACACATGGTAACATAGCGCCATTGTTTAGGTGACTTTCACTCCATGTATGGCGCATTCCAAGCCATTACAGTTCTGTACTTAAATTGTCACATATAATCAATACAGGTGTGAGTTTTTAGGGTTCCGTAGCCAAATGGCAAAAAACGGAACCCTTATGGATTCGTCATGTCTGTCTGTCCGTCCGTCCGGATGTCGCAGCGACTTTTTTTTCGAAACTAGTAAGGACTATACTGTTGAAACTTGGTAAGTAGATGTATTCTGTGAACCGCATTAAGATTTTCACACAAAAATACAAAAAAAAAACAATAAATTTTCTGGGTTTCCCATACTTAGAACTGAAACTCAAAATTTTTTTTTCACAAACCCGTACGTGTGGGATATCTATGGATAGGTCTTCAAAAATGATATTGAGGTTTCTAATATAATTTTTTTGTAAATTGAATAGTTTGCGCGAGAAACACTTTCAAAGTGGTAAAATGTGTCCCCCCACCTTTAACTTCTAAAATAAGAGAATCATGAAACTAAAAAGAATATACGATGTACATTACCATGCAAACTTCCACCGAAAATTGGTTTGAACGAGATCTAGTCAGTAGTTTTTTTTAATACGTCATAAATCGTAAACCGCAATTTACCTTTCAAGTTTGTACAGAACCCTCAGTGCGCGAGTCCGACTCGCACTTGCCCAGCTTTTTTTTATGGCTTCGAACAGAAGTTTAGAAAGTAATTTTATTTTGTAATTAGCTTCTGCCAGTGGCTTCGCCCGCGTTTAAGAGGGCCCTTCCCCACTCGTCTATCGTCAACCTGAGAATGGTTTAAAAGATTGCCGGTTCATCAAACGCAATGTTTTAATAAAAAGGCAATGCGTAAAAAGACAATAACGCCTCAGACCTCTGTTAGCATTCGATGATTCCGTCATTCAGAATCTCGATATGTACAAGGCTTGACATATCTCGATGTACTTTTTTATATTTTTAATATAATCTAATTATCATCATCATCATCATCATCTTCCTGCCCTTGTCCCATCATATTTGGGGTCGGCGCAACATGTATTTAATATATATGTGCACATTATCTAGAACCAAAGTTCACGTAAAATAGCAGTTTTTCAGAGGTCTTTACTGGATTAGTTTTACACAAATTTATATTTTGATTTACATAGAAGCCTAGATAATATCCACAAGATATTTGTGTATCCAAAATATCTAGAGAAAGATGTGTAATAACGTCATAATCACGTAAGAGCGGTTGTATGAAAATGCACCTCGAATTGGCCGCTCTTAAGTAGTTTTCTACATATAGACTGTGCCCCCGTTGCCTCTCTTTAGGGGGTAAATTTTAGAAAATCCTCTCTTAGTGCTCGGCTACGTCATAAAAGGAAGCCACGTGCTTTTTTCATATTCTTAGTCTTTTTTTGGAAGTAACCTATTCACTCTTGACTTAAAGATTCCCGGGTTGTAGCTATCAGGAAACACAGATTCCGGCAAGGAATTCCACTCCTTAGCTGTACGCACAATGAAAGTGTTCCCAAAACGTTTTGTCCTAGTTCGGTAGTTTCTATTGTACATTGATACGTCAATCAGATTCTCCCTATTATGTATATTTATTTATTTATTTAAACTTCATGTACAGTAGTGGTACATAGGCGGACTTAATGCAACAAGGCATTCTCTACCAGTCAACCTTTGGGTTAAAAAGACGACACTGTGGTAGGCTTGCACAATAAACAAATAGCAGATAATTCAAACAGAAAAAAAATAAAATAAGAAATAAGTAATTTATAATAATAAAATACATATATATGCTAAAATTATAAACTAGTAAATACTCTGAAAAATATCAAATTATAAAGAGAACTTAATAATAATTCTGACGAAGACCAAACTAAAGTTGAGAGGACTTCAAGTAGTAGTATATCGATACACACAGTGACGTAGCTAGGCGTGGGCAAAGTAGACCCTCGCCCACGGCCTCGCACAAGCGAGGGCTCTTTTTTGTAATTGATAGGTTCGTGTTCCCCTATTTCACCTGACGGTAAGCGACGATGTGGTCGAACACTGGGTTGCGACAGTCGCCGTCTCGTTATCGAATTTATGAAAGAAAAAGGCCTCGCTGATGTGCCTTCGCCCACGTCTGAATTAGTCCACGTTACGCCTCTGGATACAGAATGCGGATCTCACACATTTTGATATTTTTGCAGTGTTGTCAGCAAATGTATTGAAGTCGGACGTCTCAGCAAACTTCGCAGTGGTAGTCAATAATTTGCTAAAGTTCTTAGCTACAATTTTATCGAGATCGCGCATGCATCACAATATATTATAGATGTCATGGTCAGATTATAGCAATTGATCACTTCATGATATGGCTAAGTAAAACCGGCTAGATCGTTTTAAACGTTAAAGTTTGATGATATTTCAATCCTCATTTAGAATGCATTGAAATGCACAGAGAATGCTGCTGCCCATTGAAAACACACAGAAAAAGGGTCTTGACAGATGGGAGGGAGAAGGGTTCCGTTTTTGCCGACTTAGTTACGGAACCCTGAAAATTGTTAGCTATCTCACCTAATGGTAAGCGATGATGTGGCCGACGATGGAGCACGCTAACCTAGTAGTAACCCATTCACTCTTTACTCAAAGACCCCTAGGTTGTAGCTATCAGAAAACACAGACTCCGGCAGGGAATTCCACTCCTTAGCTGTACGCACAATGAATGTGTTCCCAAAACGGTTTCTACGTATGGGTGGGATGTCCACCATGTACCGGTGGCGCTACACCGTACGTCTAGTGGTCCGATGATAGAACGGACTTGGTGGAGTTAAAATGTGCAATTCCAAAGCACACTCTCCGAAATGTAATGTAACTTAACAAAACTATAGTTAAGTGTAGTATGTATCTTGGGATCAAAGCACATTAAATATATATAAACAATAGACAGGATATAGCAAACAAAATCGTAATCCGATACTTATTACCTAGTGGTCATAAGTTGCTAAGTCTAGTATGACACCCATAGATATAAGAAAGGAGGAGATATGTTAAGTAGTAAAAATTGTACCGGAACACGATGTCTCCAGTTTCCCTACCACCGCCGAAACTACTACATATGCAGTAATATTTACGCAGTCGCGCACACATCCGCAAATCATAAATCAGTCCATACTACACAGTCAATTATAAACCTTACCTTCCTAAAAACAGCGTGTATTTTCCATGCACTGTACAACTTACGCACACATTAAATGTCGATGTGCTATGCTAAAGCAATTTATTTTACATTTACGCTAGTGATTGACTAAATAGAAAAGGTTATCGATTTTCAATTTTTTTATTGTGCTATTTCTTTTGGGTCCCAAAAACAAAATCATAAAATGTCCAGAAAATAATATATAATTTTAATATATATTATTTTCTGGACATATATAACAGAATAATAAAATTTGTTTTCATAAAACCCAAAAACTCTAACCATTTACCCGTATTAAGCCATTATATACGTCATTTCAGAACGTCAATATCAAATACTAAATATCGGCCAAGTACATGTCCTGGTCCTCTAAAATCCTGAAAAGTTTAATAACTTGTATTATGAATTATTGCATGAAAAAGCTTTCAGTTACTAAAAAAAACTTTAACTCAGGTGTAGTCTTAATTTAAGGATTGCCCATTCAAAAAGACTGAGTTTTTTTTAGAGGCTAAAGCATTTCTGGTTGAAAGTGAAATGAGCATATAATACTATAGTACTATATTTTTTTAGGGAACCAATTAGGTGGCCTTCCAGTGGCATTCCATCAATCCATTGCTTTATTAAAATTGCGTCTTTCATTTTTAATTTCACAAGTTTATAACTGACGGCCGTTTGCCCGATCGTGCTCATTTTGCGCAAGTCGCGCGGACATGCACACGCCCCCTTGCCGCTTCTCCTGTTTTTTATATTTCTATGATGACACCCCTACATGTCAAGACGTGTTTGTATACGTTCTATGCACTAAAAGAAAATCATTTTCTGAGAAAATATGCCGAACTGCGCATTACTCTATTGCAAATCTTGCTATGGTAAAATGACTGGACCTAACTTCGGTTTATTTTCGTAAATATTTTTGGTAATTACGCGGTAATAATAATTCTAGAACATTTGCTGATTTTGTGATGACGCCATCTATTGCTGAAAAGCTTAACCTTCCTTTATCACACACTGAGGTTCTACCACAAGCTCATAACGTGATCCATTTTACGACCTAAACCGAACTGTTAAAGGGATGAAGCTATATAGGGTGTATAGCTCCATCACTCTTTTTCGCTCGTACGACTGATATTTTAACATATCATGGTAAGGCCCCTAGCCACCTACGGAGCGATAGTTGAATTTATATAAATTTTGACAAATTTTGTTCGCGTGTATGCTATTCCAAGCCAGATGGCGTCACCGAGACATAGGATGACAGTTTGTCTAAGACATTTTATTTTGATAGCCGCTCTATTGTACATTCTTTAAATCTCTTTGATTGGGATGAAATGACACATGCAATTCAACTTGTGAACTTTAGAGCACCTGGTATGCCTCACGACTCACGCGTTTAAAATTAGTGATGACACATATGTTATTCTTGAAACGTGAGAGTTTCCGTTTTTCATGCTAGCCGTACTATTTTATAAATATCTCTATGAATATGATTGAAATAACTTAGCTAAGTATGATCGTCTAGCCATTTTTTTGACATCTAAGATGGTGTCAAGGTGAATAATAATAATAAAATTCCTCAGTGATGAGACTGTATATGCCTCGGAAGTATGGAGGTCGAAGTTTTTTAAATACTAAGACACACCGCAATCAGTTATGCAGTCTCAGGGAATATTTCCTAACTGCCGACGTTGGTGTGCATCGAGATATAATAGCACTGGACAAGGGACTCACCCCTCTATCCCTGGCTAGCGAAAACTGGAACAAACCTGTAGTGCTTGACACTAATGATCGCAAGGAAGTATGGCAGAGTAAGGAACTTCACGGACGCTTTTTCCGAGCCCTCCTCACGGGCTCGATGTAGACCAATTAGCGTCCGTAGCCTGACTGCGTGTCGGTCACCTCTTCGGGGAAACTGAAGGTTTTGTCTGTGCAATTATGGACGAAGTTATCATGACGAATAATTACCGGAGATTTATTGTGAAGAACGGCACGGTTGACATCTGTCGGGCTTGTCACCGACCGGGTGGATCAATCCGCCACATTATCTCTGGTTGTTCTTGTTTAGCTAATGGGGACTTGCATAGACACAACCAAACTTCAACGGTCCGGACTAAGCGTTTCGCTTCGTCGTTTATACCGCATACATCGAAGGACTGGAACAATTTGCCTGTTGCGGTCATCCCGTCCAACTATAATTTAGGTGTCTTCAAGGCTAGAGTGAATAGGCTCTTAATAAACTCTTGCGCCTGACCATCAATGATTGCATCTCCGCTTACCATCAGGTGGGATCGCAGTCAAGCACTGGTTTATATCAATTTTAAAAAAAAAAAAACCTTGTAGCCAGGATTATCCATCAGCAACTTGCTCTGAAATACTTTCTGGACTTGTTCTGAATTACTACAGGACTATTGTTGCCAATAAGTGAGAGGCGAGGCAATGGTTATAATCATTGCACGCCTATCGCTTTGGTCCACCACCACTATATCAGGCTTATTGGCAACAATAGTCCTGTCAATCATGATGGTCCGGTCACAGTACAATGTGATATCGCCATTATCGAGAACTGGACCGAGAATATACCTGTAGTATGTTACCTATGTATCAACATATCCGTCGAAAAAATCGAGAAAGATAAACAAATCAATTATATTGACTTGGCTTGCGAGGTGGTCGACATGTGGGAAGTGAACTCGGCGATCATTGTGCAGATCGTTGTTACCGCCAAACCCCATTTCTTGTCCAGGCCTGGAAGAGATCGTGGAATGCGATAAGACCACCCATTGTATGTACGTATGTGTTAGTTTTAGGAAGGATATAATAAATAACTCGTAATTTGAACTTCTTGTTTCAGTAACTTCAAAACTCATCGCTCAAATGACGACGAATTAACATCACCTTCCTCAGATGAGAAGATGGACACAGGATCAGAATCATTTCGGTCGCAAGACACTCCTAACTCCGTTTTGTCTTCTGACTTTGAAGGAGATCATCCAGAACCGGTCTTGAGGCTTCAGAACCCTGAGATAGTCCGGCTTTCAGAACCGGAAAGGTTCAACGATAGCCTTATATCTAAAATGTCGAATTTGCATTTAGATTCCCCACGACCTAAGAACCTTGGTATTAGCCCACCGAAATTCAGTTCCACCCTCACGTTAACCACTTGCCATCCTCTGATGAGTCCTGATGAGAATTATCCTGACTTAATCCCTAAGAAAATCCATAAAATCGATGATGAAAAAGACCTCAGTTTATCCAGCATCGAAGACGAGAGACCGAATGAAAACAACGGATTTTATAGTCCACAAAGAAATACGTCAAAGAATAATTTGTACTTTACGGAAAGTTTTGCCACCGCTGAAGACCGCAGTCAGGATTTAACGGGGTTCAGAAGTCAAGATTTAACGTTTAGGAGTCAGGATTTAGACCTGACCGTTCCTCCTGATGTGGCCAGGGTTGATAAGGTGGCGAGGAGGAAAATAGTGCCGAAGTTAAGAGATGGGACGCCTCAGAAACCTGATGGGTTGCTGAAGTATATTGAGGAGAAGCATATGCAACAAAGTACGCCGAAGACACAGCCTGTTGATATAAGTGTTAATGAGGAGTTTCATTCGGTGAGTAGTTTATATTTCACTAGCAACCCGCCCCGTCTTCGCACTGGTGCCATGCTGGTACTACCGCAACCGCTATGTTCCTGCATTTTAAAACTGTAATATCTTCGAAAATATTCATTTAAATTACATGCTGTAAAGGGCCATATTGATCTATTTTATATGCACAATGTATTTAAGGTACTTAATTGGATAACGATTAATGATTAAAATTGCTTCATAAATAAGCCATTGTTTCTCGTAAAAAGTAAAGGATAAAAAAATGGTTATTGTGGGTTATCCATAAGAGATAGACATTTACTATCGTGGACTTTTTTGTAGACCTTTTTAAGGTGTACAATACTGTAGTACGCTATTTTGATCTATCTCATAGGGTTCAGCCAGCGTTTGCCATGTAAGCGCAAATCATACAGCCGACTTCCAAACTTCGGTCAGAGTAATTCCTAAAGGCAAAAACCAATAGCCCCGGGAATCGAATCCATGTCCACGATCAGCAGTCGAGCTTGCGAACACGAGACCAGCGAGACAGTTAGCGTATACCACTCCAAAAGTTTTTTTTTTCGCAGGTGGCTGAATGGTGTGAATCTCCGTCACATCTTCGCTCGATGCCTAACTTCGAGTTACCTATTGAAATGTCCAGCAGCATAGGAATGCATAACGTAAGTCATTTATTGTATTTTTTAGAATTCCGCAGCCAGCTGGCAAAAAACGGAACCCTTATGGATTCGTCATGTCTGTCTGTCCGTCCTTATGTCACAGCCACTATTTTCCGAAACTATAAGAACTATAGTGTTGAAACTTGATAAGTGGATGTATTCTGTGAACCGCATTAAGATTTTCACACAAAAATAGAAAAACCACTATCAATTTTTGGGAGTTTTTCATACTTAGGAACTGAAGCTCAAAATTTTTTTTTCATCAAACCCATACGTGTGGATATATGGATAGGTCTTCAAAAATGACATTGAGGATTCTTTTAAATAGTTTGCGCGAGAGACACTTCCAAAGTAGTAAAATGTGTCCCCCCACCCCCTGTCACTATTAAAATAAGAGAATGATAAAACTAAAAAAAAATATGTGATGTACATTACCATGCAAACTTCCACCGAAAATTGGTTAGAACGAGATCTAGTAAGTAGTTTTTTTTAATAAGTCATAAATCGTCAACCGCAATTTACCTTTCATTCAACTCAATAATAAAAAAACCCATTTAATTTCATAAACATAAACCTTATGCATAAACCGTGAACCATATGTATGTTTGTACGGAACCCTAAGGGCACGAGTCCGACTCACTTGCCCAGTTTTTTTTTTTGTTTGCTGGTGGTGGGATATCAGTCAATGACTTCTCCCGTTCTAGCGTGCTAGGCGCTCAGCCCCCCTAGCCAAGTTACAACCGTTTCGTGTCGAATTCCGTTCTTCAATCGGTAACGCCTCGGTGTCAGCAATTGTAGAAAACGATAAGTTGGTAGCCATGTTGACGCGCCTGAGTCGGTCGCTCGTTCTACAATGTCGTTCTACAATAAACAAAGGATGTAGCGTTGAACATTATAGAAACGATAAGAATTCATTGAATCATTTTGAACGATGTGAACTTGGCTACGAATTTTCCATTCGTTTGTTCTGACCACGTGACTTAACGTTGAGATGATGTCATTCACATGCATTTAATTAGTTTTCAACTAGCGTTAACGATTGCGAGCAGTGATGGCCGAGTGGTGTGCAGTGGTGGCCAAATGGTAACGGCCCCGATTTACGAATTGTAGGTCACGGGTTCAAACCCAGCCAGGCGCATTACTTTGTGTAATTTATTTCATCACCACTGCTCTCAAAACGGAGAAGGAAAACATCGTGAGGAAACCGGCATGTCATAGAACCAAAAATTCGAAGACATGTGACATCCAGCAACCCGCACTGGGCCCTCGTGGTGGATTACGGCCCATTCCCTCCCTAGAGAGGAGGCCTGAGTCCCAACAGAGGGAACATTAAAAAGGCTGATTATTTTATAAAGATTGCGGATTATCAACTCAGCTAGGGGTGCAGTTGATCATTCTATTGTAGATGGCCGTTCAAGTATTACGAAAGCAGATTGTTTACAAATATTAACCCCCCTTCCCCTCGTTAGCAAAAGTAAGCAAAGCTCTCTCACCCCATGCTTATGTAAACATTGGTACAGATAGCGGCATGAATCTTGAGCGCTCGGCGAAAGAGCGGGGATCGCTTTGCGCATCGTACAACATCGGCGAGCCAATAGATAACATCAGACATTCAAACAAGCCTTTTTCTACTGTCCGTTCAACCGATTTTGACTCCTATTCCGTAGGCATAAGGATGACATTAAAAGCAAAAAAAAGTGGTTACAATACCAACTATTTACTGCACCCGCCATTTATCATGCCACCAACGCAATAAAAGTCATAATCGGTTGAACGGACAGTAAAAAAAGTTTTGTCTAATCTTATTGCGAATGGAGTATAGTTCTTTAGCATAGCATAGTCGGTCTTATAATGTTCCCACTGTTGGGACTCAGGCCTCCTCTCTAGGAGAGGGAATGGGCCGTAATCCACCACGCGGGCCCAGTGCGGGTTGGATAGTTCTTTAAGATATACTAATTCATCTTCTTCAGGACCTGGACTCTCCAGATGTAATATCGGCGTCGACGCAAGAGGACCGGTCTGCGTACCAGGCGCTGCTGGACCCTTACACTGGCAGTGTGGCGCTGCGCCATACTCCAGCACAACATAGGAGCCCTGGCACGCAGCGGAGGAAGATACAGCTGGTAAGTTCTTTTTCTTTTTAAAAAACGTGGTATTGAATGAGACGGCATCGTCACGCTCGGCTATATAATGCTCGTTCAGGTGCGTTCGGCACGACTATATACACCCCTAGTTTTTAATTAGTACAAACATTTTAAGAGCTTATTAAAAAAGGTCTTGTTAATATTTAAGAAAAGTTTCAAAAAATTAGGTTAATTTAAGTTTCATAGCAAAGTTATTAGCGTTTTGACTGCCCTGTTGGTCTAGTGGTTAGTGGCCCTGACTGCTATGCCGGAGGTCGTGGGTTCGATTCCCACCCAGGACAAATGTTTGTGTGATGAGCACGATCATTTGTTCTGTGTCTGGGTATAATTTATCTATATATGTATGTTTTTAGAAATATATAAGTATGTTTATCGGTTGTCTAGTACCCATAACACAAGCTCTGCTTAGCTTGGGACTAGACGACGTTGTGTGATAGTTGTGGAATATTATTATTATATTATTAGCGTTTTTTTTTATCCCAAAACGTCACTCAACTTATAAAAATATTGTATTGTTCATTTATCAATGAATAAATGACGATTAAAATGGAAAAACACTGCGCGTAGTATTTTCTAGTAGCAATTGTTATGAATGTTGATTCTATTATGAATTTACCAGTTACGAAAAAACTCCTTGGACAATTTTAGGATTTTATTTTTTTACTTTTGACTACACAAATATGATCAGTAACGGGTACGGATAGAGCCCAAATTCAGGCAAAATAACAGATTTTTTTCAGAGGTCTTCACTGGATTAGTTTTACACTATGTTTTGATTATGTAACTCTTAATATGATTTAAAAGAGTGTCCATGGAGTTTCTTGCACGTTATTCTCCATAGAGATCTACGCTTTGGAATGAGTAATTTAGCTTTACTTTTTTTTTTGACTGACCGACATTTTGACAATTAAAAAGTGCCTGTAATTGGTCTATTTGAAATACACGTTTCTGATTTCTGATTGATTTCAATAGAAACCTAGATAATATCCACATAGCATAGTCGGCCTTATAATGTTCCCACTGTTGGGACTCAGGTCTCTTCTCTAGGAGAGGGAAAACTGCACTGAAAACGGTAAAGGTAATATCCACAAGTTATCTGTATTTCCTAAATATCTAGAGAAAGATGTGTAATAACGTCATAATCGCGTAAGAGCGGTTGTATGGAAATGTATCTCGGGTTGGCCGCTCTTAATCTATACTTATAATAAATATGTAGAAGTGAACATTCTGTACATTGAACATATAAAAAAAATGGCAGGGGGTGTTACTAGACCGAAACCAAACCCAAAAATGTGATTAAAAACTTTTTGTCTGTCTGTCTGTTTGTTCAGGCATCACGCAAAAACTACCGGTTCGATTACAATGAAACTTGCTATAATTATTCTTTAATATCCTGGGCACCACACTAGGTACTTTTTATCCTGGAAAAGTATATACAATAAAAAACAAACTTAATTTTGCGGTGCGATCCCTAGACCCAATTACTGTACCAACCGCAAATAATAAGTTTGTCGTAGGTTACGTCACCCACAGTGGAGTTCACTAAGGGGCGCTGCACACGGCTAAGATACTGTAATATTTTATCTTAAGATACATTAACCGCATTTTTGACTGGCCTGTTAGTCTAGTGCTTAGTCGCCCTGACTGCTATGCCGGAGGTCGTGGGTTCGATTCCCACCCAGGACAAATGTTTGTGTCATGAGCACAATCATTTGTTCTGTGTCTGGGTGTAATTTATCTATAATATGTATGTATTTAGAAATATTTAAGTATGTATATCAGTTGTCTAGTACTCATAACACAAGCTCTGCTTAGCTTGAGACTAGACGGCGTTGTGTGATAGTTGTGCGAATATTTATTTATTTATATTTAATGCAAATAAATGGCTTTGACTTTGACTTTACTCACATTTTCGTATCTCAAAAAACCTAATAAAACCATTTTCGACTTCTACGCGGACGAAGTCGCGGGCAAAAGCTAGTTTTCTAATAAGGTTGTATATGAGTGTGCCTCATTCCAGTTTCATGTTATATTAACACAACTACCGAGGCCTAAAAACGAAAAAAAAAAAACATTGTAACAGTTTCTGCGACACACTCATATTGTTTAGTAAACTCATATCGTGCGAACTGTGAACAATAGTTGCGACATACACGATATTACACAATCACGCCGCTTTTTGTTTAGGGTACCGGCAGAATTGTGTGTAAGGAGAATTGGAATCCATAATTCTATATTAAAACTGGCTGATTTTGCAAACTTCGTTCTGCCATAAAAATTACTAGCCCTCGCCCACGTACATATAATATAGCCTATGTCACTCAGGAATTGCACCGGTTGCATTTCGGGGAGTGTGCGTCGGAATTGCATAACCTAATTCCGCCTAGCCCGTTCCATCATCGGACCACCAGGCGTACGGCAACGCGCCTCTGGTACATGGTGGACATTCCACCTATACGCACAAAACGTTTTGGGAACACATTCATTGTGCGTACAGCTAAGGAGTGGAATTCCTTGCCGGAATCTGTGTTTCCTAATAGCTACAACCCGGAAATCTTTAAGTCAAGAGTGAATAGGTTACTTCTAGGTAAGCGCGTTCCATCGTCGACCGCATCGTCGCTTTTCATCAGGTGAGATGGCGGTCAAGCGCGAACCTATCCAGCATAAAAAAAAAGGAATAAAGCAGCTTTCTATCGGTGAAAATAATTTAGCAATCGGACCAGCCCCCCTAGCCAAGTTACGATCGTTTCGTGTGCGTCGAACGCCTCGAGTAGGCCACGCCTCCGATTCCTTTGTTCTGACGTCATCTCAACGGTCAGTCACGTGGTCAGAACAAAGGGATCGGAGGCGTGGCCTACTCGAGTCGTTCGACATAAACGAAACGATCGTAACTTGGCTAGGGGGGCAGTACTTTAAGAGCCTAGCTAGCTAGCCTAAGCTAAAATTACCTAGTAGGTAATCTCTCAAACAAAATAAAAACTTTACCTCTTTATAATATTAGTGTAGATCAAAGAGAAAAGTAGGGGGTGGGGAGTAGGAGTGTAAAAAATAATCTGCAACCTATTCTTAGACCTACTAAATATACAATGCGTTCTAAATACGAATAGGATCGATTTTTACGCCATGTTGTGACGTTATAGCCTTCAAATCGAAAAATTGGGTAGAGTAAGCAAAACAAGAAATTTTTAAAATTTATTTTATTTACGAATCATGAACGAAATAAGTTTAATTAGGATCCAAATCTTCAATTTTGCTCATCTGTGCGTCACTGTGTGAAGTGTCTGAGTAGTGGCAAATGAAAGAAGGAAGCAAATTGTTCCTAAAAACAGTTCCTACAAAATAAGAGAAACATAGTATTAATTTTTTAAATAATTATGATGTAAACAATATATTTACCTAATTTAAGATTAAACAATAAAGTTTTTAGTTTTACTTCACCTAGACTTAACTAAGACTCAGTAATACAAAGCAAAAAAAAACATGATTAATACGCAAATAAGTTTTCTTTGCAAACCGTACTTTTCACTCAACATTTGACAGATCGAGGTTATTGACATTCCTATTCTTATTTGGAACGCATAGAACATTAAAAATTTCATTAAAGTCAAAGCATTTATTTCAAATAAACCATTTACAGGTACTTTTGAATCGTCAAGAAGTCAGTTAGACAGTCGTCTCAAGTGGTAACGGCTCCGACTTAAGATTTGTAGGTCGCGGGTTCAAACCCAGCCAGGCGCATTACTTTGTGTAATTTATTTCATCACCACTGCTCTCAAAAACGGTGAAAGAAAACATCGTGAGGAAACCGGCATGTCCTAAAACCAAAAAATCCGAAGACATGTGACATCCACCAACCCGCCCGCGTGGTGGATTACGGCCCATTCCCTCTTCTAGAGAGGAGGCCTGAGTCCCAGCAGTGGGAACATGTTATGTACATATTACAAATATCTCGGTTACATGTTTCGTTCAAGTCGTTATTATTATTAGAAATTATATATTATAAGAAATAACAAAATAATTGTGGATAACATTCTTGTAGCCCCCAGAAGAAGACAGATGCAGCCTGGACAGCGTCAGTGTATGCTCCATGGAATCCGAAGATGAACCTCCCGAGCCTCAGGAGTTGGACACGGAACCTGTCAACCAACACCTGGTGCTGAGCGACGATGAGGGGAGCAAAATGTGAGTTATATAAAAGCCAGGTTATAATCAGACATACTTTAGTAAAAAAAAAACTGGGCAAGTGCGAGCCGGACTCGAGCACTGAGGGTTCCGTACAAACTTACCACCAATTTACCTTGGTCGTCCATCTGTCTGTTAAGACCTTTTATCTCGGGAACGCGTGAAGACAGCGCGAAGTATCGAGTTGAAATTAAAACCATATACTCAGATCTGTGGTCCCTTGAAGCTGTGAAAAAATCAAACTTGTAAGTTAATTAATATTTTAAATTCATTAACTTACAAGTTTGATTTTAGATAGGCTGTTTATGTCGCAAAAAACGTATATTTTGACATTCTCAAAGGAGTCAAAATTCATAGGGTTCCCGTTGACCCAGAACCCTGAAATTTGGCATGAAGCAATGTCTTATAACACAGGTATAGGAATAAATCTGAAAACAGTAAATTTGTTGTTACCTATGTGTCACAAAAAGAGAGCAGTGGTGGCCGAGAGGTAACGGCCCCGACTTACGAATTGTAGGTCGCGGGTTCAAACCCAACCAGGCGCATTACTTTGTGTAATTTATTTCATCACCACTGGTCTCAAAACGGTGAAGGAAAACATCGTGAGGAAACCGGCATGTCCTAGAACCAAAAATTCGAAGACATGTGACATCCACCAACCCGCACTGGGCCCGCGTGGTAGATTACGGCCCATTCCCTCTCCTGGAGAGGAGGCCTGAGTCCCAGCAGTGGGAACATTATAAGGCCGACTATGCTACTATGCTATGTCACAAAAAACAAAAAAAAATTTGCAATTCAGAAAAATCTTCGAGATCCATTCGGGAGTTGAACTCTTTACATATGTAAGTTTGTACGGAACCCTCAGGGCGTGAATCCGACTTGCACTTGCCCAGTTTTTTTCTGATGTTGATGTCTTCCACCAAATAGTAGCTCTTTGCGTGCTAGGGTTTCCCTTTTAGAGATTCCCCCGATACCTGTATTAAATTGTATTTATGACTGGTCTGTTGGTTTAGTGGTTAGTGGCCCTGACGGCTATGCCGGAGGTCGTGGGTTCGATTCCCACCTAATACAAATGTTTGTGTGATGAGCACGATCATTTGTTCTGTGTCTGGGTGTAATTTATCTATAGTATGTATGTATTTAGAAATATATAAGTGTATTTATCAGTTGTCTAGTACTCCACCTCCTCCGTCTAGTACTCTAGTACCCAAGCTAAGCAGAGCTTGTGTTATACAAGCTCTGATAAGCTTGGGTCTAGATGGCGTTGTGTGAAAGTTTGGGATATTATTATAATATTATTTATTCATTACAGGTCAAAATCAACAAACACACTCTCAGAAGGCAGCGACCCCATCCCTGAATACTCTGCGGCTGAGGAGTTAAGCAACGAACGAGCTTGGATCAGCGTGCCTAGAGCGGGCGGACATGCTACCTGTGATATGAAGGTGAAACTATAGGCCATACTAATATTTTTTTTAGCTGGAGCTATTACTATACTATTAACAGACCGAAATCTTAATGCTGGCCTGTTGGTCTAGTGGTTAGTGGCCCTGACTGCTATGCCGGAGGTCGTGGGTTCGATTCCCACTCAGGACACATGTTTGTGTGATGAGCACGATCATTTGTTCTGTGTCTGGGTGTAATTTATCTATATATGTATGTATTTAGAAATATATAAGTATGTTTATCAGTTGTCTAGTACCCATAACACAAGCTCTGCTTAGCTTGGGACTAGACGGCGTTGTGTGATAGTTGTGGAATATATTATTATTATTATTAATACATATTTTTTTGACCCTGCTGGGGGAGGAGATCCAATTTTATATCAACATTTATTTTGATTTTTTGGATATCCAGAAGTTTATATTTTAATTTCACCAGGATTTAGTATAATTTCCCACATTATTTCTCAAGAAAGAGAAAAAAAGGAAACGTTTAGATGTTTAGGAATAATTCTGCAATATTAGCTATTAGATTATTATGATTTATTGATGATTCGTGCGGGGACCCGCGACACGCTACGCAGCAGCTAATCTGTAGGCTACAATTACGGCGGTAGGACCGCTCTGAGGAATGGCTGGAGCGGCAACACGGCGTCCGTTACCTTCCGCATGACGCAGGTACTCACCGGGCATGGCAAGTTCGGGAGGTTCCTGCATCGGAATCAGGCGGAAGAAACGCCCGGGTTTCACCATTGTATTGATCTCCCGGAGGAGACGGTGGACGTGTGCCCCGCTTGGGCGGAGCACCGTCGTGTCCTCGTGGAGGCAATCGGCGGCAGCGACCTCTCGCGTCGGGCCCTAGTTCGGGCTATGGTCCGAAGCGAGGAGGAATGGCAGGCGGTAGCCTCCTGCGAAGCAGTAATGCTAGCAAAGGGGGAGGCCGCACGCGTGAGAGAACGAATGTCCTCATGCCCCAGCTGCCGAGATTCTCTCTCCACAGAAACCCTCTTGATCCACTTGGCCTGTTTTTGGCAAGGTGCTCTGGACCCCAGATAGGGTAGGTTGAGGGGCTATAATGAGTTCAGGGTGCTGTTGGGGCTGCCTAGATACTGCAGTGCATCGGGCATGTTCGCATTAGCGCGTGTGGATGAATTCCGCGCTATAGTAAGATAGAAGGCTGCCTCGTTGCTAAGCAGATCTAAGAACAGCTCCAATGGCATTCTGCGAACCTTAGCCGATAAGCATGATGTGCCAGTGATTAAGCACTGGTTGTGATTGCTAGTGCGGTAATAGTTAAGTTTTTTTTTTAGGTTTTTAAGTGTTACTAACTAGTGATGCAACGGAAGTGTTTTAACGGAAGCGTAAACGGAAACAGATGTCAAAAGTAAATCTTTGCGGAAGCGAAAACGGAAGCGGAAGTGTTAATACTATGAACAAAAAGCACACTTTTATTTTTTTTAAATAATGAAAGGTTTATGTCGTAATCACGTCACGAGGCGCGGTGATGCGCAGAATAAACCAAAAAAATAAAATAAATAAGAAACTCGTTGCGACACGTATGTGTACCGCCCCCGCAATTCCCCCCTCCCGCGTCTCTTCCGATGTGTCCAGTCCCCCCCGCCCCCCCCCCCGCGCTCCTCGCTGTGTTCTTCCGTTTACAGTTCTGTTATAAATTTTGCGAAGACAGAAGACGGAAACGGAAGTGAAAAGCTTGCGGAACTTCTGCAGAAGCGGAAGCAAAGTTCTATTGCAACACTGTTACTAGACTACATCGGTCCAATGTAACCAAAAAAAACTTAAAAATAAAAATTATTATTATTTACCTATTTGTCTGCAGCTGACTTCCCGTTCGATTATAATTTAAGTGTCTTCAAGGCTAGAGTGAATAGGCTCTTAATAAACTAGTGCGCCTTACCGTCAACGATTGCATCACTGCTTACCATCAGGTGGGATCGCAGTCAAGTACTAGTTTCGTCATCATCATCATTTCAGTCGAAAGACGTCCACTGTTGGAAAATGCTTCTTCCAAGGGTCGCCATAATGACCAGTCCTCGCCTCGCATACATCAGAATCCCGCGACCCTCACCAGGTCATCGGTCCACCTTGTGTCCGGTACGTGGTCGCCACTCAAGAACCTTTCGTCCTCATCGACTATCTGCTCTGTGACCACTAGTTTATATCATTAAAAAAAAATCGTATCTCTCAGGTCATCGAACCGTACAAACGCGTCATATCCCACGGCGGTTACGACGGTGGTGGTGCAGCGCTCATCGTGTTCAGCGCGTGTCATCTGCCCGACAACGCGAGGCCGGACTACACGTACTGCATGGATAACTTGTTCCTGTGAGTATGAGGGAGGGTTTGGACTGGTTTAGAGTGTGTTTAGAGTCAGTGGAGTAGGTTCAGAGTCTGTGAGTCGGACTTAGAGTGGGTTTAGAGTCAGTGGGGTGGGATTAGAGTCACTAGTGTGAGTCTAGAGACGGTAGAGTAGGCTTAGAGTCAGTGTGGTGGATTTAAAGTCAGTGTGGTGGATTTAGAGTGAGTGGGGTGGGTTTAGAGTCAGTATGGTGGGTTTAGAGTCAATGGGGCCTATCGCGTCATATCACACGGCGGTTACGACGGCGGCGGTGGCCCGACAACGCGAGTCCGGACTATACGTACTGCATGGATAACTTGTTCCTGTGAGTATTGGGGAGGGTTGGAATGGGTGTAGAGTGAGTGTAATGGGTTTATAGTCATTGGGTTGGGATTAAGAGTCAGTGGGGTAGGTTTGGAGTCAATGAGATTGGGTTTAAAGTCATGGGGACCGGTTTATAGTCAGTAGAATCAAGTTAGGAGTCAATGGGATTGGGTTAAGAGTCAATGGGATGGGTTTTAGAACCAATGGGGCGGTTTTAGAGTGAGTGGAGTGGGTTTAGAGTTAGCGGAGTGGGTTTAGAGTCAGTGGAGTGGGTTTAGAGTGATTGGAATGGGTTATAGTCAGTGGGGTAGGTTTAGAGACAATGGGTTTAGGTTTACAGTCATGGGGACCGGTTTATAGCCAGTGGAAATAGATTTATAGTGGACTGCATGGACAGAAGCTATGTAACATTCGTAACACTTTCAGAATCAATTGTTTCACTTTTAGAGTCGCTTGTTTCACTTTTAGAGTCAATTATTCCATTTATATAGTCAGTTGTTTCACTCTTGGAGTCAGTTTGTTTCACTTTTAAAGTTTCTAGTTAGTTTGCACATTTTTTTTTTTTTATCTTCTTTATTTAAGGGATTTTTGTACACAATAAGTGACGATGTCAATCCCATCGTACTTTCACAAATTTAACAAATATTAAAGGGATACCTTATATACTAACTTAATTACTTATTTAATAAAAACGAATACAAAAATTTTGCTGCTTTAGAGGTAAGTGTAGCCAAAATGCCATGGAACACTCCAACATCCATTGCAGACAACTTCATCAAGTTGAGAAGTGCCTTTCTCTTATACGCGTATTGGACGCATTCCACCAACACATGATGTACATCCTCTTTCTTACCACACACCTTACAGTTGGGAGAGTTTGATTTTCGCATGAGGAAAGCAAAATTGTTTAGTGGAGCATGTTTAGACTAAAAAGTCCTCTCAAGAATACTGAAAACTTCCTTCTTTCCAGCTACGTGATCTGGACACTAGAACGCTTGGTGACAGACGACTACGTGCTGGTGTATCTCCACGGCAGCGCCGGCAGGAGACGCCTGCCCACCTTCCACTGGCTACACGAGTGTTATAAACTTATTGATAGGAGGTATGTATTCTGATAGCTAAAACGTAGTGGTCTTTAAGTCACGGAGGACACGGTGGAGCACACGGAAGAGGTGGCCCGCTTGGGCAGAGCAGTACCATGTCCTCGTGGAGGAGATTGGCGGCAACAATCTCTTGCGACGGGCCTTGGAACAGGCCATGGTCCGGAGCGAGGAGGAGTGGCAGGCGATCGCCTCAAAGTGCTAAGCAGTAATACTAGCAAAGGAGGAGGCTCGTCGTCCGCTCATCCGGTAACAGTCCGGACCGAGCCCAAGTCGTCGACGGCGCGTACTGTTCCACGCGCGCCTCAAGGAGATGTCAGCAAACCGTAGCGGCCCAACAGGGTCGAAGCCTACTGGGGGGGCCAAGGGTCTGCTTCTGAAAGGAAGACTCGGCCCTGGTGTGAAAGTCAACGAAGGGACAGGAGTGGGTTTTTGTCAGTAAAAGTCTGACATACCTTCCCCCTCCGCCCAAGAGCGAGGGATGTCATTGGATGATTTTCCCGCCGAAAAAAGGGGTCTTTAAGTCAAGAGTTTACTACAAAAGGTTACTTCTAGACAAGCGTGCTGCATCGTCGGCCACATCATCGCTTACCATCAGGCATAAAAAAACCGGGCAAGTGCGAGTCGGACTCCCGCACTGAGGGTTCCGTACAAACTTAACTATGAAAACAGTTCAATTCCCGAATTGTGTTACGATGATTTTTTCCGAACACCAATTTTTTTTTTGTGGCGTCTCTACAAATTTACAGTTTTCAGATTTTTTCCTATACTTGTTCTATGAGACCTTGCTTCATGCCAAATTTCAGGATTCTAGGTCAACGGGAAGTACCCTATCAATTTTGACCCATAAGACCATATTTTAGTGCACAATAGGGTATTTTACTAATTTTTGAAAAGTGTCTCAATTAGATTCTATAGTGCTAATAAATCACAAAAAAAAACCAAAAAAATTTATTCAGTCGCTAAGTACCCTAAAAATGCATTTAAAATGTACATTTTCAAATTTCGCGCGTATTTGACGAAAATGTAGAAAGCAGTGGACGCCATATTTACTCTGCGGTCGTGAAGTATTGCCGATCAGCTGACAGTTGACAGCTGTCACTTTATTTTACACAACCGTACACAACCGAATGACGTAATAACATGGTGGCTACTATTTGGAGGTGATAAAGAACAGATAATAAAAACAGGAAACTTGAATTTTAAAACTTATTTTGTTATTTTATGAACTAAAACCAATACTTACTGACTGCATTTTATCTAAGCTTTCTTAATAATATATTTTTAGACCTTTTCTCATACAGAGTAAAATACCCTATTAAGTATATGGAACAAAAACATATTTTGTAGTAGAAAACAGGAATACATTGAGGAACAGTGAACTCTGCCGGTATAATAATCTATATAAATCTACACTAATATTATAAAGAGGAAAACTTTGTTTGTTTGTAATGAATAGGCTCAAAAACTACTGGAACGATTTTAAAAATTCTTTCACCATTCGAAAGCTACATTATCCACGAGTAACATAGGCTATATTTTATTTTGGAAAAAAATAGGGTTCCGTAAGATATTTGAGTTTTTCGGACACAAGGTGTAAAAAGTCAACCAGAAAAGTTACTAATTTTGCGTACGCTGCCTAAACTATAAAAGATAGAACCATAAAACGTTCCAATTAATTGTAGATCTTATAAATATCTACCAAAGTTTGTTAGGAGAAACCTACTTTCACGCGGGCGAAGCCGCTGGCAGAAGCTAGTATATATATATAAAAGGAGAAACTGACTGACTGACAGACGTACATTGCTCGCAGAACAGATGGTCGATGACGACGAAAGGTTCTGGAGTAGCGACCGCGTACCGAAAGACGCAGCGTTGGAATATCTCCCACAAGGTGGAGCGTGCACCTCGTGAGGGGCGCAGCAATTCGATGGATGCGAGACGCACTGGACCGGTCGTTGTGGCGACACTTGGGGGAGGCCTTTGTCAGCAGTCATTTTAATAAATTTTCAAATATCTTTACTAAACATAAAGTTAACAAAAGAATGTACTTACCCAAAGATATATTGACACATACATCTAAATACTTTCTAAGGCAAAAAATTCACCTTTCAAAGTTTATTTTTCTTAAAATAATGTTTTTGAACACTGACGACAACATAAAATTAGGTTGAAATAACAATATACAATGACATTTATGCAAATTATCTGGTTCATTTATAATTTTGCTGATTACTTGTGGGTGTGACCATAAAAAAAGACATTTATAATCATAAACAGAGTTAACTGATCGCATATACGGTATGCGGTATAATGTATAGCGGTCTATGTCAGCAGTGGACGTCTTTCGGCTGAAATGATGATGATGATGACTTTTTTGTTTCAGATTACGTAAAAGCTTGAAACACCTGTACCTGGTGCATCCTACGTTTTGGCTGAAATCCTTCGTCATATTGACAAAACCTTTTGTAAGGTAAGCATATGTTTCTTTCTGTGTTACTCTAGAAAAACTGTAAAACCCACACACACACACGCACGCACGCACGCACACACACACACACACACACACACGCACACACACACACACACACGCACACACACACACACACACACACACACACACACACACATTAATACACATATTATTTTACATATTTTTGTTATGGTACCGCAATGATTGTTGTGACCCACGGACGTCACTCAAGTTGAAGGGCAAAATCTACAAGTCCGTGATAAGACCTGTCATACTGTATGGATCAGAATGTTGGGCTGTGAAAAAGACGGATGAAAAAAGATTTGCATGTAGCGGAGATGATAATGTAGAGATGGATGTGTGGTGTGACGAGAAGGGATAAAGTGAGAAATGAATATATTAGGGGAAGTTTGAAAGTGGCGCCAGTGACTGAAAAGTTGAAAGGGAATCGTTTGTCTTGGTATGGTCATGTGAAGAAGAGAGATAATATAATAATAATATTCCACAATTATCAAACAACGCCGTCTAGTCCCAAGCTAAGCGGAGCTTGTGTTATGAGTACTAGCCAACTGATAAACATACTTATATATTTCTAAATACTTATATATTATAGATAAATTACACCCAGACACAGAACAAATGATCGTGCTCAACACACAAACATTTGTCCTGGGTGGGAATCGAACCCACGACCTCCGGCATAGCAGTCAGGGCCACTAACCACTAGACCAACAGGCCAGTCTAAGATGAAACGCATGTTACTAAAAGAGTTATGAGTTTACATGGAGATGGATGAAGAGGGAGAGGGAGACCAAAGAAAAGATGGATGGATTGTGTGAGAAGTGATATGAAAGAAAGGGGAGTTAGTGATAGCGTGACGAGTGACAGAAGAGAATGGAAGAAAAGAACGTGTTGCGCCGACCCCAAATAAAACGGGACAAGGGCAGGAAGATAATGATGTGATGGTACTACAACTAAAAAGTACCTCTCAGCTAACTTAAATAGTGTAATTTAATCACTCAAATATTGTATGACAATTTCAATAAATCAAGCCACGGTTAGGATACATTGTTTTATTACGGAGTTTTCGAGCCTACCTTCCATCATCAGATCAGCTTAATGGTACCTTATAGCCTGAGTGCATCCCATGACAATTCTAATAATCCTAAACACGGTTAGGTTACATTGATTAATTACTGAGTTCCGATGCCTACCTTCCGGCTTCATCATCAGATTAGTTCGATATATCCCTTCCTTCTCGTCCTTCAGTCAGTAATCGACTACACGTATAAACAAAGCAATTTTACTTGTTACGACAGTTTTGCTGTAATCCTATGAGGAGTTCCGTTCCATATCTTCGAAGTTCATGATCAGATCATAACAATATTTCTATGGGACCAACTCGGAAACATATAACTACCTAGCCTAACCTAACCTATCGATCATAAGGTCGACTGGTAGAAAATGCCTAAGCCATTAATTCCGCCTTTGTACAATGTTTCTTACTAGTGCATAAAGTTTTAATAAATAAATAAATAAATAAATAAAAAAAAACAGAATCGGTCCATAATTGACCGAGAAATCGGTGAACATACATAAAAAAAATACATACAGCCGAACATATAACCTCCTTCATTTTGAAGTCGGTTAAAAATTATCTTATTAGGTATGTAAAACAAAGAAGCCTACGAAAAATAATGCTAGCTTGAGAAAAAACCTATCCTCACGCCCCAGTTGCCGCAAGAGACGCTGTAAGCGCATGCTTGCGGACGGCGAGCAATGGGTAGCTCGCTGTCCGATGACGACCAGTCTCAGGTCGACGGCGCGTTGTATTCCAGGCGCGCTTTAAAGAGATATAAGCCTTATTGACTGGTAGAGCACAGGGTAATTAGTAGGATTTAGTCAGTAAAAGTTTGATGCTCCCTCTCGCTCCATCCAAAGCGGAAGGACTCAAATTTCCCCCTTCAAAAAGCCTGGATTTAAATGATTCACATCACATCACTACACATAACATCGCATCACATCACTGCACATAACATCACATCACATCACATCACTGCACATAACATCACTTCACATTAAAACCTGATGTACCTGGTATATCAGGTATATTATTATTATTTATTTGGTATATTATTATTTCTGTCTCCAGTTCAAAATTCTTCCGCAAACTATCCTACGTGCGGAGTCTCTCAGAGTTAATGCAGAAAGTGCCCATCGAACCCAACGCTATACCTGAGCTGGTGAAACAATTCGATGCTACTCGCCGATAGAAGATGAGCAAGTGTTCACGTGAGGCCAGTTTTTAGTAGACTATTTTTAAGTAAGTGAGTTGATAATATCGTTACTTGAACTGTAGAGACAATTTGTAGCCAGAAATACTATAGTCTTATTCACGTTAAGAAAATAGTGAGTCATCATTGCAATAAAGAATGTTTACTAATTTTGAATGCGAGCTTTTTGTATTCTCTTTTGAAAATAAAAAATACACGTGAATGTATTATTTCGATATGATAATTTAATAATAACATGGGATGTTCTTTACTGGTATATAATCTATTTGTAATATAATTTAATTCTCAATTACTGGTTTCCACAAAAACTCAACGAATCTCGTTAACTTTGATCTCAATAAAAATTTCTAAAAGTTAAATGGTTTTTGCTCAAAATCATTTAAGAAGAACATTCCCTGTTCTTGTATCACATCTATGTGTATTTTAATTTTATTCTTAACTACAGGTTTCCCCAAAAACTCAACAAATCTCGTTAAAACTAAGTTACTGCGAACTTATGCGTTTTTCTAAAAATCAGTTCAAGTGGACATTCCCTGTTCTTTGCTTGAACCCTTCAATGAGGATCAGTCATGATTTTTGTGGAGTATGCAGACTTATAGCGTCAAAAAAAAAAACAGTAAATACTGTGAAGAAATTATTTAAATCGGGCCAAAAATGACGAAGATACAGCAATTTTAGTGTATTAGTTCCAGAAACGCGGCCGAGAATGAAGCGACTCGCTGTGACGTCATCTGTCATGATCGGTCAACACCGGCGAATGAATGCGAGCAAGCCGTTCTTCGCACGGATCATGACAGATGACGTCATCGTAAACAGTCCAGCGAGAGCGCGCGTTTCCGAGACGACGAGAGACGTTCAGAAAAACTTTAATAAATCCACCATTTCTTGACGGATTTTAATAATTAAAAAAAATTAAATGCTCAGTAAATTATTACACATACGATGTACTTAGTAAAAATCGGATTGTCTATTATGTGATTGTTCCTCATTGGGTAACAACACAAAATAGGGAGTGTTCCAACAACATTATCAACTTATTACTATAGAATGGTCGCTTGTAAGAGGAACTTTGACAAGGTAAAACATCACAAAATACAGTGATTCTGCACTCCATTCGCATTAAGATTGGACTTTAAAAAAAAACTTTTTTACTGTCCGTTCAACCGATTTTGAGTTCTATTGTGTTGGTGGCATGACACATGGTAACTGCATTAAAGTTGGTATTGTTACCACTTTATTTTTGCTTTTAATGCCATCCTTAAGCCTACGGAATAGAAGTTAAAATCGTTTGCACGGACCGTAAAGTTTTGTTTAAAAGTTTAAATGTATGTATGTAATTTTATTGCGAATTGTCGAATGTCCATGAAGATCTTGGTAACTTTTTTAAAACTTTGGTCAACTAAGTTTGAGAATCACTGTGTTTTTAATTTATGGAAATAATAATTAATATACAATAATGTCAGTGGTTGGTCTGTTTATACCATAAAATATTTTTTTTTTTGCAATATTGTACCATAGAATTTCTTTTCTTTATTATTCCAGCAGTTCGCATATTAGCTTGTTCTAAATTCAAAATTTGAATTTGGAATCCGTTAATTCGTTATTTAAACTAGACATATGATTAGGCAGTTTTATAAATATATATTTTTTAATAAAAAAAAGCTAATATAATTGAATTTGCGAATATTTTACAAACTGCTCTGTACCTGTATTATTTTTTTTTGGCATAAACAGATTAACTACTGATTGTACAAAATTACAATAATAATATAAATATAACAATAATATATCCGGTTCATATATTTTTTGTGAAATATAAAATTCGATGGAAAAAATAAATAATTTATTTATTAGAAAATTTTTAGGACATTCCATATCACAAGAATATAAAATTGGATCATTCCATAATGCACGGATTATGATTATTTTTTCACATATTAATTAAATACATTGCAAAACAAAATTATTATTTTTGACATAAGGCTGCATTCAGATCTGTCGACAGAAATTCAAAAAAAAAATTATATATTTTTTTTAGTCGCACCTGGTGTGGCCGACGATGGAACACCCTTGTCTAGAAGTAACCTATTCACTCTTGTCTTAAAGACAACTACTTTACCGATTATAGGCCTCTCTTAAGTTAATCTAACTACCCTTCTGTTGACTTTTTTCCCTAAAGTTTTTTTCTACCAAGCTGAATGACTCAGCTGGTTGTTTATTAGGGACAACTCATCTTCACTACATATCGTACCGACCCATTGGATCGGATTTGGCAATAATATAACCTTAGTCTTCCATAATGAATTGACAATAATTGGCTTACATATTAGCTAAGAATCTCTCTCTTTGATCTTACAAATTACTCACCTGTGTCTGCGTCCAATTTGCTTGAAAAAAAAAATGGTTGTACAGTTATTAGCGTAAGCCGTGATTTATTTCAATACATCCTATTTTAATAAGAAATAAATGTTGAAAAAAAAATTACACACTCAAAAATCAAACCATTTCAATCTAGCTTTTACCAGCGGCTTCGTCCGCGTGAATGTTGGTTATTGCGGATGTGAAGTCGAAGTCGAAGACAGATAAAATGCCTAGGTCTATTCTCGAAGTTGAAGCTTCCTCCATACTAAATTTCATCAAAATCGGTTCAGTAGTTTAACCGTGAAATTGTAACAGACAGAGTTACTTTCACATTATTATATTAGTATGGATAAACCATTTACAGTTACTTTTGAATTGTCAAGAAATGATGCTAATTGCACATCCCAAAGCATACGATCTCTATGGAGAACAATGAGCAAGAAACTCCATGGACACTTTAAAATCATGTTATGTGTAATATATTCAAATATCTGGGTTACATATTTCTTCTTTTATGTAAGAACAACTTCCTCAACTTTCAATCTTACTGTAGTAAGAGCTATTAAAATCATTCCTATTTGTAAGTTTAGTCGTTTAATCGCAGCGACTAATCGCAGGTCTGAACGCAGCCTTATATCGTTCACGACACTGTGATAAAAAAATATATAGCAATACTTTCAGAAACTATAAATAATTGTAATTACATATAAGTATATAAGTGTATATTATTGTAATCAGGGAGCCTATAAGAAATATATGTTAGGCACAAAATAATAATAATAATTACTATTGCTTTAATTATATTTTGTTTATTAACTTAATTATAAATAATTTAAGCCATTGATTCGATCGAGCAGTCTAGAGATTTTTTTTAATGATTTTTGTACCTTACAATATGCACTAAAGTGACTGACTGACTGACAATGACAAACACGTACAAAAGAATCATTATACAGAGTGTCTTTGACATCAACGCACAAACGTATGCCATGGATCCAGTACATGATTCTGGACCCCCAAGCGGTTTTTTCTTTTATTGGGTGGAAAAATCATCAGACTTTTACTGACTAAAAACCCACTCCTGTTCCTTCGTTGCCTTCGTCCCAGGGGGACCCCCCAGTGGTGGAATTTTTCGTCGGTTCCTTACTATTTTTTTTTAAATTTTAATTCAAACTGTATAAAATCGTTGTTCTAACATTTATAGTAAAAAAAAGAATGAATTACTGTCATCGGGGTTGATTAGAATAACCATTTTATCTACCGTCGGGGACTTTTTAATTAATTCATTTTTAATTCTTTTTTTTTTTTGTTTTTCTACTAAAAATATCATCGAGGTTGGTTAGAGTAACGATTTTTCAAAGTTTAAATTTTAAAAAGTTCTGATTTTTATTTAAAAATATTAGGAAAGATACGACGAAAAATTCCACCATTGTGGGGTCCAGAATCATGTACTGGCTCCGTGGTATTCGTCTGTGCGTCGATGTCGAAGACACCCTGTATACTAGCTTCTTTCAGCGGCTTTGCCCGCGTGATTGTGAGTTTCTCCATACAAACTTTGGACCCCCGTTTCATCCCTTTAAAGGGCGAATTTTGGAAAATCCTTTCTTAGTGCTCGCTTACGTAATAAAGGAAAACCTTGTGCAAAATTTCACACTCCTAGGAGTTTCGGCTGTGCGTTGATATGTCAGTCAGTCAGTTTCTCCTTTTATATATATATATAACAACAATGAAAAATCACAAAATTATGTTATTTTTTTGTCCGCACAAATACATGGTCACCGGGCCATCAAGGTTACTCAGGGGTTGTTTTGCTCTCGTACCCAGCTGTGCGCTGGCTCCTTATGCCCGTTATGATCTGTCGTGACCTGTGTTGTACTTAGTGTCAGTGGTGTCCAACTTGTGACCCTTTTTTAAATATTTTTGGGAAAAAATATAACATTGGTGTAAAAATTATTGGAATCGAATCAGTTACTGATTCTGAACAAACTATATTCAGGTTTCGCATATACTAAAAATAGATATTTAGAGGTAAGCGGAATAGAGTGTAAAGTCCGCAAACCTCCGTTGAAAAGTTAGGATCCTCCGGCCAGACAGGTGTTATGCCTGGTGGGTAACTGCCCGATAGATGATTTCGGGCTGTTCTATATGTTCTAATCGCGCGGAGAACTTTGATTGCGTGATGCAGGATTAGTTCTTATGTGACGCCATAGATGTCGCTACAGATATAATATAAAATGGTGGAAATTATTTATAATTAAGAATAATAAATAGAATTAATATGCCATGGCTTATTAAGCGTTGATGTTCAATAATTTAAGGTAATTAAAATGCAACATTTTTGATGTATAGTCAAATAGATTTTGTATTAAACAAATATTTTTTAGTAGATTATATTGATAATCGATTAGTCGGCGTAACCTGTTTTTCAACAATGGTTTTTTTTTGTAAGTTATCCCGTAAGAGGCGAGAGTGTCAGAATTTTACTGACTAAAATCCACCCGAGATCGTTAGTAAGCTTTTGCGTTTCAGTAGCCCCCCTAGCCAAGTTACGATCGTTTCGCTTGCGTCGAAAGCCTCGAGTAGGTCACGCCTCCGATTCCTTTGTTCTGACGTCATCTCAATGCTCAGTCACGTGGTCAGAAGAAAGGAATCGGAGGCGTGGCCTACTCGAGGTGTTTGACGCAAACGAAACGATCGTAACTTGGTAACGGGGGCAGGTATGACTTTTCTGTTAGTGTTCCCGCCAAACACTAAATATAAGTCTATGGGGCTTTTGGCGTGATTTCTTCAAGTGAAGTTCAATGTCCGTTTTAATTATTCGCAAATTGATTCCTAGTGGATACTGTGATGTTAAATTGGTCTAGTTTTGTATCTCAAGTGTCTGCGCAACTGGATAATATGTGGAATCATTGAAACAGGCGCGATCTCGGTAAAATGGAGCTGAGAATTATATTGTAGTGTTGACTACTTCAACGAAAATTGCCGAGAAGGTAGACTTGATACATTTGCTGCCAAATACTACAAAAACATTATAAAGAGTACATCCATATTCTTATGGTAAACAAATAAACTATTCATTACGAAGACATGGCTTAAAGGACTTAGTATCCAAGCCAAAACACATTAGGAAGAAAAAAAAACAAGTAATGTCATTGTCATATATTTTGTACTTAGCGGGAGTTTTTGGCGGGATTGCTTCAAGTGAAGTTCAGTGGCTGTTTTAATTATTCGCAAATTGATTCCTAGTGGATATTGTGATGTAAAATTGGTGTAGTTTTGTATCTCAAGTGTCTGCGCTACTGTACAATATGTGGAATCATTGAAATAGGCGCGATCTCGGTAAAATGGAGCTGAGAATTTTGATGTAGTTTTATCTACCTCAGCGAAAGTTGCTGAGAAGGCTGAATCGATACATTTGCTGCCAAATACTTCAAAAAACATTAGAATGTGTTACACCCGCATACTAAAGTAAAACAAAAAGAAACAACTAGTACGGAAAACTTATTATGCAAGAAAACATGGACGAAAGACTAGGCGATATGGTCGAACGACTATAGCCTTCCCTGAGGCGTAAACAGAAAAAAAAGTAATTAGCATTTAGCGGGAATGCTAATAGAAAAATAAATTAAATTATTTTTTTTTAAGACTATTGGATCGAGGTGACTTTTTCTTACAAGTCAAGAAATCAAGAAGAAAAATTCTATCGATTAATCAATATATTTACAAAGAAATATATAATGTAAAGATAAATGCACTGATCTTGAATTTATTATTTCGAATCTATTTAACTGATTTCACAATCTCACTGTCAAGATTAGCCGGGCACTTCAGACAATGCTTAGCTAAAGTAAAGTTGCCATGTTCGTGTACATACATAGTAGATTTAGTAAAATATAGTATTTTTTTTGTTAAAATTAATATTAAAAGAAAATAGTTTTAAGGAATTACAACGAAGTATATGGCACAAGTTTTGAAAGTAACAGTTTATTATCTAGATAATACTTTTTAGTATGTCAGTGATATCACTTTTTAAAATTCGCATTCTAGGTCAGCTCCCAGTCTAACTGCATAATTGGGGCCCAGGTCTGCTATTTTTATAAATTCGATCCCATTGTCATTTTGCTAAAAGTTCGTAATCTGCTAATTCATAATGATTGATCACTGATCGGTCAATGGTCTTGTGGTAGAATGACAATATCGAGCTGTTTCGAAACAAATTAGCAGCAATGACTGCACAATAACGTTCTAATGGTAGGTCACTGATCAAAGGAACTGTCAAAATTTTGGCAGTTATCCGCATACGTCAAATATTCATTTGTCGTTATGTACGAGATTACCATTCTATGCTACTTCTTTCAATGGAGTAACAGTGGTTCACCATTGGTAAGTCATAATGACGCCATTATAAAAGTAGAATACTAAACTTGGTCAAAATCAACAATTATGAAGTCAATGATAGACCATTCTGACACTATTGTAATAGCAGACTTGAGGCCCTGGTCTACTGTCAAATTCAGCTAATAAGAACCAATGTAAATTGATATGATAATTTGGCTTAACTAGGCCCAATTATCATATACAACGTTGAAACGACAGACGGGCTTCAATATAAAAACCTTTTACTATGCGACTGGACCGACGACCTGGTGAGAGTCGCGGGAGTGCGGTGGATGCGAGACGCACAGGATCGGTCGTTGTGGCGTCGCTTGGGGGAGGCCTATGTCCAGCAGTGGACTTATTTCGGCTGAAATGATGATGATGATGATGATGATGATGCGACTAAGACTGAAATCACGAAAAAAAATTCTTTGTTCCATACATTTATGTTCACTCGACAAAATATATGAAGCAGCTGAATTTTTTTTCGCGATTTCGAGTGCTGGTCGCAAAGTAAAAGACGTATATTGAGGAAAGCCCATTTGTCGTTTCAACCTTGTATAAAGAGCCGTTTTGTAACTGCAAATCGGCTCCTTAGAAAAATGTTAACTGATCGATAAATGTCACTTTCGCAGAATGTCCCTTACGTAAAATTTTGCGTAGAATATAATTGAGCCAGGTTTAAAAACAAAGGTTGTTTTTATTCTAATTTCTTATTATTATTTTTACAAATTTTGAATATGTAAAAATTTATGTCATATGTGTAATAAATTTGAAGGCTTTTGAGCCACATCAGCAATGTTAATCGGATCTATAACCTCAAAATGTGATTTGTTATGAGGCGCGCTTTTTTAGCACTTCTTTGTAATCTTAATTTTAGTTCTCATAAAAAAATCACCATACATAAATCACCACACAATAATTATTACAACAAAATAGACAACACAATTAAGACAGTCCACCGAACGCAAGGTGCGCACAGGTGATGCCGACCGAGGCTCCCATCATCATACTGCTTGTTCATCGTCGACATATATCGCACCAGCACTCAGTGTTGCGTCAGTGTCGTGTGCCAGTCACATGACACGTATAATTGACACTCTAAACAACTAGCGCCATCTCTGATATCTTTTGAAAACGAATTTAGATACGAAGGCGACGTCAAATTGTAAAACATGTAAATAGTTGATACGAAATTCGAAAAAGCAACCTTTTAAACCTGGCTCAACTTTATTCTAAGCGAAAGAGACATTTATGACCAGGAGACATTTTGCGAAAGAGGCATTTTGCGACTAAGCCGACATTTGACAATATATAAAATACTGGCAGTATCGTTTCAATAAACGGGCCACCGCTGACACTGTCCTAGAAGCACTGACAATAACACGCCGTTATGACGTAGTAACTTATTTTTCAAGCAATGCAAACAAAGTACCAGAAAAGCGTCACTTGTACTAATTTGTTTTAATTGTACTTTACCAAAGATTTCATTAATGATATTCTTTTATAAACAATCTTAAAAAATCAAGGATCAAAGCAAAGCATTTATTACCAGTAGACCATTTACTTTTGAATTATTAAGCTCGTTGCCTATTCAGTATTGACTTCATAATCCTTTGGTTGTAGCTATCAGGAAACACAGACTCCAGCGGGGAATACCACTCCTTAGTTGTATGCATTTATTGTGCGTACAACTCTTGCATGTTCCAAAAACTTGGATTCAAGAATATTATTAATAAAATCTTTTAATTTGTAAATATATAGAACTATATTATCCCTATATTGTTAGTAAGACTTTATTCACACTCAAAACATGAACCCCATTGTAGTAACTCTATGGAGTCTTTTTGTACCCTAAACCGACTATAAGGGACACAAATAACTCCTAAAACCCTTTAAATGCCTACGTCGAAAATATCCGACCAACGCTCCCTCGTTTACACCGCCAGTATCATACTTCCACGATCAAATACTCCATCTCGTCAGCTCTTCTGTCACCTATGGGGATTGAAGAGCTAAACGAGATGGAGTACCCTGGCGAATAGGACACGAAAACATTCGTCGGAAAAATCTGACGCAAGCAGTTAAAGGGTCAAAACAGCATTGATCGGGGTTATTGAAAGTTGAACCCCGTGGGGTCCTAACGATTAGGGGTCATATAGCTCAAACGCGCCAGTATTTAGCTTTATTATTTTTTTCGTATATAAAACTACACTAGAAGTATCTGCTTTTCCACTATTATACTAAGGTAATTTAAGGGAATATTTGTATGTCTAAAAATCTCGTAAATAGCTTTACATACTTAAGTCTAGATTATTTTATGTACCTGTGTGTTGAATTTAAACTAAAATAGGGAAAGCACAAAGAAAACTATTTGTATTCGTCTACATTGTACCTTCGAAATTGATTGATTTTTTGGAGTTTATTAGGTAATTCTAAATCTTCATACTTTTTACTATTGGGGCGATAAAAAAATCGTGCTTTTTTAATGATTTAGACCGTAATCCCTTGACTGTAATCCCGCCTAATGGTAAGCAGTGATGCTATCGTTGATGGTGAAGCGCACTAGTTTATTAAGAGACTATTCAGTCTAGCCTTGAAGACACTAAATTATAAAGCGGGAAGACCGCAGCAGGTAAATTGTTGCAAGTTTTAATAGTGTTTTTGACATTCAAAAGGCGGACTTTGGAGGAAAGACTACAAATGTGTAATACTTACCTTACTGCGGCATTCCGGATGCAAATGTATCCTCTAAAAAAACATATTTTGGGATGCTTTTGGAGTCATAGAATGACACAAATTTACCTACCGAGCTATTGAATGGCTTTATTAAAAATAGCTCGCTCTAAAATGGTTTTGCTCGTCGTTCAACAGTAAAAAGAATGAAAATACAAAATTATTTTCGTCTTAATCTGAGGTATTGAATCCTAAAATTATTTTTGTAATCCTCTCCACTACTAGGTATGTTACTAAAATTCATATTTTTTGAAAACCACTCTTAGTATTTTAAGGTAATAATACAATAGTAGTTTGTTTATGTAGTATGGCGTAAAAAAGTCCCTATTTACTGGACTAGGATATTATTAAATGCATGCCCGGTTTTGGAGACTCGGGGAAAGGAAAAAGAAAGAAAGTGTTCTCGAGAGAAGAATCTCGCCTCGCCATCGCCTTCTGAATCAAGCCCTTGATCCAGCTGCCTAACTAGAGCCTCCTTAGATGTTGGTTGAGGCTCTTGGCTATTATGCCACACGACTATTGGCACAATGACTGCTGTATCCACTTTCCTACATGTCGACAACCTCGTGAGTCAAGTCAGAATAGTTTATCCTTCTCAGCTTTCACGAGGTTTATTATTACCTCTTGGGGACATGCAGACGTGATGGTATTCCAATTCCTAGTTTAGTAATTAGAGACCTATGTGCCAATGCCTACGTTTTATATACACTATAGCTTTCTCAGCGTTTTAGGCACTTTATTTTTAGACTATTCCCCGATTTCTGATTTAAGTTGATTATATCTCAAACTGTAGCCTGAAAACTTGTCAAAATTTAGCATTTAAAGTAGGCATTGAGACGTTCTTATTATAAAAAATTCAGAAAAGTGCCCTATTAATATAATTTCTAGAAATGAATGTGGTGCAACTGGCATGGTTTTTTTTTTATCCTTCTTTCTTTGTATACTATACGCATTTATATTTAAAATTAAGCAAACACGGAAAAAAATTAAGAGGTTTATTCATTAAAAACTATCAATTATTACGCGACCCCCGGGGGTTCCAATGCTAATAAAAAAGAGCCTTTGAATTGTTTAAAATCAAGCAAGCGTGGAGAAATTTTAAGGGGTTTATTCATTAAAAAGATATCGATTATTACGCGACCCCCTGGGGTTCCATTTTTCATAAATAAGACTCATTGGTTGTCAAACTTGCTCAGCAAGCTCAAGCTCGACATTCTCTAGCGTAGACTCAAATGAATTCACTTTCCAAGCTTGCTTGATTTCAAAAAATTTCAGTTACTTTTTTTATATAAAATAAACTAGTGGTTAACTGACGATTCTACCTGATGGTAAGCAGTGATGCAATCGTTGATGGTGAAGCGCACTAGTTTATTAAGAGCCTATTCACTCTAGCTTTGAAGACATCTAAGTTATAATCAGCATTTTGATAAAAATATTTTATCATTCCTGTATTTCATTCCGTGATATCGCTCAAAAGATGCTTTTTTTATTCAATTTAGTATAAGTTTAGTTCTTTTTTATAAGTCACATTCTTGTCTACTAATTACTTTTATTTTTAATTATGGTTCTATTATTAAGTTACTATATAAGTTTTTTTTAAGGCCATTTATTATCATAAGTAATTTTGTAATAAAATCCTATATTTTATTTAGAGGATATTATCTCTATGATATTATTTTTGCACAAGATACAATCAGAAATGCAAATTACAAGATTAACTTTTTAACCGCCTACGTCGGATATATCCGACAATTACTCTCGCGTTTATTTCGCTAGGGTCGCACATCCTCGACCAAATACTTCATCTCGTCAGCTCTTCAGTCACCTATGGGGATTGAAGAGCTAAACGAGATGGAGTACACAGTCGTAAAGACACGACCCTGTCGTATAAATAAGACACGAAAAAATTCGTCGGACTGACACAAGCGGCTAAAGGTTTAAGATGTAAACGACATGACAGCCCGTGAAATTCAATTTTTTTAAAGTTATTTTGTATTTTGCAACTTACTGGGTTTTATTCTTTTTTTTTAATTCTTATTCTATTGTGGGTAAGAGATGGCGCTAGACAACCTGTATAGCTCTGTCTCTTACCCACAATGATATAAGAATGAAACAATCTTACTTTGAACGTCATGGTAACCCACCTAGTGTCAAGTTGTATGTTGATTATCCCTTCAATCGCTTTCGTCGACTTGGCCCGATAAGTAATTTCGTGTTCTATTCACCAGCATCGTGCGTTTGCGATTGGGTACTCCATCACGTTTAACACTTCAATCCCCATAGGTGACAGAAGAGCGGACGAGATGGAGTTTTTGGTCGTGGATGTGTGGCACTGGCGAAATAAACGCGAGAGTGTTCGTCGGATATATCCGACGAGGTCGGTTAAAAGTTTAAAATTTGTTTTGCGGCCATAAAATGCAAAAAAAAAACTATATATTGAATTTGGCGGTCTACCCTGGCGGTTTCACTTGTCCTTTGATTTACAAGATTATAAGTGCCATTAGTTTGAAAGCTAATTAAAGTTATTGTTTATATAAACACTTAATTATGTAATATGTATGTATAGAAAACATGTACTTGTCTGTGTGTAGTTTAGCTGTGTGTGTGTGTGTGTGATGTTTACATAATATTAGATACAGGTTCTTTTGTACAACAATGAAAATGTTTTTTTTTTTTGTTTTGGTTAAAAATGGGTGCTTTGACAAAAAATGTACTGATTTATCATTGTTTTTTTTTTAATTTTGTGTTTAGTTTATTAACTCTTTAACCATCCGCGTCGGATTGATCCGACGAATGTATTCGTGTTCTATTCGCCAGGGTCGTCTGTTTGCGACAGGGTACTCTATCTCGTTTAGCTCTTCAATCCCTATAGGCGACAGAAGAGCTGACTAGAAGGAGTATTTGGTCGTGGATGTGCGACCCTGGCGGAATAAACACAAGAGTGACTGTCGGATATATCTGACGTAAACGATTAAAGGGTTAAAAATGAATCTCAAAAATAAATCTCGAATTACGATTTTTTTTTGTTAAGATACTTATTTTTGTTTTTTTTTTTTTTTGATTAACAAGTTATACTAATAAAATTGTTATAAAAGAAAAATGATTTATTTCAAGTATGTAACACATAACCTAAGGCCCTACTACGATCTCTTAACGCGATCCATTTGACGACCTCAACTGAATTGTTAAAAGGATGGAGCTATACACCCCTATTTTTTATTAGTACAAAAAAATGGGGCTCTATCCGTACCCGTTACTGATCTTATATTTTGTACAAAGTAAAAAAAACGAAATCTCAAAATTCGTCATAATTGGTAAATTCATAATAGAATCAATCATTCATAATTGAGCAGTGGTGGCCGAGTGGTAACGGCCCCGACTTACGAATTGTAGGTCGCGGGTTCAAACCCAGCCAGGCGTATTACTTTGTGTAATTTATTTCATAACCCCTGCTCTCAAAACGGTAAAGGAAAACATTGTGAGGAAACCGGCATGTCCTAGAACCAAAAATTCGAAGACATGTGACATTCACCAACCCGCTCTTGGACCGCGTGGTGAATTACGACCCATTCCAATTCCTAGAGAGAGGAGGCCTGAGTCCCAGCAGTGGGAACTTTAAAATGGCTGATTATGCTATTTATAACAATTGCTACCAGAAAATACTACGCGCAGTGTTTTTCCATTTTGATCGTCATTTATTCATTCTTAATCAATAAGTCTGTACAATATGTCCATAAATTGAGTGACATTTTGGAATATAAACAAACGCTAATAACTTTGCTGTTTATAAATATTATTTATTGAGACTTTACTTAAATAATAACGAGACCTTTTCTAATAAGCCCTTTAAGTATTTGTATTAATTAAAAATTAGTGGTGTATATGATGTAAAGCTCTATTCCTCTTTCTCGATCACTCACCTGGCATGGTAACAAGTCATAGTAAGCCTTTACGCACATAACACAATTGTCACTATTAAAGTACAGTTGCTAGCACGTTGATAGTAACACTTTTCTTGAGCTGGGGCCCAAGTCTGCTATTTTTATAAATTCGTCATTCCAACACGACCCCATTATCATTTTGCTAAAAGTTCGTAATCTGATAATTCATAATGGTCGATCATTGATCGGTCAATGCTCTTGTGATAGAATGACAATATCGAGCTGTCTCGAAATGAATTAAAAGCAATGACTGCACAATGACGTTCTAATGGTAGGTAACTGATCAAAGGAACTGTCAAAATTTTGGTAGTTATCCGCATACGTCAAATATTCATTTGTCATTACGTACGAGATTACCATTCTATGCCATTTCTTTCAATGGAGTGTCAGTGGTTGACCATTGAAAAGTCATAATGACGCCATTATATTAGTAGATTACCAAACTTGGTCAAAATCAACAATTATAAAATCAATGATAGACCATTCTATAGCAGACTTGAGGCCCTGGCCCAGTGTAGTGCGGAGTTTCAATAGAATAAAAGGTCAGCTTATACTGGTTATGTCACCGCTGACGGGAGGTTTACTGTACCGTCACTTATGTTTGTGAAGCCACGCTTGAGCTAAGAAATATGTTATTTTGTAACTTGTATAAGTTGGAATAAATACTGTGAATCGTTGTTTTTGTAGTTTTTTTTTAGGGTTCTGTACCTCAAAAGGAAAAACGGAACCTTTATAGGATCACTTTGTTGTCCGTCCGTCTGTCTGTCAAGACCCTTTATTTCGGGAACGCGTGGAGGAGTTAAAATTAAAAACATATACGAAGGTCTGCGGTCCCTTGAAGCTGTGAAAAATCCAAACTACTGAGTTAACGAAAAAAAAAGATACGGCCGTTTATGTCGCAAAAAACATGTATTTCGACACTCTCAAGGGAATCAAAATTCAAAGGGTACTTCCCGTTGACCTAGAATCCTGAAATTTGGCATGAAGCAAGGTCTCATAGTACAAGTATAGGAAAAAACTCTGAAAACTGTAAATTTGTAGTTGCGTCACAAAAAAAAACTGCGATTCGGAAAAATCTTCGCAAATCGATTCGGAAATTGAACTGTTTGCAAAGGCATTTATTATTTATTTATTTATTATATCCATTATTGTACACCAATATAAACATAAAAGGAAACTAAACTAAAACACATACGTACAAGGTTAGGTAAGGTTACGTAAGGTAAGTTTGTACGGAACCCTCAGTGCTCGAGTCCGACTCGCACTTGACCAGTGTTTTTCTTCGACATTCTTCCAGTTTTTAGACTACCTTGTTGGCAAGCGTCACCTCTGTGGTTATTGTGTGCAGAATGGGTAAATAATATAGTTATTGAGAATACACTACATGTTTTATTTGACTACACAATTGTTCATGATTTTCACAATAGCTCGCAGAATATATGGCCGTTGGGACGCTGATATTCAGGAAAACACTGGCGGAGGTACGTACCATCGAAGGACAATCCGGCTCGAATGACCATGTTCAGGATCTTGCAAATAAAAAAGTGGACTGTGTACATTTAAAATCTTTTTGAATGATGGCGAGAAATATGTAGGGAGCACTGGTGGCCTGATGGCAGCAGCCCGGCTTGCGAATTGCAGGTCACGGCTTCAAACCCAGCCAGGCGCATTAGTGTAATTTATTTCATCACCACTGCTCTTAAAAAGGTGAAGGAAAACATCGTGAGGAAACTGGTAAGTCTTAGAACCTAAAATTCGGAACCTAAAATTCGGAACCTAGAATTCGCGTTGGGTTTGAACCCGCGCCCAACACCTCGTAAGTCGGGGCCGTTACCACTCGGCCACCACTGCTCTACTTTTGCCCCACTCTCAAATAAATGCTGGGTACATGGCATATGAAACTGTTATAATTTTAGGGTAGGAAAATAAAAGAATTTAAGGGTTCAAGTGGACGTGAACATTTATTTCCATTATTTCATACATTTAACATTGATTTGAAACTGTAGAACACTTAAATTCTGTGGTTTATGCTATTTAACTTAGCTTGTGTAGTTAGGCCTATTTGAAATATTTGTATGTTTGAATGTTTTATGAACATTATTAACGTTGTTAGCAGGTTTATATTCGCATGTTTTCTTTCGAAGAATGAAACTTCTGTATCTTGTACTATTACATATTCTGTGGTCTTGATAGAGAGCGCCGTGACGTAGACAAAACAGTCTTGTTGCAGACGACGTAGACAATTATAAGACAGTCTTGTCTCAAGTGTGCGCAGGCCCTTTCATATCATGGTAAGGCCCCTAGAGCTGATGTAAATTTATACAATAGGTACGTATTATTTGACATGCATTTTATAACACTTAAGTTAGTGCTTGAATTCGATTTTAAACGTTAATTTTTCGTGTTTTTTTTTTAACAATTTTTCTAATACAAATATGAACACATTTAAAATCTTATGTCTTTACGATATAAATATCTATATCTACAGTTTATGGTCATAGCATAGACACTATTCAAGCGATAGACAAAGCTTTCTGCCCTTTGGTTTACAAATCGATTTATAATAGCATCTACTTTTACAAGTTTGTCGTAAGGATTCTTCGTAGAAGTGATGAGTATCGATATTTCATTTCAATTTCTATATTTTGAATTGTATTTCATTTATTTATTTATTTAGACTGGCCTGTTGGTCTAGTGGTTAGTGGCCCTGACTGCTATGCCGGAGGTTGTGGGTTCGATTCCCACCCAGGACAAATGTTTGTGTGATGAGCACGATCATTTGTTTCTAGGATTCTATTGAAATAAATTTGTGTAAAACTAATCCAGTAAAGACCTCTGAAAATCTGCTATTCCGTATGAACTTTGACACTTCATAATATACTCAAATATTAAAAATGTCAGAAAAATATAACAATGGAAGCCTTGCAAATTTAATCAAGATTCTGAATGACAACAATTTTTTTCAAAAACTTTTAAGGGTTTAAAAAAAACACGTATTTTTACTGAAACAAGTTTTGTGAAATATTCGAGTAAATCTCTAAATTAGCGAATGCTAACAGAGTTTTCAGGTGTTATGTCTATTTTTTCGCGTTGCCTCTTCGTCAAACATCGCGTTGGATTGCGTTAGATGAAGTAGCTTTGACACCATGCTCGATGTTGACGATAGGCGAGTGAAAAAGGACCCTCTTAATATTGTAGTATGGAACCCTTCATGTGAAAGTCCGACACGCAATTAGCCAGTTTTTTAAACTCATGTCAATAAATCGGTAGCATAGACAATCTTATTTGTTTTATCATCAGATATGGATACCCATCACTTCTGCGCAGTTTCTATCATTGTGGATATACATAAATACATTCCTATAATTCATATAGAATAATACATAATTATAATACAAGGTGTTTAAGCATACATGCATACCTTAATATTATGAAGTTATCACAAGACCTAAATTCCCATTCCTGTACCATTCTTTAGAAATACATATAAGTTTATTGATTACTAAACTTATTCGTAATTTTAAAGCTAATTTTCTATTATAAATATTAAAGTACTTATAAAACATTAGAGTATATGCGAAACCCGAAACACGTGTTTTTTATGTAAAGAATCTATGTACAAAATTTCATAACTGTATCATGTAAAATTACAAACTTAACACGCACAAATACATGGTCACCGGACCATTCGGGCGACTGCAAGGTTGTTTCTAATGCCCGTTATGACCTGCCGTGACCTGTGTTGTACTTAGTGTCAGTGGTGTCCAACTTATGACCTTTTTTAAATATAACATGGTGTAAAAATTATTAAAATCGATTCAGTTACTGATTCTGAACAAACTATTCAGGTTTCGCATATAATAAAAATAATGTTGTAAATAATTTATTTGAACATGATTTGATTGTGTATTTTTGTTGGGAAGATGCCACAGGAGAACCAAGGTTAACGACATAGCCTGAAGAATCGCCAAACTTACCTAAGTGGCAGTGGGCAGGGCACATTGCTCGCAAAATAGTGAATGGGGACGAATGGCTCTGGAGTGGCGACTTCGTAGGCCTCCCACAAGGTGGACCGCTGACCTGGTGAGGGTCGCGGGAATCCAACGGATGCGAGACGTACAGGACAGGTCGTGGCGACGCTTGGGGGAGGCCTACGGCCAACAGTACGCGCGCTGTAAAATGGACTGATGACCTGGTGAGAGGACTCGTTGGATGCTAGAAGCACTGGACTGGTCGTTTCAGCAATGCTTATACGCTGTTGACACCTCTACGGTCCGGACTAAGCGTTTCGCCTCATCGTTAATACCGTGTACATTGAAAGACAGGAAAAATTTGCCTGCTGCGGTCTTACCGTCCAATTATAATTTAGGTGTCTTCAAGGCTAGAGTGAATAGGTTCTTAATAAACTAGTGCGCCTCCCCATCAACGATTGCATCACTGCTTATCATCAGGTGGGAACGCAGTAAAAAAAAAGATGAGTGGTGATGAAAAAAATAAATAAAAAACCAAAATTAAAAATACAAACAGTTTTTTTATTCAATAGAATGTTGTGAAAAATCACACTACAAAGTCTAAGATACCACGATACATATAATGTATACTAATTATTAAATCACATACATGTAATTATTAATTATTATTTTTAAATACATCCCAAATCTTTATGGGATACTGTGACCATTTAGAGAAAAAAATATCTAAGGCCGCAAACACACCGCTTGTTAGCTGATCCTTTATCGCAGACAGTGTCACGAGCTAACTCGCCGCTCGTTCGTGCGTTTTCTGTGCTTAATGCTCTTCTGACTCTAACTCCGGAGTGTGACTTGTTAGCTGGGAGATGGATAGATGTGTGTCGTGAATGTCTAAGGTTTTGTGAGAAGATGGATAAAAAATAAGTTAACATTGTTTCATTTGTTTTGAGGGATAAAGTATATGTATTTTCTTTTTATTCCTAAATTATATGTTAGTTAGATGTGTATGGATTTCTTATTAGGGTATTATTGTTTTTATTAAATGTATTTTATTAGTTTGTAAGTTTCTACTGTACAACGCCTTGGACATCCTCTGTAACGTTGTACAAGTGCTTGTAAATAAATAAATCTAAATCTAATTGATCGAAAAGCAAAAGAAAGCATCGCCGAATTAGAGTTCTTCGTTCTTAAATCAACAATTTATTTATTTATTTAAACTTCATGTACAGTAGTGGTACATATGCGGGCTTAATGCCACAAGGCATTCTCTACCAGTCAACCTTTGGGTTAAAAATACAACACTGTAGTAGGCTTGCACAATAAACAAAGCAAACAACAATGACAAGTGTGATGTCAGGACCCGCCTAACAGCGCTTTACACCTTCACAGCACTGATGACGTCATTATTTTCTTAACGAGAATAGACTGTAGTGTTATTATAAACAACTACGTACCATGAACACAGAAAGAATAAAATAAAAAATAAGTTATTTATAATAATAAAATACATATATATATAAGCTAAAATTTTAAACTAATAAATACTATGAAAAGTATCAAGTCATTACAATAATCGGGCAGTTGCCCCGGACCAGACACAACACCCTGGTTGGAGGATCCTCCCTTTGTTTTCTAAATTCTTTCATATTAATTTACTAGAGGTAATAAGTATTTTGTTTTAGCACATAAAAATATACGTGAATGTTTTTAGTTGATTTTGAACATAATTTTCATGTTTGAGAAGTACTTTTTAGGGTTCCGTGTCCAAAAGATAAAAATGGAACCCTATTTCTAAGACTCTGCTGTACGTCTGCCTGTCACCAGTCTGTATCTCATGAACTGTGATAGCTAGACAGATGATGTATTTCTATTGCCGCTATAACAACAAATAACTAAAAACAATAAAATAAATATGTAAGGGGCTCCCATACAAAAAACATGATTTTGCTGCTTCCCGTTTTTTTGCAACGTACGGTACGGAACCTTTCGTGCGAGAGTCCGACTCGCAGTTGGCCGTTTTATTTTTTAATGGTCACAGCATCCCATAAAGATCTTTCATCTGAACAGATCAATCACAGTTAGTTTTATATCCCACAAACTGATTATTTTTAGTCACATCGCTATGATCGAACTGTCTTATATTAGAATATTATTTATTTCATAAAACGTGTAGGAATGAGAAAAAATTTAGCTGTATGAAGGATATTGTGGGAATCAACTGAATTTATTGTGTGCCTTCAAAAGGGGAGCACTGGTGGTAACTGCCCCGACTTATAAGTCGGTCGCGGGTTCCCAGCCAGGCGCATTACTTTGTGTAATTTATTTCATCACCACTGCTCTCAAAACGGTGAAGGAAAACATCGTGAGGAAACCGGCATGTCCTAGAACCAAAAATTCGAACACATGTGACATCTACCAACTCGCACTGGGCCCGCGTGCTGGACGGCCACTTCCCTCTCCTAGAGAGAAGGCATGAGCCCCAGCAGCATAGCATAGTCGGCCTTATGTTCCCACTGTTGGGACTCAGGCCTTCCTCTCTAGGAGAGGGAATGGGCAAATATTTTTTTTTCGAAATCTGTCCAGAATTGACCGAGAAATCGGTGAACATACATAAAAAAAAATACATTCAGTCGAACATAGAACCTCCTTCTTTTAAAAAAAATTGGTTACAATACTAAACATTTACTGCAGTCGCCATTCGTCATGCTAGTAGAGCAATTAAAGTCCAAAATCGGTTGAACGAACGGTAAAAATGGTTTGCTTAAATGTCTAAGATATAAAATTTGTGTATGGATTGTTATTAGGTTATTATTGTTTTTATTAAATGTATTTTTCTAGTTTGTAAGTTTCTACTGTACGCCTTGGAAATCGAATTGAAAATAAATAAATAAGTGTAAATAGCCTAAAAGACAGTGAACAAAAAAAAAACATATTCAATTGTTTCCCACAATTTCCATACAGCTAATACAGTTATTATTATTATTATAAATATGAAATATTGAATAAAATTAATATTGAAATGCTTTCGTGACAATATTATGGGAAATATTTCTAGTTTAGTATAATGACGACAAATTATATATGAAAACACTTTATATTATATAGCAGTAGGGTTGCCAGTAATGACATATGGCTCTGAAACGTGGTCGCTTACAATGAGCCTCATCAGAAAACTCAGTCACCCAAAAGGCAAAGGAAAGGGCTATGCTCGGAGTTTCCTTGCGTGATCGAATCAGGAATGAGGATATCCGCAGGAGAACCAAGGTCACCGACATAGCACGAAGAATCGCCAAACTTAAGTGGCAATGGGCAGGGCACATTGCTCGCAGAACGGATGGCCGTTGGGGCCGAAAGGTTCTGGAATGGCGACCACGTACCGGAAGACGTAGCGTTGGAAGGCCTCCTGCAAGGTGGACCGATGACCTGGTAACGGTTGCGGGAGTAAGATGGATGCGAGACGCACAGGACCGTTCATTGTGGCGACATTTGGGGGAGGCCTATGTCCAGCAGTGGACGTCTTTCGGCTGAAATGATGATAATGAGGGTTGCCATAAATGAAATATGGGTGTACCACTCCGCTCGCGTTTTTTTTTTTAGTTTGGACAATCATCTTATGACAAGTCCCGCTCTTGGGGAGTGTCAGACTTTTACCGACTAAAAACCAACTCCTGTTCCTTCTTTGCCTTCGTCCCAGGGCCCCGGGTTTCACTTTCACACTACCCATGGCCCCAGTAGGCTTCGACTCTAGATAAGACATTTGAATAAACTTTTTTACTGCCCGTTCAACCGATTTTGACTTTTATTGCGTTGATGGTATGAAAAATAATGGCTGCAGAAAATAGTTGGTATTGTAACCTTTTTGTTTACATTTAATGCCATCCTTATGCCTACGGAATAGAATTCAAAATCAGTTGAACGAACAGTAAAAAATAGTTGTTTTTAAAGCTAGAACTACATTAGACCGACGCACACGTGTAACACGCCTAATTTGTACGTAGAACGACGTCGCATGGCGTGGATCAAGTGTAGCTCTACAAGTCTAGTTTCCATGTAAAATGTATGGAGAGCGACGCGCCCAGGACCTGTACCATGACTTTTAAAGTAAGATTGTTTCATTCTGACTGGCCTGTTCGTCTAGTGGTTAGTGGCTCTGACTGCTATGCCGGAGGTCGTGGGTTCGATTCCCACCCAGGACAAATGTTTGTGTGATGAGCACGATCATTTGTTCTGTGTCTGGGTGTATTTTATCTATATATGTATGTTTATCAGTTGTCTAGTACCCATAACACAAGCTCTGCTTAGCTTGGGACTAGACGACGTTGTGTGATAGTTGTGTGAATATTATTATTATTCTTATTTCCAGTGTGGGTAAGAGATGGCGCTAGACAACCTGTATAGCTCTGTCTCTTACCCACACTGGAATAAGAATGAAACAATCTTAGTTTGAACGTCATGGTGACCCTGCAGATCGGCGTGTGCGCAGTGTAGTTCTAGCTTAAATTATCGTAAAAAGAGTATACATAGTAACATAGTAACACCCCATAGTGAAATGTCATGAATATTTTTATACAATTTGTCGAAATTATATTATTAATTCTTCGTACTTATACACGGTACTCATCAATTGTTATAAAATAGTGTTAGAATATTTAGCGACTACTTAAGATCTAATTTTATGTAGACCATTTTTTTTAAATATTTAATTTCGTTTTTGATCGTGTAATATATTGAAAAAAAAAATCCAATTTCGGTATTATATCATTTATGATTTCGAGATTATACAGTAGGTATTGTTGTATTATTTATTGTAAAAAAACGTATTGCGCCGACCCCAAATAAGATGGGACAAGGGCAGGAAGATGATGATGATGACAGTAGGTATTGTCAACTCATATATAAGGTGTTAAAAAATTAACTTTAAGAATTTCGAGGGGACATTGTACTCCACAACTTTTACTATTGGACCAAACCTGAAATCGCGAAAAAAAGTTCCCTACGTTTATGTTCGCATAACTCGTCAAAATGTATGGAACAGCTGATTTTTTTTCGCGATTTCAGGTTTGGTCCCATAATAAAAGTTGTTCATAATGAGGAGTACAATGTCCCCTCGAAATTCCTAAAGTTAATTTTTTAACACCTTATATACAATAAGCAGAGGTGGCCGAGAGGTAACGGCCCCATCTTACGAGTTGTCTGTCGCGGGTTCAAACCTAGCCAGGCGCATTAATTTTTCTATTAGTATTGTATTTAACAGCTGACCCGGTGAGCTCCTTACCGCCTAATATTAAGGATAACGCCATCTACTGGCATTACCAGAACAGCATAATTAATTTTATAATGACATTTTAATTAGAAATTGCGTTGTATTCGGATTTTTTTTCGTGATTTTTCTATTTTTTCTCAAAGTTTAAACCTTCCCTTTACTATCTCGAATATTTCAAGACCAAAATTAGCCAAATCGGTCCAGCCGTTTTTGAGTTTTAGCGAGACTAACGAACCGCTTATAATTTTTATATATACACAGATTACACGACCAAAAATCAGTTTACCCTTATTAAATGTATATCGTGATAATAATAATAATATAATAACAATTAATAACACAGCGTCACGACAGTCGTAATACAGTCGCAATTTTTAGCAATATAAAAAAGTGATAGTTTTTTGGACTTAGCTCGTCATATTCATAGTCTAGTATATTTTAGTTAATATACGCGTTTATTTTTGTATCATTTATGATACAAATACAAAAATCACTAAGTAAAGCATTAACATCTATTCGCGATTGTGAATTCGGCTTCAATATTGTTCGTTTAAGTTTACAAATTACTTAAAAACTATTGAACAATTATTTTTTTTCATTGAAAATGTCGATGTAGGTTCCCGAAATACGTTCACTTTTTTTTTAGGGTTCCGTACGCTAAGGGTAAAAACGGGACCCTATTACTAAGACTCCACTGTTCGTCTGTCTGTCACCAGGCTGTATTTCATGAACCGTGATAGATTGTATAGGTGTAATGGTACGATCTGAGTCGCACTTGGCCGTTTTTTTATGTTTAGTCATTTAAAAAAATAGGGATATGATTGTAAATGAAGATATCCGCAGGAGAACCAAGGTTACTGATATAGCCCGAAGAATCGCCATAGTGAAGCGACAGTGGGCAGGGCACATTGCTCGCAGAACTGATGGTAGATGGGAACGAAAGGTTCTGGAGTGGTGACTGCGTACCGGAAAGGCAGCGTTGAAAGACCTCCCGACAAGGTGGACTTTGCAATTTTTTTTTAGGTCGAAAATCGTGTCAGACTTTTGACTGACTAAACATACCAATGTTTTTTTTTTTATACGAACGTATTTTCGGGTTACTACGAAAATTATTACAATAAATCTCGTTGTCCGAGAATACAGTCATATAGATCAAAGAATGGCAAAGGCAGGCCACTTACTTAGAAATAATAATTACTATTGTATATTAATCGACATTGAGATATGCAAGGTACAGTTTTGAATCTGCAAAAAATTTCAGAAGACAATTTCAAATTCTCGACCTGAATCAATAATAATATGGGAAAAGTATACAGGGTGTATTTGACATCGACGTACACACGAATACCATGGATCCAATACATGATTCTGGACCCCCCCAGTGGTGGAATGTTTCGTTAGTTTTTTCCAATTTTTTTAAAAATCTACCTTTTTTCATTTAGTTCATTAAAACCCGAGCGAACGCCGGCGTTCGCTTGGTCATTGTCTTTCTATTGTGTCTCTAATTACGCTACTCAAAAGGTAAAACTGTATTTCACCACTGGTTGGTCCAGAATCATGTACTGGATCCGTGGTATTCGTTTGTGCGTCGGTGACGAAGACAACGTGTATATTTTTTTCAATTTTATTCTTGCTAACGGAAATCGGTAAAAGCGTTTCGTAGAGTAACCGGGCGGAGCCTCGTACAGACTATCGCATTCACGCACAGAGTGACATGACGCGCGATAATTCACAATGGATGACTTTTTTTTTTGAAGAGTTCTAAACCAAAATAACAAGTATTATTGATTATAGTGTCTTCAAGGCTAGAGTGAATAGGCTCTTAATAAACTAGTGCGCCTGACCATCAATGATTGCATCTCCGCTTACCATCAGGTGGGATCGCAGTCAAGCACTGGTTTATATGAATAAAAAAAAAAAAATATTATTGACCAGGTATTGTATTTTTTTATTATTTTTATGAGTTTTGTAACAACCTCTTGAAATTTTGTGCAGAATCATAATTGCATCTTGTATATTAGGAATTAATTACAAATGTTTATTATTTAAATAGTGATTTAACTTCAGTTAAAACCATACATTTTTCACTTGAAAAGAGTTAGGCCCACTGACCACGGACGCATAGCTTCAAAGACGCGTATTCTTTACTATACACGAAAGAACTTCATTAACAAAACAATTACAACATGACGGCAGGGTTTCATAGTTTTATATGTAAGGCCTGTCCACGGACGCCTAGTTTCATAGACGTATATTCGTCATTATCAGGGGTCGGAATTAGGTAGAGTAATTCATGTACTTGCATCGAAATGTTGATATTTATATGGATCTTCCAGGGATTTCTAGTGAAAAATCTCGTGTGGCAAAAAATATTACAAATAAATAATACTAAAAACCTCAGATATAGATAAGACAAATAAAACATACATAATTAACATACAAATTTTCTAAGTATTTTTTATTGAATAAGATCTCAGAGAGATCTTTTTCAATAAAAAATACATCAGTTCAATATCTCAGTTGTGAGGTGAGGTTAACAAATTTGACACTTGAAAAATTTTTTTTGCTATATTTCCGAGTGTCATAAAAAATATTAGCTTTGTAAAATTAACCTCGGGATTTGAGGCATATCCACTTTATTCTTTCGTTGTATGAAATCGGTGTAAGTACATGTTTAGCACAGTCGGCCTTATAATTTTCCCACTGTTGGGACTGAGGCCTCCTCTCTAAGAGGAGGGAAAGGGCAGTAATCCACCACGCGGGCCCAATGCGGGTTGGTGAATGTCACATGTCTTCGAATTTTTGGTTCTAGGACATGCCGGTTTCCTCACGATGTTTTCCTTCACCGTTTTGAGAGCAGTGGTGATGAAATAAATTACACAAAGTAATGCGCCTGGCTGGGTTTGAACCCGTAATACTCGGCCACCACTGCTAGTAAATGTTTAACTTTACATAATTCCGACCTCTGGTCACTATACGCTTGGTTTACGCCTGCGTGAAGCTTGTATAGAAAACTATGAAACTGCCGACGAATCTGTAACATCGTGTTCGCGTATCTTCATGACGCCTGCCATATTGCATGTCATACGTCAGGGAAATCGCAACTTTATTTTTGTAAAAATGGCGGGAACTTATTCGTCGCCCGATGGCATTGTCACAAATGATACGCTATGCTGCTCAAGCTGACTGGCGTATTTTTGAAGCGTATTTGAAGCTACGCGTCCATGGACTAAGTCTAAGCCAAACTTTTCATTAATACAATCGATGTGCAATTAACGATATCGTACAATTAACAACAAATCAATAGTAAATACAAAAATCGCTCTTCATGACACATAGAGCACTGACAAATTGTCACAAGTGAAGTGCAGTCGGCTGTACTGTACGCGTTCAGCGTAATTTATGCTACTCAAAATGAGTAGCCGAAATAACAATGCTGCAAAATGAGCTGAACTCATTTTGAGCGTAAAAAAAAGAACAAAAGTCGTTTTTTTTTTTTGTTTTTTCTTAAGGTATTTTTGTAGTATAATAATAATAATTGTGCCGACCCTCCTAGCTTCGGGTAAGTCGGAAACTAGTTCAGATGATATTGCAGCACCTGCAGTACCTGGGTCTGGCGCCTGCGCCACCGACAGGCGGAGTCACGGGTGCAAAGTAGGCGTGCACCTTTATGTTAGGGAGATGGTTCTGTGAACAAAAGAGGACTTGAAAAAACAGCTCATACACGTTAGCGACACTCATTTTTGTATTTCCTGCAGTACGGGGCGTTTAAGACCTCGTATCATAATGGCGGCACGAGGCTTATTAGACCCCGTAATTTTTAAGAAACCAAAAACTTTATTCATAAATTAAAATAAAACAAAATTTAATTTCTTCAGTGCGGTACGAGGTCAAAGTAACCCCGTATTAAATTATTATCTCTTTCCTAAACTAAATTGAAGTTAAGGCCTTCACACGGCACAGAAAACATATACGAGGCGTATTAGACATCGTTCCTCATCTGAACATGTTAAAATTAACAAAAAACGTTAATGTTTTTTTTTATTACAGATTTACGGACACAACTGTCAAATCAGAAATTACCATCAAAACACCATAGAGAATTTATCTTTATACACTACTATTTTTAATTAGTACTAAAAAAATGGAGCTCTATCCGTACCCATTACTGATCATATTTATGTAGTCAAAAGTAAAAACAAAACAAAATCGAAAAATTGTCCACGAAAACTTTTCATAGTAGAATCAATCATTCATAACAATTTCTACTAGAGAATACTACGCGCAGTGCTTTTCCATTTTGATCGTCATTTATTCATTCATAATCAACAGCCTGTACAATATTTCCATAAATTGAGTGACATTTTGGGATATAAACAAACGCTAATAACTTTGCTGTTTATGAATATTATTTATTGAGACTTTACTTAAATAATAACAAGACCTTTTCTAATAAGACCCTTAAGGGCATCAAACTAGACATACATTTTCACTGTTTTTCATACAACCGCTCTTATGTGATTATGACGTTAATACACATTTTTCATTAGATATTCTGGAAACACAGTATCTTGTGGATATTATCTAGGCTTCTATTGAAATCAATTTATAAATTTGTGTAAAACTAATCCAGTAAAGACCTCTGAAAATCTGTTATTTTGCATGAACTTTGACACTTCATAATTTACTCAAAAATTTAAAAAAGTAAAAAAAATATAACAATAGCCTTGCAAATTTAATCAAGATTCTGAATGACGACAATTTTTTTCAAAAACTTTTAATGGTTTAAAAAGAAAAAAACGTATTTCCTGGAACAAGTTTTGTAAAACATTCGAGTAAATCACGGAATTACCGAATGCTAAAAGAGTTTTCAGGCGTTATCTCTCTTTTTTCGCGTTGCCTCTTCATCAAACATTGCGTTGGATTGCGTTAGATGAAGTTATAAGCTTTTAAACCATGCTCGATGTTGACGATAGGCGAGTGGAAAAGGAGTGTTTGTATTAATTAAAAATTAGTGTTGTATATATTTAGCACCTCGTGTTGTATATATTTAGGGCCTCATCAGAAGGCTTACAGTCACCCAAAGGGCAATGGAAAGGTCTATGCTCGGAGTTTCCTTGCGTGATCGCATAAAGAATGAAGATATCCGCAGGGGAACCAAGGTCGCCGACATAGTCCGAAGAATCGCCAAACTAAAGTGGCAGTGGGCAGGGCACATTGCTCGTAGAACGGACGGTCGATGGGGCCGAAAGGTTCTAGAGTGGTGACCGCGCAACGGAAAACGCAGCGTTGGAAAGCCTCCCACAAGGTGGACCGACGACCTGGTGAGAGTCGCGGGAGTGCGGTGGATGCGAGACGCACAGGATCGGTCGTTGTGGAGGCGCGCGCGTGGAGGCCTATGTCCAACAGTGGACGTCTTTCGGCTGAAATGATGAATGAATGATGATGATGATATTTAGCACTTACCCTCAGTTTCCTGATAGCATTCCTGCTGACCATCTGGCAGTCGTAGAGTTCGATCAGCTGCAGGTTGTGGCAGGAGATCAGGTGCTCTAACGCGCCGTCCGTCACCAGCGGGCAGTTGTCTAGACCTGGAGACAAAATAATAATAATAATATAATATTCACACAACTATCACACAATGCCGTCTAGTCCCAAGCTAAGCAGAGCTTGTGTTATGAGTACTAGACAACTGAAAAACATACTTATATATTTCTAAGCACATATAACGACAAAAGCAAGTGGCGAACTCAAAAAAATGGACTGCCACAAGGTAGTGTTCTGGCTCCCTTGCTGTTTAACGTTTACACCAATGACCAACCGGTGACCCCTAACACAACCCGCTTTCTGTATGCAGACGACTTGGCATTAACTTGCCAAGCCACTGATTTTGATGAGATTGAGGCCAACCTTACCACCGCTCTTTCAGATCTTAGCCAGTATTATACTGCTAATGCGTTGAAACCAAATCCCTCAAAAACGCAGACGTGCGTCTTCCACCTACGTAACAGACAGGCGGGTCGAACGCTCAATATCTCGTGGCAGGGGGTGCCAATCACCCATAGCCCCAGTCCAAGATACCTCGGTATTACTTTGGACAGGTCCCTCAGTTACAAGAAGAACTGCGAGAACGTTAAGCACAAGGTACACTCAAGAAACAATTTGCTACGTCGCCTAACATCGACTAAATGGGGGGCGTCTCCCCAAGTTTTGCGAACAACTGCGATGGCGCTCTGCTTCTCCGCTGGTGAATATGCCTGTCCAGTATGGAGTCGCTCCGCCCACTCCAATTTAGTGGATACAGCACTTAATGAGACGTGCCGTATTGTTACTGGTTGCCTTAAACCGACTCCGGTACGAATGTTGTATCCACTAATCGGCATTGCACCCCCAGAAGTTCGGAGGGCTGTGGCTAGCCGCATAGAAAGGGCGAAACAACAAAACGACCCTCGTCATCCAATGCACAACTATACTACGGCCGTTTTAATTTGGCGGCCCTGAAGTTTGCGCAGAAGGCTGCGCACGAACGTTTTTTAGGAACAAAATGGTGGCATGAGGCGACGTGCGCGGGGCGGAGGTGTAAGCTAGAGATTGACTCTATGTAAACACAATCGACCCTTTATTCAATAAATATCGCAATCGATTTTTATCGATTTGGAATTTATTGATTTTTGTTTATATGACATATTGAACGAAATAGATTTACAAACATAGTAAATGTTGTCGTTAGTAAACGAGATTTCGACTTTAATAATAAAAAAACTAATAATATTTACATATTTTCTTGGTAAAGATATGATTTAGTTAAATATCAGTTAATTATAAACGACTACTACAATAACGACTGTTTGAGAATATTTTAAACCTCCTTATAAAATTTAATAAAATATATTTTTATAATTAGATTTCAATCGATTTGAAAAATAATCGATTAAACAACACCCTCAGACACGCATATTGGACATCCCTTTTTCTTTACTCCGTAAAACTTCGTGCATAATCGGCAATGCTCGGGACGCGGTAATGTGTCTCAGTCACACGTTAGCATTGGTGGCGTGTTCGTGTCGCTGTCTCTGTCTTGAGCACAGGCGGTGACAAAAGTTTTCGTTGGTTTTTATTAATACATTTTTAAGTTTTTTGTGTAGTGTTAGGTTTGTTTCTTTAATTCATAAGTTATTTTTGTAGCTTTCTGTCTGAAAGTGTTTTAATATTTATTTTATTTTTACTTGGTCCCTGTATTAGTAAAATTTTATTCGTATTTAGGTTTTAAAAAAATAACGTCAATAACAGTTTTTTTTACGACTGTACATGCGCTAAAGTTCGCAGAGCCTATGTTCACGGGCGCCAAGTTAGAACGGCCGTATTATACAGTTCAGTGCCCCTGAGACTTAAAAGTCGTAAAAGTTTTGTTGCAAGCGTGAGCCCATCTCAATGTAACAGCACCTCAGAGAGATGCGTCCTCTGGCGAGAGAAGTTTAAACCTCCCGATGATTTTGTCGAGCCGTCGGAGAGCCTCTCTCCTGGACACGAGTTGCCATGGCCCACTTGGAAAACTCTAAACAGACTCCGCACCGAAGTTGGGCGCAGCAAAGACAATCTCCACAGATGGGGGTTCTCGGACGGTTCCGATCTTCAGTGCTTGTGCGGCGTCTCTCCGCAGACCATGTCCCACCTTCGAACCTGCATCACGTGCCCTGTTACCTGTTCCCGTAGGGACCTAATGACAGCATCAGCGGACGGCACTGCCGTGGCCGAATACTGGGCCATGCAAGGAATTTGACTAGTTTTGCCATCGATACGCTAAGAAGAAGAACACATACATATAAAGATAAATTACACCCAGACACAGAACAAATGATCGTGCCACACACAAACATTTGTTCTGGTTGATAATCGAAACCACGACCTCCGGCATAGCAGTCAGGGCCACTAACTACTAGACCATCAGTAACACTTCAACACACTATGTTCACTTCGTGCTGTCCCGTGGCACCTGTCCGCAGAAGCGATGGAACACCACGCCCTGCGGCCAAGAACCCCGAACACTTTCACCAAGAACCCCGAATCCCGAACTCTTTTCTGCTCCTCACGCTGAAGGTCTTCCTTCACCACTCGCACCATGAACGCCTTGAAATTGACGTTTCGGTGCGACACCAACAGCTGTACCCTCAGTGCGAACTTCCTCTTTTGACGCACGTACCCCACGATGTCTTCCACCCTTGTGGCGTGATGCAGGCAGAAGATGTTCACTGGAGGATGGATGGTCAGCCTCCATCATCATCATCATCAACTTACCCAACACGGTGAGATGCTCAGCGGCGCACGGCGACATTGATAACTGCTTGATGCCGTAGTCTGTTATCAACTCACAGTGAGACAGCGTCTAGAACAATAGTAATATGATGTTATTTTAAGGCACATCTAAATGTATATATATGTGTATACGGGAAGTACCCTGAAAGTATCGAAATATACATTTTATGCGACATAAACGGCCGTATCTTTTGTTTTTCGTTAACTCAGAAGTTTGATTTTTTCACAGCTTCAAGGGACCTCAGACCTGAGTATATGGTTTAATTTCAACTCGATACCTCCACGCTTTCCCGAGATAAATGGTCTTGACAGACAGACAGACAGACGGACAACAAAGTGATCCTATAGTGGTTCCGTTTTTTTCTTTTGAGTTACGGAACCCTAATAATATAAAAAGGCATCGCTTTACATATCACACCCCTATATTAGATGTTATATACTTCATCTAGGGGTTTTTAGGTCGGAAATCATCTAATGACTGATAATGGTACGATTACATATGTATTTCATCATCGTCATCATCATTATCATTCTAAAGACGTCCACTGTTGGACATAGGCCTCCCTCAAGTGTCGCCATAGTGACCGGTCCAGTGCGTCTCGCATCTATCGGCTTCCCGCGACCCTCACAAGGTCATCGGCCCACTTTGTAAGAGTCCTTTCAACGCTGTGTCTTCCGGTACGTGGTCACCACTCCAGAACCATTCGTCCCCATCGACCATCAGTTCTGTGAGCAATGTGCCCTGCCCGCTGCTACTTGGCGATTCTTCGGGCTATGTCGGTAACCTTAGTTTTCTTGCGGTTTTTTTTTTTTTTTTTATTTCCACAACTATCACACAACGCCGTCTAGTCCCAAGCTAAGCAGAGCTTGTGTTATGAGTACTAGACAACTGATAAACATACTTATATATTTCTAAATACATACATATTATAGATAAATTACACCCAGACACAGAACAAATGATCGTGTTCATCACACAAACATTTGTTCTGGGTGGGAATCGAACCCACGACCTCCAGCATAGCAGTCAGGGCCACTAACCACTAGACCAACAGGCCAGTCATATGTATGTAACACTTACTAATTTCTCAAGCCGGGGACATCCCATGGACAGATGCGCGAGGGTGTTGTCGGTGATCAGGACGCACTCTTCGAGATCCATTCGTTCGATCATCTTGCAGCTCTGTTGGACAAAAAATATTTACTTTAGACTAACCGTGTTGAAAAAGATAACTGTAAAATTCATCTGTTATTTAATTATGATAATTATTATTTGCTAGTTAATGCGTTTTTAGACATATTTCGAATAGGTTGCCTAGCTAAATCTGGTGCCAATTATGTTAAACAATAAAGAGAAGTGAAACCTAGGCCATATCTTAAAAGACTGTATGATAAATCAATAGCAAAAAGAATTATGTCTATCAACGGTAACCAAACGAAGTTAGAGTTTATTTAGTATATTGCTATAGTTTGTTATCTGGAGTTATTTTTCTTAAATTAAAATACTGTATGTCGGTTATTTTAAGATTCCCATTGTTAAATATAGTTTTAGTTTCGGTTTTTATGTTGAGTACGAATTAAATAGTTTCAATCACTATCACAACACTAACGCGTATCTTTTCGATTCGTTTATCAGTTATTTTTTTTACTAGTTTTCGTGATGAAAAACTTAGAATATCAGACATACAGTATTTTTAATTAATAAAACGTCACGATGTCGGGGCTGTGCGCGGCGATGGCGGACCGGGAGGCGTCCGTGAGGCTCAGCTTGGATATTGCCTTGCTCTACTCACCCTGGCTAAAGCCTGGAAGCCAGCATCCGTGAGCTGGCTGCACTGCGCCAGCTCCAGCGTCACGATGTCGGGGCAGTGCGCGGCGATGGCGGACAGGGAGGCGTCCGTGAGGCGCGGGCAGCCGGACACGCACAGGCGCCGCATTGCGGGGCCCAGCTTGGATATTGACTCGTCTGTTAGTTGCTACAAAAAAAAAAAAAACAAGAAAATTGTCTTAAAAATATTTATTTAACCCTACAAAGGTCGTGTATACTCCATCTCAATTAGCTTTTCATTGCTCATAGGTGTCAGAAGAGTTGACGAGATGGAGTATTTGATCGTATAGGTGTGACCCTGCCCCCCTAGCCAAGTTACAACCGTTTCGTTTCGATTCTCTTATCGTTGATCGCCTCGAGTTGGCCACGCCTCCTATTTCTTTGTCCTGACCACGTGACTGAGCGTTGAGATGACGTCAATACAGGAATCGCAGGCGGGAACTCGAGGCGATCGACGAAAATCGAAACGAAACGGTTGTAACTTGGCTAGGGGGGCTGGTAGGATAAACATGAGAGTGTTTGTCAAATATATCCGACGTAGGCGGGCTAAAGGTTTCATCATCATCATCATCTTCCTGCCCTTGTCCCGTGTTATTTCTCGGGGTCGGCGCAACACGTTTTTTTTCTTCCACTCTGCCCTGTCACTCGTCATGCTATCACTAACTTCCTTTTCTTACATATCACTCTTCACACAATCCATCCATCTTTTCTTTGGTCTCCCTCTCCCTCTGCATGCATCCATCCACATGAATCAATGATGAGGCTAGTCAGAAGTCTAAATAATGATTGCATTATTTAGACTTCTGACTGGCATTGGCCAGGCAATTAATTTCAAGAGTACTCACATCGCACCCCTGTGTGTTGAGTCCAGATAAGTCTGGGCAGTATGTAGCGAGGGTCGACACGCAATTGTCATTCACGTTCTTACAACCTGCAAGTGAAAATTGTAAATCAAAACATACACTTTCATATGGGCAGCGTCATCAAATGGTCATTTTTTTTTCAATTTGTTTAAATACCTATTAAGTTATAATATTTAATAGTTAAGATGTATCATTTCAGCCGAAAGACGTCCACTGTTGGACATAGGCCTCCCCCAAGCGTCGCCACAATGAACGGTCCTGTGAGTCTCGCATCCATCGGGTTGCCGCAACCCTCACCTCAAGTTTGGTAATCTACTAATATAATGGCGTCATTATGACTTTACAATGGTTAACCACTTCTTACACTCCATTGAAAGAAATGGCATAAAATGGTAATCTCGTACATAATGACAAATTAATATTTGACGTATGCGGATAACTGCCAAAATTTTAACAATCCCTTTGATCAGTGACCTACCATTAGAACGTCATTGTGCTGTCATTGCTTTTAATTTGTTTCGAGACAGCTCGATATTGTCATTCTACCACAAGATCATTGACCGATCAGTGATCGACCATTATGAATGAATATAATAATACAAATGATTACGAACTTTTAGCAAAATGACAATGGAATCGTGTTGGAATGACGAATTTATAAAAATAGCAAACTTGAGCCCCTGGACGTTTACCGTACGGCCGGACGGTGAGCTAACCATTGCTCGTCGTCCGCAAACCCACGCCTACGGTGGCTGGAAATCAGAGTCGGGGTAGCGGCGGTTAGGGTGTGAGGATGTACGTTTCCTTAATCTTGCGACCGTCTCCCTCGCTAGCATTATTTCTTCGCACGACTATACCATTTTCGGTGAGGACCTGTGTCATGCGGAAGATGAGGACACCGCGCCGTGACGACTTCCCAGTCACTCCTCAAAGACAGGACTTACCGCCATAATTGTGGCGTGACACGAACGTTATGTGCTTAGTGGAAACTAAACTATATTTCCTTTTATTATTGTGAATGTGAGGACTATGTAGATTGTTTTTATTTTCTCTCTTCTTTTCAGTAATTTTAACGTATGTCTGGCAATTTGAGTATATACTGCGGCCTACCCAAGTGTCCTTACTTTGGTATTGTTCATCAAGTCGTTGAGCTTCTCAGAAGTCCTGAGTTGAGCGTTGCGAATACTGACAAATGCTTGCACTGACTGGACAGGTCCACTCAAATCTGTACGGTTCTTTCTTCAAAAGACCATCTGAGACACTAATCTGCATGGTTCTCATATGATTTGACCATTACATATTTAATGTATGGACTTTAAAAGAGACTGACCCCTGAGTTTGTTTCGGTGTTTCTTCTCAGGGTAGTCAGCTAGGAAACACCGGCCTCATCTAGTTTAAAATGACCAAAAAAAAAATTGACGTGTAAAAGTGTTTTTTTTTTTTAACCTATTTGCAAAATAAATATCATTTATCATCAAGCCAAAGTTAATATAACATCGTAATTGTTCGGCTAAGATCGGCAGAGCCGACCGTACACGAACGAGCGTTACAAGCCCGAGCGTGACGGGGTTCAGTCTGATTCAATGCCAACATACCTCTGCATATAAAAGTCTTGAGCCTGGGACAGGCGCGCGCTAACGCTTCGACGCCATTTTCTGTGATTGACTGACACCATGACACGTTCACGTGGGTGAGGAGCTGGAATATATATATTAAAGTTATTTATTTCCAACGAACTTCTGCCAGTAGAAAATTTTCTTAAAGGAATATACTGCCGGGATAAAAATTGCATCGAAATCCGTTCAGACATCCGAGCGTGAGGAAGTAACAAACATACATACATACACATACTCACAAATCTTCGCTATTATATTATTAGGGTGATAAATGAGGTACAAAAGATTTTTTTAGCACACGTTTCGCCATAAGTTGGCATGCAAATATTAAAATATTATTTATAGTGATAGTAAGTAAATTAATAATATTTTTAATATTAACATTAAATTTTCAAAATAAAATATTATTATATTTTTTAAGAAATTGTTACTTATCTATATTTATAAAAAAGAAACTGACTGACTGACATATCAACGCACAGCCGAAACTACTGGGAGTAGGAACATTGAAATTTTTGACAAGGTTTCCTTATATGACGTAGGCGAGCACTAAGAGAGGATTTTCCAAACTTCACCCCCTAAGGGGATGAAACGAGGGTCCAATGTTTGTATAGAGAAACCTACTTTCACGCGGGCGAAGCCGCTGGCAGAAGCTAGTATAGTAATAAAACATATAAGTACTTTTCACAAGTTTTACACATTTTTTTTTGCCATTATGTATTAAGTTTTATAAACTAACCACACAATTAAATAACAGGATATAATATATAATTTAAAATGCAGTATCCGGCCGAATAGCCACTAATATCCGGTATGCAGCCGGATAGGCCGGATACCGGATAGTTACCAGATATCCTTTTCACTTAACCATGTTTTTGGTGGGAAATTATCAAAAAGAAAGTTATACATGTTTTGTTTTTTAGAAATCTACAAGTATTTAATGTAGACGTGTTTAACTCTTTACTGAACCGACTCAATGTTCCGAAACATTTTAGTGTTCCGAAAGATTGGAACAGCAGTAATGTATTAAATGCATCATTTGGAACAATTGGAACACTGAAACACTCTTTAAGTGACCTGCAATCTTTATAAAATACAAATTAAAATGTAAATAAAACGTAAAATTTTAATGAACTGAACTAAAAACATCTGCTTTAAATTATTCTTAAATCAAAATTCAATTAAATAAAATTGTTAGTATATATGGCGCAACGTAACAGATCACAATTCATAACAGTCAGTGTCTGTGTTTGTATCTTTGGAGCCGTTGTTCCAAATGTTCCGTTTGTATCTTTTGAGCCGATATTCCAAATGTTCCGTTTGTATCTTGTGAGCCGATGATTCAATTGTTCCGTTTATATCTTTTGAGCCGATATTCCAAATGTTTTGTTTGTATCTTGTGAGTCAATGTTTCAGATGTTCTGTTTGTATCTTGTGAACCGATGTTCCAAATGATACATATCACTGTTTCGGAACATTTCAATTAATCCAAGTTCCAATCGCAAAGATAGCAGATTTTGCACACGTCTAATTTAAAGTGGTTTATATTACAATGTTTTAAATAGTAAGTATAGTATAGGTATGAATGTAGGTAGGTGGGCCGTACGGGTGGTAAGGGTGGTAGGTGTGGCGGAGTGGTGGGTGGGTATTAGTATCTTTTTTTAAATAGTAATGGTACAAATATTAACCTTACCGGACATCCATCTGACAACGCTTTGAGAGATATATCTGTAATGTTCGAGCAGGAATCCAGATTTATCCTGAAATAAAACAAATATACATAAATTATCTTCATTTTGTTACCCGACTGAGTCAGAAGGAGGGTTCTGTTTTTCGAGTTACTTTTTTGACACGCCCTAGTGCCTAAACTGCTCGATGCATGTTAGCATGAAAGGTATCGTTAGATTCAATTTTTTCTTTTTTTAGCATAGCATAGTCGGCCTTATAATGTTCCCACTGCTGGGACTCAGGCTTCCTCTCTAGGAGAGGGAATGGGCCGTAATCCACACCATGCGGGCCCAGTGCGTGTTGGTGGATGTCACATGTCTTCGAATTTTTGGTTCTAGGACATGCCGGTTTCCTCACGATGTTTTCCTTCACCGTTTTGAGAGCAGTGGTGATGAAATAAATTACACAAAGTAATGCGCCTGGCTGGGTTTGAACCCGCGACCTACAATTAGTAAGTCGGGGCCGTTACCACTCGGCCACCACTGTCTCTGTTTCTTTTTTTAATTCATATAAACTAGTGCTTGACTGCGATCCCACTTGATGGTAGGCAGTGATGAAATCGTTGGTTGGTAAGGAGTAGACTACGGGGTCTAACAAGCCCCTTACCACCATAATGATAGTTTTCCAACGAGGTCTTTAACGCCCCGTACCGAAAAAGGAAGGGAAATTATACAGAATTCATTGCCACAGTCAACTTGTTAATGTAGACTCACCTCTGCAACTTCTTGCATCGTCTCCCAAGCGCCTGGCATGAGTTGTCTGTGATCTTCCGGCATTTGTTCAAGTTCAGATCCTCGATGTTTGGACAGGACTGGAAAGAAACAAGAGAATATAAGAAAAAAGATATACGAGTTGGAGTACAAATGGAGAAATACCTCTTACAGTTTTCAAATTTTCTAAAAATACACAGCACTGGATTACACATAAAAATAATGAAGAACCTATATAGATGTAAGAATTGTTCTATCTATCAAAACAGCTAAATCGACTCTTTCTACTTGCAGGATCTACTAAATAATAAAAAAATCTAGAAATTAAGGATAGATTAGCTAATATCTCGCGGTGAAACTGTTGGCACATCTATTCAGGTACTTAATTATTTTATTTTTGTTAGCTTGGTTGCTTAAATTATTTTTGTGCATGCTGTGGTCTCCTGTAAGTGAAGACACCAACAAGATACCGGTACCACTAATTATAAGATACAGATATTGTGTACATCCTTTGTTGGAGATCCTAAACAAATAAATAAAAATAAAAAATAAAATTAGTTTTTGTGTGATCCAGTTTTTTTTTTGTGAGTAAATCATCTCCTGCTCTTGGGCGGAACGGGACAGGGTTATCAGGCTTTTACTGAATAAAAACCCACTCCTGTTCGTTCTTTGCCATTGTTCCAGAGCCCCTGGGTTCTCTTTCGCATCACCCATGGCCCCAGTAGGCTTCGTTCCTGCTGGGCCCCTACAGTTGCTGACATCTCGGCTCGACTTGGGCTCGGTCCGGACGGTTACCAGACCGTCGGACGGCGAGCTACCCATTGCTCGCCGTCCGCAAGCTCGCGCCTACGGTGGTCGGAAATCGGGATCGGAATCCCGGCGGCGGTTGGGGCGTGAGGATCGTTGCCTCACGCGATCGGCGCCTCCTTTATTAGCATTATTGCTTCGCAGGAGGCGACCGCCTGCCACTCCTCCTCGCTCCGGACCATGGCCTGTACCAAGGCTCGGCGCGAGAGATCGCCGCTGCCGATTGCCCCCACGAGGACAAAACGTTGCTCTGCCCAAGCAGGGCACACCTCTACCGTGTCCTCCGGGCGGTCCACACACCCGGGCGTTTCTTCCGCACGAAACCGGTGCAGGAACCTCCCGAACTTACGATGTCCGGTGAGGACTTGCGTCATGCGGAAGGTAAGAACGCCGTGAGGTCTTTCCAGCCACTCCTCAAAGGGGAAACTTACCGCCATAATTGTGGTGTGCCCAGCCCGCGTGATGGAATTAAAATATTCCAAGGGAATATAGTCCAGATATAAAAAGTGTCCAATGAACTATTTCAGGACTAGGTATACCCGTGTGCCAAATTTTGTCTAAATCCGTTCAGCCGTTCAAGCGTGAAGAAGTAACAAACACACAGACAAACTTTAGCTTCTATAATATTAGTAGGAGTCTCAAAAACTGACCTGTGCCAGCGACCTGATGGATCCATCTCCGATGCTCTCGCAGCCTCGAAGGGACAGCTCCCTGAGGAATCCACCGCATCTGTGAGATATGTTCTCTATCACTGGACCCTGAGGAGTAAAGAGAATTTTTGTTAGAGTTTTCTGTGCGATTTGGTATGTCTAAATCTAATGACCTGTTCACGACTTTGGCCTTAGCAGCGAGCGGCGCGACGAGCGGGGCGACATCGATACGCGGGCGCACGGCGCTATGAGTGGCGACTCGTGGCGTCCGAAAAACATTTTCATAAGTTTGATTTTACCGCTCGCCGCCCCGTGCTTAAATGATAAATGATATTTATTTTGTAAGTAGGTTTAAAAAAACACTTTTACACGTCAATTTTTTTTGTCATTTTAAACTAGATGAGGCCGGTGTTTCCTAGCTGACTACCCTGAGAAGAAACACCGAAACAAACTCAGGGGTATTAGCTTATTACTTAGCTACCGCTCACAGCGGCAAGGTCGTAAACGAGCCGTAATACTCTAATACAATAGCCGGAAATCACCAATCGGACAGTCGTGCGGACCAGCCAAAACACCCGTCTAGTCGGAGGATCCTTATACAGTCTAAACTCAAGTCCTGATACTGGTCGAAAAACATTGCAAGATTATTTTTTTGAGGTGGGAAGTCGTCAGATAAATCCTCACGCTTTGGCTGGAGCGAGAGGGAGTATTAGACATTTACTTGTTTAAAACCACCTTTTTTTCTAAGGTGGGAAATCATCTAATGACCTGTCTCGCTCTAGTGCGAAGCGCGAGGGAATGCCAGAATTTTACTGACTAGAACCACACCTATATCGCCCATTCCCCTTGCTCCGAACCATATGGCCTGTACCACGGCCCGGCGCGAGATGTCACCGCCACCGATCACCCTCACGAGGACACATCGGTGCTCCGCCCAAGCTGGGCACACCACCATATGGGCTAAAACCCACTTGTGTTCCATCAGTTACTCTTTGCGTTCTAGGTTGCTAAATTTGTGATAATTGAGTAGTCACATGACGCAAGATTTAAAATGGTTCTTATCTCATTTTAAGGAACATAGCAAAGAATACATAATGAGTAAACAGAGGGTCTTTCAATAGGGACTCTTGAACTTTGATAGCGCATATCTTAAGTGAAGCGACAGCTCTCAATTTGTCATGAACACATATTTAGTCGTGACATTTCACCATATAACGCTACAAAGTTCTAAATTGCGAAGAAATTGTTAACCTCACGTAGAGGCGATGTCGTGGCCAGATCACAGAAAATGATCACTTCATGATATGGCCAACTAAAACTGGCCAGATTATATAAACGTTAACATTATTTTTTTTGGTTTTTAGGTTACCATTGGACTTGTTTTAAATAAATGAGCATGGCAGTTGAGAGTTTGTCATGCTCACTCAAATATCTCACTGATGGTGGCGCGGGTGTTGGATCATTCGGTTCCCTTCAAAATGGTTGAGCTAAATGGTGCTAATATTCGCGTCATGTCCGTGAACGGGCTCTGTCAGTTGAGGCTGGTCATCTCTCAGCTGCCAGTTGCTATTTTAATATCTATATTTAGTTTTTATTTTTACTTTATTTGCATTGTTCTCACATGATAGTGAAAAGAAACATGTAACAGAGATATTTGTAATTACAAAACATGATTGAAAAGAGTGTCCATGAAGTTTCTTGCAAATTCTTCTCCATCTCTACGCATCAGATCTACGCTTTGGAATGTGAAATTAGCATCATTTTTTTTTCTGACTAACTGACTTCTTGACATTTCAAAAGCGCCTGTAAATAGTTTATCTACACTAATATTATAAAGAGGAAAACTTTGTTTGTTTGTAATGAATAGGCTCAAAAACTACTGGACCAATTTTAAAAATTCTTTCACCATTCGAAAGCTACATTATCCACGAGTAACATAGGCTATATTTTATTTTGGAAAAAAGTAGGGTTCCGTAAGATATTTGAGTTTTTCGGACACAAGGTGTAAAAAGTCAACCAGAAAAGTTACTTATTTTGCGTACGCTGCCTAAACTATAAAAGATAGAACCATAAAATGTTCTAATTAATTGTAGATCTTATAAATATCTACCAAAGTTTGTTAGAAGAAACCTACTTTCACGCGAGCGAAGCCGCTGGCAGAAGCTAGTTTGAAATAAAATGCATTTTGATATGATTTGATTTTTTATTAAAGTGATTTGAGTTTATCTCGAAAAATAAATGTTGTGCACACTTTCTTCTATGGACTTTTGTGTCTAATGCTAATAATAAAAGTGAATAGAGTATAATGTCATCGAAAATACTTTTAAATATTATAAAAATTCTGGTAATATCACTTAAACAGGTTGTTTAATTACTTTTCAAAGTTCGAGCGTTCTTAATGAAAAACCCTTCATTTAAATTGACTTTTAATTGTTGATAGTTTATATACCATTGTAGTAATAGATTGTTTGTGTCTCGACTGCGCAGAATTCGGAAAGCTGCGTGGTATCTTCTCGCCCAATTTACCACAGTGTCTCAAGACGAAAGTCTATGGCCAGTGCGTGTTGCCAGTGATGACATATGTTTCCAAAACGTGGTCACAATGGGCCTCCCATTGTGAGCGCATCAGAAGGCTCAAAGTCACCCAAAGGGCAATGGAAAGGGCTATGCTCGGAGTTTCCTTGCGTGATCGAATCAGAAATGAAGATATCCGCAGGAGAACCAAGTTTATCCACATAGGACGAAGAATTGAAGAATCGCCAAACTTAAGTGGCAATGGGCAGGGCACATTGCTCGCAGAACAGACGGCCGTTGGGGTCGAAAGGTTCTGGAGTGGTGACCGCGTACCGAAAGACGCAGTGTTGGAAGGCTCCCTACAAGATGGACCGATGACCTGGTGAAGGTTGCGGGAATCCGATGGATGCGAGACGCACAGGGCCCGTTGTGACGACATTTGGGGGAGGCCTATGTCCAGCAATGGACGTCTATCGGCTGAAATGATGATGATGATGAATAGTTTGTAGCTCTTATTTCGTAGCAATAGGGGCGATATTCTTCGTTCTAGTATGTCTACGTGCGTTCGACCGCTCAAAGTCAACGAGTTTATTTTTATAACATTTCAAAGCTCGCAAATGGAAATTCCTAAGAATTACATGTCATCCCAGGAATATGTGCGGTTTCTTAACGCGATCCACTTCACGACCTAAACTGAACTGTTAAAGGGATGAAGCTATACAACATTATATTTAGTTTATGCAAAACCTGAATATAGTTTGTTCAGAATCAGTAACTGAATCGATTCCAATAATTTTTAAACCATGTTATATATTTTCCCAAAAATATTTAAAAAAAGGTCACAAGTTGGACACCACCGACGCTAAGTACAACACAGGTCTCGGTAGGTCATAGCGGGCATTAGGCGCCAGCGCACAGCTGGGTGCGGGGGCAAAACCACCCGGGGGCAGTCACCCGCATTTGCCAGGTTTTTTTTTTGCATTACCACTAATATTGCGTTGGATTGATGAAGTAACAAGCTAACAATGGTCACGTCAATGTCACGGAGCAGTGGTGGCCGAGTGGTAACGGCCCCGACTTACGAGTTGTAGGTCGCGGGTTCAAACCCAACCAGGCGCATTACTTTGTGTAATTTATTTCATCACTATTGCTCTCGAAACGGTGAAGGAAAACATCGTGAGAAAACCGGCATGTCCTAGAACCAAAAATTCGAAGACATGTGACATCCACCAACCCGCACTGGGCCCGCGTGGTGGATTATGGCCCGTTCCCTCTCCTGGAGAGGAGGCCTGAGTCCCAACAGTGGGAACATTATAAGGCCGACTATGCTATGCTAATGCTCACGTTGACGATAGCGGTCTGTCTACCGTCAACGTGAGCATTGTAAGCTTGTATAGACAGATCGAGAAGGGCCCTCTTAAGAATTTTTTTTGAGTTCCTTACCTCGACATCCCTTTGAAACTCGAACAAGTCAATTCTCTGCCAGTTGGACCCGTCCAAAGCTAGGATGTTCCATAGCTTCGATACCTATGAAAAAAATAAATACAAACAGGTTTTATTTTGGTTTGCCAATCAAAATGGTCAATAATATTAGATTTCCGAGGTACGGGGTGTCAATATGAATCTTCTTGCCCTTCTCCCATTTTATTTGGGGTCGGCGCAACACGTTTTTTTCTTCCATTCTGTCCTGTCACTCGTCATGCTATCACTAACTCCCTTTTCTTTCATATCACTTTCTCTTCCTCTCCATCCATCCACATAACTCTTTTAGTAACATGCATTTCATTCCTCCTCTTCACATGGCTGTACCTAAACAAGATTCCCTTTCAACTTTTCAGTCACTAGCGCCACTTTTGAACTTCCCCTAATATTTTCATTTCTCACTTTATCCATTTTCGTCACACCACACATCCATCTTAACATTCTCATCTCCGCTACGTGCAATCTTTTTTCATCCGTCTTTTTCACAGCCAAACAACACAATGTCATCGGTAAAAGCCATACACCAGGGAGCCTCGTCCTGGATGTCCGACGTCAGAGCGTCCATTATCATCAGGAAAAGGTAAGGGCTGAGAGCCGACCCTTGATGTAAACCAACCGCCACATTGAAGCTGTCAGTGGTGCACTGCAGACCGAACTTGAATACTGCAGCGACTGTACATCGCTCGGATCAACTGCACATACATCCCAGGCACACCTTTCTCCTTAAGGGCCCACCAAAAAACCTCACGGGGTATCCGGTCGAATGCCTTTTCGAGGTCAACGAATACCGTGTGCAAGTTTTTATGCGCACCTCTGTATTTCTCGCACAGCTTGGCGTATAGCGAAAATGGCATCCGTTGTACCCCAACCCGGCATAAAACCGAATGGCGACAAGGCTAGAGTGAATAGGCTCTTAATAATCTAGTGCGCCTTACCATCAATGATTGCATCTCTGCTTACCATCAGGTGGGATCGCATTTAAGCACTGATTTATATCAATAAAAAAAGAATGGCCTAGAAATTGAAAAATTCACATTTGTACTTGGCCGGTTTCGAATCCGCAACCTCATGCATAAGAGGCGCCATCATCTTAGACCTGTGGAACTGAGGACTTCAATAACAGTGTTTTCCTTACCTGTGCACATCTGCACAGCGAGACGACGTCCAAGTAGGACAGTATCCGAAGCAGCAACTCCTTCGGGAGTTTCCTGTTTATATGGTAGTCATCTTCGCCCGAAAATCGAGCGATCTGAAACAGAACAGTCCCTATTTTATTAATGGATCTATCAAAACCTCATTAAGTAACGATATTATATTATTTATTTATTTAAACTTCATGTACAGTAGTGGTACATAGGCGGACTTAATGCAACAAGGCATTCTCTACCAGTCAACCTTTGGGTTAAAAAAGACAACACTGTGGTAGGTGTGCACAATATACAAATAACAGATCATCATCATCATTTCAGCCGAAAGACGTCCACTGCTGGACATAGGCCTCCCCCAAGTGTCGCCACAATGAACGGTCCTGTGCGTCTCGCATCCATCGTACTCCCGCAACCGTTACCAGGTCATCGGAATGGCGACCACGTACCGGAAGACGTAGCGTTGGAAGGCCTCCTGCAAGGTGGACCAATGACCTGGTAATAACAGATACTTCTTCTAAAATTATAAACTAATAAATATTATGAAAAATATCAAATCATTAAAAGAACTTAATAATAATTCTGACGAAGACCAAACTAAAGTTGAGAGGACTTCAAGTAGTAGTTCCGAAGGAAATTTTACTTTCAGTATTTTGATGTCAAGGGGAAGCACATTCCAGAGTTTTATGGTATGTTAAAGGAAATTGAACCTTCGACGTTGTCAGGGTAGCCAAAATTGCTGCCAAATTTTTGTATGATTAATAGTTTTAGCCTCTGAAATCGATAAAAAAAATGATGGGATTTTCAGCAAGTGATAGTTTTGATATGTTATGTTATAAGAACTAATATACGGCTGGTCTAGTTGTCAGTGGCCCTGACTGCTATGTCGGAGGTCGTGGGTTCGATTCCCACCCAGAGCAAATGTTTGTATGATGAGCACGAGCATTTGTTCTGTGTCTGGGATCTATAATAAGTATGTATTTAGAAATATTGTATGTTTATCAGTTGTTTAGTACTCACACCACAAGCTCTGCTTAATTTCGGACTGGATTGCGTTGTGTAAAAGTTGTGAAATATTACCTATTATTCTATTTATTTATTTTATATACATATTCATTACATTTTTAAATATTTCTTTAAAAAAACACATAAAAAAGAACATTTAAGGATATAAAAAATAATAGCCCACCGGCATCGGGAACAGGGTCCAAGCTAGCACGCTAGGTGGTCAGGGCTCCTGATAGAGGAATTTCCCAACAATGCGCGCCGTGTCCAGGAGTACTGCTTTCTAGATCAGGCCCTTGATCCAGCTGCATAACGAGAGCCCTTGGCTATTAAGCCATTGGCCGTCACGACTATCGGCACAATGATTATTCTATCCACTTCCCACATGTTGACAACCTTCGAGCAAACTCAAGATACTTAGTTGGCTTATCTTTCTCAGCTTTTACCTATTATTATTATTATTATCTGCCCCAAAAATGAGAATAATGTTCTTGAACTCCACGCGAACGAAGTCGCGGTTAGCAGCTGGTATATAAAAAAAAAAAATTGTAGCCTCTAATCGCAGATTAGAAAAGACGCGTGACTAGCGGGGTTACCATGACGTTCAAAGTAAGATTGTTTCAATCTTATTTCAGTGTGGGTAAGAGACAGAGCTATACAGGTTGTCTAGCGCCATCTCTTACCCACACTGGAAATAAGAATGAAACAATCTTACTTTAAACGTCATGGTACAGGTCCTTGTCGCTGCACATGTGTCTCGTAGAACACAAGTGCGCTAAGTGTGAGTAAGAGCGCGATATCATTCTTTGCTTTTCGCACACCTTTATTATTGGTTACAGGGGCCGCGCCTCCTGAGACCATGCGTTTTAGAAAATATCGCGTAACGATGTCATTACGCGATATTTTCTAAAACGCATGGTCATCATGGTCGGTAAAAGTTTAATTTTTGTTGCTACCAAAATGCATGTGTAGGGGATAGTGTGTATTTATTGTTTGTCTATGTGTTGGTAGCTCTGCGAACCGGCGACCCGCGTCCCAGTATTAAAAGACAGTAGATAGCATTTCTAATGACTTATTATTTAGATTTCTGTGCCTCTAATATAACTATGCCACTGCAGTGGAAATGTCTCGTCTCATAACGATAAAACAAGTATTGATCACAACGGTTGCATAATATAAGTATTCTGGCACACACAAACCAGGCCAGAGAACTTTAAACGCTATCCATTTGACGACCTAAACTGAACTGTTAAAGGGATGGAGATGTATAGGGTGTATAGCTCCATCCCTCTTTCTCGCTCTCACGCTTGATATTTTAACACATCATGGTAATGGTTGCTAAGTTTTAATCCCGAATGGTAGTGAGCGATTTATGTAATTAACTCCCGAGCGTTGCGAGGGATATATGTATAGCTCCATCCCTCTTTCTTGCTCTCACGCTTGACATTTTAACACATGATAATAATAATAATAAATCATTTAAGATACATACCTTACAGACTAACATAGAGTAATAGTAGATTATATGATTAGGGAATAAAGCAGTGTGTTTAAGTCGCGGGCGGCATGTTGAATTCTGAACGAAACGAAGGTTGCCAAGTTTTAATCCCGAACGGTAGTGAGGGATTTATTTAATTAACTCCCGAGCATTGCGAGGGATATATAGCTCCATCCCTCTTTCTTGCTCTCACGCTTGACATTTTATTACTTGGTAATTTCTATATCATGGTGGCCTATCGTCGTTTTTCCTAGAAAAAGTTTTTTATTTTATTTTTTGGATATTATACGCGCAATTACGTAATAATAATACACGCGAGGGGAATGTCCTTAACGTACTTTAAAAGTGTTCCAATCTGACTTCATGCCAACAGGACACTTCTTGATATAACTGAAGTGACATAACAATATTTTGTTACTTCTGAGTAATTTTTCTTTTTATTTATAGCGACTTAAATACTTTTCGCACTTAAAACCTGAATGGAATTCAGAATTATATATACGGGCGTCCTAAATACGTTTGAGCCATTTAGTTTTTCATAACATCGTAATTTTTTATTGCGTGCAAGTTTAAATTTTACATGCTTACATATTATTATGCATATAAAGACGGATGAAAAGATTGCATGTAGCGGAGATGAGAAAGTTAAGATAGATGTGTGGTGTGACGTGAATGGATAAAGTGAGAAATGAGTATATTAGGGCAAGTTTGAAAGTGGCGCCAGTGACTGAAAAGTTGAAAGGGAATCGGTTGTCTTGGTATGGTCATGTGAAGAGGAGGGATGAGACGCATGTTACTAAAAGAGTTATGAGTTTACATGTGGATGGATGGTGACGGAGAGGGAGACCAAACAAAAGATGGATGGATTGTGTGAAGAGTGATATGAAAGAAAAGGAAGTTAGTGATAACATGACGAGTGACGGGGCAGAGTGGAAGAAAAAACGTGTTGCTCGGCGCAACACGTTTTTTCCCCAAATAACAAGGGACAAGGGTAGGAAGATGATGATGACATATTATTATGCTTCCAAGATCTTATACATATCAAATGGGTCCCGGTAAAATCCTAGCAGTTTACCGGGACTTTGCTCTCATTATGAATCTGAGTTATTGGCCAATCTTTTCGTTTTTTTTTATTATTATTGATAAATGATTGATGCGGTCGACTGGTAGAAAATGCCTAAGGCATTAAGTCCGCCTTTGAACAGTGTTCATTACTAGTGCATAAAGTTTTAATAAATCTATATACATATATATGAATAGCTGTTCGTTAGTCTCGCTAAAACTCGAGAACGGCTGGACCGATTTGACTAATTTTGGTCTTGAAATATATGCAGTTGCTCATGTTTTTTTAATACTGTTTAGTACAATAAAATTGCAGTGAGCATGCCTAATGCCTATACCCAAAGGGCCACTAACTCAGCAACTCAGTTTGACGCTTTTTACTGAAAATTGTTTATTTGTCAACAATAATTAATCAGTGGAACTCACTGGAACAATTTGTGACCCACGGATGCCCCTCAAGTTGAAGGGTAAAATCTACAAGTCCGTGATAAGGCCTGTCATACTGTATGGATCAAAATGTTGGGCTGTGAAAAAGACGGATGAAAAAAGATTGCATGTAGCGGAGATGAGAATGTTAAGATGGATGTGTGGTGTGACGAGAATGGATAAAGTGAGAAATGAATATATTAGAGGAAGTTTGAAAGTGGCGCCAGTGACTGAAAAGTTGAAGGGGAATCGTTTGTCTTGGTATGGTCATGTAAAGAGGAGAGATGAAACACATGTTACTAAAAGAGTTATAAGTATACATGTGGATGGGTGGAGAGGGAGAGGGAGGCCAAAGAAAAGATGGATGGATTGTGTGAACAGTGATATGAAAGAAAAGGAAGTTAGTGATAGTATGACGGTTGACAGGATAGAATGGAAGAAAAAAACGTGTTGCGCCGACCCCAAATAAGATGGGACAAGGGCAGGAAGATGATGAATTAATCAGTAATAAATAAAAATAAGAATGATGATGATGGTTTTAATTCCTTTTTTTGTTTAATTAATTTTCTTTCTTACACAAAGTGTCTAATCCGAGAGGATTAAGACCCTAGAGATAGAGCCTTGGAGCCTAGAGATAGGCTTTCCCCAATTAGCTTGGAGTCAGCTTCCAGTCTACCTGGATACGGCTTAATACCCATGTTCAACATGGAGCAACTGCCTATCAGATCTTCACAACCCAGTCACTGGGCAACACAATACTCCTTGGATAGACTTGACATTATTGCACATGGCGTCTACATTTCTTATTTTATTCGGAAAAGGTTTCTTCAGAAATAAGCATCACCTTTAATTAATATAATAATTCACTACCTCGGCGGAGTTTGCCGAGATGGCTGACCCAATACATTTGCAAATACTGCAAAAATATTATTCACACACACAACTATCACACAACGCCGTCTAGTCCCAAGCTAAGCAGAGCTTGTGGTATGAGTACTAGACAACTGATAAACAAACTTAAATATTTCTAAATACATACATATTATAGATAATAATTTATCTATAATACAATTTATCTATTGGGTGTAATCACCCAGACACGGAACAAATGATTGTGCTCATCACACAAACATTTGTCTTGGGTGGGAATCGAACACACAATCTACGGCATAGCATGTTGATCTAGTGGTTAATGGCCGTCTGTCAGACCAACAGGCCAGGCACTTTGTACCTATTTTTCTGTTCTTTTCTGATCTGTTTATTTTATGTGTGTGAATTAATTGTTAAATTAATAATCATACAGTCATATTTGCCACCAAATGATGCTCAAAAACTAAATGGATATGGACATTGAAGTGGAACTGGAGGCGAGGAGGGCCATTCATAGGCTCAAAAGTATGGGGCATTTGACAAACTCTGGATACAAAATAAACCATACAAACACAAGACCGAACAGGGAACTTGACTGGATGATAGACATGGGATGTGACAAAATACATGCCATTCACAATCTCAAAAAGGAGTTTAAGATCTACATTCCGAGCAGGGAGGAATGGAAAGGTGGGATAAAACCCCACAAAGGGAATAACCAGGTATGGTACACGGATGGCTCTAAAATGAACACCGGTACAGGAGCGGGGGTGCATAGCGACAACTTCAACCTCAGCCTAAGCATGGGCAAACTGGCGACGGTGTTCCAAGCAGAGACCTATGCCATAATCGCATGCGCGCAGGAAATACTAGACAGTGGCACCGAAGGGGACACTATCTACATTTTAAGCGACAGCCAAGCAACACTCAAGGCACTCACGTCCAATAGAGTGGATTCTGGACTAGTACTGAACTGTATTAAAATACTATACCGGATAGGAAAGCGCAACCAGGTCAGATTGATCTGGGTGGCACCCAGATCAATCTGACCTGGTTGCGCCTGTCATACAGGAGCAGAAGGTAACGAAAAAGCCGACACTCTAGCAAGGAAAGGATCCGAGACACCCCTACACGGACCGGAACCCTTCATAGGACTCTCGCCAAGGGTCATCAACCAAGCATTGAAAAGGGCTGCGTTGGAGATACACAGCACACACTGGCGCAACACAACGGGCCAGAAACACGCAAAGCTATTTCTCAATGACATAGATAAGGCCTGGTCCCAAAAACTATTGAGGTACAGCAGATCACAGCTCCGAACAATTACAGGAGTCTTCACGGGGCACTATGCCACCAACAAACTGCTCCACAACATGGGACTAGCAAGCGACCCGACTTGCAGGTTCTGTGGAGATGCAGAGGAGAATATGCTACACTTACTGTGCGACTGTGCAGCACTAGGCTCCAAAATACTAGAGTATCTGGGCCAACCATATCCAAGACCAGAGGACTACAGACTCAGCCCCATCAAACCCATACTGGGACTCATGAAGAAGGTGCACGGAGGGCTAGGGGTTGAGTAAACAGGAGAGGAACAGCACAAAAGATCCAGAAGGGTCGAAGTGCCCTGGCCCAGGGCCAGCCCCACTACAAGATAAGATAAGCAGAGCTTGTTCTATGAGTACTAGACAATTGATATAAAAACTTAAATATTTCTAAATACATATATATTACAGATAATAATTTATCTATAATATGATTTATCTATTGGGCGTAATTACCCAGATACAGAACAAATGATTGTGCTCATCACACAAACATTTGTCTTGGGTGGGAATTGAACACACAATCTCCAGCATAGCATGTTGGTCTAGTGGTTAATGGCTGTCTGTCAGGGTCAGACCAACAGGCCAGGCACTTTGTACCTATTTTTCTGTTCTTTTCTGATCTGTTTATTTTATGTGTGCTTACTGATTGATGTGACTATATGATCATTAAATTAATAATCATATAGTCATATTTGCCACCAAATGATGCTCAAAAACTAAATGGATATGGATGAAAATTAAAAAGGATCTAGAGCTGGGACTATGCAATATTTTTGGAAGAGGTGCATTCAGGGTGCACCGGTAAGCCCTAGGAATGCACCACCTCTAGGATGCAAGAGAAACCGTTAGCCCAGGGGTTTCAATCGAATCCTTCACGGCTAGGAGGATAATTATGAAGCATGTGGTATCACTGGTAGCATGAGTCATGGCTAGCCCCAACAGGGTTTTGAAGACGATAGCTGATAGAGTGGACTGTCCATACATGGTTCACTGCTGTAATTAAGACGTGCCGTGTCGTAATATTATTTACTAACACTTAGTTACCTTTTGATTAGGTAATTAGAGACACAATAGAAAGACAATGACCGTGCGAACACCGAACGCCGGTGTTCATTCGGGGTTTAATAAATTAAGATTATTGTTACTAACACTATATGAGTTTTGCTTGAATTAAAGATTTATTATTATGTAGCTACCTAATGATTTTCACCATCTCAGACGCTAATCTGCATGGTTCTCATACGATTTGACTGTTACATGTTTGCTGTACGGACTTTAAAAGAGACTTGGAACTCAAGTTTGTTTCGGTGTTTCTTCTCAGGTTAGTCAGTTAGGAAACACCGGCCTCATCCGGTTTAAACAGACCATAAAATGTATGTGTAAAAGTGTTTTTAAAAACCTATTTGTAAAATAAATACCACTTATCATTAATAATGGAAGTGTATATTTATTTAAGAGAGCATTGCCTTATTTGTAAAGTCATATTGATCATTAAATCAATGTTTAGCTACTGTGAATACGAGAAAATATAATGTGTTGAGTCATTTGTCAGTAATATGCTTTATGTAGTAGCTAAAGAAACAAACAAGCATGGACTAAAATGTGGCATGAATGCATGATAACATCTTATCAGATAAGGATAGTTTAACAACAGTCTGGCGTCGTTTTTACTAAACAAAAACAAATTAAATGCGTGTTATTTTTACGTAAAAAGTCAATTTTCCCACTACATTTTTTTTTTAACGTAAACAAAAATACATTCTCTATGACGTTTTACGCATTTCTTTCGCCGTTAACCATCGACGAGCAAAGGCAATGCGGATAAATCCGAAAAAGTGTGCGCATCATTAAAAATACCTTTTTAAATTAACAAAACAATCATTATAACGGTTTATAAGCAATTCATGGGTTGAGTGGCCGCGCGCCTGAGGTCATTTACACTGACCTAACAAAGAAAAACATGAATACTGAGCACCGCGTGTGATTAAACAATAAAAACATACAAGTAGTAATCTCGACATGATAAAGAACTCATCCACAAGATTACGTAGAACGCATCTTTGTGTATTATTCAAAAATAGAATAGGTACATCTACCAAATATGTAAACATTTCAGTATTAGCAAGTATTTTGGGTTTAGAATGAAGTTTTATTTCCTGGGAACGTCGTAAAGGGCGTCAAGAACAAAGAAATGGACCCTTAGCACCCATGTCAGCTGTTTTTATCACAACGAAAACACAAACAATGACAGAATATTGATTCGTTCTTACCTCGAATTTATTCCTTCCGGAATAACTCATGCTCGGGTAAGGTGTTACCTTAGCCACAATGTATGATTTAAAACACTTATTTTAAACAATAACTTGTGCAAAGTGCACCACCAAACAAGTATGGAGGAAAAATTTATTTGATTTTTCGCAGACAGCGACAAAGCAGTCGTCCTTTATCAGCTGCAGACTGGGTTACCAGACTGACATAATTTGATTTCCCTACTTGTTATTTTGTCAGGGATGCCAGAAACTGCTCAATGTGTGCCCAACGTGGAAATAATTCAAAATTGGGTGGTATCGAAAATAATAATTATTAAATTGTAAAAGTGTATTTTAACTGTTAAGTGATACTTTAAAAAAATATTCTCTCATTTGTTTATAAAATATTTTGGTTTAGAGAATATTTTTGTTACAGTGATATTTCAATCTACTCGGACTGACTAGCAAATTCACAAGAAGCCAAATATGTAATGATTTATATTTTTAATCAACTAAATAAAATGAATTTAGTTGTTTATAGAGACAAATATTACACGTTATACGGGAAAACTTCTTACGCGGTAACCCTAACCGCGTTCCAAGTCTCTATTGACGTAATATGTAGCGTTAAAATTGTTCAGTCATTGCATTGAAATGATTGACATCTTACATCATGAACAACTGTCTTTATATGTCTCTGTCGCTCTTGATTGATATTTAATTACTCGTCTCTTTCTATGCTAAAAATACCGGTCAATATAAATAATTTACAGAAATTCCAGTTACTGGAACGGATTCGCAATAAATAAATTGGAATGTTTATGTTTTGTTACGAAACTCTCAAAATAAAATCGATTCCAGGACTTTTAGTTAATGACTACAGCTAACCCAGATGATCCTGAAACTATTTTACATATCCGATCGTCGTGATTTTTGGATAAATGTAGATTGTACCTTGATTGTACCTAATCCAAAATCATCATTATCATTTCAGTCGAAAGACGTCCACAGCTGGACATAGGCCTCCCCCAAGTGTCGCCACAATGAACGGTCCTGTGTGTTTCGCATCCATCGGACTCCCGCAACCGTTACCAAGTCATCGGTCCACCTTGTACGAGGCCTTCCAATGCTACGTCTTCCGGTACGAGGTCGCCATTCCAGAACCTTCCGGCCCCAGCACCAATCTGTTCTGCGAGCAATGTGCCCATTGCCACTTAAGTTTGGCGATTCTTCGTGCTATGCCGGTGACTTTGGTTCTCCTGCGGATATCCTCATTCCTTATTCAATTACGTAAGGAAACCTAAACGCAAAGGCCCTTTGGGTGACTTTGGGTAATCCAAAATAGTTCTTGAGGAATCTATAAAAATCTAGCTTTTTTTTACTTTGCAACTTGTGCATCTCTCTGTGTCTTATACAACTGCCAAGCATTATACTTAGCAGCCATATCAAAGGCTGGACGGATTAGGCACAATGTCCTGGATTTGGACATGGAATTTGCCAGTTCTTCTCCACAGGAAACGACCAATTGGAACCATGCACTAGCTTCTGACGTTTTATAAGTACCTAGGTACCTATAGGCCTTTTATGTCATCATATTCCTGCCCCGTGTTATTTTGGGGTCGGCGCAACACGTTTTTTTCTTCCACTCTGCCCTGTCACTCGTCATGCTATCACTAACTTCCTTTTCTTTCATATCACTCTTCACACAATCCACCCATCATTTCTTTGGTCTCCCTCTCCCTCTCCATCCATCCACATGTAAACTCATAACTCTTTTAGTAACATGCGTCTCATCCCTCCTCTTCACATGAACATACCAAGATAAACGATTCCCTTTAAACTTTTCAGACACTGGTTCTCACTTCATCCATTCTCGTCACACCACACATCCATCTTAAAATTCTGATCTCCGCTACATGCAATCTTTTTTCATCCGTCTTTTTCACAGCTCAACATTCTGATCCACACAGTATGACAGGCCTTATCACGGACTTGTAGATTTTACCCTTCAACTTGAGGGGCATCCGTCGGTCACAAGTTGTTCCCGTGACCTGTAGCCATTTCATCCATCCTGCGTTGATCCGATGTGTTACGTACCGGTCTACCTCACCATCCCCTTGCATGAGTGACCCGAGGTACCGAAAGTCGGAGCAAATCGGTATGGGCATTCCAGCGAGAGCTAAAGGCACTGGATTGGAGTGTAAACTACAATATTTTAAATCTTGAATCTTGACCTAAGTAGCTATAAAATGTGGGCGAATCTTTCGGATGTCATATGAGAATGAAAATGGTAGATGAGCCGTCCATCACCATTACATATTAAAGCAAAGCCTCAACTGCCAGCAAAAAAGCTGGTTATCCTCGCGAAGGTCAGACAGTACTTCACGCCGGAACAGCTGCTCAAACTTTATCAAGCACAAGTTCGATCGTGTGTGGAGTACTGCTCTCATCTTTGGGACGGATCTGCCCGATACCAGCTTGATGCACTTGAGGCAATTGAGAGGCATGCCAGGAGAATCATTGGCAATGATGCACTCGTTGAGTCGAGGCTCCAAATTCTTGAGCATCGACGCCGAGTTGCTAGCCTGTCGGTTTTCTACCGGTTGCATTTCGGGGAGTGTGCGTCGGAATTGCATAACCTAATATCGCCTAGCCCGTTCTGTCATCGGACCATCAGGCGTACGGCGATGCGCCACCGGTACATGGTGGACATCCCACCTATACGCACAAAACGTTTTGGAAACACATTCACTGTGCGTACAGCTAAGGAGTGGAATTCCTTGCCGGAATCTGTGTTTCCTGATAGCTACAACCCGGGAATCTTTAAGTCGAGAGTGAATAGGTTACTTCTAGGTAAGCGCGTTCCATCGTCGACCGCATCATCGCTTTCCATCAGGTGAGATAGCGGTCAAGCGCGAACCTATCAAGAATAATAAAAAAAAAACACCGGACCACCAGACGTACAGCGATGCGCCACCATACGCACAAAACGAGTTCGCAATAGGTACTTTCATTGTGCGTACAGCATAGGAGTGGAATTCCCTGCCAGAGTCTGTGTTTCCTAATAGCTACGACCTTCCCTAGGTCTTAAAGTTAACAGTGAATAAGTTACTTATAAGCATGGTCATGTAAAGAGGAGAGATGAAACGCATGTTACTAAAAGAGTTATGAATATACATGTGGATGGGTGGAGAGGGAGAGGAAGGCCAAAGAAAAGATAGATGGATTGTGTGAACAGTGATATGAAAGAAAAGAAAGTTAGTGATAGTATGACGGTTGACAGGATAGAATGGAAGAAAAATACGTGTTCCGCCGTCCCCAAATAAGATGGGACAAGGGCAGGAAGATGATGAAGTTACTTCTAGGCAAGCGCGCTCAATCATCTTTGTAGGAGGTAATCTCTGAAAGTAGGTACCTACTGGTCCAATTGCTAGATTTTTTCACCGAAAGCTGCTTAATTCCTGAGTGTCTCTGTCTAGGCTATATTTTACAACAATAATAATGTAACAATAAAAAAACTGGGCAAGTGCGATTCGGACTCGCGTCCTGAGGGTTCCGTAGAAACTCAACTATCTAAATTGGTAGCTCAATTCCGTAATGGAGTCTCGAAGATTTTTCCGAATCGCAGAAAAAAAACTTTTCTTGTGACAAAAAAAAAATTACTGTTTTCAGATTTATTCCTATACCTACCCGTGCTATGACACCTTGCTTCATGCCAAATTTCAGGATTCTGGGTTAACGGGAAGTACCGTATGAATTTTGATTCCCTTGAGAGTGTCGTAATATACGTTTTTAGCAACATAAATGACTGTATCTTTTTTTTCGTTAACTTGGAAGTTTAATTTTTTCACAGCTTCAAGGGACCGCAGACCTCAGTATATGGTTTATGGTTTTAATTTCAACACAATGGATCTTGACAGACAGACAGATGAACGGACAACAAAGTGATCATATTTATAAGGGTTCCGTTTTTCCTTTTGTAGTACGGAACCCTAAAAATAGCATATCTCGTACCTACTAAAGTATAGCAAACACAAGTAGGTAATCGAAATAAAATACAGTTTTGTATAAAAGTAAATTTATTAAAATATCTATGAACTTGCATAAAATATAAAATAAATATTAAACCTACTTATTTCGAATTTATTTTATTCGGTCGAGGCAATGCGGCAACCGCTCGATTAGACGTACAATACGGCCGACGTATCTTGGCGAGCCCGAACTTTGCGCAGATGGCTGCGCACGAACGTTTTTTTGGAACTAAATGGTGGCATGAGGCGACGTGCGCGGGGCGGAGGTCCAGGCTAGAGATTGACACTATGGAAACACAATCGACCTTTATTCAATCATTGTATGACCAGGGCCTCAAGTCTGCTATTACAATAGTGTCAGAATGGTCTATCATTGACTTCATAATTGTTGATTTTGACCAAGTTTGGTAATCTACTGTTATAATGGCGTCATTATGACTTTCCAATGGTCAACCACTAACACTCCATTGAAAAAAGTGTCATAGAATGGTAATCTCGTACATATTGACAAACGAATATCTGACGTATGCGGTAATCTGCTAAAATTTTAACAGTTCCTTTAATCAGTAACCTACCATTAGAACGTCATTGTGCAGTCATTGCTTTTAATTTGTTGCAAGACAGCTCGATATTGTCATTCTACCACAAGATCATTGACCGATCAATGATCGACCATTATGAATTATCAGATTACGAGCTTTTAGCAAAATGACAATGGGATCGTGTTGGAATGACGAATTTATAAAAATAGCAGACTTGGGCCCCAGCTGCTATGACTGACGTGACGTGCGCCACTAGTTCGAACACTTCGTATCCAGAATAGCGCTTTATTTGCTGTCATTTATTTCGTCACCATTGAAAGGCAAAACATGATGTGACCAAAGACTCGATGACAAGGTGACCGTCAGGATGGCTGGACCAGACGAAATATGTATATGAGACCATGTGCACTGTTTAATACCTATTTGCTACCTATAATGAAATATTTGATATCTTCGAAACTGAAAAAGAACTGTTGTAATGGGAAAACTATACGACTATTTGAAAATGTTTTTGGACCATACACTAGATTATAAAATTCCCAATAATATGTTGTTAATATCTTATCTAGAAATTAAACGCATTATTGTTATATTGTCCCTCGGAAATCATTGATTTTGATTTCTGCGTAGTTTTAACGGATGAATGCAAGAGCATAGCATAGTCGGCCTTATAATGTTCCCACTATTGGGACTCAGGCCTCCTCTCTAGGAGAGGGAATGGGCCGTAATCCACCACGCGGGCCCAGTGAGGGTTGGTTGATGTCACATGTCTTCGAATTTTTGGTTCTAGGACATGCCGGTTTCCTCACGATGTTTTCCTTCACCGTTTGGAGAGCAGTGGTGATGAAATAAATTACACAAAGTAATGCGCCTGGCTGGGTTTGAACCCGCGACTTGTAAGTCGGGGCCGTCACCACTCGGCCACCACTGCTCTTCAATGCAAGAACATCACATTCATTTCATTCATTCATTTGCATTATTTGAAATCTTTGGAACCTTTCAATGAATCCTCAAATATATTCACACTTATTATATTCCTAAGAATAAACGCAGGATATATGAAGGTAAATAATTTAATTTGGATATCCAGAAACAAAAAAAAAAGCGCCTGATTTAATGTTGTTAGCAAATTATGCTGAGAAGAAACGACGTAACTATTTGATGCACAAGTATTTTATTGGCTTTTTTACACCATCTGCTCGATGACGCCCTTTTGAATGTCATACAACCCTTACCTAAAGTACGTCATGCTGTCATACAATTTGTTTCATTAAATTAGCTTATAATTATCTCACAGAAGGTGTAAAAAGAAGAGTAATCAACACGAGGATAAAGCTGTCTTTGTTTTGGGCGTTTGAATTCCTCACTTCACTCAGGTTTCTATATTAACTCCCTCGCAGTGCTCGGGATTTAATTACATAGATCTCTCACTACGTTCGGGATTACAACTTAGCAACCTTCGTTCCGGTCGTAAATCAACGCAGCGACACTGCTTTATTCCCTAGCCACATGCATACATGCATGCATTATTAATAACTTTTTATAGGAGCTTCTGAAACAACTATATTAACATATATATTTTTCGGTAGCAAAAAGGTACTAAATTTATAGTGTCTTTGACATCGATGCACAAATGAATACCATTTATCCAGTACATGATTCTGGACCCCCCAATGGTGGGATTTTTTGTCGGCTTTTTCCAATTATTTTTTTAAATCTACCTTTCTAGTTTAAACTGTATAAAATCATTATTCTAACATTTTTAGTGAAAAAAAAAACGGTCGAAGCCGCTGGCAGAAACTAGTACTCTCATATACATACTTTGTCTGGCCCAGCCATCCAGACGGTCATGATGACTTACTATATTATACGTTAGTATTTCTTCGAAGACATGTCTTCGAGTTCCTGGACAGGCGGATTCCTCACGACATATAATAATAGTATAATATTCCACAACTACCACACAACGCCGTCTAGTCCCAAGCTAAGCAGAGCTTGTGTTATGAGTACTAGACAACTGATAAACATACTTATGTATTTCCTTACACCCAGTCACAGAACAAATGATCGCGCTCATCACACAAACATTTGTCCTGGGTGGGAATCGAACCCACGACCTCCGGCATAGCAAATAGGCCAGTCATGGTGGAAAAATTACTCAAATTAAAGTGCCTTGCCTGAGTTTGAACCCACGACGAACAACTCGCAAGTCACCTCTGGGTCACCACTGTTTTTTTTTTAATGCTATAAACCAGTGCTTTACTGTGATCCGACCTGATGGTAAGCAGTGATGCAATCGTTGATGGTGAGGCGCACTAGTTTATTAAGTGCTATTGACTCTTAGCCTTGAAGACACTGGACACCTAGTACTGGTACTGGTGGACACTGATGCTTTAAGAGTAGATCTAAATTATGACTCAGGCTCTGAAGGGATCAGGGAGGGGCTCCTTGACCTGATCAAATGGATAGTAAGGGTGAGTCTGCCAAAACGAAGGCTCAGTGTACCGAGTGTTGGAATTGAATTTATTGATCTTTTCGATTTCATCTTTTTCCAACTTGAAGTCGAATATGCTGATGTTTTCAAGTAGTCTCTTTGGGTTTACGGTCTTTGGGATTGGTATTACGTTTCTGTCAACCTGGAAACAGAAAAACATTGTTTTAATAATAATTGTTCCCTCATGACGAGAACCTTGTGAAAGCTGAGAAGGATAAACAAACTAAATATTTTGACTTGGCTCGCGAGGTTGTCGACATGTGGGAAGTGGACACAGCAGTCATTGTGCCGATAGTCGTGACGGGCAATGGCTTAATTGCCAAGAGCCTCGACCAACATCTTAGGAGGCTCTCGTTAGGCAGCTGGATCAAGGGCTTGATTCAGATAGCAGTACTTCTGGACACGGCGCGTATTGTTCGGAGATTCCTCTCTCAGGAGCCCTGACCACCGTTAGCTTGGACTCTGTTCCCGATGCCGGTGGGCTACTATTTTTTATATTTTTAAATGTTTTTTTTATGAGTTTTGTTTTAAAAAAATATTTAAAAATGTAACATATATGTATATTGAACAAATAAAATAAATAATAATAAAAAAAGCTTCGCCGACCATCCGTCGAAGGTGTCGTTGCGCGGTTGGATCAAGGGCCTGATACAGAAGGCAGTACCTACTCCTCGATACGGCTCGCATTGTGAGGAGGTTCCTGTCTCTGGAGCCCTAACCACCGGCAGCTTGGACCGTTTCCGACACCGGCGGACAACTATTTTTTATATTTTTAAATGTTTTTTTTTAATATTTAAAAATATATAATATATTATATGTATTCTAGCTGACTCGGCAAACGTTGTTTTGCTATGTATATAATTTTTTTTTTAACAAAAATTTAAAAAAAATATTTAGTGGTGGATTACCCTTAACATTTAGGGGGATAAAAAATAGATGTTGTCCGATTCTCAGACCTACCCAATATGCACACAAAATTTCATGAGAATCGGGAAAGCCGTTTCGGAGGAGTTTAACCACAAACACCGCGACACGAGAATTTTATACATTAGATAAAAATAAATAAATAGAATAATAATAATATTCCACAACTATCACACAACGCCGTCTAGTCCATAGCTAAGCAGAGCTTTGGTATGAGTACTAGACGACAGATAAACATACTTATATGTTTCGAAATACATACATAAAGTTAATTTACACCCAGACACAGAACCAATGATCATGCTCATCACACAAACTTTGTTCTAGGTGGAAATCGAACCCACGACCTCCGTCATAGCAGTCAGGGTCACTGACAACTAGACCAACAGGCCAGTCAAGAATAAATATGAGACATCATCATCATTTTAGCCGAAGGAAGTCCGCTGTTAGACAGGCCTCCCCCAAGTGTCGCCACAATGACCAATTCTGTTCGTCTCGCATCCATCGCATTCTCGCAATTCTCACTAGATCATTGGTCTACCTTGTGAACCACTAGAACCTTACGACCCCACCGATTATTCATTTTAATAGCAAAGTGCCCTGCCCACTGCCTTTTAAGTTACATAATATCAAATAAATGTTGTGAGGCTCTTATACGTGTTTTACTTAAGGAAATTGATGTAAATTGACTACCCTTATCTCAGAAACTACAGAGTCTAAAATTCCTTCCCCATGAATCACTATCTGTTGATGAAAACTGTTTGAAAATCCTTTCAGTATTTTTCAGTTGTTCGCGTTTATAGACAGAAGCAGTGGAAGGACTATGTTTTATAATAAGTAAGGATGTGCCAAAACGCTTTTATGACACACGGCAAAGCCATAGATATTTTTCAATACATTTACTCGAAAAACCGCTCTTGTCGCTACCAGTTTTAGGCACGCAACTTACTGTTTTTCACACTAGTGCGGAAAAGTGCACGTGCTCGCTTCTACCACAATTTTATTACATTTATCGTATCAGGCTGGGCGAACGTCAACGTCGTTATTTATGTCTTCGTAAGTGTATTGAAAAACGTCGTTTGATACACGTGGAAAGTCACTGCGGCTCTCGGCTCCAAACACCCTCGCCTACTGATCGGGCGAATGCCGCCTAGATCGCATTGACAAAAGTTTGCATCAAAATGTTCTATTCCATGGGTCTTTATTTTGTTATTTTACAATTAAAGTATTTCAGTTTAACTTACCAGCCACCTTAACACGACCTGAGCAGGAGTCTTCCCATACTTCAGAGCTATTTCCACCAGCACGGGGTCATCCATCTTGGGTCCTTGGAACTGCTTGCCGAACCGCTCGACTAGAGAGCCGAAGGGACTGTAGCCCATGACTATCATGTTCTCAGACCTGGCAAAGTTTATCAACTCTTCTTGGATAATTTGAGGGTGGACCTGGAGAGAGATATCTTCAGTTAGGGCGTGGAGAAAATTAGCTAGACTATATTATTTAGAGTTTAGAAGGCAAAGCTCGGGTGTAGGACGACGAGCAATGGGTAGCTTGCCGCCCAACCATCCGGAAAAGACCAAAACCGAGTTAAAGTTGCTTTTGGTTGATCCACATGCGCCAAAATATCAACCAGATATAGGTAGTTACCTCAATCTGCAGAGCCACAGGTCTTACGCTCCCTTCTTCGAGGAGCCTCTGCAGCTGCTCCTCGTTGAAGTTAGAGACGCCTATGGACTTGACCAGACCAAGTTTTTGCATATCTTCCATCCCGCGCCAAGTTTCCATGAAGTCTTCGTTTGAGAAGGAGTAGTCAGCCTGAAATGGTAAGAGAACACGATGGCTAAGCTTTTTAAGAATTTTCATTACCATTATTCAGCTGAAAGATTCTCAGGGTTAAAAGAAGTGGCAGCGATCCCTCGCGCCGTGCCTTGGTACAGGCCATGGTCCGGGGCGAGGAGTGGCAGGCGGACGCCTCCTTCTGCGAAGCAGTAATGCTAGCAAAGGAGGCGGCCGATCGCGCGAGGCAACGGTCCTCACGACCCAACCGCCGCCGGAATTCCGATCCTGATTTCCGGTCAGAGTCGAACGTAGGCCTACCGAGAATCACCACAACAGTTGGACTTCAGCTTTCCCCGATTTACCAGGAAGACGGTCCACCTTTTAGTCCTGCCTACAATGTGCCTCTAAGTTCGGGTATATATCATTATTTTTATTTATATATATTATATATATATAATTGCATGACTTAATTACCATCGAACAACCCGCCGTACGGCAACTATCTATCTACCCCTGCCCCCTTAGCCAAGTTACAATCGTTTCGTTCGCGCCGAACGCCACGAGTAGGATACGCCTCCGATTTCTTTGTTCTGAACACGTGACTGAGCGTTGAGATGACGTCAGAACAAAGGAATTGGAGGCGTGGCCTACTCGAGGCATTCGGCGCGAACGATACTATTGTAACTTGACTAGGGGGGCTGCATTGCTGTACATGCCATAGGGTTTTTTTTTACTGGGTAGGAAAATCATCTTATGACAATTCGCGCTCTTGGGCGGAGCGGGAGATAGTGTCAGACTTTTACTGACTAAAAACTCACTCCTGTTCCTTCGTTGCCTTCGTCCCAGGGCCTCGGGTTTCGCTTTCACATTACCCGTGGCCCCAGTAGGCTTCAATCTTGCTGGGCCACCCATTGCTCGCCGTTCGCAAGCCCGCGCCTACTGTACAGGCCACAGAGTTACATTAAACTCGACTTTAACGATCACTTGTTTTGAAAGCGAATGTGTCCCACCCGTTGGTTATTCTTGGGTCTACCTCGGTTAAGTCAATAGCTGATATAATTCTCGGACTACCAGTCTGTTAGCAAAAGTAAACTTTCATGCACTAGCACAGACAGCATTATCATTTAAGTAAGTACCTTACAAAAGGTGATGACCAGCTGAAGACACCATCTCTGAGCTTACGTAAATCTAAATATTTTTTTTAATTGATTTAAACTAGTGCTTGACTGCGATCCCACCTGATGGTAAGCAGTGATACAATCGTTGATGAAACCTCCTCTTAAAGCATACTCACATTAAGACCCATAGGCCAGTGCATAAGATACAGGTCTATGTAGTCGAGTCCTGACTTGTCCAGTGCATCCCACAAGGCAGATCCTACATCTTCTCTTTTGTGGTGAGTGTTCCAGAGCTAAAAACAGAAATAGCAGTAATTAAAACTCCAGAACATGTAGTACTTGAAGTACCTTCAAGTCTTGCACATTGTGGTCATAAGGAAACGTTCCCAGAAGGCTGGTAGCATTACCACGTTAAATGGTAAAGCTGTCTTTGGCAAAAAAACGAGCTGGTCACGAAAAAATAGTCCAGGTTGAAGCTAGCAGAAAACCAGTAGAAGCTGCCATCATAAATACAACGCTGAAGTCTCATAATATGCATGTAAGTAGTTATGCCCAGGGCCTAATCAATTACAACATTTATCGTTCTTTGATGACACCTTTTTAAAAGATAGCAGTCTTTGTCGTTTGCATCGGATACACACACATACATATCTAGACGACTTCAAGCGAGACTAAAAACGAAATGTACTCAGAAAGTGAACAGTACCGCAGATCTAAGAAGTTTCCATAACATAGATGCTTTTAAATTTATCTAACGATGGTTTTGCTAAAAGAATCAATAACATGCGAGAGCGAGCGAAGCGAGCTCGATAACATGAACACAGCGCCTCGCATATGTTACATTTTCTGACAAAGCAAAAGAAACTGCCAGTTCTGAAATGTACCACGGATCAAAAATTCAAGAGAAGGGCGTGACAGACTTTTATTGACTAAAACTACACCAATGTCCCTTCTTTGACTCGCGTTCCAGGACCCCGGGGTTCCCTTTCAGATTACCCACTGCCCTTGTAGGTTTCGACTCTGCTGGGCTCCTAAAATGCATCTGTTACCTTTTTTTATGGTGGGATATCATATAATAACTTCTCTCCACTCTTTGGCGGAGCGTTAGGGCGTGTTAGATTTTTATTGACTAATACCCACTCCTGTTCCTTCTTTGCCTTTGTTCTAGGGCCCCAGAGTTTACTTTCACTTGACCTATGGCCTCAGTAGGCTTTGACCCTGCTGGGCCCCTACGGTTTACTGACATCTTTTTGAGGCGCGCTTGGAACACTACGCGCTGTCGAACTCGAGCGCGGTCCGTATGGTTAATGGATGGCCGGACGGTGAGCAACCCGTTACTCGTCTTCTACCTCTCACCTTAGTAGTGACAAAGATATCCTCCCTCGTAACAACTCCCTCGGCAATCTTCATGTCAATAGCTTCTCCTATCTCGTCCTCTGTATTATAAATGGAGGCTGTATCGAAGTGCCTGTAACCGATGTCGATGGCCTCGAGCACCAGGTCCCTGTGTTGTTTGTCCTTTGAACTGACCACACCATTCTGAAAAAAAGAAACCTTAAGTATATAGTACAGGGTACATTGCGCGCAGAACAGATGGTCGATGAGGCCGAAAGGTTCTCGAGTGGCGACCACATACCAGAAGATGCAGCGTTGGAAGGCCTTCCACAAGGTGGACCGATGACCTGGTGAGGGTCACGGGAATCCGATGGATGTAAGACGCACAGGACCAGACGTTATGCCGACGCTTGGGGAAGGCCTATTTCCAACATTGGACTCTTTCGATTGAAATGATTTATTTATTTGTTTAAATAAATAAATAAAAATAAAAATAAAAAAAAATAAAAAAGCCTTTTATTTCCAAAATACATTAAAAATGACAATTTACAATAAAATCAATTCACAGGATGTTCACGATTTCATAAGTGATGATCATTGATATTACATAATCAATAATTTAGTAATAATAATAAATAATTATTTATAATAATAACAATTAATGATAATAAAAATTGACAATTGATCATTAATAACAGTAGATAATTAATAATAATAGGTAATTAATATTTGATTCATAATAATAATAATAATTGATGACTATAATTAATCATATACAATTAACAAATTGATATTTATTGTTATAATTTTATTTATAGATTGCTCTAGGAACCCCTCTCAGGTGAAGGCCTCTTCCAAGGATTTCCATCTCTCACGATCTTGGGCTATCTGTTGCCATTGCGGTCCAGCTATTTTCCTGATGTCATCTTCCCAGCGTGCGTAGGGTCTACCTTTATGACGTTTGCCTAAAGGTCCCCGCCACGATGTTACTGTTTTTGCCCATCGGTTGCCCTTAAGTCGCACCACATGTCCGACCCATTTCCACTTTAATTTTTGAGCTTGGTTTAGAGCGTCAATTGTTTTTGTTTTTGCTCTTATATTTGCGTGTCTTACTTTGTGCACTCTTTTAATGTTCAACATACTACGCTCCATACCTCTTTGACATGTAACTATTTTGTTTTTTGTTCTATTGGTAAACTTCCAGGTTTGGCAAGCATATGTTAAACATGGGATAAGACAATAGTCCATAACTTTCTTTTTTAGCTTTATGGGCATATTGCTTTTAAATACTTCTTTGAAGCTCCAGTATTTTGACCATGCGTTTTTGACTCTTCTCTCCACTTCCAACTCATTACTGTCTCTATTAAAACCAATTTGTTTCCCTAAGTACGTATATTGATCAACATATTCCAATGTTTCACAACCTATTTTTATGTCTGTTTTAACGTGATTGGACATAGTTTTGGTTTTAGAGATGTTCATTTCGAGTCCTACTGTTCTGCTTTGTGAAGAGCTTCAATCATGTGTTGGAGTTGAGAGCTCGATTCGGAAAACAAAACCAGGTCGTCTGCAAATCTGAGGTGACTGAGGTATTTTCCTTTGATATATAACCCTTTATTTTTCCAGTCTAGTTTATGTATTATGGATTCTAGTATTGCAATAAAGATTTTGGGGGACAAAGGGTCCCCTTGCCGTACACCTCTTTGAACAGGAAAGCTTGGGCCAATGGTTTCTAGTTTAACTCTACTAGTACATCCGCTGTATATATTTGTTAGGATCTTTATGTATTCTTCTTCAACATTCTGAGCTTTCAAGGTTTCCCATATGCTTTCATGTGAAACCGTATCAAAAGCTTTTTGATAATCAATGAAAGCTATGTATAATGTTCTTTGATATTCCTGATATTTTTCAATTATCAACTCCAAGGTATGTATGTGGTCTACAGTTGAGAACCCCTTCCTAAAACCAGCTTGTTCGATAGGTTGTTTTTGTTCTAATTTTATGCTTATTCTGTGGTTTATTATTGAAGCGAAGAGTTTATATATAGTTGGTAGTAGACTTATGGGCCTGTAGTTCCCTATGTCTTTAGGATCACCTTTTTTGTAGATCAAAGTAATGTTGGATTCAGACCACTGAGAAGGAGTTTCGAACGTTTCTAAGATCATGTTAAACAATTTCGCTAACGGGGCAGCTAGAATGAAATGGGCTGTCTTTAAGGCATCATTAGTAATCTTATCTGACCCTGTGCTTTTGTCGGATTTTAGCTTGTTTATTATTTCTATTACTTCTCCAAACTCTATCGGTTTTATGCAAGGTTGTGTAGATGAATGTGTTACAGAGGTGTCATATCTAAGGTTGGGCTTACTTGCGGTGCCATATAGGTTTTTGTAGAAATCTGTGGCAATATTTATAATATCATTACGACTATAAGTAATTTTATCCGCAACTTTCAACCCTTCAATCCATGTTTTCTTAGCTCGCAATTCTTTAAACCCTTTTTTCAAGCTTCCATTTTTTTCTAGATGTTTCTGTATGATTTCTGCTCTGTGTTTCTTGTAGTCGGTTTTTATGTATTTGCTTATCAGTTTGTATAGAGCTTTAAGTTCGTTTTTCAGTGATCGGGTTTTATTGCTGGTTTTCTGTAACTCTTGTCTTCTTTTCATGAGGTTTATTGTGCGTTCTGATAGTACGTTTCGGTTTTTTGTTTGTTGGCTTGTGTCTCGTGCTCTGCGTAAACTAATTTGGATAGAGTTTATTAATTTATCATGATAATTCTGTACTGTGTCCCCTAAGTTTTCCTCAAGTAGCGCAGGCAAATCCTTTCTTAGCGACTCTACGTACAATGCTATTTCTTTTTCGGTTTTAAGTGTGCTATGTTTATTGTTATAACTTGCTCTACTTCGGATTGGTTTCTTGAGTGTAATTACTGCTCTGAGTGGTCTGTGATCTGATGGGTAGTTTATACTGAAAGTTTCAATATTTTGAATTATATTTGGTCGATTGGTAAGTATAAAATCAATTTCATTTTTATATTTGCCGTTCGGGGAGCGCCATGTCCATCTTTTTTTAAATTTTTTCTTATAAAAAGTGTTGATAATCGCTAACTTGTTCTCCAAGGCAAAGTCTATAAGCCTCTGGCCTCTAGCGTTTCTCTCTCCGTAGCCGTTCTGTTTCATTACCAGATATTCGTCTCTTAGTGGTTGACCTATTTTAGCGTTAAAATCTCCCATTAGAATGAAATCTTTATACGCCAAATCCATAGCTTTGTAGATGTTTTCATAAAAAGCATTGACTTCATCTTCGTTTGCAGCTTCCGTTGGGGCGTAAGCCTGAATTATTGTAAGTTTTTTAGTTGGTAATTCCAAGTGTACCAGTGCGACTCGTTCAGAAATGCCGATATAGCTAGCCAGATATGGTTTGAGGTATTTCTTAATCATGAAACCAACTCCATACATGCCAGGTGTTTCACCTGTGTGACAGAGAATAAAATCCTCATATTCTGCTATTTCGTTGCCAAGGCGCCGCGCTTCAGATATTCCAATGATATCATATTTAATATTTGATAGGGCTTCAGTTAGTTCAATTACTCGTTCATGTGATGATAGTGTTCTCACATTGTAAGTACATATGTAGAGCTGATTCCGTTCCATGCTTTTTGCGTATTTCGAAAGTGTTCTAAACGGGTTGTGGACCTGCGGTGTATCCTTTGGAAGGTTATGGTCATAATCCTCCTCGGTGACCAGCCGGCTTGGAAGATTTGTTTCAGTGTTTTGTAATCTTTGTTTTATATGTTTATATTCTGAGAGAGGTACCTTTAGTTGCTATATTATGTTGCTGTTATTTTCTTCATGACTTTTCCTATCTTTGTTAACTAAATAGTTAAGTATACCTGGTTTAACTGTCCCTTCTGAAAAGCTAGAAGATCTCTGCTGAGTATTTCGCGTTAAATAAGTCTTATTTTTCTTAGCAGCTTGAGTACTACAAGAGATATTATTCCCGCTGTTGTCGTTGTGCTTTGGTGAAATAGAGAGATTCCTTTTCCTGTTATCTGCTGATGCCGGTTTTGATTTATTAAGTATGATGAGTGTTGACGCATCACGTCAATTCAAATCACCACTAGTCATTTAAGTTTGCAATAATTAAATTACTCATAAGTTTTAGCTATAACATTTTTATCAGGCGTTAACTATTAACGACCTCCATGAATTTTGAATGTCATGACTGGCAAAATTAAACTGGTACACTGCACGCTACGATCCTGATTTTTTAATTTCCAAAATTCCTGAGAAGTTCCTACAATTTTATCCATGGTCCTTCGAGCCGGATATTATATTATCTACAACTAGCAAAGTGGAATAAGCTGAATATTGGATATTTTGGAAATTATATTGAAAATTACCGGAGTGACGAGGTGACGAACACGTTTTGGAAGAAAAGTGAAGTGAAGATCAAGATTGAGTGAAATAAAACTATAAGTGTTAAAGCCAAAGCATTATAATAATAATTAAATTCACCCAACACTCATTATTATTAAATCAGGTAATATAAAATATAGGTATTAAGTAGCGATTATAAGAACTTAAATAAGGTTAGTAACATCATTTATACATATTTACAAATTATTTACATATTTTATACAATTTATTTACAAGGTATTATTTACAAAGTGTTAGGTAAAATTATATTTGTAAATTATAGTTAACCAGTGCTTAAAATACAGTACAGTAGTGTTAGTGTTAACCTACATTAGTTAGCTATTTAATTTTTCATTTTACAAATATTGTTTCTTAATTATAACCTTTACAATTAATTGTCGCTTTGTAAACCCTTTAATATATATTAGTAATTAATTTGTTTGTTACATTATTCACTCAGAATAGTAAACCTTACCTACCTACTTAACTACGGTAGTTCATTATAATAAGCAGTGACCAAAGGTCAACATTGTAAAATTAATTAATAATTCAAACCAATAGTTGCTTAGTCTCATCATTTATTACGCTAGGTATTTTTGTTACATATAGTTCGTTATTTAACATTGTAACTATATAATTTCAGGTCTACGACATCCTCCTTTCAAAATGACTGATATTAAAGATCTCAAAAAGAAGCGAAGCAGTTATAAGGGAAGACTAACCGTCTTTGAAACATATTTAAATAAATTTCAAGATTCTTCGGTAAACCCGTCTCAGGTAATGGAGTTGCAGTTGCGAGTCAACAAATTAGATAATCTGTATGACGAATTTAACGACGTTCAATTAAAGTTAGAATGTATGTGTGACATTGACTCTGAGGTACTCGAACGAACTACAATTGAATCGCAATACTATGGTTTGATGGCTCAAGCTAAAGTGTTACTAAATAAGTTCTCAAAATCTGAGCAAGAGGAAGCAAAGTCTACCACTAGTAGTAAGCGTCAGTTCGTCAAGTTGCCCACCATACAGTTACCTAAATTTACAGGCTCGTATGATAACTGGCTCGAATTTCGAGATACTTTCACTAGTCTCATTCACGGCAATGACGATATAGACGAGGTAAATAAATTCCATTATTTGAGGTCTTCATTAACAGAGTCTGCTGCTATTGTCATTCAGTCTATCGAGTTTTCAGCTCGAAACTACAATATGGCATGGGAACTTCTTTGTGAGCGATTCGATAACGAAAGAATATTGATTGACAATCACGTTGCAGCGTTGTTCAATATCGAATCAATCACCAAGGAGTCCTCAACTGCAATAAAGGGCATCGTAGATAACGTAAACAAAAATATCAGAGCATTAAAAACATTAGGTGAACCTGTTCACAATTGGGACACACTACTTATTTACATTATTAGACAAAAACTAGACACAAAAACATTCCGAGAATGGGAAGAATACAAAGGGCGTATTGATAAATCGAAAAGAATCACTTTTGATCAGTTCATCGAATTTATGCGTAATCGCGCTGAGTTGATAGAAACTCTGGAAAAATCACGTCATTCCACAACTAACGTAAAACACAACACAAAAATAAAATCATTTCTAACGACAGACAACACCAGTAGTTCCTCATCACAAAACTGTCCTAAGTGTAAAGGTGATCATAACCTCAATTCATGCCCACAATTTCTATCACTGAATGTCAACGAAAGAATGTCATTACTACCTAGTTATAAGGTATGTTATAACTGTTTGCGTCACGGTCACTATCCCAGTAATTGCAAGAAATCGGGGTGCAAAATATGTAAGCGCAAACACCATACGCTTATTCACAACGCAAATTATAAACCAAAACCCGTTTCGAGCAAATCAGCTGGGACGACTGATAAGACTAGCAGTGAGTCATCCTTCACTACCGACACAAACAATTGCGTTGCGCTTTCAGCCAATATCTCCGCACACTCGCATACGACTAGTACACGTAACATTTTGTTGTCAACTGCACTAATCAGATGTTATGATGTAAATAATAAGGAACACATCGCTCGAGCGCTTCTCGATTCAGGTAGTTCGGCTTGTCTAATGACGGAGAATTTATATAATAAGTTAAAGTTGCCTTATTTAAACACCGAAAGATCGATACAAGGTATAAACAATTCTCTGTCTCATGTTAATAAAATGTGTCGTGTGCACATTAAATCATTGCACGAATCGTACTCAAATGATTTAACTTGTTTTGTCTTACCTACAATTACTGATAATGTTCCCGCTAGACAGGTACATGTAAATATACCCTCAAATATTCGTTTAGCTGATCCATATTTCCACACACCGGCTTCTATTGATATAATTATAGGGGCTGACGTGTTCTGGAGCTTATTAGGATCTGATAAGATTTTATTAGGTGATGGGAAACCAACACTTCATCAAACTAGACTAGGTTGGCTAGTTTGTGGCCCGATTAACGGCGGCTATAATTATAATATTAATTCATCTCAACTTTCTTCTATTAACTGTAATTTTGTTAACGATTCTTACGAAAGTTCCTCCACTCCGAATGAGTTAGATGACATCCGAAAACAATTGACGCGTTTCTGGCAGCTCGAGGAAGTTAGCCATGATGCATCGACTTATTTGGCTGAAGAGAATATGTGTGAGGAACACTTTATAAAGAACACGACGCGTTTGTCAGATGGCCGTTTTAGTTTTAAGATTCCGTTGAAGGAATCTCCGGAGAGTTTAGGCGATTCATATCATCGTGCAAAACGATGCTTTCTGTCAATAGAGCGCAGAAACCTCAGCCAACCTCCGCTTGATAAAATGTACAAAGATTTTATGACTGAGTACATTTCTTTAGGCCATATGTCGGAGTGTCATATTAATGAAGATTTGCGGTCATATTTTATTCCTCATCACGGAATCCTGCGCGAAAGTAGTAGCACAACCAAATTACGGGTTGTATTTAATGCTAGTGCACCCACTACCTCTGGACTTTCTTTAAATGCAATACAGATGGTGGGGCCTACCGTTCAGGACGATTTGACTGCAATTCTTCTGAGATTTAGAACTCATAAGTACGTCCTCTCTGCTGACGTAGAGAAAATGTACAGGCAGGTGTCTGTAGATCCTTCAGACAGGCACCTGCAGCAAATAATTTGGCGTGATGATGTTACTAGTACTCTGAAAACGTATCAATTAAATACAGTAACATACGGTACGGCTAGTGCACCTTTTCTTGCGACTAGGTGCATCAAACAAATAGGTCTGGAATGCCAGGATCAAAGGGTCGCTGAAGTCATTCTTCATGATTTTTATGTAGACGACCTGTTGACTGGTGAAGACGTGTATGAGGAAGCTCTCATGTTGCGTCATAAGGTGACTGATGCTCTTGCTTCTGCTTGCATGTCATTAAGGAAGTGGAAATCGAACGAGCCCACTTTAATTTCAGAACCATCTGACGAGTCTTGTTTCGAGTTCCACAAGGAAGGTGACGTCTGTAGTAAAACACTGGGTCTTAGTTGGCGAACAGACACAGATGATCTCATTTTCCCTATAAAGGTTCCTGACGGCATTGAAAACACTAAGCGTGGCATGTTAGCAGTAATTGCACGAATATACGATCCTTTAGGGTTGTTAGCACCGTGTGTCGTAAGTATGAAGATGTTGCTTCAAAAACTTTGGCTAGATAATTTAAAATGGGACGATCAGTTATCACCTGATATTGCAACAATATGGGCAAACATAATCAAATCATTACCTTGCATTCACAATTTACGGGTTTCACGTCGCGTTCTCTGTGACGCATACAAACAGTTCGAATTCCACATTTTTACCGACGCTTCGGAGCAAGCATATGGCGCTTGTTTGTATATTCGCAGTATCAATGAGCAGGGTGACGTCAACGTGCGATTATTAACAGCCAAAAGTCGTGTCGCTCCTATAAAACCACTAACTATACCGCGACTGGAGCTCTGTGCTGCTGTGCTTGGCGTACGCTTATATCAAAAGGTTGCAAATTCTCTTCACATTAAACCGTCTAGTATTGTTTTTTGGACCGATTCCATGATAGTGTTGGGTTGGTTGAAAATGTTGCCAATAAAATTAAACACTTTCGTTCGTAACCGTGTTGCTGAAGTATTAGAAACATCCGGTACATCTACCTGGAGACATGTGTCGACCCACAACAATCCAGCCGATTTAATAACTCGCGGAGTGGAACCTCCCGCTATGCAATCACTGGATTTGTGGTGGTTCGGCCCATGCTTCTTAAAACACGATAGTACTACATGGCCACCCACTGCTATAAATACAGAAACCTTACCAGACATTAAAACCACTATTTTAGTTAATTTAGCCCAAGATCATCATGCTACTGAAGATTTACAAGCATTTAACGGAATAATCGAGTTTAATCGATTTTTCAATTTGAATCGATTACAGCGTTCCATTTGTTATGTTTTCCGTTTTATTAATACTTGCAAAGGACGTTCAACAAAAAATACATCTTATTTTAGTACTCAGGAATTACAAGATGCGCTAAACTTTATTATTATTCAGTCGCAAAAGGAGTCTTTTCCTGAATATAATTTATTAATAAATAATAAAAAATTACCTCATAAAAATAGACTATTAAGTTTGAATGTGTTTTTAGATAACAATAAAATTATTCGAATAGGGGGTAGGTTACACAACTCAGAATACTCATTCACAAAGAAACACCCTATATTAATACAGTCCACTCATCATTTTGTTAAACTTTTATTTAAATCTGAGCATATTAGGTTAATGCATGCAGGTCCTCAATTATTATTGAGTACAATTAGAGAGACCTACTGGCCACTCGGTGGTCGCAACTTAGCCAGAGCCTGTTATCGTCAGTGCATTCGGTGTCAGCGAATAAAGCCACAGACAATTACTCCTCAAATGGGTAATCTCCCACTGAACAGACTCTCACCAGCTGACTTTCCTTTCCAAAGCGTAGGGGTTGACTACGCAGGCCCCATAACCGCGGCTAGTCGTCAAGGTCGTGGATGTAGATTGGTGAAGGTATACATCGTTATTTTTGTGTGCTTCACCACCAAGGCCATTCATTTAGAGTTGGTTGGTGACTTGACGAGCAGCAATTATTTACAGGCTTTACGCAGGTTTATGTCACGGAGAGGAAAACCTCTCAACATTTACTCCGATAACGGAACTTCATTTGTAGGAGCCTACAATGAAATATCTGATTTTTTGAAACGCAACTGTGACTCCTTAACTGATAGTGCAGCTCAAGACGGTATAAACTTCCACTTTATACCTGCATACGCGCCACATTTTGGTGGTCTTTGGGAGGCGGGTGTCAAATCGACCAAATTTCATTTATTCCGAGTGTTGGGCAATTGTCACTTCACATACGAGGAGCTTAACTCCGTACTGATACAAATTGAGGGCATCTTAAATTCTCGACCGCTCACACCGTTATCGTCGAACCCAGAAGACCTGTTGCCTCTCACTCCTGGTCATTTCTTGATCGGCCGACCTATCTCTCTCTGTCTCTGCCTGTAAAGGACATTCGGGACCACTCCACTCTTCACTTGACGCGCCATCAACGCATCGAGCAGCTGCGGCAGCATTTTTGGTCGAGATGGAGCAAGGAGTATGTCTCTGAACTTCAGCAGCGTGTAAAATGGCGGACCGGCAACGACAGCCTAAACCTGGATTCGCTCGTTGTTATCAAGGAGGATAACCAGCCACCCTTGAAGTGGAAGTTGGGTCGCATTATTGCTCTTCATCCTGGCACAGACGGCATAAGCAGAGTTGCTGATATCAGGACTTCAAACGGAACTGTCCGAAGAGCATTCTCCAAGATCTGTCCGTTATTGGAAGACAGCTGTTGAAAGGCAAGCTTTCAACGGCCGGCGGCATGTTGACGCATCACGTCAATTCAAATCACCACTAGTCATTTAAGTTTGCAATAATTAAATTACTCATAAGTTTTAGCTATAACATTTTTATCAGGCGTTAACTATTAACGACCTCCATGAATTTTGAATGTCATGACTGGCAAAATTAAACTGGTACACTGCACGCTACGATCCTGATTTTTTAATTTCCAAAATTCCTGAGAAGTTCCTACAATTTTATCCAATGAGTTTGTCGTATTTAATGATTGCATTGTTACCTTTTTCTCTCTCTATTTTTATTTGTTCTTGTAGTATTTTCCTTTTTTCTAAAACGTGGTGAGGATAGTCTTCTTTTATATAGTAAGTAGTATCTGTTAAAGCCCCTTTCTGCTTCATAATCTTGATTTTACAGCCTAGCGTTGTAAGTGTTACTGCTATTGGCCGGGGTTTTCCAGATTTTCTGCCTATTCGTCTGACTTCTTGTATGTCATTGCAATTTAATTTTAATGAAAAGTATTTATTTATAAAAGAAATTATATTGATCTCTAAATCAAAATAAGATTTTTCATTTTCTTCAATACCAAAGAAAACAATGTTTCTCTGTTTTGCATGTTTCTCCAGGATATTAAGCCTTTGTTCCTGATTTTCTAGTTTTTCCTTGAACTTTCTTTGATTTTCTTCCCAAAATGTGAATTTTTCATCTAATATTTTGTTTACATTTTCTGTTACTTTCTCAGTTACAATTTCAGCGCTATTCGTAATAACCTTTTTTTGTTCGTCGATATCCTTTTGGATCTTGCGGAGTGCAGCCATAACTTCTTCCATTGTTAACGAAAAAATATTGTTTTTGGATATTAACTATGTTACTTGTCGCTAGATGGCGCCCTGTGTATTGTTGTGTTGATTTTTCAAACGTAACTAGTATAGCCCTCTAGTGGCTAGTAGCGGAACCAATAGTTGTAACTACTGTTTTCTTCGTAAGATGGTGTTGTTTTATAGACTTTTCGGTTCTTGGTCGTTTTTTTTTTGTAGGTTATTATTATGAAATTCTATTTTTACTCTTTATTATCTTGTTTTAAATAATGATTAACCTGTGTGGTACCTTGAAAAGTCCTTTTGCTGCGACTGGGATGTATTGTTCCGCCTCAGATATCCTTAACAATCCAAAAGAAGGTCACTATTGTTGACAACACTTTTTGGCTTATAACGGCTTCAGTTTTTCACTTTTAACCAAAAATTGACTTTGATGTACTGTTTTATCGTAATAGGAGTCTTCGTAATTGATTTATTCGCAGAAACTCGTACTATTTATATTTTATTAGCCCGATTTACACGGTCAACGATATTGACAGCGGCACTGCAGCGCCCTCTCTCTTTTTTTTATTTATTTGTTTATTACATTATAACACCTTTACAAACTAGTCCAAGGCGATGTTATTTTTTTATATTCTTGAAAGATTCGCGCTTGACCGCTATTTTACCTGATGGAAAGCGACGATGCGGTCGACGATGGAGCGCGCTTACCTAGAAGTAACCTATTCACTCTTGACTTAAAGATTCCCGGGTTGTAGCCATCAGGAAACACAGATTCGGGCAAGGAATTTCCAATCCTTAGTTGTACGCACAATGAATGTGTTCCCTAAACGTTTTGTGCGTATAGGTGGGATGTCCACCATGTACCGGTGGCGCATTGCCGTAAGGCTGGTGGTCCGATGATGGAATGAGCTAGGCGGAATTAGGTTATGCAATTCCAATGCACACTCTCCGAAATGCAACCGGTAGAAACCGATAGGCTAGCAACTCTGCGGCGATGCTCAAGACTTTGAAGCCTCGACTCAACGAGTGCATCAATGCCAACGATCCTCTTGGCTCGCCTCTCAATCGCCTCTCAATCGTTATAACTAACACTTAATATAATATGTACTAGTTATATAAGATATTCTTAAATTTATTAGGATGTAATGTCCAGACCTTTCTCAATAATTATTTGAGCTGCTTCTAATAATTTCACCAGGTTTTGGCCAAGTATATTCTCCGATAGAGCTAGCGATGCTATATTATTAATAATACGTATGACTCGTGTCAAAGGAGCAAACTTTATCAGGTTAGTCCTGGCAGACGGCACCTCTAAGAGAGCGATTATGATGGTGATGGTATATGGTACAGGGCTTCTACGAGCAGGAAGATCAAAACGTTTTGTAGAACACATTCAGTGTGCGTAAAGCTAAGGAGTGGATTTCTCGGCCGCTGTCTGTGTTTCCAGATAGATACAACCTCCTCTTTAAGTCTCGACTGAATAGATTACTGCTAGATGAGCGAGTAAACATTTCAGTATTTAGGGCCGACGCTGCGTTAAGCGGGCTCGCCGCGCGGGCAACCGTCGCGGGCAGTCGAGCCCTGCGCCCGTTTTGCTAAGTTCTCCATCGACACGACTATATGCACACCGTTAAAGTTGAACTAGCGACACTGTGCAGGTAATAAATGTAGTAATCCGGTTTCCGCATAGATATTTCTATGAGTTTCCACTACGGGGTCCGCAGCGCACGTCAAGAACACATTCCACAAGGTTTTGCAAAAATCCATTCAAATCAGGAGACACGGGGGTCTGAGGTATGAACCCTACCAACTACTAAATGCCACAACAGATCATCTAGATCTTACCTTATCAAATCCAAGGTATGTGCCCAGACCCAAGGCCGGTATCTCCCTCCCGTCAGACATCTTTAAGTTTGGCACGGCTACCGTTGAGCTCATCTGAAACAGAAAGAAAAAAAATCACCTAGTGGAGGATTAGTCACGTAGAAGACTGGTAAATGCTAAGGGCCTTGCGGATTGGGATTTTTTTTAAGATGGGACATCATCTAAAGGTTTCTTCCATTGATTGGGAGAGCGTGTCAGACTTTTACTAGCTGAAACCACATTTAGGGTTCTTTAGTTGGCCTATGCGTCATATGACTACGGGTAACCCATTCAGAAGTCCACCCCTGGCCCCGGGAGACTTCGGCCCTGCTGGGCCCCTACGGTTTTGCTGACTTCTCTTTGAGGCACGCGTGGAACAGTGCGCACCGTCGCGTCGATGACTCGTAGCGTATTGCTTGACTGGTAATAAAAGCAATACATAATGTATAAATCATTAATTCATCATTGAATGACTTCATCATCATTTCAGCCGAAAGACGTCCACTGTTGGACATAGGCCTCCACCAAGCGTCGCCACAACGACCGATCCTGAACGCTTTGATCCACCACATACCCGCGACTCTCACCAGGTCGTCGGTCCACCTTGTGGGAGTCCTTCCAACGCTGCGTTTTCCTGTGCGCGGTCGCCACTCAATAACGTTTCGGCCCCATCGACCATCCGTTCTACGCCCACTGCCACTTTAGCGATTCTTCGGGCTATGTCGGCGACCTTGGTTCTACTGCGGACATCTTCATGATGCGATCACGCAAGGAAACTCCGACCATAGCCCTTTCCATTGCCCTTTTGGGTGACTGTAAGTCTTCTGATGAGGCCCATTGTAAGCGACCATGTTTCAGTGCCATATGTCATCATTGGCAACACGAACTGGTCATAGACTTTTGTCTTGAGACACTGTAGTATGTTGGACGATATGTAATACATATGAAAAGTAATATTCTTTAATAAAATAGTTGTTTTAAACTTACCCTGAATCTTGTAGAAAACTTTTGGACCTTGCCAAAAAAACTTAAATATTGTCGAAACATTTTGCGGCCAAGTACTGCAAAAAACATAAGAATAAGTCAATTACATTCGCATTATAATACAAAACAAAATGTCTGCTGTTTAATGTATCCAAAACTACTTTCTTACTTTAACACTGGCTATATAGAGTATTTTTTAGATGCACAAAGAATGAGGTAAATAAAAGGAAAAAAAAACGATCCGATCTCATCCGATCTTGTACGAGTTTACCCGAATGTTGCGCCGAACCTACCCGCCTTCATAAAACAACCTGCGAGTATGTAACGCCTAAGTTCAGAGTGGATAACATATTTTTGACTGTACTGGACATTTTTTGGAAGATATTTTAGAAATGCTAGAAAACCGCATTGAAACTGCGGTAATATTCTTTAACAAAAGTAGGTAGTTGTTTTAAACTTACTTAAGGCGAAGACTTTTGAACTTTTAAATATTCTTATTGCAAACGCGAGCACCAGTATTCAGTACCTGACTGTTACTGATGAAGTTTGATGAAATAATGCGTGTAATGGGCCTACCACACGAACAAGCTTTACCACAGTTTTGCCTGACAATGTGTTTGTTTTTTTCAACCGACTTCAAAAAAAAGGAGGAGTTTATCAATTCGGTTGTATGTTTTTTTTTTTAAATTGTGTTACCTCAGAACTCCGTCGTTTATTGACCGATTTGAAAATATGTTTTTTCTTCTTAGATGATATGCTTTTCGATTGGTCCCATTTTTTTCAGAAGCCAGTTCTGATGATGGGATCCATGAAGAATCAAGGGAACTCCTCAAATATTATAGGCAACTATATGGTGATTTTGGTATTTTTATCGAGAACTTTAGCATTTACAGTCAAAAAGTAACATTTGACGAAGTGGAACTGATGAAGAAGATCAGAAATGGCCAATGGAACTTTATACTCACATAGATATCACAATGACGATAGTTAAGCGACTATGACAATACAAATAAATAAATGGTTCTGAATAGTTATGTTGAAAATGGTATCATCGAAATGAACTGATGATGATGATGGAGCCGGAAGGTAGACACAGGAACTCCGTAATTAATCAATGTATCCTAGCCGTGTTTGGGCTTATTAGAATTGTCATAAGATGCACTTTGGCTATAAGGTACTATCGAACTGATCTGATGATGGAGCCGGAAGGTGAAAGGTAGATACAGGAACTTTATAATAAAATAATGTAACCTAGCAGTGTTTGGGTTAATTCAAATTGTCATGAGAAATAGGCACTCTGTTTATAAGTGTATCGCTACTAAAAAGAGTGAAATAAAAAACTTTTACAAAAAAAACAAAATTGATCCTTTTAGTGTTTTTTTTTTTTTGTGAAGTCAGTATTTTTTTTTGTAAATGTTTTTTTGCGAGAAGTTTGTGCAGGCAAAACTTTGATGAAGCTTGTACATGTGGTAGGTCTATTAACGACATCCCATTGATATTAATTTCACCTATTTTGTAATGATTTTCGGCTTTGATACTTATAGGCCTACCACAAGCATAAGCTTCACTACAAGTTTTGCCTGCACAGGCCGGTTTATACACGGAAAACTACATCAATATTTCATCACAGTAACCACTAGAAATCAATTGGCGAATAATTAAAACTGATACTAAACTCGAAAAACACCCGCCAAAAACTCTAATTACGATTTATTACGAGGGTGTGTAAAGACCTATAAACGATCAAGTTGGTTGTAAAATTTTACGGGTTTGTCAAATTATTTGATTGTATGCAGCTTTGTTTGAAATGTTTGTGAAACAGTCGTGTTTGATGAGATTCTTGATTGACGTCGTGTTTGACAAACAATTTTGAACAGGCAGTGTTTTTGACAAACTATATCTCAGCTGTCTTGACATCATGCAGAATGCTAGGCCACGTAAACAGCCCAACCGGGTAGAAAAATGTAATAAATAATACGCTGTGCTGATTAGCATTACGGACAGAGTTAACTTTGCTTGATCCTTGGTTTGATCGTTTAGGCTTTTGTTTAAGAAAACCTAAAGCTTGTCAAACAAATTTGATAGTTAAGTATAGTGCGCTTAACACTCCAAGTCCATTGTCAGTGAACAAGACCTCTTATTTTCTATCTACACCTATTTATAAAAGGACAAACTGACTGACTGACATATCAACGCACAGTCAAAACTGCTAGGACTAGGAGCATGAAATTTTGCAGAAAGTTTACTTTTATGACTTAGGCAAACACTAAGAAAGGGTTTTTTGGAAATTCAACCTTTAAGGGGATGAAAAGGGAAAATTTCGTTTGTATGAAAAATCTCATTCCGCGTGCCAATATACATAAGTTAGCACAAAATAGTTATCATCATCATCATCATTTCAGCCGAAAGACGTTTACTGTTGGACATAGGCCTCCCACAAATGTCGCCACAGTGACCGGTCCTGTGCGTCTCGCATCCATCGGATTCCCGCGAACCCACCAGGTCATCGGTCCACCTTGTGGGAGGACTTCCAACGCTGCGTCTTCCGGTACGTGGTCGCCATTCCAGAACCTTTCGTCCCCATCGATCATCTGTTCTGCGAGCAAAGTGCCCTGCCCACTGCCACTTAAGTTTGGCGATTCTTCGGGCTATGTCAAAATAGTAATAAGTAAATAATAAAGATTGTCATTATTTACTTGCAGAACTACCCCCAAAGTCCAATTTAGAGGGTGTTTAAGATTGTGTGTAAGATTCTTATTTCTTGAGTAAATAAACTTGAAACTTGGCAGAAATTCTATTCAATAAAAATGAAAAATTTGCTTGTCATAATTTTGGTAATTTTTATTCTATGTAGGTATAAAATAATTTCCTGTTATCTGCAAGTTTGCGGTCCCTTGAAGCAGAGAAAAAAACAAACTTCTTAGTTAATGAAAAAAAAAAGACACGGTCGTTTATGTCGCATAAAACTTAATATATTTCGACTCTCAAAGGAATCAAAATCAATAGGGTACTTCTCGTTGATCCAGAATCATGAAATTTGGCATAAAGCCAGGTCTTATAGCACAGGTATATTTAAATATTTAAAACTTTATGCACTAATGAAACATTGTACAAAGGCGGACTTAATGCCTTAGGCATTTTCTACCAGTCGACCTTAGGGTGGTGCAGAGATATAACATGGCAGGTGCAGCTTTAAAGAAGACTGACAGAGAGGAAATATGAACAATAATAAATATATACTTAGATACATACATACAAATAAAGAATGATATATATATAATGATATAGGTATAGGAATAATGCCTGAAATAAACGATAAATAATAATAAATCTGAAAACAGTAAATTTGTTTTTACGTCCCAAAAAACTTTTTTTGCGATTCGGAAAAATCTTCGAGACTTTATTCGGGAATTGAATTATTTTTATTCATATTCATAATCATTTATTTGCTGTGAGAGCAGTGGTGGCCGAGTGGCAACGGCCCCGACTTACGAGTTGAAGGTGGCGGGTTCAAACCCAGCCAGGCGCATTACTTTGTGTAACTTATTTCATCACCTCTGCTCTCAAAACGGTGAAGGAAAACATCGTGAGGAAACCGGCATGTTCTAGAACCAAAAATTCGAAGACATGTGACATTCACCAATTCGCACTAGGCCGGCGTGGTAGGTTACGGCCCATTCCCTCTCCTAGAGAGGAGGCCTGAGTCCCAGCAGTGGGAACATTATAAGGCCGACTATGCTATACGACAATTGTTTGCTACTATTGGTAATTAAATAAAGTTATTGAAAGTATAGCAGTCCAACCATATTACACCTTGAGGTATGTATATACATAGGTAGCTTAGGAGAGGTCGGCGCTCTATGTAAGACACGGGTATTCATCCATACCCGGTTAGAAGCCTGCCCCGAGCTAGTTGAGAAAAGGCTAGTGAGATGATATCTTTAACCGGCTTCAAAAAAAGGAGGAGGTTCTCAATTCAGATGTTTGTATTTTTTTTATGTGTAACTTCGTTGCTTGCCAACGGATTTGAAAAATTCTTTGTTTGTTGGAAAGGGTATACTTCCCAAATGGTCCCATAGTCACCAAATTGGGATCTGACGATGGAATCTTGGCGAAATCGAGGGAACTCCTCAAATATTACAAGCAACCATATAGTGATTTTGGTATTTTCATCGAGAACTTAAGCATTTACAGTCAAAAAGTAACATTTGATGAAGTGGAACTGATGAAGAAGACCAGAAATAGTCAACGGAACTTCTTACTCGCATAGATATCACAATGAAGATAGTTAAGCGACTATGACAATACAAATAAATGAATGGTTCTGAATAGTTACGTTGAAAATGGTATCATCGAAGTGATCTGATGATAATGGAGCCGGAAGGTAGGCACTGGAATTCCGCAATTTATCAATGTAACCTAGCCGTGTTTGGGCTTATTAGAATTGTCATGAGATGCACTTTGGCTATAAGGTACTATCAAACTGATCTGATGATGGGGCCAGAAGATGGAAGGTAGACACAGGAACTTCATAATAACACAATGTAACCTAGCAGTGTTTGGGTTAATTGGAATTATCATGAGAAATAGGCACTCTGTTTATAAGTGTATCGCAACTAAAAAGTGTGAAATAAAAACTTTTTACAAAAAAAGAATAACCGACTTCACTAAAAAAAAAAAAAAAACACTAAAAGGATCACAATAACTTTAATTTCGGAATCGAATCGATCGAAATTAAAGTTATTTTGATCGTTTTAGTGTTTTTTTTTAGTGAAGTCGGTTATTCTTTTTTTGTAAAAAGTTTTTTTGGTTTTCTTTATTGACCGGATCTGGAGTATTTCACACGCATCTGAGCGTAGTGCTGTTCAATGTTTCTTTTTACGAAACTTTTTAGAAAAAACTACCGGATGGCGTTCTCTCGCATTCGTAAATACAAAACATGAGTATTGTTCTCAAATCAAAGTACAGTCGACGATGAAAGACAAACGAGACAATAAATAATAATGTGGGTAGGTAGTCTATATATTATGATCTAAACTAATATAATGCCCACGGGTAGTGTGAAAGCGAAACCCGGGGCCCTGGGACGAAAGCAACGAAGGAACAGGAGTGGATTTTTAGTCAGTAAAAGTCTGACACTATCTCCCGCTCCGCTCAAGAGCGGGTTTTGTCATAAGATGATTTTCCCACCCAATAAAACAAAAACTAATATAATGTATCAAGAGGGCAGATTTGAGTTTTTGTTTGTTTGTATGTGTTAAATTGTATTTAATTCAAAAATTACTGGACCAATTAAAAAAAATCTTTCTCTGTCTGTCAAGACCCTTTACCTCAGGAACGCGTAGAGGTATCGAGTTGAAATTAAAACCATATAGTCAAGTCTGCGGTCCCTTGAAGCTGCGAAAAATTCAGTTTTCTGGGTTTACTGAAAAAAAAGATGCGGCCGTTTATGTTGCAAAAAACGTATATTTCGACACTTTCGAGGGAATCAAAATTCATAGAATACTTCCCGTTGACCCAGAACCCTGAAATTTGGCATAAGGCAAGGTCTTAACACAGACATGTGAATAAATCTGAAAACTGTAAATTTGTTGTTACGTTACAACAACAAAAAAAAAATGCGATTCAGAAAAATCTTTGAGACTCCATTTGGGAATTGAACTATTTACGAGTACATAAGTGAGTTTGTACGGAACCTTCAGGGCGCGAATCCGACTCGCACTTGTCCAGTTTTTTTTTAGTATTTGTTGTTATAGCGGCAACAGAAATACATCATCTTTGAATTTGCATCTGTCTAACTGCGGTTCACGATTCATGACAGCATGGTGACAGACAGACGGACAGTGGAGTCTTAATAATAATACTACGCTCACCATTTGTGTACGGAACCGACATAAAAAAGATGTGCTTCCCCTTGACATCAAAAAAGCTGTAAGTAAATTTTCCTTTAAGCGTAAAATTCGGAACTACTACTTGAAGTCCTCTCAACTTTAATTTGGTCTTCGTCAGAATTATTATTAAGTTCTCTTAATGATTTGATATTTTTCATAATATTTATTAGTTTATAATTTTAATATATATATATATTATTATTTATTTATTATATCCTTTATTGTACACCAATATATATAAAAGGAAACTAAACTAAAACACATACATACATACAATGGGCGGCCTTATCGCATTCCGCGATCTCTTCCAGGCAGCCTGGAATGGACAGTAATTGCCTGGACAAGAAATGGGGCTGTCATTGGTGTGACAGAACCAGCATTAAACATAATATATTATAATAGATACACAAATACATACATATGCTATATAATAGATACATATATACATATATAACCATTGAAAACTATAGACAGAAATATGAATCATGACTATCGATACTCACAGCGACAGGTAATGTTCTCTAACGAGTCTTTTAAAAACAGGCAACGATTGAGCACGTTTAATTGTGTCTGGTAACTCATTCCACAGACGAGCAGCCTAGACAGTAAATGATTTTTCGTAGAAACTCGTGGTATGGATTGGCAATTTAAGTCGCAAGTTCTCTGATGATCTTAGCAACTTTGTATGTGAGTTGCAGAGAAACTCAAAACGTTTTTTAAGGCAAAGAGGCGTGAAGGGGGAAAAGAGGATATTATATAGGAGGGAAAGAATATGAGCATTCCGGCGAAGGCGAATTGGCAACCACTTGAGCTTTACACGGAATTCGGAAACGTGAACATATTTGCGCAAACCAAATATGAATCTTATACAAAAATTTTGAAGCCGCTCAAGTTTATCCAGTTGTTCTTGAGTAAGGTCAAGATAGCTGGCATCAGCATAATCAAGGATGGGAAGAAGAAGAGACTGTGCAAGCGCAATCTTGGTGGCAGTAGGTAGAAAATTGCGGAGTCTTCTCAATGATGCAGCAGAAGCGAATAACTTACGGCTGACTTCTTGTAGCTGGGCAGTCCAGGAAAAGTTCTTGTCAATGAATATCCCCAAGTTCTTAACTTAATCACTAAAGTATGCATGTAAGTATGTATTTTATTATTATAAATAACTTAATTTTTCTGTTTGAAGTATCTGTTATTTGTTTATTGTGCAAGCCTATCACGGTGTTGTCTTTTTAACACAAAGGTTTTAAACCTTTGGGTTAAAAAGACAACACTGTGGTAGAGAATGCCTTGTTGCATTAAGTCAGCCTATGTACCACTACTGTACATGAAGTTTAAATAAATAAATAAAAGACATCACCCGCCTTAAATAAAAAGGTAACGGACAAGAAAAAAAAGGGGTCAACAGTAAAAACATTTATTTTTTCTTTTAGCAATATCTTCTTGACTGTACCTAACAGTTCGCAAACATAGCAGTTACACTCGGTCAGCCATTTGACACCATCGCGCTGGGTGCAGTCAGAGTGCTGGGTTTATCATGATAATATTAATTCTGGGGCTCCTGGCTCTGGTCTCTGATGGAGCCAGCTCGGATAATAAGGACACCTACAAGAATCAACGTAAGATATTTATTTTTATTTTATTTAAACAACCGAAGTTTTTTTTTTAGGTTTGAATCATCCAATGACAAATCCTGCCCTTGGGCGATGCGGGAGACAGAGTCAGACTTTTACTGAATAAAAACCCACTCCTGTTCCTTCGTTGCCCTCGTCCCAGGGCTCTGGATTTCGCTTTCACACTACCCGTGGCTCCAGTAGGCTTACCCTGCTGGGCCTCTACAGTTGCTGACATCTCCATGAGTTGCGCGTGGACCAGCACGCGCCGTCGACGACTTGGGCTCGGTCCGGACAGTTACTGGACGGTCGGACGGCGAGCCACCCATTACTCGCCGTCCGCAAGCCCGCGCCTACGGTAAACAACCGACAACGTAAGGTAGATAGCGACAGGGCTGCCTGCGAATAGTACATAGCATAGCATATCATAATCAGCCTTTCAATGTTCCCACTGTTGGGACTCAGGCCTCCTCTCTAGGAGAAGGAATGGGCACTGCGGTGTTACCATGACGTTCAAAGTAAGATTGTTTCATTCTTATTTCAGTGTGGGTTTTTTTTTTATTGGGTGGGAAAATCATCTTATAACAAAACCCGCTCTTGGGCGAAGCGCGAAATAGTGTCAGACTTTTACTGACTAAAAACCCACTCCTGTTCCTTCGTTGCCCTCGTCCCAGGGCTCCGGATTTCGCTTTCACACTACCCGTGGCCCCAGTAGGCTTCAACCCTGCTGGGCCCCTACAGTTGCTGACATCTCCATGAGTTGCGCGTGGACCAGCACGCGCCGTCGACGACTTGGGCTCGGTCCGGACGGTTACCGGACGGTCAGACGGCGAGCCACCCATTACTCGCCGTCCGCAAGCCTGCGCCTACGGTAAACAACCGACAACGTAAGATATATAGCGACAGGGCCGCCTGCGAATAGTACATAGCATAGCATAGCATAATCAGTCTTTCAATGTTCCCACTGCTGGGACTCAGGCCTCCTCTTTAGGAGAAGGAATGGGCCCTGCGGGGTTACCATGACGTTCAAAGTAAGATTGTTTCATTCTTATTTCCGTATGGGTAAGAGACAGAGCTATACAGGTTGTCTAGCGCCATCTCATACGCTCACTGGAAATAAGAATAAAACAATCTTGCTTTAAACGTCATGGTACAGGTCGTAATCCACCACGCGGGCCCAGTGCGGGTTGATGGATGTCACATGTCTTCGAATTTTTGGTTCTAGGACATGCCGGTTTCCTCACGATGTTTTCCTTCACCGTTTTGAGAGCAGTAGTGATGAAATAAATTACACAAAGTAATGCGGCTGGCTGGGTTTGAACCCGCGACCTACAACTCGTAAGTCGGGGCCGTTACCACTCGGCCACCACTGCTCTTTAATAGTGCGGATAGTAAATTTTGATACAAGTGCACAAAGTTGGTCATTGCGACCGAGGTGGAATTCGTGGGAGCCGTACCCGTAGGCGAGTGTCTTATGGGGCCGAGGGCTGTAGTGACAAAGCACGTCTATCAAACTTTCTTCATACACTTTATTAGACTTTTTTCAATACACTTATGAAGAAATGAGTAAACAGGGATTGACCTGCGACTCGTGGGGGTCGAAGCGTGCCCAGCCTGTTACGATACATGTAATAACATTATGGCGGGGGAGAGCACGCGCTTTTTTCTGCACTAGTGCGGAAAACAGTCTATTGCGTGCCTAAAATTGATGGGATAAGAGCGGGTTTTCGAGTATGTGTATTGAAAATGTTATTTCTGGTTATTTCATGAAAAACTCATTAGTTTCGTACTAAGCGTTTCACCTCGTCGTTTATACCGCGTACATCGAAGGACTGGAACAATTTGCCTGCTGAGGTCTTCCCGTCCAAAATTCAAAATATTTTTATTTCACATAGGCCTACATGGGCACTTATAAGACGTCAGAAGCTAGTGCACGGTTCCAAATTGATCGTTTCTTATGGAGAAGAACCGGCAAGAAACTCCATGGTTAGGTACTCGCCGATGGGATTTCGAGGAGCACTTCTGACGTCTGACTTCCAAACTAAATCGGACTGGAGCTGCCCTCGGGCGGCTCCTGCCCAACCCCCAGGTTGGGTTAGGTTAGGTCTAGACGCCTCCTCCCGGAGGCTCTACGCGGGAATTGTTCGGTCTATGGCCCTTTATGGCGCACCGGTGTGGGCGCCGGCGCTGCGGAAGCAGCCAGCGGCCCGGATGCCAGAGGTGTGTGCAACGCATGCCAGAGGGTCATGGCCATACGGACGGTGCGAGGATACCGGACGATTTCCCGAGAAGCGGCGAGCCTCCTTGCTGGTCAGTCACCATGGGAGCTGGAGAAGTATTAAAGTATTAAAAAGTCCTTGCACACATGCACGATCTGCGCATGAAGATGCAACGCCGGGGCGAAACTCCACTGCCACGACAAGTCGTAGCATGGTGGAGAGAGCTCCGGCGGGTTCTCATGGTGAAATGGCGACAGCGACTGTCGCGACCCAGTGTTGGGCACGCCACAAATATGGCGGTAAGTCCCCTCTTTGAGGCGTGGTTGGAAAGACCTCACGGCGTCCTCACCTTCCGCATGACACAGGTTCTCACAGAACGTAAGGTAAGTTCGGGAAGTTCCTGCACCGGATTCGTGTGGAAGCGACGCTCGGGTGTCAACACTGTGTGGACCGCCCGGAGGACACGGAGGAGCACACGGTGGAGGTGTGCCCCGCTTGGGTAGAGCAACGCCGTGTCCTCGTGGGGGCGACGGCGGCGGCGATTTCTCGCTGCGGGCCTTGGTACAGGCCATGGTCCGGAGCGAGGAGGAGTGGCAGGCGGTCGCCTCCACCTGCGAAGCAGTAAAGCTTGCAAAGGAGGAGCCCGATCGCGTGAGGCAACGGTCTTCACGCCTCAACCGTCGCCGGGATTCTGATCCCGATTTCCGGCCACCGTAGGCGCGGGCTTGCGGACGGCGAGCAATTCTTCTCTGCATCACACAAAATTTGACTGGTAGAAATTGCCTAAGGCATTAAGTCCGCCTCTGTACCTTTATGTGCATGAAGTATGTAATAAATAAATAAATAGGTAGCCCGCCGTCCGACCGTGCGGTAACCATCCGGACCAAGCCCAAGTAATCGTTCCACGCGCGCCTCAAGGAGATGTCAGCAAATCGTAGGGGCCCAGTAGGGTCGAAGCCTACTAGGGTCATGGGTAGTGGGAAAACGAAACCCAGAGCCCTGGGACGAAGGCAACGAAGAAACAAGAGTGGGTTTTTAGTCAGTAAAAGTCTGACACTATCTCCCGCTCCGCCCAAGAGCTAGGTTACGTACTCTTTTAAAAATGATGATTTTACAATACGGTCATATTAAAATACAATAAAAATAATAATAAAAAAGTGGGTGAAAATACAAAGTAATCTATAAATCCGTGGAGTATATTCGTACTATAAAAAGAGATTATGTACATAGATTCTTTATATAAAAATACTAGACACGGATTTCGGGTTTCGTATATACTAAAACTAATATTGTATAAAAGTACATTATATTCTCCAATTAATACCCCAATAAGACCCGGACCGGGAGTCACCCGTTGCCTCCCCGAGCCTACGGCCTAAATCCCCCACAAAACACTATATTGTATATTAGACAATGTATATGTATTATAATATTAACTTCTACCAGCGTGTGAAATCGCGTAAAAGTAGATTTCTCCATACAAAGTTCGAACCCTCGTTTTAACCCCTTAAGGAGTTTCGTAAAATCCGTTCTTAGCGGATGTCTACACCCTATTAGGAACCTACCTCCCAAATTTTAAGTTTGTAGGTGTTTTTTTTTTTATTGGTTGGGAAAAGCATCTTATGACAAATCCCACTCTTGGGCGGAACGGGAGATAGTGTCAGACTTTTACTGACTAAAAACCCACTCCTGTTCCTTCGTTGCCTTCGTCCCAGGGCCCCGGATTTCGCTTTCACACTACCCGCGGCCCCAGTAGGCTTCGACCCTGCTGGGCCCCTACGATTTGCTGACATCTCCTTGAGGCGCGTTTGGAACAGTACGCGCCGTCGACGTCTTGGGCTCGGTCCGGACGGTTACCGGTCGGTCGGACGGCGAGCCACTCATTGCTCGCCGTCTGCAAGCCCGCGAAGTTTGTAGGTGTTATAGTTTCTTGAGATTTCGTGAGTAATCAGTGAGTGGTATATCGCTTTTATATATATATATATATATATATTGATTATAAGCCAATTAATATAATGATTTAATTCTATTTGTAATATTTATTTATTGTGCACTTTAATTTATATAAACCAGTGCTTGACTGTAATCCTACCTGATGGTAAGCGGAGACGCAATCATTGATGGTGAGGCGCACTATTTTATTAAGAGCCTATTCACTCTAGCCTTGAAGACACCTAAATTATAGTTGGACGGGAAGACCGCAGCAAGCAAATTGTTCCAGTCCTTTGATGTACGCGGTATAAACGACGAAGCGAAACGCTTAGTCCGGACCACCGAAGTTTCAACAACGTTAGCATACTCGCCGTACGTCGGGTTGTCCGATGGTAGAAAGGAGATGGCGGAATCAAGTCATGAAATTCCCGCGCACACTCTCCAAAATGTAACCTGTAAAATACCGATAGGCTGGCTACCCTGCGTCTGTGCTCGAGGCTTTGTAGGTCGGCTGGTAGATAATGCCTTGTTGCATTAAGTCCGCCTATGTACCACTACTGTACATAAATAAATAAATGAAACACCAAGGAACAGCTAGTAGAGAATTTGCAAGTAACTGTTTCAAAACAATGCAATGTTAGCAAACAAATTTTTTTTTGTCCATACTCCAATCGCCATAATATCAGACATTAAAAAAAAACCTTTTTTACTGTCCGTTCAGCCGATTTTGACTTCTATGGCGTTGCTGGCATGACAGATGGCGACTGCAGAAAATAATTGGTATTGTAACCACTTTTTTTTTGCTTTTAATACCATCCTTATGCCAACGGAATAGAAGTCAAAATCGGTTGAACGGGCTGTAAAATAAGTTTGTTTAAATGTCTGATCTTCTGTTGAATGGAGTATAGGGCGGCTGGTGTTAAATATTGAGTTTATTGATTGTAATGATCTATTATTGACTTGCATATTCCCTATTGTTCGCAGCTCACGGGTCTGGCCATGCTGGGAAACACAAAGGGAAACACGAAACATTTAGTGCTGAATGTAAATATCACTCTTTTTATATTTTTATTTTTATAGTTAAACCACGTTAAACGCGCTTAAATTTAAAAGTTTAAAATACTCGGAATTATCTACTTAAAATAAATATTATACATAAATATAATATATAGTGTTTTGTGGGGGATTTAGGCCGTAGGCTCGGGGAGGCAACGGGTGACTCCCGGTCCGGGTCGTTCTTGGTACAAAGGATGGCCATCGCTATCCAGCGAGGTAATGCGGCCAGTATTATGGGCACTTTTGCACCGGGAACGATCAGGGGCGGGTTGTATATTGACGTGTGACTTTTTAGTTTTAGACTATTTATATGTTAAAATGTAATGAATAAAAAAATAATTAATACCTTATATATAATTATAATATATAAGTTTATTTAATAAAAGTGGCACATTTAAATTGAATAGATTATTGTATAGCGCAACATTTGTCTAAAACTAAAAAGTCTTAAAATAAATTAATAATAACAATCTTTTTTTGTTCAAATATACTAACGATAGGTACCTAAATATTTGGACCTGCGTACCACTTAAGACAAGACTGTCTTACACAGTCTTGTCTCCGACGCCGACGTCGCAGACTTCTCTACGTCGACGCAGAATTGTCTACGACACCGCAGACTTGTCCAGTGTTGCCAACAGTGACACTAATTTAACACGAAAGACAACCTTTAAAACCACCAGAAAACCACTAACAAAAAAAATATCCCACACACAAAATCGCAAAATTTCCCACTAAAAAATGTGTGTTGTACGAAATAAAATAACTAGACATAAAAGTTATTAGTTTCCTTTAATTATAATATAAGTGATAATAATTAACAATCAGTTGATCAAAATAACATTTGTGGGTAAATTAACATTAGTAGGTAAATCAAGATATCAACAAATTATTCAATATATGTGTTACTAACTTCTGCCAGCGGCTTCGCCCGCGTGAAAGTAGGTTTCTCCTAACAAACTTTGGTAGATATTTATAAGATCTACAATTAATTAGAACATTTTATGGTTCTATCTTTTATAGTTTAGGCAGCGTACGCAAAAAAAGTAACTCTTCTGGTTGACTTTTTACACCTTGTGTCCGAAAAACACAATCAAAAACAAATATCTTACGGAACCCTATTTTTTCCAAAATAAAATATAGCCTATGTTACTCGTGGATAATGTAGCTTTCGAATGGTGAAAGAATTTTTAAAATCGGTCCAGTAGTTTTTGAGCCTATTCATTACAAACAAACAAACAAAGTTTTCCTCTTTATAATATTAGTGTACATAAATATTGTCATTCGTAAAAAAGATATTGTCAAATAAATATTTGATGATTTCAAAATCAGAAAAGTAAACAGCCTAAAGAACAAAACACCTATTTTGTGCCAAAAGTATGAATATTACATGAAGTACTAACAGTTACCTACCGCTAAATGAATCCGAATATGAGTGATGTTTTGACCAAACGCCCGATTACCCATTTGTTTTCAAACAATTATATGCTGCATGCGTATTTGCGCGAATCTAGCGTTTTTATTGATTTCAGACTTATCGGCGTCCCAGAATATTATATCACGGATATTTTTTTGGCAAATTGATTTTTACCTTATCATCATCATCTTTCTGCCCTTGTCCCATTTTATTTGGGGTCGGCGCAACACGTTTTTTTCTTCCATTCTATCCTGTCAACCGTCATACTATCACTAACTTCCTTTTCTTTCATATCACTGTTCACACAATCCATCCATATTTTCTTGATTGATTGTCTTATTATCGCTAACTTAAATTACTTAGTTACTAGATTATTATGGTTTTGCTTGCTAAACGTGTCATTTTATAACACCGTCTGTCTTAATGAGGATCAGAAAGGCATTTCCTTATGTTGTGTTTTCTGGGCAGTCTTATCGTCTATGCATAAAAAAATACCTGTTAATTTCATGAAGATTTTTGCCTCCAGATTGCACAGACCCCAGGACAATGAAAAAGCACCCAGCATACACGGAGTGGGCTGATGCATACTCCTGCACCAGGCACAGGTGTCAGCCTGGAGGCCGGAACCTCGCTATATACACAGTTGGGTAAGTACCAACTACACTATAGATTACATTTAAACGCATTTTGTTTTCTGAACTCATGAAAAGTGGTTGAAAACTAGGCAACCAGTTCCTCACGTATAAGGTCATTCAATAAAGAAATTTGAAGAAATACAATATAAACCCCAAAATGTTTAAGGTTAGCCCAGAGGCCATCAAAAATAAGCCTGTAACATCCAATTTCTATATAGCAATGGTGTTTTAACGGCTCCGCCTAGTGCACGTACTTTTTTAAATAACGATAGAGATAGATAGTGTACAGATTTTTTCTGAATTATGAAAACTTCGACGATAAATTCCACCACAGGAAGGTCCGGAATCATGTACTGGATCCACAGTACACGTCTTTGGTGTTGACGTCCATGACATGGTGTAAAAGTATACTAGCATATCATCAACTTCCTTGTGTTACTTGAAGTCGGCGCAGTACTTTTTTTTTTCTTTCATTCTGTCATTTCACTCCTCATGCATTCTATCCGTCGCTTTATCCCTCCTCTAGATGTGACTATACTAAGACAAACGATTCCCTTGTGTTTAAATACATAGCACATAGTTATTGTACCGTTTTAATTAACTATAAATAAAAATTAATAAATAAATTATATTATTTCTCTTGTCCAGGTGTAAGCGGGTAGAAGCTCCAGAGTCTGCCATAGAATGTGAGGAAGTTGTGGAAGATACCAACATGCAGTTCCCTTTCTGCTGCACGCGACTTAGGTAAGATCTCAATATTTTTTTTATAAAACTGGCTGTAACCCGCGACTTCGTCCACGTGGAGACTAAAAACATTACTCTAAGTTGGATTTAGGCTCTGTACCTGCGGGGAAATAAAAAGTAGTTTAAGTTAACTCATTTTATCATTAGCTTTATTACAATGATGATCCCGTCAAATGTTCAACTGTTTCGCAGACGTATTTCATAGTTTGATATCCCGCTCCCGTGGAAAAATGTTACTCCTTGTAACATCAGCTGCTCGTAAGTGAACGTCCCGTCAAAAGCAGTCCAGCTGTTTCAGAGATTAGTTGGAATAAACAGATAGGCTTACAGAATGACGATTTTAAACCGGCCACTGTAGGCACGGGCTTGCGGACGGCGAGCAATGGGTGGCTCGTCCGGTAACAGTCCGGACCGAACCCAAGTCGTCGACGGCGCGTACTGTTCCACGCGCGCCTCAAGGACATGTCAGCAAATCGTAGGGGCCCAACAGGGTCGAAGCCTACTGGGGCCACGGGAAGTGTGAAAGCGAAACCCGGGGCCCTGGGACGAAGGCAAAGAAGGAACAGGAGTGGGTTTTTAGTCAGTAAAAGTTTGACACTATCTCCCGCCCCACCCAAGAGCGGGGGATATCATAAGATATGATTTTCCCACCGAAAAAAAAAGCTGTTTCAGAGATTAGTTGGAACAAACAAACAGACAGGCTTACAGAATGACGATTTTAAAGGCAAAAGTTTGTATGTATGTATCTATGTGTGTTGTTATTCCTTCTCGTTCAAATGGCTGAGCAAATTTGAAGGTTTGGCTCACGGGTAAACTGTACCCTGGAAAAAAATAAGCATTTTTTCCGGGAATAGGTTCCCTTGAGATGATTTTCTACTTCCTCCGTTTACAAATTATGCATCCCCAGGTGTCTGGTGGTGGTCCGTGGAGAGGTTTGGACCAGGGTGCTGGGCCAGCCTTGGGAGGTCCTGCCTGCCGCGCCATGGAGTCACATGTACAAGATGAAGAAGCCCCCACCAGCTGACTCCACTTTCCTGCCCAAGTAAGTGTTACTCTAACGGGTCGTCTTAAATGAGCGATTAAACGCGAATGCGATTTCGAAGCGATCCAAACGAATTCAACGCGCGTGTAGGACGCATGTGAGAAATCGTCGCTTCTGCTGCCATTTATTTAATACTAGTTTTTGCCCGCGACTTCGTCCGCGTAGAAGTCGAAAACGGTTTTATTAGGTTTTTGAGATACGATAATATGAAATTTTATTTATTATCTTTGTCGTGTGTGATAGTCCATTGAAATGTATGGCGAGCGATATTGTATCTTAAGATAAAATATTATAGTATCTTAGCCGTGTGCAGCGCTCCTTAGTGAACTCCACTGCCGGTGACGTAACCTACGGCAAACTTATTATTTGCGGTTGGTACAGTAATCGGGTCTAGGGATCGAACCGCAAAATTAAGTTTGTTTTTATTGTATATACTTTTCCGGGATAAAAAGTACCCAGTGTGGTGCCAGGATATTAAAAAATAATTATACCAAGTTTCATCGTAATCGCCCCGGTAGTTTTTGCGTGATACCTGAACAGACAGACAGACAGTCAGACCGACCAGCATTTTTTTTTTAATCACATTTGGGGGTAGGCGGAACAGAGAGTAAAGTCCCGCAAACCTCCGTTGAAAAGGGAGGATCCTCCGACCAGACGGGATGTTATGTCTGGTGGGCTGCAACTGCCCGATAGATGATTTCGGGCTGTTCTATATCTTCTAATCGCGCGGAGAACTTTGATTGCGCGATGCAGGATTAGTTTTTATGTGACGCCATAGATGTCGCTACACACATTTTTGGGTTCGGTGTCGGTCTAGTAACACCCCCTGCCATTTATTTTCCTGATATTTTCAATGTGCAGAATTTTCACTTCTACAGATATATTATAAGTATAGATATAGACAAGTCAACGCACCCAGAGGCGGATCGTGAAATTGTTGGGCTCTGGGCTAACACTACTTGGGGGCCCACCTAAGTAATCAAATTGATCGGCATTTTGTTAAAAAGAAGTTTATATTTTTCTTACAGTGTACCTTTTCGACAACGACCGATCACTGTAGATATGTCCTCCTAATGGAACAAGAGATCACGAGTTACTATAGCTAACTTGAAAGTCTAAATATACTTCGTCTTGTGGTTTTCTGTAAGAGATTGCCCTGTGCGAGAAGACCGCCGACTGAACACTTAGTTTTTGTAAATGTGTATCATTGTAGATTGTTTTTAATGAGAACTGGGGGCCCCTTATATCCCTGGGGCCCTGGGCTGCAGCCCATTTAGCCATTAAGTAGATCCGGCCATGACCGCACCGCAAGAATTCACGCGAAAATACTATACCAACTTATCGCGTCCATTTTGCTTCGCTTACTCTTGGCCACTGCAATAAAGTATTGATTTTCTGCTCCATTCGTACGAGACACTGCGTCATTCATCAACATTACTAGAATTATAAAGTTTCTCTTTTTGTCTAATATATTGAAATTGATAAATGATAAATGATATTTATTTTGTAAGTAGGTTTAAAAAAACACTTTTACACGTCAATTTTTTTTTTGTCTTTTTAAACTAGATGAGGCCGGTGTTTCCTAGCTGACTACCCTGAGAAGAAACACCGAAATAAACTCAGGGGTCAAAGTCTCTTTTAAAGTCCATACAGTTAATATGTAATGGTCAAATCACATGAGAACCATGCAGATTTGTCTGAGATGGTCTTTTGAAGAAAGAACCATACAGATTTGAGTGTGATTTGATGATACGGGACAGCGATACACGGAAAATTTCTGACAGTGTGGTTTTAGTCAATAGAAAACTGACACGTCCTCTCGCTTCATCTTAAAGCGAGTGAAGTCATTGGATGATTTCCTTCCTCAAAAAAAAAAATTCTATAGCATCTAATTATTTTTTAATTCTTTATTGTAAACAAAACTTAATATTAAAACACAGTGAATTGATAATTCATGTAGAAAGGCAAGCTTAACTCATCATCATCTTCCTGCCCTTGTCCCATCTTATTTGGGGTCGACGCAACACGTTTTTTTCTTCCATTCTATCCTGTCAACCGTCATACTATCACTAACTTCTTTTTTTTCATATCACTGTTCACACAATCCATCCATCTTTTCTTTGGCCTCCCTCTCCCTCTCCACCCAAAGGCAAGCTTAACTCAATAAAGAGGTTTCTCCGAGCAAGACTACTATTAACTGAACTCTATCCCTCCAGGACCGCCGACCAGGGCCCGGTATACGAGCTGTCAGAGAGCGACACAGAGCAGGGCGGCCATGACAAGGTGCTGCGCTCCGGCAAGAAGGCTAACAGCAATTCCGACTACAATGACATGGCGCAACTGCCCGTCGCCAGAACAGCACTCCCGGCTCCTGATATCGTGGTAATCAATAATCGTGATGATAACCCTATTCTGTAGGCGGTCGCCTCCTTCTGCGAAGCAGTAATGCTAGCAAAGGAGGCGGCCGATCGCGTGAGACAACGGTCCTCACGCCCTAACCGCCGCCGGGATTCTGATCCCGATTTCCGGTCACCATAGGCGCGGGCTTGCGGATGGCGTGTAATGGGTGGCTCGCCGTCCGACCGTCCGGTGACCGTCCGGACCGAGCCCAAGTCGTCGACGGCGCGAGCTGTTCCACGCGCGCCTCATGGAGATGTCAGCAACTGTAGGGGCCCAGCAGGGTCGAAGCCTACTGGGACCACGGGTGGTGTGAAAGCGAAGCCCGGGACCCCGGGATGAAGGCAAAGAAGGAACAGGAGTGGGTTTTTAGTCAGTAAAAGTCTGACACTATCTCCCGCTTTGCCCAAGGGCGGGATTTGTCATTAGATGATTTTCCCACCTAAAAAAAAAAACCCTATTCTGTGACTTTGAGCTCATACACACGAGCGGCATGTTGCCAACGGCAGAGGTAACTGCATCCGCCGACCAGGGGGTGGTGGCAGCCGTTAACATATAGCATAGTCGGCCTTATAATGTTCCCACTGTTGGGACTCAGGTCTCCCCTCTAGGAGAGGGAATGGGCCGTAATCCACCACGCGGGCCCAGTGCGGGTTGATGGATGTCACATGTCTTCGAATTTTTGGTTCTAGGACATGCCGGTTTCCTCACGATGTTTTCCTTCACCGTTTTGAGAGCAGTGGTGATGAAATAAATTACACAAAGTCATGCGCCTGGCTGGGTTTGAACCCGCGACCTACAACTTGTAAGTCGGGGCCGTTACCACTCGGCCACCACTGCTCCTCTACCACTGCTCCTGTTAACATATAGTGACTTGATTATTTGAGCTCTAGCTGCACACGGACCACCCCCTACAGCCAGAAACATTGCAGTATAATCATTGCAGCCTTTTAAATTCCCAGTGTAAAGTTCTCAAACAATCGCCAGGCTCGGGTACAGGTCATGGTCCCGAGCGAGGACGAATGACGGGCGGTCGCTTCCATCTGCGAAGCAGTAATGCTAGCGAAAGAGGCGGCCGCACGCGTGAGAGACCTTTGCCTGCTGCGGTCTTCCCGTCCAACTATAATTTAGGCTAGAGTGAATAGGCTTTTAATAAAATAGTGCGCCTCACCATCAATGATTGCATCTCCGCTTACCATCAGGTGGGATCGCAGCCAAGCACTGGTTTATATCAATTAAAAAAAAAAAAAAGAGAACAGACTTTCTCGCGCCTAAGCCGTCGGGATTCCGACCCCGATTTCTAGCCAGGCGTAGGTTTAGGGACGGCGCAATGGGTGGCTCACCGTACGGCCATCCAGTTACCCGAGTCTTCGACGGTGCGTAGTATTCCATGCACGCCGCAAGATGTCAGCAAAACCGTAAGGGGTCAGCAGGGTCAAAAGCTGGGGCCATGGGTTTTTCTTCTGAAAGAAAAACTCGGGGTCTTGAAATGCAAGGCAAATAAGGAACGAGTGGGTTTTAGTCAGCAAAAGTCTGACACCCACTCTCGCTCTTCCCTAGAGCGAGAGAAGTCAGTGGATGATTTCTCAGCTGAATAAAAAAAACCCAGTTTGAACAATACACTCCTCTTGTGGGTGCTGGAGCCCTAAGCAACACAGTAAATAGAGCTTGTGCTATGAGTACCAGACAACTGATAAACATACTTATATATTTCTATTTTTTTTAATTGATATAAACCAGTGCTTGACTGCGATCCCACCTGATGGTAAGCGGAGATGCAATCATTGATGGTCAGGCGCACTAGTTTATTAAGAGCCTATTCACTCTAACCTTGAAGACACCTAAATTATAGTTGGACGGGAAGACCGCAGCAGGCAAATTGTTCCAGTCCTTCGATGTACGCGGTATAAACGACGAAGCGAAACGCTTAGTTCGGACCGTTGAAGTTTCAACAACGTATGGGTGGATACTCGCCGTTCGTCGGGTTGTTCGATGGTAGAAAGGAGATGGCGGAATCAAGTCATGCAATCCCCCGCGCACACTCTCCAAAATGTAACCTGTAAAATACCGATAGGCTGGCTACCCTGAAATACATACATATTATAGATAAATTACACCCAGACATAGAACAAATGATCGTATTATGTGATGTATTCAGAGTTTTCTTTTTTTATAAATTTATTTTTAATTGTTTTCAGATTGCGCTATCAACGAATGATGCGAAAGAACCGCCACATACTAGAAATTTTGATAATACAAGGTGATTTCACATTTTTTATTGGTCATTTAGTTTCTATGACTTCGGCTTCATGGAATTTCACTCCTTAGTTCTACGTACAAATATCTTAATATCTAATATATAAAATTCTCATGTCGCGGTGTTTGTGGTTAAACTCCTCCGAAACGGCTTTCCCGATTCTCATGAAATTTTGTGTGCATATTGGGTAGATCTGAGAATCGGACAACATCTATTTTTTATCCCCCTAAATGTTAAGGGCAATCCACCCCAAAATTTTTTTTTTCAATTTTAGATAAAAAAAAATTATATAGCTAGTATAATATAATATTCCACAACTATCACACAACGCCGTCTAGTCCCAAACTAAGCAGAGCTTGTGTTATGGGTACTAGACAACTGATAAACATATTTATATATTTCTAAATACATACATATATAGATAAATTACACCCAGCCAGAACAAATAATCATGCTCATAGCACAAACATTTGTCCTGGGTGGGAATCGAAGCCTCGACCTCCGGCAAAGCAGTAAGGGCCACTAGCCACTAGACCAAACAGGCCAGTCAGTCTTACACTATACATACAATTTTTAGGCGTACCAAGCATCGGAAATCAAACGCGCCACCTCCAGAAAGTTTATTTGAAGAGGATACAGAGAAAGAGAAACTCGCGGAGCCTAAGAACCAGGAAGTAGAGGAATCATCTGTGTATACTGAAAAAGTAAGTGATTTTTTTTTACCCGACTACGTCAGAAGGAGGGTTTTTTTTCTTAATTGTTATAAACTAGTGCTAGACTGTGATCCGGTGTGGTGGCCGAGTAAAGCAATGGTGGGCGAGTAGAGCAGTGGTGCTGGGTTTGAACCCGCTACTTACGAGTTCGTAAGTAGCGGGTTACCACTCGGCCACCACTGCTCTTAGTACATCAAAATTATAAAAAAAATCTTAAGTTTTTAGCGTCAAATTATTTTTAGGGTTCCGTGCCTCAAAAGGAAAAAACGGAGCCCTTATATACTTTGTTGTCCGTCTATCTGTCTGTCAATACCCGTTATCTCGGGAATACATGGGGGTATCGAGTTGAAATTGAAACCTTTTTTTCCGATGCAGAAAAATTTTCGTAACTCAATTCGGGAATTGAACTGTTTTCATAGGTAAATTTGTACGGAACCCTCAGTTCAGTCCGACTCGCACTTGCCCGGTTTTTTTAAGTAGCCAATCTTTTAGCTTCTTTTCTTTCCATCGGTATTTTATAGCATTTTTTTTTTTACAAATTTGTTACATCAAGAATCATTTATAACATCTGCCAAACTGCATAGCAGTTTGTCGGCAGTACATTCTCGTGAATTTCGCTTATAACTAAGACCACACCTGATCACCCCCAAGTTTGCAGGTAGGTACCTACTCGTTGTGAGATAAACAGATGCAGCACCACAACACTAACCAACTGAGACCAACATACCGCAGCAACTATGGACACATAGACAGATAATGTTTCATTAGAACATTTTTTATTTGTTTTCTAGTTTTGGCTCGATTAATTCATCGGGTAACTCATTAATAAGTGTAGGTGCAATCCGTCGTCTCGCACGCTTACCGTGGTAATTATTCAGCTTATTGACCTGGAGTTTCTTTTTCTTAGATTGGCATAATCTTGTAATGTTACTTTCAGCCTCAAGAACCTTCAGAAGATGAGACTACTAACTACAATAACTACGCAGTCACCGAGAAAACGAAGCCACATGTACGTATTTATTATTTATTTAAACTTCATGTACAGTAGTGGTACATAGGCGGACTTAACGCAACAAGGCATTCTCTACCAGGCAACTCTTGAATTACCGCGACATTTTTTTTACACAACGCCATCTAGTCCCAAACTAAGCAAAGCTTGTGCTATGAGTACTAGACAACTGATAAACATACTTATATTTTTAAATATACATACATAGATTCGCACTTTTGATGCATTACTATCTTATGAGTAATAAAATCGATTACGCGACTAGCCATGTTGACGAGCCTGAGCCTGGTCCATAAACTTATTCATATTCATTTAAAACTGCCACTATAATTATTATGTATTTTTTTTTTTTATATTGCGTGAACTATAATTATGTGAATTTGCAAATTAGATAATCATTTAATATTTCTACACCCGCAAAGGTAGTATATGTGATTCCTTCTAATATTAAGATCTTCATATACCGTGTACTCCAAATTAAACGATTCTATTCTATTCTATGCTATTTATTTATTATTTAATACTTTATGCACAAACCTACAGCGGCGGACTTAATGCCTTAGGCATTTTCTACCAGTCAACCTTAGGGTGATGCAGAGATAAATAGTGGTAGGTAGGTGCAATAAAAGAGAGAGAAAAGGCGAATAGGTTTTTTTTTTTTTTTATTGGGTGGGAAAATCATCCTAATGACATCCCCGCTCTTGGGCGGAGCGGGAGATAGTGTCAGACTCTTACTGACTAAAAACCCACTCCTGTTCCTTCGTTGCCTTCGTCCCAGGGCCCCGGGTTCCGCTTTCACACTACCCGTGGCCCCAGTAGGCTTCGACCCTGCTGGGCCCCTACGATTTGCTGACATCTCCTTGAGGCGCGCGTGGAACAGTACGCGCCGTCGACGACTTGGGCTCGGTCCGGACGGTTACCGGACGGTCAGACGGCGAGCCACCCATTGCTCTCAATTTGCAAGCCCGCGCCTACGGTGGCCGGAAATCGGGATCGGAATCACGGCGGCGGTTGGAGCGTAAGGACCGTTGCCTCACGCGATCGGCCGCCTCCTTAGCTAGCATTACTGCTTCGCAGAAGGAGGCGACCGCCTGCCACTCCTCCTCGCTCCGGAGCATGGCCTGAACCAAGGCCCGGCGCGAGAGATCACCGCCGCCGATTGCCCCCACGAGGACACAGCGTTGCTCTGCCCAGGCGGGGCACACCTCCACCGTGTGCTCCACCGTGTCCTCCGGGTGGGCCACACAGTGGCGACACCCGGGCGTCGTTTCCGCACGAATCCGGTGCAGGAACCTCCCGAACTTACCGTGTCCGGTGAGGACCTGCGTCATGCGGAATGTGAGGACGCCGTGAGGTCTTTCCAACCACGCCTCAAAGAGGGGACTTACCGCCATAATTGTGGCGTGCCCAAGGCGAATAGGTTCAAGATTAGATATACTAATAAACCATAAATATCATTCTATTCTAACTAATTTGCAAATAAAAAACCAAATTGTAAAGAAAAAACTAGGCCAGACGAATGAGACACCCTCTCGTTATCTCTTTAACAGTTCAGTTTAGGTCGTCAAATAGATCGCGTTAAGATTCATGGAAGGACCTCTGCTCTGAAAAGCTAGACCTATTGTTTTTTTTTTAATACATTTATAGCGACATCTATCGCGTCACATAAGAACTAATCCTGCATTGCGCAATCAAAGTTCTCCGCGCGATTAGAACATATAGAACAGCCCGAAAATCATCTAACGGGCAATTGCCCACCAGATATAACACCCGTCTGGTCGGAGGATCCTCCCTTTTCAGCCGAGGTATGTGGAGCTTTACACTCTGTTCCGCCTACCTCTAAACATTTTAAGCTTAGGTACCTGATGATGGTGTATTTTTTTCTTCTAGAACCCAAATAACCCAGTGTCGTGGACTGAAATACCTCAAAATCAATGGAACGAACCAAAAGAAGGCGCAGAAACAGAAAATCGAATCGATGTAAGTAACAAACAATAGTTCTCAGTAACTTAAATATCTATACTAAACCTAACTATATATATATATATATATACTAGCGACCCGCCCCGGCTTCGCACGGGTGCAATGTGTACTACCGCAACCGCTATGTCCCTGCATTTTAAATCTGTAATATCTTCGAAAATATTCATTTAAATTATACCACTCTGTCAAGAAAGTACCGGGAAAAGATTAATAATACACAAAATGTCTGTTATTCATCCAAATTTATTTTATCACCTTCAAAGTATGCTCCTTTAGAAACGATACACTTGCGCCAACGAATAATCCATTCATCAAAACATTTTTTAAACACTGCTTCCGGAATTGAGTTCAGTTCTCGCCGCGAATTCACCTTTATGTCTTCTATCGATTGAAAACGGGTGCCACGAAGTGGTAATTTGAGTTTAGGAAAAAGAAAAAAGTCAGCAGGAGCCATATCTGGTGAATATGGTGGTTGCTGGATGGTATTTGTTGAGTGTTTGGTCAAAAATTCGTTCACAATGATAGCCTTGAGCGAAGGCGCATTGTCGTGGTGCAAAATCCAAGAATTTTCTTTCCACAAATCTGGCCTTTTTCGTCGAATTCGCTCTCTTAAACGCCGCATAACGCTCAAATAATATTCTTTATTTACCGTTAGACCTTCCGGTAAGAATTCAGAGTGCACAACACCGCGATAGTCAAAGAAAACAGTCAACATGACTTTGACTTTTGATCGACTTTGGCGTGGTTTTTTCGGTTTCGGTTCAGTTGGAAGGCGCCACTCCGAAGCTTGTTGACTAGTTTGCATGTCAAACTCGTAAACCCACGTCTCGTCACCAGTAACAATGCGTTTCATGAATGTTGGGTCCGAACTGACTCGTTCTAGCATGTCCTCAGCGACTTTCATGCGATTGAGTTTTTGGAGAAAATTCAGATCTTTTGGGACTAGCCGAGCAGCAACATGTTTCATACCCAAATGATTAGTTAAAATGGTACGGATCGACTCATGAGATACAGAAAGTTCGGCGGCTATCTCTCTCAGAGTTGAATGGGGATTTTCAGTCACTATTTTCTTCACTTTTGCGATGTTAACTTCAGTTGCAGACGTTGACGGCCCACCAGAGCGAGGCAAATCTTCCATCACATCTCGACCGCTTTTGAACGCTTTGAACCACTCATAAGCACGAGTTTTTGATAAAGTCGATTCACCGTAAGCCTTCTGTAACATTTTCAGTGACTCCGAACACGAAATTCCATTGGCGATGCAAAATTTAAGACAGACTCTTTGTTCGATATTTTTGTCCATTATGAAATTCGCAATACACACTATATATGATATTACTAAAACCAGCACTATATTTAATATAAATAATAGATGCAACTCAAACTCCGCGCCAAAATGGAAAACAGTTGTGCCAATCTAACAACTACAAAAAAACAAAAATTTGAATTTGGAACCATAAACAAATCATCCATTCCCGATACTTTTTTGACTGAATGTATGCTGTAAAGGGCCATATTGATCTATATTAAATGCACAATGTATTTAGGGTACTTAATTGTATAAGGATTAATGCTATATTGCTTAAAATCGCTTCGTAAATAAGCCATTATTTCTCGTAAAAAGTAAAGGATTAAAAATGGTTATTGTAGGTTATACCATAGAGATAGACATATAACATTGCAGACTTTTTAACCGACTTCTAAAAAAGGAGGAGGTTCTCAATTCGGATGTTTGTATTTTTTTTTTTATGTTTGTTCGCGCATAACTTCGTCGCTTGCCAACCGATTTGAAAAATTCTTTGTTTGTTGGAAAGGGCATACTTCCCGAATGGTCCCATAGTCACCAAGTTGGGATCTGATGACGGAATCTTGACGAAATTGAGGGAACTCCTCAAATATTATAGGCAACTATATAGTGATTTTGGTATTTTCGTCGAAAACTTTACCATTTACAGTCAAAAAGTAACATCTGATGTCTGTTTATAAGTGTATCGCAACTAAAAAGTGTGAAATAAAAAACTTTTTACAAAAAAAATATAACCGACTTTACTAAAAAAACACTAAAAGGATCAAAATAACTTTAATTTCGGAAGTCGGTGTTAAATAAGATACAAATAATACCGAGAAACACCGACTTCCGAAATTAAAGTTATTTTGATCCTTTTAGTGTTTTTTTAGTGAAGTCGGTTATATTTTTTTTTGTAAAAAGTTTTTTATTTGTAGACCTTTTTAAGGTGTACAATACTGTAGTACATTATTTTGTTCTATCTTGTAGGGATAAAAAAATGTGTTTATTTACAACATCACATTAGAAACCTCTAAACTTACCAGTGTTTCTCTACTATATTATGCATGTATTATATATATAAACCTTCCTCTTGAATCACTCTATCTATTAAAAAAACCGCATCAAAATCCGTTGTGTGGTTTTTTAAGATCTAAGCATACAAAGGGATAGACAGCGGGAAGCGACTAGGTATTATACTATGTAGTTATATATAAAAAAACTACAAAAATACACTCAGGCGTCAAAGTACTCCTCCACAACGCTGTCATCTAGAAATGTGCCCAGAAAACTGGCAGCCACGTTGAATGACAGTGCTGATTTTTTGGGCAAAAAAGAACGAGCCAAACCTGGTCACGCAAAGTGTCGACCAGTCTGTATGAAATTTCCTTGAAAAGGGGACGCGCACTCGGACCTTATGACCCCAGCGTTGTGACCCCAAACGGCTTTTACTGACATATCAACGCACAGTCGAAACTACTGGGACTTGAGTGTGAAATTTTGCTCAAGGCTTCCTTTTATGACGTAGGCGAGCACTAAGAGAGGATTTTCCAAAATTCACTCTCTTAGGGGATGAAACGGGGGTCCAAAGTTTGTATGGAGAAACCGACTTGAACGCGGGTGAAGCTGCTGGAAGAAGCTAGTTACCAATAAAGTTACAGTATTTGCCCCGTTTGAAGGCAGCCGCAGCGGCAGCGGCAGCACAGCCTACCCATCTAGGGACATGGGATGGCGCAAGGGTGAGATCTTAGAAATTGATCACTTCATGATAAGGCCAAGTAAAACTGGCCAGATCGTTTTAAACATTAAAGTTTGATGATATTTAAATCCTCGTTTGGTCTACTTTCTTTAGAACTTTTACTATCATAGAAATTCTACATCAATGATAAGGCCAAGCGAGGATTGACATATCATCAAATGATAACGTTTAAAAGATCTGGCCAGTTTTACTTGGCCATATCATGAAGTGATCAATTCGAAGATCTGGCCACGACATCGACTCAGGTTGCGTCTAAAACTAGAGGCCTGCCCTAATTAACTAACCTCTTATTAGTTAATTGCGCGCATATGCAAAAGTTTATCTGTATAAAGTTAACCAAGTACCAAGTAACCTAAATAGCCAACCAAGTGATGCCAGGGTAAGTCTCCTCTTTGAGGAGTGGCTGGGAAGACGTTTTCACCTTCCACATGACACAGGTTCTCACCGGACATGGTATGATTGGGAGGTTCCTGCATCGGATTCAGGCGGAAGAAACGCCCGGGTGTCACCTTCATGGGAGGGCACGATAGAGCGGTAGGGTGGAGGTGTGCCCCACTTGGGCGGAGCACCGCCGTGTGCTCGTGGGGGCGACCGGCGGCGGCGACCTCTCGCACCGGGCCCTGGTGCAGGCCATAGTCTGAAGCGAGGAGGAAAGACAGGCGGTCGCCTCCTGGTCCTGCTGCGAACCAGTACTGCTCGTGAAGCGTAGCGAAGGAGGCGGCCGCACGCGTCCTTTCCAGCCAGCGTGGGCTTCCACGCACGACGAGCAATGGGTAGCTCGCCGTCCGGATAGAGCTTGAGTCGTCGACGGCGTGTAATGTTCCACGCGAGCCTCCGATAGTGATATCACCCAAAACCGTAGACGCCCAACAGGGCTGAAGCCAGCTGGGGTTTGAGTTGGCTTTTTAGGAAGTCAGTTAAAAAAAGTATAGAGGCATAAAATTGATGACTACACAGGGATTTCAATCGCCCGGAGGACACAGTGGAGCACACGGTAGAGGTGTGCCCCACTTGGGAAGAGCAACGCCGTGTCCTCGTGGGGGCGATCGGCGGCGGCGATCTCTCGCGCCGGGTCTTGGTACAAGCCATGGTCCGGAGCGAGGAGGAGTGGCAGGCAGTCGCCTCCTTCTGCGAAGCAGTAATGCTAGCAAAGGAGGCCGCCGATCGCGTGAGGCAACGGCCCTCACGCCCCAACCGCCGTCGGGATTCCGATCCCGATTTCCGGCCATAGTAGGTGTGGCCGTCGACGGCGCGTACTGTTTCACGCGCGCTTCAAGGAGATGTCAGCAACTGTAGGGGCTCAGCAGGGTCGAAGCCTACTGGGGTCAAGGGTCTGATTCTGAAAGGAAGACTCGGCCCCGGTACGAAAGGCGACGAAGGAACAAGAGTGGGTTTTTAGTCAGTAAAAGTCTGACACTATCTCCCGCTCCGCCCAAGGAAAAAAAAACAGGGATTTCAATGACTCCTTTTCAGGAACTCTGTGACACCTTATTCGACAATTCTCAATACACTATCTTTTTTTCAGGAGGTCAACAATAATCACAATTATTATCATACGCAAGAACCACCTCCTGAAGAGCCAAAGCCCCCAGTGATGGTGGAACCAAAGCCTGCGTTACATATACCCGTAAGAAAAGAGTCAGTGCACAAACCTTCAAATCTCCAGGCTCTTGTAGACGCCATAGGATCGAGGATGAGAGACATTGAGAGCGTGGTACAGAAGATGAGTGATAAAGTCCATCAGGTTAAGCCTCCGGCGCAAGAAAGCAGTGAGAAGAGGTGAGACTATTTCTCCATATAAGCCAAAGTAGCTGCAAGAAAACTCAGCGTCCTTGCAAAGGTTCGGCGGTACTTCACAACGAGATAGCTTCTGGTCCGGTCGTGTGTGGAGTACTGCAGCCACATATGGGCTGGTGCTGCAATGATGCCATCTTGCAGCTTTGAATTTGCCTAGTAGTTTTTACCGCGTACATCGAAGGACTGGAGCAATTTGCCTGCTGTGGTCTTCCTGTTCGATTATAATTCAAGGCTAAAGTGGATAGGGTATTAATAAACTAGTGTGCCTCACTATCAACGATTGCATCACTGCTTACCATCAGGTGGGATCACAGTCAAGTAGTGCCTGACTGCGTTCCCGCGGAATAGGTTCTATCAATTAAAAAAAATTGTAACATGTATGTCCACCATGTACCAGTGGCGAAGGCCGTACGTCTAGTCGACCAAGACCTGTACCATGACGTTTTAAAGTAAGATTGTTTCATTCTTATTTCCAATGTGGGTAAGAGATGGCGCTAGACAACCTGTATAGCTCTGTCTCTTACCCACACTGAAATAAGAATGAAACAATCTTACTTTGAACATCATGGTAACCCCGCAAGAAGACTAGTAATATTAGTTTAATGTAAAAAAAATAAAAATATATGTGTATTCAGAATGTCAGCTGAACGTGAGGGATCACATAAACACCGCCAGGAATCCAAACGTCCCAGCGCAGAAGACGAAAACTATAAAAGGTAACAAACTGTTAACTAAGGATCAAAGCCTTCAAATCATCATCAGCCTATCCAAGAAGTATTGTGTTGCCCAGTAACTGGGCTGCTCTCAAAACGGTGAAGGAAAACATCGTAAGGAAACCGGCATGTCATAGTACTAAAAATTCAAACCAACCCGTGCTGGGTTTGTGTGCTGGATTACGGCCATTTCCCCCTCCTAGAGAGGGGGGCTAGAGTTCCAGCAATGGAAACATAAGTTTGATTTTGCAAGGCTATATACAGTAACTGGGGTTGTGGAGGTCTGATGGACAGTCGCTCCATGAAAAGCACAGGTATTCAGCCGCAACCGGTAAGACTGGAAGCCAAGTCCAAGCTAGTTGGGAAAGGGTTATGGAGATGATGATGATGCAATAGGCCAGTGGCTGTGTGTGTGGTAGGCTGTGGGTCTTAACCCACAGGAATTTTCTTACAGACGACCTTTAGATGAACCTTCAAAGCTTTTATGTATTATTATTGATAGGCTCGCATTTGTCCACTAACTCACCTGGTGCTAAGCGATGATGAGGCCGACGATGGAGCACGCTTGCCTATTCGCCCTTGATTTAAAGATGCCCCAGATTGAAGCAAGCGAAGCCGTAGGAATAAGCTAGTATATTCGTGTAAATAAAAAAGTTTTTTTAAGGTTTACAGTGCTTAAAGACCGGGGTAGTAAATATCTGCATAGTATAGCAGATAGCACCACGGAAAACCCACTATTTATTGAAGACACTAATCTGACCGGGTATTTCAGTGATGCTAGCAACAGTGTACTGAGAAGAAACAACCCGCCCAAGGTAATTTAACACAATATTTGAATATTATTTTACCAGGAATGAGGGAGGGAGACCAAAGAAATGATGGATGGTTTGTGTGAAGAGTGATATGAAAGAAAAGGAAGTTAGGGATAGCGTGACGAGTGACAGGACAGAGTGGAAGAAAAAAACGTGTTGCGCCAACCCCAAATAACACGGGACAAGGGTAGGAAGATGATGATGATGATGATGATTTAAATACTATTCTTCCCCTTTTTAGGCTTCCGTACCCAAAGGGTAAAAACGGGACCCTATTGCTATCACTCCTTGCCCGTCTTTTTTTTTTAATTCTTGATAGGTTCGCACTTGACCTCTATCTCACCTGATGGAAAGAGACGATGCGGTCGACGATGGAACGCGCTTACCTAGAAGTAACCTATTCACTCTTGACTTAAAGATTCCCGGGTTGTAGCCATCAGGAAACGCAGATTCCGGCAAGGAATTCCACTCCGTCTGTCAGTCATCAGGCTGTACCTCATGAACCGTGATAGCTAGACAGTTGAAATTTTCACAGATGATGTATTTCTGTTGTCGCTATAAAAAAAATACTAAAAAAAGATTAAAATAAATATTTAAGTGGGTTTTCCATACAAAAAACGTGATTTTTTGCCGTTTTTTTTGCTGCGGACAGTACGGAACCCTTTGTGTGCAAGTCTTACTCGCACTTGGCTGGTTTTTTACGTGAGAAATTATCAAATTATTTCTCCCGTTCTTTGAGGATGAAAGGGTATGTGTTACTGATTAAGACCCTTAATTTTCCCTGTCCTAGAAAGGAGGCCCGAGGCCCAGTAGTAGGAATATTATAAGGTTTCTGATCACACTAACGGAAAACCTCTTTTTTCATAGTAGTAACTAATAATTGACTGGCCTAAGGTTGGTCTAGTGGTTAGTGTCCCTGACTGCTGTGCTGGAGGTCGTGGGTTCGATTCCCACCCAAGCCAGATTGTCTAGCCAAGTTACGATCGTTTCGACTGCGTCGAACGCCTCGAGTAGGCCACGCCTCCGATTCCTTTGTTCTGACGTAATCTCGACACACGTAAGTCACGTGGTCAGAACAAAGGAATCGGAGCTGTGGCCCACTCGAGACGTTCGACGCAATCGAAACGATCGTAACTTGGCTAGGAGAGCAGTTCTCATACAAGAAAACAAATTAAAAACAAATAAATATTCATAAAACACCTTTTATTCACCAGGAACCTCCACCAACATACATGGCTCCGGTAGAAACACGCCGCAAAGTACCTCAAGTTCACATAGCTGTCCCGAACAGCGGAGATGACGCCGAGAAAAAACGGAAAAAACACACTCACAAGAAAAGGAAGTCTAAAGGATCACATTCTCACAAAAAACACTCCCGCTCCAAAGATGATAAACGGAAACACTTTAACAGACTGAGTTCGGGAGAGGCTGAGAAGAATGCTGTGTCGTTAGATGACAGTAGTGAGGCTATGCAGTAGGTGGATGGGTTTGTGGTGTCTTTGGTAAATGGCTGAGCGTTTTTGAGTTCACATGTTTTAGAAACCTTTTTTTACTCAACCGATTTTGACTTTTATTGTATTGGAGCCATGACAAATGGCGGCTGCAGTAAATATTTGATATTGTAACCACTTTTTAGGGTTCCTTACCTCAAAAGGAAAAAAAGGAATACTTATTTTCTTATCACTTTGTTGTCCTTCCGTCTTTCTGTGTTTTTAATTATAACAGTTATTGAATTCACGTTTATGTAAATAAGAAACTTAAGTATTAACTTAACTAAGTATTTATACTACACCTTAACTATGTACATATAATACAAAAATAAAAATCACACTCAAGCATCGAAGTCCTCTTCCACATCGCTGTCAATCGGAAATTGTGCCCAGAAGACTGGCAGAAATGCCAATGTTTTATGAGTGAGAGACAGCAGGACGAAAATAAACACCATTAAGATGAGAAAAAAGGATAGGTGGGTAAGTAACTACTTTGTATGAATCTGACAGCTGTCACACGCAATAGCGTATATAACTAATGAGGATCAGTCATGATTTTTATTTAGTATGCAGATTTATAGAGTCAAAAAAAAAAGCTAATATTGTAAGGAAATTATTTCAATCGGACCAAAAATGACGAAGATAAAGCAATTTTAGTGTGTTAGTTCCAGAAACGCGGCCGAGAATGAAGCGACTCGCTGTGACGTCATCTGTCATGATCGGTCTCCACCGGCGAATGAATACGATCATGCAGTTTGTCGCACGGATCATGACCGATGACGTCATCGTACACAGTCCAGCGACAGCGCGCGTTTCCAAGTAGCCGTTCGGGAATTAAAAAAAAAAACTGAAAATTATTACACGTACGATGTACTAAGTAAAAATCGGATTTGCTATTATGTGATTGATCCTCATTGTAGTGTAATTATGACCATTTCAAAAAAAAAAATTGTTGCTATTATTATACTTGTAGATGTCTAAAAAGTTTTGTATTGTTTTTGAATATAGATGCCAATACAATCTCGTTTGCATTGACGATTTTGCAGATGTTTTTGCCAATTCAAACACTTGAAAAATTGAATGAATACAGATTCATTACGATCTTTGCGTTGTTGAGCAGACATTCAGTTTATCTTGTTGTAATTAAAAGTGTAACAATATTTAAGAGAGGAGAGTGAATGACTTCTTTTTTAAGAATAAAGTGAAATGATAATGGTAACAAGCGTGTAATGTTGGTGATTACCGCCGAGGACGGTAATCATCAATAATTACGTGTATCCTATGACTTTTTTCAACACATATCACGATAAATTAGTAGATAAGGGCTTTCTGCTAGTTCAAATGTATTCATTGCGATCTTTGCGTTATTGTAATAAGGCTCACTAAATTACACGTGATTGAAAGTGTATATTTAGTGTGTTTCTCAATTATACTTGAAAAAACTTAGCTTGATCTCTGCTACATTTGTCAAACTGACATTCCTAGGGCTGTTATGATACAGAAAAAATATCGATAGTAATTTTCGGCGTTTCTTACTTATCGATGCCATAATTATATATTTATATGTCTTCTTCATCTTAGCGTTAATACCAGTCGCATCCGAAGCTTATAAGTAGGTTAGAATTTAGATTTTATTTACACACTATTGTAAATAATGTTATTTTTTTTAAAAATACAATAAAATTAAATGTCAAATTAATTTTGAATTAAGTTTTATAAAAAATATCGATAGTTTATAGTCTGTGGTCACGATGATTCATCGATCATCACTAATTACCTCATCATGCCAATAAAATATGACATTGACTGGTACGTTACGTTTGTCCGTACTGTTAAATTCAGAACTTCATAGGCGCGATTTTACTGACAGCTGTCCCAGAGATCAAGCTATCTTTTTTTAAGTGTAGGAAGCTGGATAGAGAAAATTGATATTATGATATAAATGTGTAATGTTGGTGATTACCACCGAGGACGGTAATCATCAATACTGACTTTAAAGAAATATAAATTTTATTAAGTGCTAGCATTTGCCCGCAGCTTCGCCCGCGTACATAAAGTACCTATAGCCTATGTCACTTAGGAATAAAGCAACTTTCTATCAGTGAGAACAATTTTAGCAATCGGACCAAGACCTGTACCATTACGTTTAAAGTAAGATTGTTTCATTCTTATTTCCAGTGTGGGTAAGAGATGGCGCTAGACAACCTGTATAGCTCTGTGTCTTAACCACACTAAAATAAGAATCAACAATCTTACTTTGAAAAAAATTAAATCTGATTTCTTATGCGGGCGCATCTTAAAATGGCGGCCATAGACTAGTTAGGAAGCTTTAATAAAAAATAAATGAGTTTGCTTTATCGACAAAGAAAGAACAATATTTATTTGGATGAAAGATTTATATAATAAACATGTACTTACAAGTTAAAATTTGTTAGAACTCTGAAAATAGCCAATAGCTATGTTTATTCTACAAAGCTACCACTAGCTCTTAACGCAATCCATTGAACGACCTAAACTAAATTGTTTTTATGGATGGATCTATATAAGTTGACTGGTAATTAGTGACCGATACCTAAACACGTGATTGTACTCATGATTACAAACAACTTTCCCAAAGAAACTTTTTTATAAACTCATTAGTTTAATCAAAATAACAAAACAGCTTTTTGAAACTTTAAGTTTTGCCCGTGCGCCTTCACCTGATCAGCTGTTAGCGGTGCGTCGCGGTGCCCGCGTTATTGATGACGTGAGCAATGTACCTACATGTTTCGGTAAAATAATATCTAAAGACTAGTATTTTGGTACTTTACGCGAGCACGCTACAGTGAATAAATCCATAATCTTTCTAAACAAACTATCATCAGGTATTGTGTTTGTTTTGTTACTTATACGATGTTTAGAAGGGGCTATAAGATATCTCTACCTTATTAATTGACTCGATGTTTTTTTTTTTTAAATTGATATAAACCAGTGCTTGACTGCGATCCCACCTGATGGTAAGCGGAGATGCAATCATTGATGGTCAGGCGCACTAGTTTATTAAGAGCCTATTCACTCTAGCCTTGAAGACACCTAAATTATAGTTGGACGGGAAGACCGCAGCAGGCAAATCACAATGTTATTGTGATTAAACTAAGTAGTATATTAAAAAAGTTTTTTTGGGAAAGTTGTTTGTAATCATGACTACAATCACGTGTTTAAGTATCGGTCACTAATTACCAGTCACCCTATATAAGGTGTATAGCACCATCTCTCTCTATCGCTCGAATTAATGACAATTTAACACGTCATGGTAATCCCCCTGAATCGTTAGAAATGCCAAGCCATTTATTGATAAGTTTTCTGTATTTAAACAATTACTTTTTGTAAATAAATTGTGTTTTAGAATGGTTGTTTTATTCACCACTATAGCTTCTGCCAGCAAGGACAATACTTCCAATATAAAAAGAATTCTATTATTTATTTACTATATTCTGTATATTGTACACCACATAAACAAAAAGTACCGAAATGTCAAGAAGTCAGTCAGTCAGAAAAAATGATGCTAATTGCACATTCCAAAACGTAGATCTCTATGGAGAAGAATGTGCAAGAAATTCCATGGATCCTTTTTTCAATCATGTTTTGTAATTACAAATATCTCTGTGACATTTTTCTTGTCGATAAGTTAAGTTTCTGTTAAATAAATATGATAATAAAAAAAAAAAAACAATGTAAAATATTATAAGTATTGTATAATGTAAAAATATCGAACAAACATTTATTAAAAATAAGTGTACAATGGGCTGTTTTACCGCACAGGGCAATTTCTTATAGACAACCTGTGGATGGACTGAAAGAAACGAGATAGATTAATGGCTGTCAGTGTACAACATCAGAAATAATGACTAATAAAACATAATAACATAAATACATGCATACAATACAAAAAAAAATATTAATAAATATCAAATATATAATTAAGTCAGGAGAAAAAAAAATCAACGTGAAAGGTGTGTGCTCCTTCACCATTTTCATTTTAATTTTTTTTTATGTGCTACGCCAAGATATGGACTACCCGTAGGCCAATTTTCATCCAAATACGTTCAGCTGTTTGGGTCTCAAGGATTAACAAACACAAACACACACATTACACAAACTTTCACCAGCAAAATTATAATGAAGTTATATTGGTATACCGCCGTTTGCCCGAATTTTATTTACCCTAATATCATTTGCCATAATAGTCAACAGCCATAATATTATACGACGTAATATTCAATTGCCCTACTCTTATTTGCTATATTAGTCACGTGCTAGAAGCTTTGTTTCCCATAAAGTCACTTACCATAACATCATATGTAATAATCATTATAAGCCCTAATTATCACATGCCCTAATTAAAAACAATACGTATAGCAGGGTGGAAGCCTACTGGGGCCATGAATGATGCGAAATAGTACCCCGGGTCCTTGGAACGAAGGCAATGAAGGAGCAGGAATAGGCTTTAGTCAGTAAAAGTCTGACACGCCCTCCCGCTCCGCCCAAGGGCGCGAGATGTAATTAAATCATTGCCCAACTAAAACAAAAAGTGAGATCGCATTTAAGCACTAGTTTACTTATATCAATTAAAAAAAAGTGACTTCTCGTTTTAGGGAGGAGCGAAAGCATGTCAGACTTTGAATGACTAAAGCCCACCTATGGTATTCAATTGCTCTACTGGGTCCCTCCAGATTTGCAGACATCTCTTTGAGGCGCAGGTGGAACATTATGCCCCTTCGGTCGTTTCCGGAAGCCCGCATCAGCTATCCATTGCTGTTCGTCCGCAAGACCGCGCTTGCGGTAGCCGGGAATTGCCCTGTAACTTCGGACGCTCGAAACTATGTTAAGCGGACGCCCGCGTCGGGCAGCCGTCGCTGACAAAGCAAGAGCGTCGTCTGCGACGGTCCCCGTCCCGGAAACCGGATTATCAATAGTTCAACTTTAACGGTGTGCATGTAGTCATGTCGATGGAGAACTTAATATTTATTACGTAGCAAAAACGGGCGCGGGGCCAGGCTCACCACGATGTATGCCTGCGCGGGTCCCAGCAACGGAGCAATTTTTGTATGGGACCGCGCGGGCGTCCGCGGTTAATGGACTTGTAATCAACATATATCTCTCTATACAAAAAGAAAACCAAAAACAATGATTCTAATTTAAAACAACCCCCGTTTGCGCATTTTTACTAGATTTGTATCAAAAAGACTTTTGTTATAAAAAGAAAGAAGTAAATCTACCATCTTTACGATGCACGCAGACTCCGCGTTCCCGGCTTAATCCTGTTTAGGGGGAGCAAAAAAGAGGATCTTATGAACATAAGTAAGTTTAGCTTACGCCACGGCAGTAACGAAACAGTGATTTTAAATTAATTTTTGGGTAAGCAAAAGTCTAGTAGGTAGTCTTTTGTGATTGGAGGTTTTAGAGATTTCATTCTAGTAGAAATATTCTTGATTCTTCTTTTTCGATTTTAGGTTACAGACATAGCCCCAAGAATCGCCAAACTTAAGTGGCAGTGGGCAGGGCACATTGCTTGCAGAACAGATGGTCGATGGGGACGAAAGGTTCTGGAATGGCGACCACGTACCGGAAGACGCAGCGTTGGAAGGCCTACCACAAGGTGGCATGACCTGGTGAGGGTCGCGGGAATCCGATGGATGCGAGACGCACAGGACCGGTCATTGTGGCGATATTTGGGGGGGCCTATGTCCAACAGTGGACGTCTTTTGGCTGAAATGATGATGATGATGATGAGTGATATTCTGATGACAAAAAAAAAGTTAGTTTTTTAACTCGTGCTTGTCTGCGATCCCACCTGATGGTAAGCAGTGATGCAATCATTGATGGTGAGGCGCACTAGTTTATTAAGAGCCTGTTCACTCTAGCTTTGAAGACACCTAAATTATAAACGGACGGGAAGACCGCAGCAGGCAAACTGTTCCAGTCTTTCGATGGAAAAAAGTCGATGGAATTTGGCGATTGAAAATGTACCAATTTATTTGGTTTTGGTTGAAATTGTAGATTTTTTAAATTATGGTTTTTAACTCTTTACGGTGTGCGTTTTTTTTTTAAGTCTGGTAATCATCTAATGACTTCTCCCGCTCTGGGCGGATAGAGAGGGTTTGTTAGACTTTTACTGACTAAAACCACACCTGTGACCTTCATTTGCCCTCTGCGTTCTAGGACTACGGGTTTCCTTTTCAGGAATTCTCCGCGGTCCTAGCTAGCGGGCATCGACCCTGCTGGGCCCCTACGGTTTGCTGACATCTCTTTGAGGAGCGCGGATCACTACCGCGCTGTTGACGACTGGGCTCGGTCCGGTTAATTACCGGACGGCCAGACGGCAAGCTACCAATTGCTCGACGTCCGCAAGCCCGGGCGTTGACGTTTGACCGGGCGTTACCTTCTTCTACCCTCGCATATTTTATACTTAACTTTTAAAATATAGCAGTTTTTTTTTGTTACGTTATCGTTATTATATTATAAAAGGAACGTGACTAACGGAAGACGTCATTTAATGGTTTCCCATATGAAAAAATAGCACCATTTTATGTCATCATCATCATCTTCCTGCCCTTATCCCGTGTTATTTGGGGTCGGCGCAACACGTTTTTTTCTTCCACTCTGCCCTGTTACTCGTCATGCTATCACTAACTTCCTTTTCTTTCATATCACTCTTCACACAATCCATCCATCTTTTCTTTGGTCTCCCTCTTCCTCTCCATCCATCCACATGTAAACTCATAACTCTTTTAGTAACATGCGTTTCATCCCTCCTCTTCACATGACCATACCAAGACAAACGATTCCCTTTCAACTTTTCAGTCACTGGCGCCACTTTCAAACTTCCCTTAATATATTCATTTCTCACTTTATCCATTCTCGTCACACCACACATCCATCTTAACATTCTCATCTCCGCTACATGCAATCTTTTTTCATCCGTCTTTTTCACAGCCCAACATTCTGATCCATACAGTATGACAAGCCTTATCACGGACTTGTAGATTTTACCCTTCAACTTGAGGGGCATCCGTGGTTCACAAGTTGTTCCCGTGACCTGTCTCCATTTCATCCATCCTGCGTTGATCCGATGTGTTACGTCCCGGTCTACCTCACCATTCCCTTGTATGAGTGACCCGACGTACCGAAAGTCAGAGCAGATCGGTATGGGCGTTCCAGCTAGAGCTAAAGGCACTGGATTGGAGAGACCGCCGAAATCGCAGAACGAGTATTCCGTTTTGGTTCTACTCAATTTCAGGCCAACACTCTCCAGTCTGTGCCACCACACCTCCAATCTGTTCTGGACCTCTAGGCCACTCTCGGCGACCAACACAATATCATCGGCAAACAACATACACCAAGGAGCCTCTTCCTGAATGTCCGACGTCAGAACGTCCATTATCATCAGGAAGAGGTAAGAAGGGCTGAGAGCCGACCCTTGATGTAAGCCAACTGCCACATCAAAGCTGCCAGTGGTACCCACTGTAGACCGGACTTGGGTACTGCATCGACTGTACATCGCTCGGATCAACTGCACATACTTCCCAGGCACACCTTTCTCCTTAAGGGCCCACCACAGAACCTCACGAGGTACCCGGTCGTATGCCTTTTCGCGGTCAATGAATACCATGTGCAGTTTTTATGCGCACCTCTATATTTCTCGCACAGCTGGCGTATAGCAAAAATGGCATCCGTTGTACCCCGACCAGGCATAAAACCAATGAAATAATGAAAAGACTATTATTTAATTAATTATATCTAATCAGGCGGCCCAACGGATAGTGACAGAGGTCACAGCCAATTACAAAGATACATTTTTTTATTCCTGATAGTCACACTCGCTCTTGGCCATGATCTTGGCTGATAAGAACAGTTAAATGAGGTGTAGGATGGAGCAAACGAACCCTGGCGAAACGTGTTCACCCTTTCTTTGAAGACTGATGGCATATTAGAAAGGAAGAGAGAAGAAAGAGAGATAGAATATTTCTATGTATACTTTGAGATTATAGGCCTAGATACTAAGAAATATGTATTATTACCTGTAATGACACTGACGACAAAGAGAGGAACACAGCTTGCTGTTAGATATTCAGCTAACTGAGTCTTGAATACATTGAATGAGTGTAAATTTTTGATACAAGCGGGTATTTTGTTGTAAAACTGTGCTCCTTCAAATGTCAATTTGTTTTTTGCCAAACTTAGTTCTAATTTTTGGTAAAATTATGAAACTGGCCCGGCGAGTACTACGTTCAGTAACTTGTTTTACTTAAGTAAATGATAAATTGGTCTGTATACTTTTGCTGAGAACCTTACGGATAAAAGTACATGTGTGGTAAATATATAACTGTTTTATGTTCATTATTTTTGTTTCTTCATAAATTGTGCTTGAAGGTGTTAAATGCGGGTAGTTAAAAATCATTTTTAATATTTGTTTTGTGTAACTTGCAGATTTGCTAATCTCGTCTTGGCCGCACTGCCCCAAATCTCAACCAAATACCGTAGGTGTGGTTTCACTAAGGCGTTATAGAATTTATTTTATTTTTATATTTGGCAGTGGCACCGTAGGCACAGGCTTGCGGACGGCGTTAACTCGCGGTCCGACCGTCCGGTGATCGCCCGGATCGAGCCCAAATCGTCGACGGCGCTTACTGTTTCACGCGCCTCAAGGATATGTCAATAACTGTAGGGGCCCAGCAGGGTCGAAGCCTACTGGGGCCAAGGGTCTGATTCTGAGAGGAAGACTCGGCCCCGGTACGGAAGGCAACGAAGGAACAGGAGTGAGTTTTTAGTTAGTAAAAATCTGACACACCCTCTCGCTCCGCCCAAGAACGTAGGATGTCATAAGATGATTTTCCCAACGAAAAAAAAAAATCATACATAACCCGTCTCGTTTGTATAAATTAGTAACCCAATTTCCCGAGAGATAGCGCTGTACTTTGGGCTACTTCGTGCTGTTAAGATTTTTCCTGAGTTGATGGGGTCGGGACGGGTATGAGCTATTATATTGTCGAATTGTTCGGTTGGTCTCTCGATGGCATTGGTGGTATTTGTTCTTGTTCGTTGTCTGTCGTTCATTTACTCTTAAGTGGAGACACTTATTGTGACGGACGGGAAACTACGGAACACTACACTGAGCGTGGCCCGAAACACTCTTGGCCGGTTTTTATATTTTTAAAATATGAGTACATTATGGTGGGCCAAAGTTCACGTAAAACATCAGACTTTATGAGGTCTTTACTAGATTACTTTTACATTATGTTTTGATTTCTACTGAAGCCTAGATTATAGGTGTTAGGTTTCAATAAAAGCCTAGTATTTAATTTAATTCCTGCAAATTAATAATTTTAGGAATTACATGATGATTTCGCCATCACATCTTTCTACCATCGTACAATCCGAAATACGGCGAGTGTTGTCACCTCTACGGTCCGAATTAAGCCTTTCACCTCGTCGTTTATACCGCGTACTTTGAATAACTGGAACCATTTATCTGCTGCGGTCTTCCCGGCGGATTATAATTTAAGTATTTTCAGGGCTAGAGTGAATAGGCTCTTAATAAACTAGTGCGCGTCGCCATCAACAATTACATCACTGCTTACCATCAGGTGGGATCGCACTTTTTGTATATTTTCTGTTCGATTTCATTTTTTCTTTTTCTTTTTTTTTTTGACTGTTTTTTTAGTTTTTAAGTTTGTGCAATTTTGCTCTCGGACTGAAGGAGACTAGATCTCACGACACAGGGAATCCTAGTGTGGGGTCTAGGGTTATATAATATAAGGTACGTTTGTATCTTGGCACAATAAATTATTATTATCTCCTTTATTAATTGTAAATACATATTATTATAAATTACATTTTTAAATGGTTTTTAAACCTTTTTAAAAAAAATAACATTAAAAAATATATTATTATTATTCAAAATCAAAAAGCATTTATTTCAAATAAACCATTTACAGGCACTTTTGAAATGTCAAGAAGTCAGTCATTCAGAAAAATAAAAATAAATGATGCTAATTGCACATTCCAAAGCGTAGATCTCTATGGAGAAGAATGTGCAAGAAACTCCATGGACACTCTTTTCAATCATGTTTTGTATTACAAATATATCTGTTACATGTTTCTTGTTGCTACTATCATGTGAGAACAATGTAAATAAAAATAAAAACTAAATATAGATATTAAAATAGCAACTGGCAGCTAAGAGATGACCAGCCTCAACTGACAGCGCCCGTTCACGGACATGATATTATATCCTTAAGGTGGATGTGGAACACTAGTGTCGCAGCTACATTTCTATTATCTCCATCCAAAAAATTACATGACTGAATAGACATTTTTATAAACTGGTGCTTGACTGCGATCTCACCTGATGGTAAGTCCTGGGCGCCACTGTGTGGGCCACCCGGAGGACACGGTGGAGGTGTGCCCCGCTTGGGCAGAGCAACGCCGTGTCCTCGTGGGAGCTCGCCGCCATCGATCGGCGGCGATCTCTCGCGCCGGGTCTTGGTACAGGCCATGGTCCGGAGCGAGGAGGAGTGGCAGTCGGTCGCCTCCTTCTGCGAAGCAGTAATGCTAGCAAAGGAGGCGGCCGATCGTGTGAGGCAACGGTCCTCACACCTCAACCGCCGCCGGGATTCCGATCCCGATTTCCGGCCACCGTAGGCGCGGGCTTGCGGACGGCGAGCAATAGGTGGCTCGCCGTCCGACCGTCCGGTGACCGTCCGGACTGAGCCCAAGTCGTCGACGGCGCGTATTGTTCCACGCGCGCCTCAGGGAGATGTCAGCAAATCGTAGGGACCTAGTAGGGTCGAAGTCTACTGGGGCCACGGGTAGTGTGAAAGTGAAACCCGGGGCCCTGGGACGAAGGCAAAAAAGGAACAGGAGTGGGTTTTTAGTCAGTAAAAGTCTGACACTATCTCGCGCTCCGCCCAAGAGCGGGATTTGTCATAAGATGATTTTTCCACCCAATAAAAAAAGCCTGATGGTAAGTAGTAATGCAATCATTGATGGTGAGGCGCACTAATTTATTAAGAGCCTATTCACTCTAGCCTTGAAGACACCAAAGCATGAGAGAATCTAAGAATATACGGTGTTACCATGACGTTCAAAGTAAGATTGTTTCATTCTTATTTCAGTGTGTGTAAGAGACAGAGCTATACAGGTTGTCTAGCGCCATCTCTTACCCACACTGGAAATAAGAATGAAACAATCTTACTTTAAACGTCATGGTACAGGTCTCAGTAGGTACCTACGCTAAGTGAGCACTCTGATGCATCGTACGAGGTGGAGGGGGAAGCGTCGCCATTTTTAAAACTTGTAATAGCAGAGCATCAGTATAATATAGGTGCATGCGTAAATATATATATGATAGGTACCCTGAGACCGCGTCATTTGAACTGATAAAATGAAGGCGAGCAGTTTTGTTGTGTTATTAATATTCTGTCTCGGTCACGGAGCGGTGAGTCTTTTGTTTATTATTAAATAAAACGTTGTTTATACTATGTACGTTTTGAGTTATTTATATGAATTTGTTAAACTGAAACGGCCGTGCTATTGTATGATTTGTATGGGTCATAATTACCCCACAATATTAACCCTTTAATCGTTTTCGTCGGATTAATCCGACAAATATTTTCGTGTCCATTTTCTTTATTTATTATTCTTTATTGTACACACAAAGATTTAACTTTAATACATTGATTTGATAATTTATGTACAAAGGCGAGCTTAACTCAACAATGAGTTTTCTCCCAGCAAACCTTTGAGTGACAGAGAGAGATCACAATCGAGGGTAAGATCCAGTGTACAACTTAAACCTATATATATATATACATACATACATACAGATATAATATATACTTATAACAATATATACTAATATTATGTCAATTGAGAAAGGAAGTGCTCTTTAATTTTCCTCTTAACGACGTTTACGTTTACGTTTTAGACATTTTGCCTACACTCCATTTGTTTAGGTAGTTAAATAAACGTACAAGTAAACAATCTTGATATCTTATTATTTTTTTAAAAGTCGTTTAGAAGACATACAAAGATTATTTTAATTTAGTTAATTACCAAACATCTGTATAAGTAAATAACAAGTTGTAAACATTTTTAGACAACTTTTAGTTAAATTACATGTCAAATTTGTTTAAATTTAGTTAATTACCTGAACAGATGGAGTATAGGTGTAATATACAGATATAGATACAAGAATATTTCTATGGGTGTAATATAGTGGAGTATATAACGAACAAATAGTCCATCTCGTTTAACTTTTCAATTCCCAGTGTCACTTTTAGGTTAGGTGACAGAAGAGCTGACGAGTGAGTACCTATAGTCGTAAATCCACGACCATTGCGAAATTGACACGAAAATATTTGTCGGATAAATATTACACCCATAGAAATATTCTTGTATCTATTACAAGAATATTTCTATGGGTGTAATATAGTGGAGTATATGACGAACAAATAGTCCATCTCGTTTAACTTTTCAATTCCCAGTGTCACTTTTAGGTTAGGTGACAGAAGAGCTGACGAGTGAGTACCTATAGTCGTAAATCCACGACCATTGCGAAATTGACACGAAAATATTTGTCGGATAAATCCGACGTAAGCGATTAAAGGGTGATCCAATTTTATTTTCAAGGTTTAATTTAAAAAAAAAACAAATTCTAATAATTTGTATGAACTATTTATTATTTATTTATAAACCGCAAATTTTTAATTAGTACAAATAATTAAAGGGCTTAAAAGGTCTTCTTATTATTTAAGTAAAGACTCAATAAATAATATTCTTAAACACCAAAGTTATTAGATTTGTTTTTTTTTTTTTTTAATTGATGTAAACCAGTGCTTGACTGCGATCCCACCTGATGGTAAGCGGAGATGTAATCATTGATGGTCAGGCGCACTAGTTTATTAAGAGCCTATTCACTCTAGCCTTGAAGCTTGTTCATATAGACAAAAAAAAAAAACAATAATTACAGTTAATATTGAATTAACCGTAATTTTCCTAAAAAAACTGGGCAAGTGCGAGTCGGACTCGCGCACTGAGGGTTTCGTACAAAGTTAACTATGTAAATAGTTCAATTCCAAAATGGAGAGAGAAAAAGGAAAGTATTTTTTCTTTTATAACGTAGTAAAAAAATTACTGTTTTCAGATTTACTCCTATACTTGTGCTCTGAGACCCTGCTTAAGTAATATTTCAGGATTCTAGGTCAACGGGAAGTACCCTATGAATTTTGATTCCCTTGGGTGTGTCTAAAACACGTTTTTTTTTGTGACATAAACTGCCGTAACTTTTTTTTTCGTTAACTTAGACGTTTGACTTTTTCATAGCTTCAAGGGATCACAGACTTCAGTATTATGGTTTTAATTTCAAGACGATACCTCCACGCGTTCCCGAGATAAAGAGCTTTGACAGACAGACAGAAATGAAGATTAATTTCGATCATGTGCAAAGTTTTCTAAACGTTCTATTTTATAAGTCTGGTGACGACGAAATGTTTTTGTCATTGAATAAGTCATTCACTTGTTTTTTATCAGTACTTTACGATGTGTTAGTAGGTACCTACCTATTTATTTTTAAATACGGGTACCTATTGAAAGAAAAGAAAGAAAACATGTTTATTTGGCACACCATGATTAATTAATCAACAAATAATTGATTTACAAACTAAAATTGAACTTAAAAAAAATAAAAAAAAATAAGGGGAAATAAAATTAACAATAAAAAAATATGTCTCACAGCTACGCCAAATAGGTCCAGTTCAGCATAATGCCAGACAACTACTAGACTATTGTAGAATAGTTCACAATGGACCTCATCAGAAGGCTTAAAGTCACCCAAAGGGCAATGGAAAGGGCTCGGAGTTTCCTTGCGTGATCGAATCAGAAACGATGTTATCCGCAGAGAACCTAGGTTACCGACATAGCACGAAGAATCGCCAAACTTAAGTGGCAGTGGACAGGGCACATTGCTCGTAGAACAGATGGTTGATGGGGACGAAAGGTGTTGTGGCGACCGCGTACCCGAAGACGCAGCGTTAGAAGGCTTCTTACAAGGTAGACCGATGACCTGGTGAGGGTCGTGGCAATCTGGTGGATGCGAGACGCACAGGACCGTTCATTGTAGCGACACTTGGGAGAGGCCTATGTCCAACAGTGAACGTCTTTTGGCTGGAATGATGATGATTGCTGGATATTACCTTGTATATAAATAGGGCTGCCATCATCTATTTTGCCGACGCCGGACAAACACAGCAAAATCCCGGACATTTGGGCGAAATATGGTTTTTTCCTCCGAATAGTAGGACAACTGTTCCCTACGTTTATGTTCATATAACTCGTCAAGATGTATGGAGCAGCTGATTTTTTTTTTCGCGATTTCAGGTTTGGTCCCATAGTAAAAGTTGTTCATAATGAGGAGTACAATGTCCCCTCGAAATTCTTAAAGTTAATTTTTTAACACCTTATATATAAATAATAATTATACGAACTACCGACTCCGCTTCTCACGGGTTTTACCATCTTCGAAATTCTCGCGTTTATGCCTACTGCATGCACGTTTTATAGTCTCAACCTTCCTCATGAATCCCTGTGTATAATGGTGAAACCCACACGAAAATCTGCTTAATAATAATAATAAAATTTATTTTCAGAATTGCTTCTATATAGTGTTAGTAACAATGTTCTTAGCCTAGTGTTAAATAATACAAAGAAATAATAATAATAATAAGAACTAAATAATACTTCTCGCCGCCGACGACACCACCACCTGCGCGTCGACGGGGAAGAGGCCGACCTCCGGCCAGCTTGGAACCTCGAGGCCCACCGGTCTCTGATAGGGTTCCCGCTACCGGTGGAAGTGTGCAGCGCATGCGTTGGACACAATCAATTAATGAAAATGTCATGCGCGCATACTTTGGGGCTACAGAGGGAGGAAACAACCTGACCGCGTACCGTGTTCGGATGCTCTCTTTGTTTCAGGTGCTTGAGCCAGCCGTCAACGTTTCGGCCCAACGACTGTCGGATCAGGTGCGGGTCATCCAGCGTAATCATATGTTGGACGATACTGTACTTGATCGCCTCCGAACGGAAATGGGTAGCCATACCATTACCTCTTCGTCGCAGGCGGTGGTAAACTCACAGGTATCACCGTCCAACCATTTTTCAAACCACGCTGATGAAGAGATCACTGACATGGTTACACAAGTAAGTACTCAGTGCAACAACGAATTGAGGAGTGCTTTGGAGTGTGCTATTCGGGAGTGTCGCAACATGCCGCTCGAATTTAGGCCGCGTTTACCTCGTTTGCCCATGCATAATAAGAATAAGGCGCTGGTGGCTGCTCTGGATTTGCAGTTGTCAAATTATTTTGACAACTGTGAAGATCTCGCTGATGCACACTCGATAATGTACTGCGCGGCTGTAGCGGCATGTCGTGTAGCTCACGTCAAGTTTCCAAACTGTGACGTAGCTACACGACCAAAACCAGCCGTGCCGGCATGGCAGTGCAGGATCAAGCGTCGTATTGGTGACGCCAGAGCACTCATCGGCAAACTCATCTGCTTCAGGGAGGGCAACACTCGCCCAAGAGTGATGCGCTTTGTGAGGCGGGCGTTTTCGGGGACTGACATCAGCTCCCAAGACTATATGTCCCGTGTCACAGAGCGCATCGACTTCCTGAAGCAGAAGGTGTATGCATGGGCAAACTGTATCCGCAGGTATAAGCGGCGGGTGGAGCGATACACCCAGAATCGCACATTCCGGAGTAATGAAAGGTGGGTTTATAGGGATTGGGAGCGACCGGACCAAGGTGTGACTGACGCGCGCCTCCCGGATGATGACGCCATGAGTTCATTCTGGCGCAGCATCTGGTCGGAGCCTGTCAGTCATCCGAGGGTGACTGGACTCGCAAGGTCGAGCGAGCGTGTGATCCAATACCACAAATGGAGGCAATTAACATCCAGCCCCCATGATGTAGCTCGTGCAGTCCGTCCTTTGCCAAACTGGAAATCTCCAGGGCCGGATGGGCTGCACAATTTCTGGATTAAGTGGTTTACAAGATCACACGCTCGCTTGGCATATCAGTTTCAGTCTGCCGTAGAGTCAGGGTCGTTGCCCCAGTTCCTAACAACAGGAATAACCCACCTGCTCCATAAGTCAGGTAGTACTGCGGAACCTAAAAATTATAGACCGATCACGTGTTTGCCGACGGTCTATAAAGTTCTTACATCCATACTGAGAAGCAAAATTAATAGTCATATAGACAAAAATTTTATCATGTCACCTTCTCAGAATGGATGTAGGAACGGGTCCCGCGGTACTATGGAGCTGCTTCTCATTGATATGACCATCAGCCAACAGGTTCGACGCTCCCGAAAGGATCTGTCGACATGTTGGATAGACTATAAGAAGGCCTATGACTCTGTTCCTCATACATGGCTCATGAGGGTGCCGGAATTGTATAAAATTGATGCAACACTACGCACCTTCCTGATGTCGTGTATGAGGCAATGGAGTACGGTCCTCCACTATCCAGGATGTCGACATATCCAGAGGAATACCGAACCTGTAAGGATCAAGCGAGGTATATTCCAGGGTGATAGTTTGAGTCCGCTTTGGTTTTGCCTAGCCTTGAATCCTCTAAGCACACTGCTGGAGAATTCAGGTCTAGGCTATCGATTGAAGAGAGGTGGTCAGGTAATATCTCACCTACTTTATATGGATGACCTGAAACTTTTTGCCCCCAACAATCTGCAACTGATGGAGCTACTGAAGGTAACTGAAACCTTCAGTAGTGCCATCAGGATGGAGTTTGGTGTGGACAAATGTGCGGTCATGCATGTAAAGCGAAGGGAGGTTGTGGAATCAGTGGGTACTCAACTCACAGAATCCATAATCCGGAGATCCCTCTCTCCAACCGAAACCTATAAGTATTTGGGTATGTCGGAAGCCCTAGGCATCAATATCACGGACATGAAGCAGTTGTTGAAGGAGCGTTTCTTTGGACGCCTGAAGAAGGTATTCAGTAGCCTTCTTTCAGGTGGAAACAAGGTGCGCGCCTTCAACGGTTGGATCATGCCGGTATTGATGTACTCTTTCGGCGTACTCAAATGGACTCAAACGGAACTTGACGCCCTGGATAGGCGGGTCCGTACACTGCTGACTGCATACCGAATGCACCACCCACGATCGTCGGTGATGAGACTGTATATCCCGCGGAAGTGTGGGGGTCGAGGTTTCTTAAATGCTAAGACCCTACACAATCGCGAGGTATGCAGTCTCAGGGAATATTTCCTAGCTGCTGACGTGGGTATGCATCGAGATGTAGTGGCAGTGGACAAGGGACTCACTCCGCTTTCCCTGGCTAACGAGAACTGGCGCAAACCGGCAGTGCTTGACACTAACGATCGCAGGGAAGTATGGCAGAGCAAGGAACTTCACGGACGCTTTTTCCGGGCCCTTCACGGGCCCGATGTAGACCAATTGGCGTCCGTAGCCTGGCTGCGTTTCGGTGACCTCTTTGGGGAAACCGAAGGTTTTGTCTGTGCAATTATGGACGAAGTCATCATGACGAATAACTACTGGATATTTATTGTGAAGGACGGCACGGTTGACATCTGTCGAGCATGTAACCGTCTAGGAGAATCAATGCATCACATAATCTCTGGTTGTTCTCGTCTAGCTAACGGAGAGTACTTGCATAGGCACAACCTAGTAGCCAGAATTATCCATCAGCAACTTGCTCTGAAATACTCTCTTGTGGAATCGGAAGTGCCTTACTACAGGTATGAGCCCGACCCAGTTCTTGATAATGGTCATATCACTTTGTACTGGGATAGGTCCATCATCACTGACAGGACTATTGTAGTCAATAAGCCTGATATAGTGGTGGTGGACCGAAACGAGAGGCGTGCAATGATTGTTGACATTTCCGTTCCACATGACGAGAACCTCGTGAAAGCCGAGAAAGATAAACAAATTAAGTATATTGACTTGGCTCGCGAGGTTGTCGACATGTGGGATGTGGACTCAGCGATCATTGTACCGATAGTCGTGTCGGGCAATGGCTTAATAGCCAAGAGCCTCGACCAACACCTTAGGAGGCTCGCGTTAGGCGGCTGGATCAAGGGCTTGATTCAGAAAGCGGTACTCCTGGACACGGCTCGTATTGTTAGGAGGTTCCTTTCTCAGGAGCCCTGACCGCCGGTAGCTTGGACCCTATTCCCGATACCGGTGGGGTACTATTTTTTATATTTTTAAATGTTTTTTTTTTGTATCATTTTGTTTAAGAAAAATATTTAAAAATGTAATTAATATGTGTTTAAAGTGAATAAAGAAAATAATAAGAATATTAATAGAAAGTTCCGTCAAAATCGGCCCAGCCGTTTCGTGCCCGAGACAAACAAACAGTCAAAAATTTTAAAAATTGCATTTTTATTATTGATATCGAATATTCTTTCACGTGTATTTAGTAACAAAATGTTGTTTTGATACTACAATCTGACACTTTAATTTTATATATGTATATTTTTATTATCTATAGCACATCAAAATCTGTTCAGCAGTCTTTAAGTTTATCATGAACATACAGACAGATAGACGCGGTCGGAGACTTCGTTGTATAGTATGTAAGGATAAGGTAAGTTAAGTAATTAGTAACGGGGTACTTTAAGACGCCATTTACTGGATAATAAGGAAAATACGTTTTGACGTCGACATGGCTATTTAAAGAATATTTGAGAGGTAGTTCGCAAGGACAAATGGCGACCTTTTCCACAATCCCTTCTTCACTTGGTGTAACCTTTTTGTCTGCTCAATAGGATTTTATTATGTCATACAAGCATTACCTAAAGCAAGTCTTTCTGTCCCTAGGGAGATAGTGTAATACGGGCGTTCCCTAGGGAATAATCAGATTTGAATTTAGAACGCCAAAGCATTTAAAAATGCATCAAACAAAATTATTCAAAAATCAAACTGGCCACTAACCAAAAAAATAAAATGTTGTTACTTTAAAAAAATCTTCACTCAATTTCGATATTAATTTCACTCCTTTGCAGTGCTTGGGAGTTAGTTATATTAATCCCTCACTGGTGTTCAGGATTAAAAACTTAGCAACATTCGTTTCGTGCGGAATCCGTCCGGTAACTGTTCGGACCGTGCCCGAGTCGTCAACCGCGCGTAGCTGGCTTGCGCCGCAAAGAGATGTCAGCAAGATCGTAGGAGCCCAGCAGGGCCAAAGTCTAATTAAAATCCCTTCAAGTCCAATATTGATATACATTTAATGTAGAACGCTCTTGATGATTAACACATTTATTTAAATAATGATTGATACTATATCTGTGCAAACACTTTCGTAAATAAAGCAGTGTTCAATATCAAATTAAATATTATAACAATAGTTCTTGTGAGTCAATCCTTGAGACATGTCATTGTAGCATGCTAACCGCGGATTAAAAAAAAAAAATTCTTTGCCGGGAAATTTCCACCACAGGTACCTTCCTTATCTTCACGTTTCTATTTAATTGGCGTTTATGTATATCGCATATGCTATTAGATTAGTGCAGAGCACGTCGTGTAGGCTCTCAAAACGCACAAATTCATTTGGCTATAAAGAAAAGAAAGAAAGAAAGAAAAATATTTTATTTGGCACACGTACACAGATACACACAATGTAGAAACAACATGTAAACACTTAAGAAAATAGGAAAATAAAATAACTAACATTGTGTGTCTCGCGCCTGCGCCAAACGCGTCTCAAATATCAACGCATATTTTAGCCAATTTACAAAAAACCTCAGTGAATTAAAAGTTGTCAGAAAAAGGCCCGTTTTGACATCTGTCAAAACGAATACTTAAATACGCAAAAAGAATACTCGCAATATATTCCATCATATTATTTAACGCGCCAAAAAGCAGAAAAACGTATGTATTTTTTAAAACACTTTATGTAACCACCCTCACCCTTACGTTGTTGAAACTTCAACGGTCCGGACTAAGCGTTTCGCTTCGTCGTTTATACCGCGTACATCGAAGGACTGGAACAATTTGCCTGCTGCGGTCTTCCCGTCCAGCTATAATTTAGGTGTCTTCAAGGCTAGAGTGAATAGGCTCTTAATAAACTGGTGCGCCTGACCATCAATGATTGCATCTCCGCTTACCATCAGGTGGGATCGCAGTCAAGCACTGGTTTATATCAATAAAAAAAAAAAAAAAAATGTAATTAATTATTATTTTATTGTTTCTTTCAGTTCCAAGCTAAAAGGCCCGTTTTGACATTTGAGAAATACACAGGGTATTTCTTTCGGGTCTTTTTTTTAACGATATTATGTGAACAGGTTTTGGTTCTAAAAACTGTTCATAATTATTTAGCAACCTAGCTATGGCCTTCTTGCTAGCAAGGGTCTGACCCAGGGTTTTTCTTTCCTATTTATTTTATTCTTTACAATGTCAATTAGCTCATCCAAATGGGCCTATCAAAAATAAAAAAATATAAATCCCAAACATGGTTAGATTACATTAATTTATTACAGAGTACCGGTGCCTAGATTCAGGCGTCATCATCAGATTAGTTCGATATATTCCCTTCTTCTTTCAGTCAGTCATCGACTACACGTATAAACAAAGCAATTTTACTTGTTACGACGGTTCTGCTGTGATCCTATGAGGAGTTCTGTTCCATATTTTCGAAGTTCATCATCAGATCATAACAATATTTCTATAGAATAGAATATCGTTTATTTAATAAAAGCGGCACATTTAAATTAAGATACATAATGACAATTCTATCGCATACATTGCATCATCTATGGGACCAACTTGGGAGCATAAGCTTTCAATAAAAAAAAATCAAAATCGGTCCACAATTGACCGAGAAATCGGTGAACATGCATAAAAAAATACATTTAGCCGAACATAGAACCTCCTCCTTTTTGAAATCGGTTAATAACAATATCAAAATCGGCATAAAAGCTAACGAGATAGGAATAACAATTTTAAGTAAATTATGTCTGTCTCTCTCGCCAAGACGCCGTTTTCTATGGCAGCCGTAGATACTGGCGTGAAGGGATGGACTTGACGTCAAATTCCATATCGGACTTCTTTCTTATTAGCAGCTGTGAATCTTTATAACTTCGCTATTTATGAAGGTATTATAAAAATTCTTGAATTTTTTTTTACACCAAAGATTTAATTTTGCAAAAAAAAATTGAAGCACGTTCTCTATTGCTATCGTTAATTTGGTCTACCTCCAAAGTCCTTCATCAGATCTTCACCAAATTTTAATGGAACAACCTTACACAAACTATCTTCTAAATACACAAAGAATCTTCAAGATCGATCCATAAACAAAAAAGTTATGTGCGAATTGATAAATTAGTGAAATGAGGGTATAGCAGTGTGAACTTTACACATTTGTAATACCTATTCAGAGACTACTGGCGTGATGTTATGTGACATGCTGGGGTTGCAAAGTAAGATTGTTTCATTCTTATTTCAGTGTGGGTAAGAGACAGAGCTATACAGGTTGTCTAGCGCCATCTCTTACCCACTCTGGAAATAAGAATGAAACAATCTTACTTTACACTTCATGGTACACGTTATGGTGGTAACAATAAACAGACATGCGATTGTAAAAATCCCAGAAGAATTGCTATCATTAATTTATAAAAATTTTCTGCACCAAACTTAAATGGGACTGCCTGATGACGTTGAAAGAAGCAGGATAAATTCCAGTTTCTTTCCAATTAGATAGATTTTCGGCCTCATCTAGTATAAAATGACAAAAAAAAAATTGACGTGTAAAAGCGTTTTTTAAACCTACTTACAAAACAAATATCATTTATCATTTAATTCAGTTGTTTTATTCAATGTTTCAATCGAAAGTTTCGAGGAAATATTCCAATATAGGTATATTTCATGTTTTTTTTTTAATAAAACCGAAAATAAAACCGAATAATACCGCCTATTGTACACTTACTTTTTATAAATGTCTGGCCTGTAATAAGATAAGGTATGCAATAAAGTAATGAATAAAAAATAATATGAAAAAAACGGGAAACTTGAAGTTTTCTTTTTTCCGTATTACTTACTACGTACTAATAAAATGAAGAGTAGAATGAAAAAAGAAATGAAATTGAGACTGTGGCTGAGGAGAGCTAGATGGTTTTTTTTTATTGGGTGGAAAAATCATCTTATGACAAATCCCGCTCTTGGGCGGAGCGCGAGAAAGTGTCAGACTTTTACAGACTAAAAACCCACTCCTGTTCCTTCGTTGCCTTCGTCCCAGGGCCCAGGTTTAGAGCTAGATGGATCTAGTATTTTTTTCACCTTCTGTATATTATCTTTTTTTTGTATTTTGCCTATTATAATGTATTTTAATTTCAATAAAAATTGTTTTTTTTTCAACTTTTCAAAACATCAACCGAGACATTCGAAAGAATCCTGTTTCTTTTCAAATACTTAATTTCTTCTGTTAATTTTTCTATATATCTATAACATGCGAAAAAATCGAAATAAAAAAAAAACAATTTGTTGTTATCGTAAAAAAAAACAAATTCTCTTCTAAACACTTCTAAACACTTTTTATTTTTAATCCTGCTGTTAGGCGAGCAGGAGATAGTGTCAAACTTTTACTAACTAAAAACCCATTCCTGTTCCTTCTTTGCTTTCGTCCCAGGGCCCCGGGTTTCTCTTCAAAACACTCAAAAACTCCATCAAAATCGGTTCATAAAACAAAAAAGGTTTAAATGCGCGAATAGATAATATTGGTGAAATGAAGGTACAACAGTGTGACCTTTGCACACCTGCCAGTACCTTGAGTCAAGTAAAATCAAACGAGCTGAATCGTATCTACCCGAAATTACTGCAATTTTGCAGCGAATTTTTGCTGAGTTAGGTGCCTTTTTATCCGACTTCAAAAAAAGGAGGAGGTTCTCAATTCGGATGTTTGTATTTTTTTTATGTTTGTTCGCGCATAACTTCGTCGCTTGCCAACCGAATTGAAAAATTCTTTGTTTGTTGGAAAAGGTATACTTCCCGAATGGTCCCATAGTCACCAAGTTGGGATCTGATGATGGAATCTTGGCGAAATCGAGGGAACTCCTCAAATATTATAGGCAACCATATAGTGATTTTGGTATTTTCATCGAGAACTTAAGTATTTACAGTCAAAAACTAACATTTGATGTCTGTTTATAAGTGTATCGCAACTAAAAAGTGTGAAATAAAAAACTTTTTACAAAAAAAAAATATAACCGACTTCACTAAAAAAAACACTAAAAGGATCAAAATAACTTTAATTTCGAAAGTCGGTGTTAAATAAGATACATATAATACCGAGAAACAGTTTTTTTTGGTCTCGCACTGATTATACCTCTTTTTTTATTATGTATCTTTAGTTTATACGATTGTGTGAGTCACAAATAAACGTTTTTTCTTTCTTTCTTTCTTTCTAAATTGGTACACGTGTTTCTTGAACGGGATTTGATAGGATGACAATTCAATTGGGTCGAAACTAACGATCTATCAACGACTTATTGCCAGTTACATTATTATATACTAGCTTTTGCCCGCGACTTCGTCCGCGTAGAAGTCGAAAATGATTTTATTAGGTTTTTTGAAATACGAAAATATGAAATATTATTTATCTTTGTCGTGTGTGATAGTCCATTGAATTGTATGGCGAGCGATATTGTATCTTAAGATAAAATATTATAGTATGCAGCGCCCCTTAGCGAATTCCATCAGGTGGGATCGCAGTCAAGCACTGGTTTATATCAATTTAAAAAAAAATTCAACTGCGGGTGATGTAACCTACGACAAACTTATTATTTGCAGTTGGTACTGTAATCGGGTCTAGGGATCGAAACGCAATTTTTTTTTTTATTGTATATATATTTTTCCGTAATAAAAAGTACCTAGTGTGGTGTCCAGGATATTAAAGAATAATTATACCAAGTTTCATCGTAATCAAACCGGTAGTTTTTGCGTGATGCCTGAACAAACAGATAGACAGACAGACAAAAAAAAATTTAATCACATTTTTGGGTTCGGTGTCGGTCTAATAACTCCCCCTGCCATTTATTTTTTTGGTATTTTCAATGTACAGAATTTTCACTTCTACAGATTTATTATAAGTATAGGTATAGATTCTACCAGGATTATAAAATACAGATTTTAATTTTAGATCGGAGCATACTGAATCTAGTTAAAAATCATTTCCTTTCACATTAATTGCTATCCTGCCTCTACTGTTTTGTTCTGTTATTGTTCTTTTCTTTTTCCATCTCTTTGTATGAAATTGTGTAACTTATAATATATCTTCTAATATATAAAATTCTCGTGTCGCAATGTTTGTGGTTAAACTCCTCCAAAACGGCTTTCCCGATTCTCATGAAATTTTGTGTGCATATTGGGTAGGTCTGAGAAACGGACATCTATTTTTTATCCCCCTAAATTTCATCGTGATATTATTTTTTTCCCAAAGTACCCGAAGTTGATAGAAACTTTTTTCTTACAATATTTTGCAGTTTGAAAATCGTCCGTTGCGCTTAGCTGCCCCGGACGTAGTAAATTGATGTATCGTTGGATTGCGCGCGCTGTTGACGGTGTGTTGAGATTGAGTCGCTTCAAAACCGAGTTTACTTGTGCGCATGGAATGATGCACGATTAGTTTTACGTTATTTTTAATTTCTTAGTTTTATGTATTTTGTACACTGAATAACTATCTATTTATTTATTTATTTGTTAACCACCTCTTAAACATTTATATGTGTGTAAGGTAAATAACCTAACACTAACAACTATTATAAATAATCTAACTTTTCTACCGTACACTCTCAATAAGGTTCAGTTGAAAACCAGCGTCAGGCAACTACCACGAAGTTGTCTGGCATTTTTGCTGAACTGGGCCTATTTGGCGCAGGGGCGAGACACACAATGTTAGTTTTTTTTATTTTCTTATTTTTATCTTAAGTGTTTACATGCTGTTTCTACATTGTGTACGTGTGCCAAATAAATATTTTTCTTTCTTTCTTTCATTCTTTAAATGTTAAGGGTAATCCACCCCTAATTTTTTTTTTCAATTCTAGATTAATTTATTTTTTTTATTTTTTTATGATACAGCATTAGTAAATACATATATATTTATATAAAAATCAATGCCACTTTTCGTTATAATTTTGGCTTTGTTCGGACTATTTAGTAGATGGTTTATGTGAAGTTTGTACAAAATCGGTCGAGCGGTTCTTCATTTATTATATTATTGCACCCGTGCGAAGCCGGGGCGGGTCGCTAGTATGTATATAATATTTATATATTGTCTTTTACACATGTATATAACAGCTATATTATATCTATGTATAGTCTAGTATATAATTTTAATCTAATATTTACATTATTAATATGCAGTACACCGCAGACTACCCCCCTTTTTTCTATTTCAAATTCTTACATTCCACCCGAAGGTTGTCTGGTAGATATCTCTGTCAGCAATAATACCGCCTTTGTATCCATAGATTTAAGATAGTGTAAAAGTTTTTCTTACTATTTTGATGTACAATAAAGTTTATTCTATTCTTTTCTACTGACGTAATGTAACGTTATGAAAATGGTAGTAACAATAAACAGACATGCGATTGTAGCTATTTCGGAAGATTTGGTATCACTTATTATGGTCTATCTTTGAGGTATTTCGTCAGATCTCTATCAAACCAAGCAGAATTTCTTCATATAAAAAAAAAAGAATCATTAAAATCGGTTCATATTTGGCGATATCGCTAAATAAGGTACAAAAAAACATTCGGAATATTTGAATACTACCTCCTTTGTTAGCAGTCTGATAAAAGTAATAATAGCTAAAAAAATAATAAATCTTTTAAATACGGAAGAAAGTACGTACTAGTTACTATTGAGTAAAGTATTTTTACTGAGAATTTACTCTGGTATGATTAAATACTGCAGTATTTTTACCCATCCCTACGTACCTTTTTTTGAGGTCGAAAATCATTTTTTTATTTGTTAATGTTTTAGACTTGGTAGTACAAAGTCCTTTAAGCCATGTCTTCGTATGAATAGTTCATTTACGTTCCAGGGCGGAGCGAGAGGGCCATAAAAAAAGGTCAGAAGCTAGTGCAGAATTTCAAAAGGAAAGTTCTAAAAAGGAAACTCGTGGTCATAGGTCTATGCCACCTATGTTCCTTTGCGACTGCAAAGAGCAACAGAAGGAACATAGGTAGGTTTCAGTCAGTCAAAGACTGAAATACCCTCTCGCTCCACCTTAGATCGAGAGAAGCCATTAGACGATTTTCCACCTCCCAAAAATAAACCTAATGCGACAATGCAGCTATCAAGTAGTTATAACATTTTTGACAAAAACAAGAAGTATTTTGAAAAAACCGGTTTTTGTATCAAGTATTTTGCGATACCCATACCTTGAACGCCGGGTATTGATATTAGCAGGTACGTCTCATGTCTATGGTACACACAAAGGTGATATAAATATCGAGGGAGATGTCACTAACGCGCATTGCTTATACAAACTTGTTCAGTATCAGTCGGGCACTGATCACGGGCGGTCGCGTTCACAATAATTAAAAAATATATAATATTTCGTAAGCTTAAAAATATTTTCTACCAGATTTAAAGGTAAGTTCCAAACAACTATTTTTATTAAAGATTGTAACTTTAACTTCAAATTACTTTGTGTAACGGTTTTTTAACTTTCTGTTTGTTTTTAAAAAAATGTAGGTAGGTATCTGTTACCAAAACTGCTGACTTCATGTCATCGCTGTTTCTTTTCTTTTATTGCAATTTTTTTTTCGTTTCAACGATAATATAATTGCTTGAGGCCATCTTAGGAGGTTAAGTTTTACAAAATGGCTGCTTTGTTTTAAACCTCAATACACAAATATTTTTGTAGTTTTATTAGTTTTATATTCTCCAATTGACTTGACTTGATTCTTAAACTGAATAGATTATTGTATAGCGCAACATTTGTCTAAAACTAAAAAGTCACACGTCAATATACAACCCGCCCCTGATCGTTCCCGGTGCAAAAGTACCCATAACACTGACCGCATTACCTCGCTGAATAGCGATGGCCAGCCTTTGCACCAAGAACGACCCGGACCGGGAATCCATTTTCTTGTCTTAGATTCCTTGCCGGAATCTGTGTTTCCTGATAGCTACAACCCAGGAATCTTGTAAGTCAAGAGTGAATAGGTTACTTCTAGGTAAGCGCGCTCCATCGTCGACTGCATCGTCGCTTTCCATCAGGTGAGATGGCGGTCAAGCGCGAACCTATCAAGAAAGACGCTTTTCAATTTTAAATTGGAAAGTCGTCCAATTATCTTGTCTAAATCACGAGTTCAAGTGGAACGGAAACGGCGTGTCAGACTTTTACTAACTAAAATTCAGGTCAGTGGGTAGCCTTAGGGGCGGATTTCACGTTTTCACGTTTGTTCCTTTCGGCAGCACCGACCTCTCGCGTCGGCCCGTATCAGGCCAAGGTCCTTAGCGAGAAGGAATGGCAGGCTGTCGGCTCCTTCTGCAAAACAGTAATGCTTGCGAAGGAGACGGTCGCAAGCGTAAGGGAACGGACATCCTCACGCCCCAGAAGCCCCGACCCCCACTACCAGCCTTGATAGACGCGGACTTGCGGACGACGAGCAACGGGTAGCTCGCCGTCCGGCCGTCCGGTAATAGACCAGACCGAGCCCGAGTCGTCGACAGCGCGTAGTGTTCCACGCACTCCTCAAAGAGATGTCCGCAAACCGTAAGGGTCGATCAGGCCCGATGCCCGCTAGAGCCACGCGGATTTTCTGAAAAGTAAACCCGTGGTCTTATAACGCAAAGGGCAAATGTGTAGTTGTCGATAAGTCTGAGACACGCGCTCCACCCAGAGCGGGAGAAGTCATTGGATGAATTCCCACCTTTAAACTGGTGTTCCTTCAAATGTCCTTTACGTTCCCCAGGGTCACGAATTCTTTCGAACATTCCAGCAATCCTTTGTAACTGTACCCAGTTGCATATCGTTTTATAGAGGTGGGTAGTTTCGGCCTGACATTCGGGTGACTTCGGGCGAGATCGGATGAGATCGGATCGGATTTTTCCTTTCGGCTACCTCACGGTTTGAGAATTTTGCATGTGTCATAGTTAGAAAGTAGTTTGTTTTTCATACTGCCGAACATATCGAATGTTTTTTGCAGTATTTGGCCACATATTTATCGAATCTCGCCTTATCGGCAAGTTTCACTGAAAAATTCAAACTCTACTATAAAATTCTCGGCTTCATTTTACTGACATCGCACCTGTTTCAATGATTCCACATATTGTCCAGTTGTGTAGACACTTGAGAAAAAATTTTCGTCAGTGGGTAGCCTTAGGGGTTTCACTAGGTATCACTTCGCAAATAATTAAAACGGTCATTGTATTTCGCTCAAAAAAAAAAACGCGCCAAAAACTGCACTGAATATATCCCAACTTTTGATGAAGAATTCTTAGCGTTGTTGTTTTTGAAAGTCCATTTATAACCTTCTTATTTTTGGAATCTTTAGTCGTCCGTCTTCCAGTAGACAGTTCCTGTCTCCACCACAAATTAGATGTTTTTACCCGCAATGGACGACAGTAGCAACACTTGGGGAAGGCCTACCCGCAGTCAGTCCTATACGCCAGTTTTTGCTTGGGCGAGATGTCCTATAACCAGTTCAAGAGACTTTTCGGCTGAAATGATGGTGGTGATTACCCGCAATAGCATCGGATATTGATTCTGGGCGATTCTTTTTAACATCTGATTAAAACTATATATACACTAAAGGTAAAAACTACTAGCTAAAATATAGCGTCATAAAACTCCTCCGCATCGCTATCGACTGGAAGTGTACCCAAAAGTCTGGCGGCATTGCCACGTTGTATGGCAAAGCTTAATCTCTGACCGAGGTAAAAGCCAGCCCTTGGGTCAAGCGAAGTGTCTACTAAGTGTTTGGATAATTCTTTAAAAAGCGTATGAGCACTCGGACCCCATGACCCAAGAGTTTCAACCCCAAACGGTTCAAAAATAGAACTGCCGACTAGGTTGTTATATTTCCACCGCTTGAGGTTCTCGCAGACGCAGCGGCTTTCCTTTTTCCAAACTATAGTCGTTTGTTTTGTGCATTATTTTACGGTGGTTTACGGTGACGAAGGATGGTAGACAGCTCCTAAACTCTGTTTGATTTGCACCAATGTCGTCGAAGTAGTATTCACGAGATACAAGAGTATTTATTTTACTAAAACATGAGTAGTTATTCGCCTTTTCTCTTTTATTGCACCTACCACCATTTCTCTGCATCACCCTATGGTTGACTGGTAGAAAATGCCTAAGGCATTAAGTCCGCCGCTGTAGGTTTGTGCATAAAGCATTTAATAAATAAATAAATAAATGAGTACTCTATTCGCGTTAAGATAAGACGTTAAACTGTACGTTCAACCGATTTTTAATTTTATTCCGTTGTGGTTGACAAATGGTGGTTGCAGTAAATATGCCATCCTTAAACCTAAGGAATAAGTCAAAATCGGTTAGGACAGTAAAAAAGGTACTAGAAAGAAAGAATGAAAGAAAGAAAACGCGTTTATTTGGCACACAGGTACACACAATGAGATAACAATTACAATATAGAAACTTAAATACTAAAACTTAAAAAATACATCTACATTGTGTGCGTCACGGCTGTGCCATATAGGTCCAGTTCAGCCTAATGCCAGGCCACTATGTAGCAGTTGCCTGACGCTGGTTTTCAACTGAACCTTGCTATGAGTTTACGGATGCTAATCAGTTAGTTTGATGTAATGTAAATAAATATATGTATTATATGTAGGTGTAAATTATTGTGTAGTAAATAATAAATAGGTGTTTAGTGATAAATATATATTATGCAAAAGGAAAAAAACACATACTAAGAATAGAATAGAAGTCATCATCAAAACTATACGTAAAGTCGATCGCATAGTCCTTGCAAAAATACATAACAAATAAAAAAAAAAACCCTTCCTAAACGATTCAACTCACCGTAGTTCGTGTTACGTAACAAAATTATCACTATGCCACGGGTAGGTGAGCGCAACAGACAAGTTGCATTCAGCCAAATATATATATGAAAAAAAAAAGTAAAAACAGTAAAACCATCGATATCCGTGGGTGAACTCTATAAGTAATACTTAAAAAACATTAGATGATAGAATTCTCATCAGAACGATATAAAATTTAAATACTTTTCGTATTTTAAAATCTACAAATTTGTTTTTTGTGGGTAGGGAACAAAGTCTAGTAATTCAATGACATGCAAGTTTTTTCTTCGATTCATATAAAATGTGGGTAGGCTGGAAACTTTTGAAACTTAATCGAAACGGTCACTTCAACCAGTAGTTTAGGGAACAAATTGTTCAAATAATAAAAACGAAAAAGGTTATTTATTTATTTTATTTTTATTTATAGTTAATTAAAACGGTACACCCACTTACATTAATAAACATAGAATTTTTAAAACTTATAAAAAAAAAGAAAAAAACAATTACACATAATGTTGACAGCAAAATTGTCTGGCAATTTTAGAAAATAATTGAATAATATAGTGTCTGTTGTACCTATAGATGGTACGGGGAACCCTTCGTGCGCGATGTCCGATGCGCACTTGACCGGTTATTTTATTTTTAAACTTTAACGAGTGTCAATTCAGAATAAATTTTCCACAAAGCCGGAGCGTTTCTAAAAAAACCGTCCACGAATTTATTGTCTACGGTCATTTCATTTACTTTTTTTTAAATTATAAACTAGTGCTTGACTGCGATCCCACCCGATGGTAAAGGGGTGACCAGACGGTTGCAAACTAGAGTTCCAACCAAGGTGGCCTTGGTTTATGTGTTTGGTTTGTGTTGCGGCTACATGGATATAAACCACGCGCCAACACGTTTGGTGGTTAGGAAAACTCTCCTCCCAACCAAGGGCGTTGAAGGTCATGGATTACAACTGCTGTCTACACGGATTCAAAACTAGCAAGGTCGCCTTGGTTGGGATTTGGTTTGCAACCGTCTGGTCACCCCATTAGCAGTGATGCAATCGTTGATGGTGAGGCGCACTAGTTTAAGAGCCTATTCAACTCTTGCCTTGAAGACTAAATTATAATCGGGAAGACTGCAGTAGGCAAATTTTTTATCGGTGAATTTGTGGTAGTTTATTAACTAAATTATTTTATCTTTCTGTTTCAGATGAGTTCCGCTGTGGCCGTCCCAATGTTAAAGATGTCCGACGGGAGGGAGATCCCAGCCTTAGGTCTGGGTACATACCTTGGATTTGATAAGGTAAGATCTATGCCACACATTCTTGAAAAAAAAAAATGTATGCGATGCGTTCCAAATAAGAATAGGATCGATTGCCATGTTGTGACGTCACGTCATACTGTCAAATTGAAGAAATCAAGAAATTTTTAAATTTAATTTATTTACGAACTGAACGAAAATAGTTTAATTAGAAACCAGTTCTTCAAAATCAAAATCATTTTATTTCAAATAAACCATTTACAGGCACTTTTGAAATGTCAAGAAGTCGGTCGGTCAAAAAAAATGATGCTAATTGCACATTCCAAAGCGTAGATCTCTATGGAGAAGAATGTGCAAGAAACTCCATGGACACTCCTTTCAATCGTGTTTTGTAATTACAAATATCTCTGTTACAATTTAAATTTTGCTCATCTCCGAGTTCTTCAATTTTGCCCAATTTCTTGTGATTTGACAGTATGACGTGACGTCACAACATGGCATTCGATCCTATTCTTATTTGGAACGCATTGTATATAGCAGACAAATGTGACGTGATTAAATATTTCTGCTGACATTTTTAGATGTAGAGAAGGTAGTTGGACATATTAAGCTAAACTACATTAGACCAACTTGTTTTTACGTAGAACGACGTCGCGTGGCGTGGATCAAGTGTAGCTCTACAAATCAAGTTTCCATATAAAGTGTATGGACACCGACGCGTCCAGATCGGCGTGTGTGTAGTGTAGTTCTGCCTTTAGTTGTCATTATTTGTTTTTCCATACTACCCCCAATAAAACAATTTGGGCGCGTTAAAAGATTATATGGAGTATTCTTATTTCTTGGGTTAGTAAATTTGAAAATATGCATACTTTTTTACCAAAATGAATAATGAATAAAAATTATTAGTTTTTCAAAACGTAAGTACCCTCAAAATACGGTTTAACCCCCCGGGCGCTCCGGGGTATTATTATTACGTAATTGCGCATTTTTACGTAAATCACCAAAAAAAACTAAAAAAAACTTTTTCTGGATTTTTCTAGGAAAAACAAAGATATAGAAACCAAAATATTCGACTAAAAAAATATCGAACAAACTTATGTAGGTACAAAACGACAATTAAGCGTTTTTCAAGGTCATTCAAGTTGTACAGACGTACAGTCAAATGGGCTGAATAGAAACAAAACTTCAAAAAGTATTTTCACGATATTTGAATTTTTTTTTTCAGCATTTAACTGTATCAATTATATTAGATGATCAAACGAACTCACCTGTGATGTTCGATCATTATTATACGTAGCTTCATTCGAAGATATTTATAATTAACTATGCAGCGTCCTACGTCCTCCGGCAATCCAATCGCATCTTCAGATCTATAATCAAAACACGGAACGCAACGAATTCCGCGCGCATCTGTCAACTATGTCAAACAAACGTCATTCTTTCAGAGTTAAAGATAAATCTTAGTTTTGCAGGGTAGGGTAGGGAGGGTTCCCTATATCTTCGAATGAAGCTACGTATAATAATGATCGAACATCACAGGTGAGTTCGTTTGATCATCTATTATACTGCAAGCTTCATTCTTCAGATATTTATAATTAACTATGCAGATGTTAAGAGTCAGCCAATAGCAAAATTAAGATTTTTAATACCAAACAAATATATTTCAAGAACCAAAATATATTTCAGAAATCAAAATCACTTAGGTACTTATTAGGCACCTAATATAATGGTAGTATGAGATAATCAGTCTTTTTTGACATACGTATATATTTTATATTATATAAGTAAGTACGTATATTTTATTAGATACTGTCAATTTTTTTTTTTTTTTTTTGACAGCATTAGACATTTAAGAGCAAATATTTTGCTCAGCATTAAGCACAGCATGAGCAAATTCAGATAAATTGTTAGAAATAGGTATATTACAAAATCTTGCAAAAATCAGAGAACTGATTGTCCAGCCGTCGAAGAACGCTAATATCTATGCCACACATAGAGAAAGTATTATTATTATTATTATTATTTACTATTGGTAGATCAAGAAATTGGCTTGTGTGGTTTATTCAGTGAAAGTAAATGAGTACCTATTATCTTCCCCAATACTCTTGAGTATATTTAATGTAATAACATAAAGTAGTGGCAGGGCAGATTTCAGGTTTTTCAAAGAAAGGTAAGAGGTTTGGTCCGCTGTAACCAGAACCAGATGTTTTTAAGGTTTTACACCGGTGTCATAACTATAATATTGGGTATTTTTATAAATGATAAATCTGTGCTACTTGGGCTGTGCTAAGTGCAAACAAATTCACTAACTTTTTAGACAATTTGATTTTTTATAGAAACCTTAACATAATCTCTGGATGTGATCATTACCACCAATTTTCGAGTCTAATAATTTATTTAATTGGTATAGACTGTGCGAATGAGTGAGATTCTTTAAGTAACCTAGAACTGAGGCATTATTTGGAAGATAACCTAAAGTAACCTCTATGGCTGATGGAAGAACAGCATGTCAATATTCTGGAAATTAGTGTAAGAAGGAGTGTAAGATGACACTCTTTAAAAGAGAAATGCGAAAGTTTTTTATTGAGTATAAAGACTAACAGCTTGAAAAAACTAACATTGTTTGCAATAGTCAGTATCAAGCTTGTGGAGGTCAATATTACATTGCCTTTTCATTCTTAATTTTTGTAGGCACCCCCAATATTGGGTTAAATGGAGGAAAGAACACGTAAAAGAAATCTCAAGTCCAAGGGCAGTAAGAACCATCTAATTAAATGTATTTTGGATCTGGTTTCCAGGAAACACAGGCATTACATTTTGCATTACTTGTAGAAGGGAAAAGAACAATCAGTTTGACCAAACTGAGACACAATATACCCACTAAAATTTAGATATTCTTTTCACAATCTATGTCAGGGTTGACTGTATGAGATTTGTTTTCACACCTTTGCTCTATATTTCTGGCTATATTACTTAATTGTTGATACCGACTTTCTTCCATTCGGTCTATATAAGATACAGCAATCTATTATCAACCTCACACAAAATGTGTAAGTGTTCATGTTTAATAAAATAATAATTTTAAAGGTAAACAATGTGAAGCAGTTCTAAATAATTTATGTGATAATTATAAATTTTTATCCTTTTTCCAGAACCCATGGACTTCTATTATCACTACAATTGTGCCCCCCCCCAGTTCTTGTTGCATCATTGTAGGTTTAGTTTGATGTCTGGATGAATTTTTATTTTGAATCTTAGTTGCCTTTACTTATAGCTAAGTATTTATGTTCTAATTTTAGTATAGAACCAATCAAAAAACAAATGTTTTTGCAACATAATAATGCAACAGTTGATGTACTTATTAAGTAATCTCTCTTAAGCTAAAAAACTTGTTTCTGTAAATATTTTCAAGGGATTTTGTTATAAATTTTTTGTATGTGACATCAGTCATTGTATTGTAGTGTCAAATATAAAATCTAAAAAGAAATCAACATGATTGGGATGGTGTATTTTTTAAAAAAGGCACAATTGTTCCTTATTTTTCAGCCATTTTTTATATAATAGTAGACTAGTATGAATAGTGTAGTGTGTATGGTAGTAGACTATATAGTCTGAACCAATACACAAAAGGTCATCAAGATGTTGCACATACTGATTTGTGAATTTTTGATCATAGATATACATGTAACTACCACTATCAAAAATACATAATGTATAGAACCAATTCCATATGGGACGGCATTAGACTCTTTTTAAAAGAACATAATGAAATAATAGGTATCTCCTGTGATCTGGATTCAATTTTTGACATAAAATCTCCTGGGTACACTAGAGCCACCGCAGTGATCTTATATCTTATAAAATTGGATGTGTGAAACAATATTTTCAGGGGTTTAAAGTTCACAATAAACCTCTTTTCTCCATCCCTGTTGGGAAACCAAAAAAAAAAATATCTTGGATATAAGTCGATTTCCACATGTCGTGTCCATGGGGAATTTGTGCTCAATGGCAGTAAATTATGAATGGTTTTATACATAAATATGCATACATCCTGGTCCCTGATCTCGAAGATCCAGATCGCTTGTAAAACAAGCGATCCATTTGGTTTTTAACCGTTGAAGTTGATAAGTTGTGAAATAAAAAATGCACTTACGGGCATCCACTGATGTGCTTCAAAATTGAGGTGTTACCACAAATCCTCTATCAACAAGGTAGGGAATGGGCTAATCTGGAAGTATGACTAACCTCTAGTTTCGACCATGAGCCTGTGGTGGAACTTTTGTGTTCTAGCATACACTATGATGGATGTGTTGCAAGAATTGCTTGGTTTTGGTTTAGTATGAGGACTGCAGTTACTTTTGTCCAGGCCTAGGTATTATTCTTTGCTGGTTGTACCAAGATGACCATTCCCATTTCCCTGATGGGTTACAGTTGAAGATTAGGCTGGCTTTATAATAAGCTTGCCGCTTCTGTGGCATGTCTTTAGGACTTTAATGTTCTCTGTTAAAGTATTCCCATGCAAGTAGTTGTTTCTATCAACATCTTTGACAATATCTTTGTTCATGTGAAGTGCAAATCTATATTAAAACTCTTCCAGTTTCAATCAGCTAGGAAAATTAGTTTCAACCTATTTTTGTTATCATTGCTGAGAGGCATAGATAGGGCATAGTGAGTCCTAATCCCAACTGATTCTGTTCTGATTTAATCTTTTTGTATTAGTATATTCTTGTATTATCAGTGAATTTCTGACCAAGGCAATGATCTCTATATTTACAAGGTTGCTTGGGTTAGGAACCAGTTATTACACACATTGTTATCTAGTTTTTGTTCATATTCCTTGAGTATTTCCAAAAATTGTATTCTTGATGTCGGTTAAGTCATTAATTAAGTCTGGCCATTAAACCATTTGGTATGCAATTGGTTTTGTAGATATATATACTGTAATGCTCTGAATACTTCAGGAAATATAGTAATTGGTTCAACGACTAGCTCAGGTGCTAGTTCAGGAAATGTTATAGTCAAGTCTGTAACAGTTGGGTCTGTGCCTGTTGGAGCCGATGATGATACAACAGATATCTAGTTTAATGTCCACTTCTTGAGGATCATCGTAAATACAAGGTCTAAAAAACCGAAAACTATTGACCCTGTTATAGTACCAAAGTGTACCTAGGCAAAGCCTTTCGGACTTTTGTGCAAACATTTCGTAAACACCATGAGTCTGCGGATCACGTCAATGTATCTCGTACATCACCCGCGTCCATGTATCAGAAGGTAAAGATCATCGTGTGTTCATCTCGTAAACACCACGAGTCTGCGGATCACGTCAATGTATCTCGTACATCACCCGCGTCCATGTATCAGAAGATAAAGATCATTGTGTGTTCATCTCGTAAATACCACGAGTCAGCGGATCACGTCAATGTATCTCGTACATCACCCGCGTCCATGTAACAGAAGGTAAAGACCATCGTGTGTTCATCTCGTAAACACAACGAGTCAGTGGATCGCGCCAATGTATCTTGTACATCACTCGCGTCCATCAGTACAATAATTCGAAATCCATTTCACTTGCACTGTAGATATAATGTACCATAGATAGCTTACCTGACGAAGCTTTTCAGGTTACCCCACAGGTGTGGGACAAGAAACAAACTCGTATGTTTATCTCGTAAACATCCTGAGTCAGCTGATCGCGTCAATTCGAAACCCATTTGATTTACAGTCTTACACTGTATAATGTACCATAGCAAAGCCTTTTGGGATACACCAAAGTTATGGAACAAGGAACAAGCTCGCGGTTTCCTCTCGTAAACACCTCGACAAGTTTGATCGTGTCAATGCATACAATAATTTGGGTTAGGTACGTGAAACTCTTACTTCATTGCATAATATAATAGATAAATCTATTACTATAACTGGAATCAAAGAATTAAATAGAGATAGGACAGGTGGCGTACTATGGTATCGTCGTTTCATCCTTTTATCGAACTATTCATCATATGAAGATAGTATTTCACATCTTTTCGTTTTGGCACACTTTATTATAAATTATGTAAGCACTATGCTCTTGTTTAATTACTTATATTGGTAAAAAAGCAAATAAAACACAACATAAAACGTATTGGTTGCCGCGCAAACGTAAGGAATGACGTTTGTTTGACATAGTTGACAGATGCGCGCGGAATTCGTTGCGTTCCGTGTTTTGATTATAGATCTGAAGATGCGATTGGATTGCCGGAGGACGTAGGACGCTGCATAGTTAATTATAAATATCTGAAGAATGAAGCTTGCAGTATAATCATAGATATAAGAAAGGAGTTGTTTTTTTAATTTCTATGATTATATTAATGAATTCTTATTCTAAAAAGTCGATGCGTTGTTAGAAGCCGATAATAATTGGTATCAAAGTGAAAAACCAAACCAAAGTTTTGTTTCTATTCACCCCGTTTTACGGTACTTATGTACCTACAATCTGCCTTCGAGGGGTTGGTGTTCCAAGTTTATATAAAAAAATTCTCGTGAACGAAGCCACGGACAAAGTGCTAACTAGTACCTACCTAATACGTTTAAACGAACCTTTTTCTACCTTATTATTTAGTATTGTTTGTATGTGTGTATACTTCCTTCCTTTTCTTGCTTCTTCGCGCTCTAACGGCTGCAATTTCAACGAAATTTTGCACAAGGATAGACCCAGGGGCGTAGCTACCGCCATATCAGCCGTATCAATGATACTGGGCCCCTAAGCTGCAGGGGCCCCGTGTGAAAATTCGTAACATGTTATCCACAACCATCAATTCTCTTATCGATGAGATGCATAGTTAATGAATTACTAAATGATGTGATGTTCCATTTTTATACCTCGCACCATTCGTTCTAGCATTCTCTTCATAAGATCACAAAAAAACTTAATCTCTCCTATCCCAGTATGACAACGGAGACTAATGGCTTTACGTGCTTTCCGAGGCACGAAGTGTCAGTAATGTCCTAGATATACTTAGAAAAAAAACATTCAGCCGAACATAGAACCTCCTCCTTTTTGAAGTCGGTTAAAAAATACATATGAATTGAAAAAATTACTTAATTCTTTATTGCATTTCACAATGTAGACTTAGGTGGTAAACATTTGCCAAAAGAAACAATCATGGACCCTGTCGGGCACAGCTAAAGAAGGATATAATAAGCGGGGAAGAGGAATTATTTTCGGCTTCTTAGATTTAACTTCTAATTATAATAATAATATTTAAAATGTAATTTGTAATAGTAATAATTAATAATGTTAATATTTAAAATCTACATTGGTATTACTACAATTTACATTGGTACTGGCCCGGTTTCGAACCCACAACCTCGTGCAAGAAGCAGGTTCCTTAACCATTGGGCTATCACGACACTTGTACGCACACTGAATGTTCTCAAAACTTTTTGATCTTCCTGTCCGAGCAGGCCCTGGGGCCTTACCATGACACGTTCAAATGTCAATCGTGAGAGCGAGAAAGAGATGAAGCTATACTATTTGGTTAAAGTCCAATCTACAAAGCCTCTAGCACAGGCGCAGGGTAGCCAGCCTATCGATATTTTGCAGATTGCATTTTGGAGTGTCCGCGGAAATTGCATGACTTGATTCCGCCATCTCCTTTCTACCATCGTACAACCCGACGTACGGCGAGTATCCGCTCTTACGTTGTTGAACCTTCAACGGTCCAGACGTAAGCTTTTCGCTTCGTCGTTTATACCTCGTACATCGAAGGACTGGAACAATTTGCCCGCTGCGGTCTTGTCGTCCAACTATAACTTAGGTGTCTTCAAAGCTAGAGTGAAAAGGCTCTTTCAATGATTGCATCACTGCTTACCATCAGGTGGGATCGAAGTCAAGCACTGGTATAAACCATGTCAAAAAAAAATATACACCCTATATAGCTTCATTCCTTTAACAGTTCAGTTCAGGTCTTTCAAATGGATTGTGCTTATGCTTGTGATATGGCCTTTGTACACATACTTAATATTTAATTTTTTTCAGGATGGTGTAGTCGCATCGAAGGACAAAGAACTTCGAGACGTGGTGCTAGAGGCGATCGACATCGGTTACAGACACTTCGACACAGCTTCTATTTATAACACAGAAGATGAAATAGGAGAAGCTATCAAGACGAAGATTACAGAGGGAGTTGTTACGAGGGAGGATATCTTTGTTACTACTAAGGTGAGAGGTTCTTTAAGCTTGGAAGAATGTAGAATTGTAAGAGCTTGGCTTTTATTAAAGCAGTTTGTTCAGGAAGCTACCAGCTGTTGGAGCCTGTTTCGCCCGTCTAGCAATGTTGCTTCGCCTTTGTTATGGTTAGAACTTTAAAAGGGTGTGTGTATAATCAGGGCTAGATCTAGTGGGGGAGGGAGCAAATGCTCAGCCCCCCTAGCCAAGTTACGATCGTTTCGTTTGCTTCGAACGCATCGAGTAGGCCACGCCTCCGATTCCTTTGTTCTGACCACGTGACTGAGTGTTGCGATGACGTCAGATTTTCTTCCATGGACTATCTCGAATATTTCAAGACCAAAATTAACCAAATCCGTCCAGCCGTTGGAGTTTTAGCGAAACTAACGAACAGCTATTCATTTTTATATATATAGATCATTTCACATTAACAAAACGATCTCGAAACAAAATGACTTATGCACATGACAATTAAAGCGTACATAGCGCTCACTACAATAATTTTCTTGCCTTTAAAACTATTATATAACATATAACTCACTTTAAGAATATTTTTTATACACGGTTAGTTCTTTTGAAAAAGACAGCCTTGCTATTTTACGTAGCAATGTTGCCAGTCTTCTTGGAAATTTTACGGATAACCACGATAACTTGGAGGTACTCCGACAAACTACGTGTTCTGAGGTTCTAATTAGTACTGTTTCTGATTTCAGCTGTGGAACACTCAACACAAAAGAGAAGAGGTAGCGACCGCCGTGAGGGATGCACTGGACAAGTCTGGACTCGAGTACATAGACCTGTATCTTATGCACTGGCCTATAGGTCTCAATGTGAGTATGCTTAAAGAGGAGGCAGACCTTACGCAGGGTAGAGACGGCGTCTGCTGCTGGTCATCACATTTTGTAAGGCAGTTGCTTAAATGCGTAAGGACATGTAATTGATAATGCTGTTTGTGCACATCATGGTTTACCTTTACTGAAAGACGGGAGTCCGAGAATTATATTAGCTTTTGAATAATCCACAACACATTTCGCTTTCAAAACAAGTGGCCGATAGAGCCGAGGAGTTTTCTTTATTTATTCCTGTGCAAAACCACACAGCCTGTGTACAGTTAATTTGGACCGAAGACCTGGTGAGGGTCGCGGTAATCCGATGGATTCGAGACCCACAGGACCAGTCGTTTTGGCACTTGGGGAGGCCTATGTCCAACAGTCAATGTGTTTGTTCTGAAATAATGGTGATGTGCACAACCAAAGCTGACTGCAAGGTGGACCGACGTCCTGGTAAGTGGGGGAAAGCTCAAGGCCAATCGTCGTGGCAATACTTGGGAGTGTTAAATAAATAAATAAATAAATAAATAACTCCCCTAAAAAGGTTCACGGTCGACGGATTAGGGGGCATCCGTCGCTCCATCACTTAGGACTCGAGATGGTGGCGCATCGTGTTCCACAAGCGCCTCTTAGACGGAGAGTCACTACTCAATAAGGATGAGCCCTACAGGCAGCGAGCCGATACTAGTCCAGGATGGCGGAAATCACACTGCACCGGCAACACCCAGCACAAGTGTGCGATGAAACACCGCGCTGGTTTTAGTCGGCAAGAGCCTGACAGACAAAGAGCAGATGACATCCATGAGGATCACCACCCAGAAAAAAAGGCTAAAGTTCAGCAAAAGGCTTCATTCAGCTAAATAATTATAATAAAAATGCATTTATAAAAAGCTTAACCATGTGTTCTCTTACCATTCCAGGCTGACTATTCCTTCTCAGACGTAGACTTCATGGAAACTTGGCGAGGGTTGGAAGACATGCAAAAACTCGGCCTGGTCAAGTCCATAGGCGTCTCCAACTTCAACAAGGAGCAGCTGCAGAGGCTCCTCGATGAAGGGACCGTGAAGCCTGTGGTGCTGCAGATTGAGGTAACCACATTTGGTTGATCTTTTGGAGTATCTAGTAGATACTTAAGGCGTGTGAAAAAAGTACCTAGAGAAAACCTAGACCTACCTATGCATTCATTCTCTTCTGCGCACAAACAAATACACAACCTCACACAGTCGCAGGTTCCGGACCGTAGGGGTTTCGGCAAATTTAGTGTGGATACTCGCCGTCAGTCGCCGTCCGTCGGATTGTCCGACGGTAGAAAGGAGATTGTGGAATCAAGTCGTGCTATTCCCGTACACTGTTATCCAAAAAATGCGCCTTGGACTTGGGTTTGGTCTTTTCCGGATGGTCGGACTGTGAGCTACCATTGCTCGTCGTGCGCAAGCCCGCACCTGCGATAGCTGGAAATCGCCCTGCGACTCTCGACGCTTCGGGCACCTCCTGCAGCGGCGGCTTTAAGCTCAAATTGACCTAGTCTAGCTGGTTTTCTCCACGTAGGTACTAACTGAAGATATCTCTCTCCAGGTCCACCCGCAAATAGTCCAAGAGGAGCTGGTAAACTTCGCCAGGTCTCAGAACATTATAGTCATGGGCTACAGTCCCTTCGGGTCTCTAGTCGAGCGATACGGCAAGCAGTTCCCAGGACCCAAGATGGATGACCCCGTGCTGGTGGAAATAGCCCAGAAGTACGGGAAGACTTCTGCTCAGGTCGTTCTGCGGTGGCTGGTAAGTTAAACTGAAGTACTTTAATTGTATAATAGCATAAAATAGCATAACGACGGCGAAGTGTCAATAACTCCTAACTGTCGAAGTAAAAATTTCCATTAGGAGGTTATACTATAAATTGACACATTGGTTTAGTTTGGAGGTGTTTCCACAATTTCATTTGATGTATTTACAACAAAATATCTGCTCGGAGATTCCATTAAAACATGCGGAAACACATTTTTCTCGAAAAATTACAGTTGGAAGGTATTACTTCATCGTGGATAACTATAATCAGCTTTATTCAGTTCTCTCTGCTGGGACTCGGGCCTCCTCTCTAAGAGAGGGAATGGGCCGTATTCCGCCACGCGGGCCCAGTGCGGGTTGGTGGATGTCGCATGAATTCGAATTTTTGGTTGCATCCCACATCTGCTTAGTCTGTCTGCTTCACCGTTTTAAGAGCAGTGGTGATGAAATTTCACAAGTCGGGGCTGTTATGACTGAGTTACCACTGCTCTAACAACAAAATAAAGTAAAAAATAAAACTGAAGGCCGTAGCGACAACTATAACGCAACATTAGAACTAAAAATTCGAAAGCCTGCAACAAGGTAAAGAATTGTCCGCGCAACCAGAACATTATACAAATTTCGGACAGTTGCCCGTCTGGCATGAGGTTTCTCTGATTTCTTTGATTCTCCCTTTTCATGGAGTTTTGCGGACTTTGCACTCTGTTCCGCATACCCGTAAAGGCCCATGGAAAATCCCTGATGACTTTCACACGTAATGAAACCATGTTTGTACATCCATACATATTGTAAAACAAAGTCCCCCACTGCGTCGGTCTGTATGAACCCGATCAACTAGAAAGATTTTCAGTTTTCACCAACACTGTGATTCATGAGGAAGAATTTTTAGGCTCTTTAGTTTCAAAGACAGGGGTGGTTAAAGTAAAACATGTAGTTCCTCACAATATTAGATGTAGGTACTTATAATTATAACTAGTGCTAGACTACGATCACATCTGATGGTAAGCAGTGATGTAATCGTTGATGGTGAAGCGCACTAGTTTATTAAGATCCTATTCACTCTAGCCTTGAAGACAAGACTGCAGCAGGCAAATACATATTTATTAAAACCATGGTTTTCTTTTTTAATTTTCCAGGTCGACAGAAACGTAATACCAATCCCGAAGACAGTCAACACGAAGAGACTACTTGAAAACATCAGCATATTCGACTTCAAGTTGGAAAAAGATGAAATCGAAAAGATCAATAAGTTCAATTCCAACACTCGGTACACTGAGCCTTCATTCTGGCAGACTCACCCTTACTATCCGTTTGATCAGGTCAAGGAGCCCCTCCCTGATCCCTTCAAAGCTTTAAAGCAGTAGGTGGCTCAATGGTTACGGCCCTGACTTACGAGTTGTTTGTCGTGGGTTCAAGCCTAGGCAGGCGTTTTATTTCGTGTAATTTATCACCACAAACTAAAAACCCGATGATTTTTCTTCGAAGAATGTCATAGTCTTTGGTTCAAACAAATTGTCTTTGGTCTTAGTGGAGACGAAATAAATGACAGCAAAAAAAGCGCCAATCTTCATTATGTTCGAACCCGCGGCTCACTTCACGTCAGTCAGCTAGTCATAGGTATTATCGAACGATGGCATTGCCTCGACTGAATAAAATAATTTCGAAATGTAATATTTTTTCAATTTTTTATTTATGTTTTTAGATATTAAGCATTTTAATAAATGTACCTGCTGTTAATCAGAACTGTGTTTTATTTGTATTTGGTTAGTGACTCCCAAATATATTGATTTAATACCATGAAGCAAATTACTAGTTCATGTACTATACTGTATAGATAAATCTATATACGATAAATTGACTGTTAGGGTTCAGCCAGCGTACGCAATGTAAGCGGGAAAAAAAGTATTATTTACGACATCACATAAGAAACCTCTAAATTACCAGTGTTTTTTTTACTATTTTAAGCATGTATTATACATATAAACCTTCCTCTTGAATCACTCTACCTATTAAGATAAACCGCATCAAAATCCGTTGCGTGGTTTTAAAGATCTAAGCATACATAGAGACGGACAGTAGGAAGGTTTTTCTTTCTAACACATTGCTATTGAAAATTTTTTTGAAATTATTATTTATTTTGTTAACGTATCATTTATTAATAATTGTAATTATTTATTTTACTTGCTTTTATTTATTTAGCCTCTTTTTTTATAATGTGAACGTGAGAACACTGTAGACTCCGCGAATTCTTAAGTTACTTTTTATTATGATTATATTTATTGTACTTTTTAGTACAATATTGACCAGTCTACACTGTCCTTACATAATATCTACATACGTATGCTGTAATATGGAAATATTATAACATTTTTTTTAAAAGAGTAACCATGGAGTTTCTTGCCGGTTCTTCTCCATAGGAAACGACCAATTTGGAACCGTGCACTAGCTTCTGACGTTTTATAAGTGCTCATGTAGGCCTATGTGAAATAAAAAACTTTTGACTTTGACGCGACTTTGTTTTATACTATGTAGTGATTAAGGTTACCAAAATAAAAACAATACATTTTCAACATTAATTTATTTACACTAATAATAACTCTTATAACTTAATTATTACAAATAGCTGAAATGCATTGTATAAATATTTATATATACATACAATTTTGTGAGAACATACATACGGATTACTTTTAACCTTTTTACCGCGTAAATGACAAAGCAAAATGCGTCCTATTCGTTAGGGTCGTGTGTTCGCGACTGGGTACTCCATCTCGTTTAGCTCTTCAATCCCCATAGGAGACAGAAGAGCTGACGAGATGAAGTATTTGGTCGTGGATGTGCGACCCTGGCGGAATAAACGCGAGTGTTGGTCGGATATATCCGACGTAGGCGATTAAATGGTGAAAGGATGAAATCGTCAAGTTTCCCGTTGGTGCCTTTTCTTTTTTTACTTCGTGATAAAAAAGTTAAAGTTTCACATTCAAATCCTGATATTAAAAATCCGAATTTGGTATCCGGACGAATGATTAAAATATACATTATTTTTAGTATATGCGAAACCTGAATATAGTTTGTTCAGAATCAGTAACTGAATCGATTCCAATAATTTTTACACCATGTTATATTTTTCACAAAAATATTTAAAAAAACGGTCACAAGTTGGACACCACCGACACTAAGTACAACACAGCTCACGGCAGGTCAAAGCGGGCATTAGGCACCAGCACACAGCTGGGTGCGGGAAGAAGACGAAAACAACCCCTTAGCCGCCCAGATTGCTCGGTGACCATGTATTTATGCGCATAACCAGGTAATATATCAAGCTTGTAACTTTGCGATTTTTCATGATACAGTTATGAAATTTTGTACATAGATTCTTTACATAAAAATACTAGACACGTGATTCGGGTTTCGTATATACTCAAACTAATATTGAATAAGATTAATGAGCAATCAAAACAAAGCCTGTAATACTAAACAAGAGAAAAAAACAAAATTAGTTTATAATATGTCTTTAGAGCAGCCAACAAGTTTAAATCGTCTAATACTAAAAAAACGACTTTAATTTTTTCTTAAATTATCAATAATACCATAATTATCATTCTAGGAAATTCACTATACGGGCTTGGACCTTACTATAACGTATTAAATAGTTGTGCGAGCAAGAAAGAAAGATGGACTAAGTGTGTTTTTAATATCGTGCGGATTTCGTCATAGATTATGACCCCACAGCGAAAAGACATTACTTATTTTCACATGAATGAAACCTTAGGTTCTCAGTAGTGTCTCATGTGCTTTGAATACCTGTGTGCTTGTGGAGCTCCCCCTTGGGGCACCTGGGCAGGTACCAGGTGAGAAAGGGAACTAAAAATAAGAATTCCCGCGCATGCAGAAAATTGTGGATACGTATTCCAACGCATTACAATAAATACTACACGAGCACAGGCGCAGGGTAACCAGCCTATCGGTATTTTACAGGTTACATTTTGGAGAGTGTGCGCGGGAATTGCATGACTTGATTCCGCCATCTCCTTTCTACCATCGGACAATCCGACGTACGGCGAGTATCCACCCTTACGTTGTTGAAACTTCAACAGTCCGGACTAAGCATTTTGCTTCATCGTTTCTACCGCGTACATCGAAGGACTGGAACAATTTGCCTGCTGCGATCTTCCCGTCCAATTATAATTTAGGTGTCTTCAAGGCTACAGTGAATAGGCTCCTAATAAACTAGTGCGCCTCACCATCAATGATTGCATCTCTGCTTACCATCAGGTGGGATCGCAGTCAAGCATTGATTTATATCAATAAAAAAAAAACTTATATGAAAAGGACATTTGCGGGGGCTACGCTTGCGGGGCAAACCCGCATGCGTAATTAAAACCGCACCATATTAAAAACAGCCTTATATCTTTTTTACAGACTTTAACTGAGTCGTGATGGTTCCGGGGTTAAGGCACCCGCCTCCCCTGCCAGTTTGTAATTATTGAATTCATAATTATGTACTTTATTAAGTTTATCTAGGACATTATTAACTCTCAAAGCCTCGTAAAACACCTGAAGCCGTTGGTCCCGGTAGTCATTCGTAGATCTTGACAGTCGTTCCAGGTAGTCAGACGCCAGAAAGTCTGACCATCAGTCTATCTAAGGAGTATCGTGTTGCCCAGTAACTGGGTTGTGGAGGTCTGATAGACAGTCGCTCCATGTAAAACACGGGTATTCAGCCGCAACCGAGTAGACTGGAAGCCGAGCCCAAGCTAGTTGACAAAAGCCTAGGGAGATGATTATGATATTTTTACTGACTAGCCTTTTTCCAAGGCAACTAAAGGAACACGAGTGGATGTCAGTCAGTCAAGTCTGACACTCACCCAAAAAAAGCCATGCCCGTTTAGTGAATTTCCTGTTTTAAGCCTCAGATACACTAGGGGACAAATTGTCCCCCTACATGACGAGCAACGCTGTTAAATTTTGCAACATGTCCCGCGTTACGTGAATGCTTTGTAAAATGTTACAGGGCAAGTTGCGGGACACTAGCGCATCATGATGGGGGACCTTCTGTCCCTTAATATCTCTGACACTTTACAGTTAAATTTTTAACAAACAACAATGATTTTTTTTTTCCTTTGGAATAATATATACAATAATATTTGAGTTAGGAGCGCCCTTTAAGTAAATGGACATAAATATTGGATAATGGTGAGTGCACTACACACATAGCTACACTCTAGGGGTTTACTATCGTGATGTTATATAAAGAGAGAGGCTAATATACATATGGAGATTATCACTTTTAATGGTATTCTGGTGATTATCATAAATGCAATAGTGCGTATACTTGAAAAGTTAAAATATTGGCAGTTACTGTAACATTCTAAGGGCGGAATTCACCAATAAAACTAATCGCGTTTTAACGTTTGGCTTGCATAATCGCGTTTAGCCGCTGTCACTAGTGTCACTTGTCTGTATTTTTCTTTTGTTGTATTATTACAAGTGACACTAGTGACAGCGGCTAAACGCGATTATGCGAGCCAAACGTTAAAACGCGGTTAATTTTATTGGTGAATTCCGCCCTAAGCCATTTCCTCCACACGATTTGGTCGTCATGACAACGGAAAAAAAAACAATCTATTAAAGTGAAAACAAAAAAAAAAGTTGCCCCACACTAAGATTTACTCCTGTATAGTGGGTGCGTTCACAAACATATAAACCACACCTACTGTAGGTCATAAAAATATTTGTTCCGTGCGGGAATCGAACCCGCGATATGCAGTGCAGAAGTCAATCGCTCAACTACTGCGCCAACAGTACTATTAATTGATGATTTGAAGTGGACTCGAGTTGGAGGACATGGCTTGGAATATGAACCTTAGAATATACGTATTAAACAACTGAGGAACGTACTTAGTCCTTTGTTTTTTTTTTGTGTATTTTTTTTGTCTTGGATACTAAGCCCTTTAAGCCATATCTTCGTATGAATGGTCAATTTTTTTACCATTAGAAAACGGATATGCACGTGCTATTTTTATAGTATTTGGCTATTTGGAACCGTGCACTAGCTTCTGACGTTTTATAAGTGCCCATATACAGATATCGGCATTGATCTTGAGCGCTGGCTTCTACAGTTCTACTTGCGCAGAAGCACACAGAAGTGAAATATCGGGTCTCTTTAGTGGTATGAAGAGATGCGGGGGCGGGGAGTGTAATCGTTGTACGCCGATTGGCTCGCCGATGTATAAGATGCGCAAAGCGATCCCCGCTCTTTCGCCTAACGCTCAAGATTCGTGCCGCTATCTGTAGGCCATATTGGAACAGTAAAATATTTTTGAGTTTGAAGAGTTAAACAAGGGCTAATCGAACTCAGATCGGCATTCCTGTTGCAAAATGGAGAAGACTTGGTACATTGTTATCTACTTCAGCACAGCATTGCCGTGCACTGCAGCCCGTGATGTTGTCTTTATAATCAATATTGCCTGTTGTGTCCTATTGTTTACTTTCGATGACCAGTTTGTCTGTCCTGTATAAATCTCCTACAATAATCTGAAAAAAAAAAAAATAGTATTATGAAAATAATTAAACACACACCTTTTATTCTTTATTATATTATACACTAATATTATACAGAGGTGAAGTTTGTAAGATTCCTTGAGCCCACATTTATTTATTTACACTTCATTTATGGTAGTGGTGCATAAGCGGACTTAATGCAACAAGGCATTCTCTACCAGTCAACCTTTGGGTTAAAAAAGAAAAAACTATGGTAGGTTTGCACAATACACAAATAACAGATACTTATAATGGACAAAAATTTAATTGCACAAATTAAATTAATCTATTCTATACTTAGATGAAAGTAAGTTTGATTACAATAAATTAACTTTGATTACAATAAATTAAATAGAGTAGTTAACTTAAGTTTTTTTGGAAACGTTCTCGCGAACGCTCGCAATCGAAGTTGCTGGCCATAATGCTAGTATTTATTATTATATCTAGCCTAAACTGTTCCACGGTTGGGCAAAGGCCTGCCTCCATTCCTTCCATTATTCCCGGCTCTGAGCCACTTCTTGCCAATTCCTCAGGAAGACATCTACCATCCATCTCACCATCTACTTCTTGGTATGCCGCCAACTCGTCGCGTGCGATTTCAGGACACCAATTTTGTGTTTTAAAGGATAGAAAAGAAAGAAAGAAAAACATTTTATCTGGCGGAACAAGGCGCAAATTTAGAACTAACAAATTATAAGTATGTTATGTGAAAAATATGCGCCACATCCGCGCAAAACAGCCGAACGCTCAGCATAATGCCGTGACCACACGCAAAATGCGATGAGTCTAGGATGCTGGTTTTCAGCGTGGGCCAGTTATGGTATCGACATACAGACGTCGGCACGGTATTGTGTGCTAATAGATTTGAATAAGATAGATAAATAAAAATAAATTTTACGGAAAGAGAAAAAAAGAAAACAATGAGTAAATAAAGTGGAAATACGATATCATATTGTGCATAAAGTGGCAACATTACGTTACGTCTGTACCAAAGGACGCGATTCTGTTTACAGTGTATAGTCTATGGACGCGATGACGCTACGCCATTGTGAAGAGGCGAAAGGCCCACAGCTCGGTCGGCGTACGGCAGAATGTCTAGCGCAGTCTCACTTAAGCTGGGCAGCCTTCTGAGTCACATCAACAAGCGCGTGTTTCGAATAATAATATTCCACAACTATGACACAACGCCGTCTAGTCTCAAGCTAAGCAGAGCTTGTGTTATGAGTACTAGACAACTGATAAACATACTTATATATTTCTAAATACATTCATATTATAGATAAAAATACACCCAGACACAGAACAAATGATCGTGCTCATCACACAAACATTTGTACTGGGTGGGAATCGAACCCACGACCTCCGGCATAGCAGTCAGGGCCACTAACCACTAGACCAACAGGCCAAGTCAAAAATGTCAAATGAATGTCTTTGTTTAACATCAGGGTCGAAAATATATATATAAAATGTCTATTTGGACAACTGGCATTCACTAAAACCAATTTAATTATTCAATATGGAAATTGCAACTATCAGTATAATTTTTTTTTAACCTAATTTAATAGGTAGGTACTGAGTACCAAGCAAACGTGCTCCATCGTCGGCCATATCATCGCTTAGGTGAGATAGTGGTGCGAGTCGGGACTCGCGCACTGAGGGTTCCGTACAAACTTACCTATGAAAATAGTTCAATTCCCGAATGGTCTCGAAGATTTTTCCGAATCGCAAGAAGATTTTTTTTTACGTAAAAACAAATTTACGGTTTTCAGATTTATTCCTGTATCTGTGCTATAAGACCTTGCTTCATGCCAAATTTCAGGATTCTGGGTCAACGGGAAGTACCCTATGACTTTTGATTCCCTTGAGAGTGTCAAAATATACGTTTTTTTTTATGATTGATAGGATCGCACTTGGCCGCCATCTCACCTGATGGAAAGCGACGATGGAATGGATGGATGGCGCTTACCTAGAAGTAACCTATTCACTCTTGACTTAAAGATTTCCGGGTTGTAGCTATCAGGAAACACACATTTTTTCGACATAAACGGCCATATCTTGTTTTTTTCGTTAACTTAGAAGTTTGATTTTTTCACAGCTTCAAGGAACCACAGACCTGAGTATATCATATTAATTTCAACTCGATACCTCCACGCGATAACGAGACAAACGGACTTGACAGACAGACAGACTTACAGGCAACAAAGTGATCCTATAAGGGTTCCATTTTTTTCTTTTGAGGTACGGAACCCTAAAAAGAGCTAATATGCGTACCTGTCTCCTAATGATAGCAAGGTTTTCCCTAGCAAAGTCATATTGCTTCATAATTTGCTTCGGTTCAGTCAGCGTCTTGTTGTCTTTGAATCCATCTTTTACTCGTCTCAATGCGTAGGCCCTGAAAATTATAAAAAAGGAATTATTAAAGTTATGCACGCTCCCACAAGGTGGACCGATGACCTGGTGAGGATCGCGGGAATCCGATGGATGCGAGACATACAGAACCGACCGGCGACTGTTATGGCGAGACTTGGGGGTGGTCTATGCCTAACAGTGGACGTCTTTCAGCTGAAATTACGATGATGATGAGCGCTTGCCTAGAAGTAACCTATTCACTCTTGACTTAAAGACCCCTAAGTTGCAGATTTCAGGAAAGACAGACTCCGGCAGGATATTATATTCCTTAGCTGTACGCACAATAAATGTATTCCAATTTGTTTGTATGGGTGACTTTTACACCTTTACCATGCTGTATTGTCCGTTCATATAATAGATACATGCATATATATCTATTATATGAATGTACAAGGAAGCAGAGAATTTCAAAGATTTCTAACGCACTATCACTACATAGTACATAACAAAGTCGCTTCCCGCTGTCTTTCCCTATGCATGCTTAAATCTTTAAAACTACGCAACGGATTTTGATGCGGGTTTTTTAATAGATAGAGTGATTCAAGAGGAAGGTTTATATGTATAATACATGCGTAATATAGTAGAGCAACACTGATAATTTTACAGCTTTCTAATGTGATGTCGTAAATAAACACATTTTTTTGCGCTTACATTGCAAACGCTGGCTGAACCCAACGAGATAAATCAAAATAATGTACTACAGTATTGTACACCTTTTTCTTGGTATGGTCATGTGAAGAGGAGGGATGAAACGCATGTTACTAAAAGAGTTATGAGTTTACATGTGGATGGATGGAGAGGGAGAGGGAGACCAAAGAAAAGATGGATGGATTGTGTGAAGAGTGATATGAAAGAAAAGGAAGTTAGTGATAGCATGACGAGTAACAGGGCAGAGTGGAAGAAAAAAACGTGTTGCGCCGACCCCAAATAACACGGGATAAGGGCAGGAAGATGATGAGTATTGTACACCTTAAAAAGGTCTACAAAAATGTCCACGATGGTATATGTCTATCTTTTAGAGATAACCACGGGAACACCATGTGGAGTAGCACATAGGATGCTTTTTCATCCTGAGGGTAATGTTCCCTTGGGATAATATGCTACTATCACGCGGGTAATCAAAGGCTTTCTCGTAGTCCACAAACGCTAAGCAGAGAGGCAGATTATACTCCTCAGTCTTCTGTATAATCTGCCGCAGCCTATGTATATGGTCCACGGTGCCGAAGCTCTTTCGGAATCCGGCTTGTTAGGGAGACTGGAAGTCGTCGAACCTGCGCGCGAGACGGTTCGTGATGACTCTGGGAAACAGCTTGTAGAGTTGGCTCAGAAGTGAGATGGGCCTATAATTCCAGAGAAGGGCCTTGTCGCCCTTCTTAAAGAAGAGTACCACCACATCTCCGCTCCATGCCTGTGGTGTTTTTATCTCGAATATGGTGGAATCAAACAACTTCTGAACCTTAAGTATCGGTTTCCCACCCGCCTTCAAGAGTTCGGCCGTAATTCCGTCATCACCCGGTGCCGGGAGACTTGTGCTTTGCTGCAATCTCTCCAACGGTGCTAGATTGACAATCGGCACATCGAGGTTCTGAAGTGTTTGTACGAAAACGCCACTATGTCAGTCAGACTACAGGACCAGACCTCGAAACCTATCCTCCTGTAGCGGGGTGTAAAGCAGGGAGACGTCATTTATCCGAAATTGTTCACGGCCACAATGGAGGATGTCTTCAAGGTTCTGGACTGGAGTGGATTAGGCATTAATGTCAATGGAGAGTACATCACTCATCTTCGGTTTGACTTTAGTAGAGCTTCCGAAAGAGTGGGTCTTAAAATGAACATGGACTAAAGTCATGATAAACCACAATGTAGCACCCACTCCTATCAGGATTGGAGACTCTATACTCGAAGTTGTGGACGATTAAGTCTATCTTGGACAGACAGTCTAGATGGGTAGAGCAATTTCGAGAAAGATCAACCGCCGAATTCGATACGGCTGGGCAGCGTTCGGAAAGCTGCGCGGTACCTTCTCGTCCAATATTCCACAGTGTCTCAAGACGAAAGCCTATGACCAGTGCGTGTTGCCAGTGATGACATATGGTTCCGAAACGTGGTCGCTCACAATGGGCCTCATCAGAAGGCTTAAAGCCACCCAAAGGACAATGGAAAGGGCTATGCTCGGAGTTTTGCATCAGAAATGAAGGATATCCGCAGGAGAATCAAGGTTGCCGACATAGCACGAAGAATCGCCAAATTTAAATGGCAATGGGCAGGGCACATTGCTCGCAGAACAGATGGCCGTTGGGGCCGAAAGATTCTGGAGTGGCGACCACGTACCGGAAGACGTAGTGTAGGAAGGCCCCCTACAAGGTGGACGGATGACCTGGTGAAGGTTGCGGGAATCCATGCGAGACGCACAGGATCGTTCATTGTGGCGACATTTGTCTTTCGGCAGAAACGATGATGATGATGATGGATGACACATCTGCTTACGTCATCACAGGCGTGATAAAAATATAAATTTCAGAGGTCAAAACGATAAAAACATTATCTCAACCTTGGATTTGGTGCTAATTTTATTGAAATATCTTCAAAACATTTGTTGATAATGTTATCAGTATCAAAACAAATATTATGACATTATGATAACACTTATCTACAGTGGGGCGCTCATATTAGAACTCTTTCGGGAAGATTAAGCTCAGCTGCATATGCAGTAAGAAAAATAAGTCAATTGACAGATGTAGCCACAGCTAGGTTAGTTTACTATGCTTATTTCCACAGTATTATGTCTTATGGCATTTTAATGTGGGGATCTGCAGCTGATGTAGACTCGATTTTCATATTGCAAAAGAGAGCAATCCGGGCTATTTATAAAATGGGTCCTTGTGAGTCCCTCAGAAATAAATTACTAACTCTGCCTTCTCTTTATATCTTAAACTTAGGACTTTTCAAAATTACAAGCGATTTCCATAACATAAATACTCTTAGTAAACGACATAATATGCTTTTATAACAAGCTGCCAAAGGCGGTAACTGAACTTAGCGAGGGAAAATTCAAAACTGTCACGTGTCCTAACCAAAAAAGTGGTTTGTAAGGTTAAAGACTATGTCGAAGACACGCTTGTTTGATAATGACTACTTCTGCACATGTGGCACCCTAGTAACTCATTAACATTGTCTCTATTACCTGCTCCATCTTTGTTTTAATATATACATATATATTTTAACACATAGCTTTTGCAAATTTTTTTAATTTGTTAAGCTTTAATTGCCTTAAATTTGTTAGTTAACATCTCATTTATTGATATTATTATTCATATTAATTCATATTTTTCTTGCTTTTTTTTTATATAGCCCTTTTTTTATAATGTGAATATGAGAACACTGTAAATTCTGGAATTCTTAGATTACTTCCTATAGTGACTCTTTTTTTTATATGATTATTATTATTGTGCTTTTGGGTACGATATTCACTGGTCTACACTATTCTTACATATTGAATGTCAAACACTTTTTTTAAAAGAGTAACTATGGAGTTTCTAGCCCGTTCTTCTCCTTATGAAACAACCAATTTGGACCATGCACTAGCTTCTGACCTTCTATTTGTACGCGGGCGAAGCCACTGGCAAAAGCTAGTTCTTCTATATAAAGGAGAGGAGTGCCACTCTTTTTATTTACATCAGTTGTCTAGTAGTCATAGCACAAGCTCTGCTTAGTTTGGGACTAGTTCCTCAAATTTGTTAATTTTCTTTCCCAAAACCCAGTTAAGGGTTAAGCTCGCCTATGTACATCAACTGTCCTATTTTTTGTTGATCGTATAAAATTTTGTGTACAATAAAGAATAGAGAAGAATAGAGATGGCATTGTATGAAAGTTGTGGAATATTATTATTATATTACTGCATGTTCTTTACCATAACATTGCACATAATTTTATACTAAACAAAAAGACAAACTACCACTATAAAATATTAGTGCAGACATTATCAAACTTTTCATTTTATAAATAAGTAACAGGAAAATGAGATCCTCTAAGCCTCTAAAAACTAAAAGTCTTTTTTACATTGCCAACTATATAAAATTATGCTAGTTTACACTAATTAGCACTTCGTTCAACTTATTTTTTTGTACCAAGTGAGGTTATGTAATTTGAATTACTTTAGGAAAGACTTTACCTGAAGTTATAATTGGAAAACTTATCAGCTTCTCTCAGAAGCAATTTGTAAATTGATAGGATTTCCCTCCTTGACACTCCTGAAGACATTTTTAAATTATTTTTCTTAATCAATTGCACACAAGGATTTTTTACCAAAACGAATGAATTTGTAAATATAAAAACGTTTCGTTTCATTCACTATTACATATTTCTCAACAACAAGAAGATTAATATTTAAAAAAAAAAATGGAAATATAACTTTTGAAAGTATATTTTTTAATTATAACTTACCGGATAGTTTAAATATTTTACTTCTATAATAAAAATCGAACTAAACTCTTGAAAAATGCACCGAATAAAATATTGGACTAAACGTGAAATGAAACGGAATCATCAGACAGACTTGCCAGCGCATTCAGTTTTAGTAGTTTAGTAAATAATTATTATTGATTCTCAGCATTTTTCGGTTGTTATCAACAACAAACATTAAATATATTAACCATCGCCTAATGAATGAGCTATGCTTATAAGATATAAAGTGGTTTCAAAAGTTATTTTTCTTCATTAATCCATTGAAGCCAAAAGGTTTTTTATAAAACTACTACAACTTTGACAAGTCATTTGGGAATAAAAATCGTAAACGTTTGACAACACGACGAACTTTTTACAAATGGCTGCTGCAGCTGAATCAAACTTAATGTGATAGTCTGTTTTCATTGTAAAAAAAATAATTTAATTAATTGTTAATAGTGTTAAAGTGTTTGCAAATACTGACATAACCTTTGATTGTGTGATTCTCGTTACTTCTAGTGCCTAGTGACTATTAAACGGTGAGAATAAGCTGAAACAAGACATTCCTATCAATATTGTTTATTTATATTTCAAATTATCACTTGATATTAGGGCTGCACGACGTCCTAGATTTCAGGAAGGCTTGCTAAATTAATTATGAACTTATGCCTATGATGTTACTTTGCGTCATAAAAGAAAGTTGGTCATAAACATCGAGGTGAACCATGTCATTATTAAATCATAATATTTGTACCTGTGTTTTGTGTGATTCTTTACGTCTTTTTTATACAAAGTCATGTGATACTGCGTCTTTTAAAGTTACCTTTATTTATAAAAATCTCTGAACTCGATAACAATTTATAATTTAAAATCCTACATGAAATATCGCAACTTCAAATCAGTTGCTAATCAGTCCACTGATTTTTATAAAAAAAAGCGCAAATTCTACATTTTACAAGTTTACTGAAGCACTAACCGAACTCTCATGTAATATTGATTACAAACAAACCAGTCTCTTTACAAGAAACGGTTACTTGCGTCTTCTAACATGAAAATACTTCATCATTACTAATACAATGATAAATTACACGAAATTAGGCTCAGTACTTAAAGAGTTACACAGTTAACGTGTGCGTAATCATAATTTACAAGCTTATTTGTAATTCTAATTGGATTTCATTCATAATAACTGGCAGAGCCACATAATCTTTTATTCATGAAGATATGCAATAAATCATGCTTAGGACATACAACCATTGTAGTTTGCAACAATTAGATGTTTAGAAAACTATAAAAAAGTAGTTATAATTGGTTTAAGCAGACAATGCAGAAGGTTTCATTAGAAAATTACATTTGGAACTGTAATCTAGAGGAAAAATTCATTTGGAATCACACTTTAAATAATTACCTATTTACTGTTATTTTTTTTAATTGTTTTTTTTTTGTTATTTATTGTCTCGAGACTTAGTCTGTCCAACTGATTTTTAAAGCAGTTCAATGTGGGAGCTTTCATAACACTTACCGGGAGCCTGTCCATAACACTTTCCGGGAGCCTGTCCAATGCTGTTACGGCTTGGTTAGGTAGAAATTGCTTCAAAGGCTTCTTTCTGGAATATTTTAATTCGTTAAATCCTGAGTAAACGCCGGCATTCGCTCCGTCATTGTCTTTCTATTATGTCTCTAATTACGTTACTCAAAAGGTTAAAATGTATAATATACTAGCTGAATGGTGAACTTTGTACCGCCTTATAATGTGAATAATTTTTTAATTTTTTTTTAATTGATATAATCCAGTGCTTGACTGCGATCCCACCTGATGGTAAGATGCAATCATTGATGGTCAGGCGCACTAGTTTATTAAGAGCCTATTTACTCTAGCCTTGAAGACACCTAAATATGTGATAAATGTGTGCAAACTCCACATAAACCATCTACTAAATAGTCCGAACAAAACCTCAACATTTGGTTTGGATCGGTGAGCCCGTTTTTGAGTTATAAAATTACAACGAAAAGTGGCATTGATTTTTATATAATTATAGATTCTATACTCCATCTGTTTAGGAAAATAACTAACTGTAAACAATCTTGACATGTTTTTTATCTAAAAGTTGTCTAAAATTGTTATCTAAAAATGTTTACAACTTGTTATTTACCCATACCAATGTTTGGTAATTAACTAAGTAAATTAAAATAATCTTTGTAAGTCATTTATACAATTTTTTTTTAAATAAAAAGACATATCAAGATTGTTTATGTTTAGTTAACTACCTAAAGAAATGGAGTAAAAAAAGAGAAAGAGATAGAGTAAAAATTTATCTGAAGTCACACTTTAAAGAATTATTCTTACTATTACTTGGTAAGACACGATTACCTAATGCATGTGTTTCAAATTGTCTAGAGACTTATGACGCATGAGCGGCTGGACTTTTATGATGCAAGGGAAATGAAGATGCATTTTATATACATATATATGCCTACTTGAGAAGGCAGACATTATCCTGCCTGAAAGTTGGCATTTTGACTGAAAAAAATTGATACCTGATGGCGGCTCCACCAAACAGGTTCAATTATATTTTCAAACCCTGGATGGTTTCACTCAAATATACACACGAAATTTAACCCAAATCGCTCAAGCCATTTAGGAGTTAGATAACAAATACATTTACAGAAGAATTATATATATTACTAGCTTCTGCCAGTGGCTTCGCCTGCGTGGAAGTCGGTTTCTTTGGACCCCCGTTTCATCCCCTCAGGGGGTGAATATTGGAAAATCCGTTCTTAGCAGATGTCTACACCCTATAAGGAACCTACCTGCCAAATTTTAAGTTTATAGGTGTTATAGTTTCTGAAATTTCGTGATAAATCAGTGAGTGGTATTTCGCTTTTATATATATAGATTAGGAAAGATATTAAGCAGTAATGCTAGCAAAGGAGGCGGCCGATCGCGTGAGGCAACGGTCCTCGGGTCCTAACCGCCGCCGGGATTCCGATCACGATTTCCGGCCATAGTAGGAGCGGGCTCATAGTAAGCCGACCGTCCGCTGACCGTCCGGACCGAGCCCAAGTCGTCGACGGCGCGTACTGTTTCACACGCGCCTCAAGGAGATGTCAGCAACTGTAGGGGCCCAGCAGGGTCGAAGCCTACTGGGGCCAAGGGTCTGATTCTGAAAGGAAGACTCGGCCCTGGTACGAAAGGCAACGAAGGAACAGGAGTGTGTTTTTAGTCAGTAAAAGTCTGACACTATCTCGCGCTCTGCCCAAGAGCGGGGGATGTCATAAGATGAATTTCCCACCGAAAAAAAAAAGAAAATAGCAATGACCACTGTGACTATCAACCTGCTAAAACAAAACAACTCTGGCAGAGACACGAAAATACCTAATTGTGTTTCCGAAGTGAATGACACTGTGATTGTGTTATTACATTGACATTTTCTGTAAATAAAACTTGAGTTTTGCATTCCATTCTCAATTTTATATAATTACCTGTCCTGACTCATGTTATACATAATATTATATTACTCATAATAATTTTATCATAAAGGCTTTGTGACAATTATTACTTCACTTATTTACTTATTGGAGGTGAAAATGCGTAAAGCGGGCGCCACAAAAAAGTGACCGCGCAGATGCCACTGTCATCTTTATTTATATTTAACACTAGCTTCTGCCAGCGGCTTCGCCCGCGTGAAAGTAGGTTTCTGCTAACACACTTTGGTAGATATTTATAAGATCTACAATTAATTAGAACATTTTATGGTTCTATCTTTTATAGTTTAGGCAGCGTACGCAAAATAAGTAACTTTTCTGGTTGACTTTTTACACCTTGTGTCCGAAAAACTCAAATATCTTACGGAACCCTTTTTTTTCCAAAATAAAATATAGCCTATGTTACTCGTGGATAATGTAGCTTTCGAAAGGTGAAATAATTTTTAAAATCGGTCCAGTAGTTTTTGAGCCTATTCATTACAAACAAACAAACAAAGTTTACCTCTTTATAATATTAGTATAGATAAAAATAATACGACATTCGTGAATATATTACCTGTTTAGGGTGATTGAACTGTATTATTTACAGATATAAGTATAATATTTAGGTCCGTTTTTAATATTTTACGAATACTAATCGAATGCACGTGGGTCACTGTCGGACACGTTCGTGTTTTTGATACCTTGCTTTTTTATCAAGTGATATGCTGATGCGCAGACCAATCATCTGTAAGGGATGTGTCGGTCACGGAACATTTACTGGCGGTCACCATTGTCCGACATGGCGACGGTCATGACCGCATACGCTCCAACTAATGCGTTTCAAAATAAAAGTCTAGCATTTTCCATACTACGTCGTTTGCAATAGTTATTGTTTTTTTTTTAAATTGATGTAAATCAGTGCATGACTGCGATCCCACCTGATGGTAAGCAGAGATGCAATCATTGATGGTGAGGCGCACTAGTTTATTAAGAGCCTATTCACTCTAGCCTTGAAGACACCTAAATTATAGTTGGAAGGGAAGACCATAGCAGGCAAATTGTTGGTTTGTGTACGATGAGCAATAAGTAGCTCGCCGTCCGGTAGGACCGACCCCAGTCGTGGACGGTGTGTACTGTTCCACGCGCGCCTCGAAGAGTTATGAGCAAAACCATAGAGGCCCAATAGGGCTGATGCCCGCAGCAGGAAAACATGGCGATGAAATCGGTATTTCCTAGAACCAAACATTTGAAGACGTGACATCTGGGCCCGCGTGGTTGATTACGGCCCATTCCCTCTACTAGAGAGGAGGCCTGAATCCTAGCAGTGGGAACATTATAAGGCTAATTGTTTTATGATGTTCGGAAAATCATCTAGTCACTTCTCCCGTTCTAAGACGGTGCGAGAGGGCGTGTCAGGCTTTTACTATCTAAAATCACGCCTATGTTCCTTCGGAATTAAAACCATAGCCCCAGTAGGCTTTGGTCCTGCTGGGGTCCTACGGTTTTGCTGACATCTCTTTGTGGCGCGTGAGGAACTACACGTAGACGAATCAGGGACTTAGGACCCCCGTTTTACCCCCTTAGGGGTTTAGTTTCGTAAAATCCGTACTTAGCGGATGTCTACACCCTATTAGGAACCTACCTGCCAAATTTTAAGTTTGTAGGTTTTTTTTTTTTTATTGGTTGGGAAAATCATCTTATGACATCCCCTGCTCTTGAGCGGAAAGGGAGATAGTGTCAGACTTTTACTGACTAAAAACCCACTCCTGTTCCTTCGTTTCCTTCGTCCCAGGGCCCCGGGTTTCGTTTTCACTACTCGTGGCCCCAGTAGGCTTCGACCCTGCTGGGCCCCTACGATTTGCTGACATCTCCTTGAGGCGCGCGTGGAACAGTACGCGCCGTCGACGACTTGGGCTCGGTCCGGACGGTTACCGGACGGTCGGACGGCGAGCCACCCATTGCTCGCCGTCTGCAAGCCTGCGCCTACGGTGGCCGGAAAGCGGGATCGGAATCCCGGCGGCAGTTGGAGCGTAAGGACCGTTGCCTCACGCGATTGACCGCCTCCTTTGCTAGCATTACTGCTTCGCAGAAGGAGGCGACCGCCTGCCACTCCTCCTCGCTCCGGACCACGGCTTGAACCAAAGCCCGGCGCGAGAGATCGCCGCCGCCGATTGCCCCCACGAGGACACGGCGTTGCTCTGCCCAAGTGGGGCACACCTCCACCGTGTGCTCTACCGTGTCCTCCGAGCGGTCCACACAGTGGTGACACCCGGGTGTCGTTTCCGCACGAATCCGATGCAGGAACCTCCCGAACTTACCGTGTCCGGTGAGAACCTGCGTCATGCGGAAGGTGAGGACGCCGTGAGGTCTTTCCAACCACGCCTCAAAGAGGGGTCTTACCGCCATTATTGTGGCGTGCCCAAAGTTTGTAGGTGTTATAGTTTCGTGATTAATCAGTGAGCGGTATTTCGCTTTTATACATATAAAAGATTGTATAGTATTCCAGTCTTTCTGGATGTGATTATGAATCCAGAGATCCATTCCGGATCTATGAGGTCAGCCTTGGCTGATTATGCTATGTTGTCAGTGTGTCAGTAAGGCAAGCTCAAACACTCACAATTTAAAAAAAAATCTGGTTAAGGATCACTACCTTTCCTCTTGAACGTCGTCATTAAGTACATCATTTCTTTGCTTTCATAATTATATATATAATATATATATTTCTTGTTTGTATTATATAAAAGGTGTTAAAAAATTAACTTAAAGAATTTCGAGGGGACATTGTACTCCTCATTATGAACAACTTTTACTATGGGACCAAACCTGAACACGCAAACAAAAAAAAATCAGCTGCTCCATACATTTTGACGAGTTATGCGAACATAAATGTATGGAGGAGCTGATTTTTTTTTTAACAACTTATATATGTAAATAGTACACCACGAACTACCTGCGTATCTTTTTTCTCCTCTGTCAAATCTATCCTAAGGTTGTCTGTAAAAAATCGCTTTTAGCGATAAGACCGCCCATTGTGACACCCTATTAATTTTAATTTCCTAATGTAATTTGTGTTTTTGGTATACAATAAAGAATATCCATCTATAGAATCCCGCTGTCGAGAAATTGTAAATACATATAACATTGCCGTACTAAATTATTTGAGTAGGTGCATGACGTTTCACATCCCACACAAATTTGAACGGCCACATGTTTTATCACTTACAAGATATGTACGCAACTGTTTTAATACAAATCGACAATTTTCTTGCCATCTTTGAAGTTTATTTTATCTTTTGAACCGGCTTAAAGCGTTTTTTTTTCTTTAGACTGAAACAATTTGCCTGCTGCGGTCTTCCTTTCCGATTACAATTTAGTTGTTTTCAAGGCTAGAGTGAATAGGCTCTTAATAAACTAGTGTGATTCACCATCAACGATCGCATCTCTGCTTACCATCAGCTGGGATTGCAGTTAAACACTGGTCATGGCCATGGTCCGGAGTGAGGAGGAGTGGCAGGCGGTCGCCTCCTTTTGCGAAGCAGTAATGCTAGCAAAGGAGGCGACCGATCTCGTGAGGCAACGGTCCTCACGCCCTAACCGCCGCCGGGATTCCGATCCCGATTTCCGACCACCGTAGGCGCGGGCTTGCGGACGGCGAGCAATGGGTGGCTCGTCGTCCGACCGTCCGGTAACCGTCCGGACCGAGTCCAAGTCGTCGACGGCGCGTATTGTTCCACGCGAGCCTCAAGCAGATGTCAGCAATTGTAGGGGCCCAGCAGGGTCGAAGCCTACTGGGGTCACGGGTAGTGTGAAAGCGAAGCCTGGGGCCCCAGGATGAAGGCAAAAAAGAAACAGGAGTGGGTTTTTAGTCAGTAAAAGTCTGACACTATCTCCCGCTTCGCCCAAGAGCGTGATTTGTCATTAGATGATTTTACCACCTAAAAAAAAGTCAAACACTAGTTTATATCTTTTAACAAGTAAGCGAATTATTATAAAATATAACATGCCCCCAATATGACGTGCAAGGCTGTGTTAGTCCAACAATATGTCCTGCGTCACGAGAATGCGTTGTAAAATGTTGGGGGCCAAGTTGCGGGGCACTGGACAATGTTGCAATATCATGTAGATTGATCGTTGTGCGTCATGTTTGGGGAGAATTTGTCCCCTAGTGTATCTGAGGCTTAATAAGTACATTTAGTTTTTTTCCGGGAATAACTTAAATACTACATTAGTTTTAGTATACGCGAAACAAGTGTCTAGTGTAAAGAATCTGTGTACAAAACCGGAAAACGTTCGGAGGCCTCCCACAAGGTGGACTGATGACCTAGCGAGAGTCGCAGGAATGCGGTGGATACTAGACGCACAGAACCGTTCATTGTGGCGACACTTGAGGAGGCCTATGTCCAACAGTGTACGTCTTTCGGCGGAAATGATGATGATGGTGACAAAATTTCGTAACTAGCTGCATTATAAAAAATCACAAAGTTATAAGCTTGTTATGTTACCTGGATGTCCGTACAAATACATGGTCATCGAGCCATCTGGGTGACTGAGGGGTAGTTTTGCTCCCGTACCTATTGCGCTGTGGCCTAATGCCCGCTATGATCTGCCGTGACCTGTGTTGTACTTTAAGTCGGTAGTCCAAGGGTAGTGTGAAAGCGAAACCTGGGGCCCTGGGACGAAGGCAAAGAAGGAACAGGAGTGCATTTTTAGTCAGTAAATGTCTGACACTATCTTACGCTCCGCCCAAGAGCGGGATTTGTCATAAGATGATTTACACACACAATAAAAAAAATCGGTGGTGTCCAACTTTTGCCCTTTTTTAAATATTTTTGCGAAAAAATATAACATGGTGTAAAAATTATTGAAATTGATTCAGTTACTGATTCTGAACAAACTGTATTCAAGTTTCGTATACTTATACTAAAAATAATGTTGTAAAGCAAAGAGTGATCCGCCACAATTCGTACGCGGGAAAATTATATGCAGCTTCGCTCGCCTAAATGAGGAATACTTTCCCAAGGGAACAACTCCCGGGATAAAAAAATATCCCTTGTGCTATTCCAGGACATGATCTACCCGTGTACCAAATTTCATCGAAATTCGTTCAGCCGTTCGAGCTTGAAGAAATAACAAACTTACACACTCACAAACTTTCGCTTTTGTTTATTAGTGTGATGTGGTGTAGACCTGCCTCAGGCTGGCACGGCGGTTAGAAATCATTAAGGGCGAACGCTGCGTTAAGCGGGCACCCGCGCGGACACTCGCGTGATGTCGCGCGTGTGTCGTTTGCTCGGGTCCCCGTAGCGAAAACCGGAAAACCTGCGCAATGTCGCTAGTTCAACTTTAACGGTGTGCATGTAGTCGTGTCGATGGAGAACTTTATTATTACGTAGCAAAACGTCGTAAATGTAGACGGGTGCCCGCGTGGCGAGCCGTGGCGGTGCACTTTTGTATGGGACCGCGGGGCGACCATGTAACGCTCAGGGCACTAATTTTTTTCTTCTGCCCACAATTTGTTCAGCATGCGGCAGACATGTTCTGCCAAGTCCCATTTCAGTTGAGCAGCCTTGGAACTTATAATTTACACTTACTTAAATTATTATTAAACAAAACAAGGTTATAAAATATAGTGCCAAACCCACCGGTGTAAGGAATAGTGGTCAGGGCTTCAATGACAGAACTATAGTGGTAGAAATTCTGCAATACTCCATTTACGTACTTAGAAAAATAACGGCCAAATAAAGCTAGCTATTTGGTCGTAATGTTGAAATATGAAACATTTTAGTGATATTTTTTATGTGAACAGCAAATAGTTTACATTGATTCAATGTATTGTGAAATAACGGGGCTTATTACAAGCGAACATTGAAATACCTATAGTGTTAAAACGTCATTTGCCTAATGATATAATGAATGATACATTGGGTACGTACACTAGTAAGTCATCATCTTCCTGCCCTTGTCCCGTTTTATTTGGGGTCGGCGCAACACGTTTTTTTCTTCCACTCTGTCCTGTCACTCGTCATGCTATCACTAACTTCCTTTTCTTTCATATCACTGTTCACACAATCCATCTATCTTTTCTTTGGCCTCCCTCTCCTTCTCCATCCATCCACATGTAAACTCATAACTCTTTTAGTAACATGCGTTTCATCTCTCCTCTTCACATGAGCATACCAAGACAAACGATTCCCTTTCAACTTTTCAGTCACTGGCGCCACTTTCAAACTTCCCCTAATATATTCATTTCTCACTTTATCCATTTTCGTCACACCACACATCCACCCCAACATTCTCATCTCCGCTACATGCAATCTTTCTTTCTTTCTTTTTTTTTCTTTAAAGTACAAGAAAGAAAGCAAGAAAAAGAGCCAAGCATCGATCACTAATAAATGGTGATCGTTTTATTTTTTATTATTGATAGGTTCGCGTTTGACCACTATCTCACCTGATGGTAGGCGATGATGTGGCCGACGATGGAGCACGTTTGTCTAAAAGTAAACTATTCACTCTTGACTTAAAGACCCTTAGGTTGTAGCTATCAGGAAACACAGACTCCGGCAGGGAATTCCACTCAGCTGTACGCATAATGAATGTGTTCCCAAAACGCTTTGTACGTATGGGTGGGATGTCCACCATGTACCAATGGCGCAACGCCGTACGTCTAGTGGTCCGATGATGGAACGGACTTGATGACGGATTGTGTCGATGTTTCCGATCCGAGTTCAAAACACTTCTTCTTTTCGAACTGATGGTTAGCTCGTTAAATAGTTTGGGCTCTGTAGGTGGCTAAGTTAATACCGGCATCGGTGGTACTCATCAAATTCTCTAAAGTGCAGGTGTATGGGCACTTGAGGCATTCTAACATGTGCCTAATGTTTTGAACAGGAGCACCGCACTCACATTGAGTTTCCGACGGGTCTATAAAACCCCATTTCGCGAAGTTGTGATTGCAGCGGCCTACCTGGGTGCGCAACCGATTTTGTGCTTTTCATATAGACCGCGTTCGCGTTCGGGAAGCTGCGCGGTATCTTCTCGTCCAATATACCACAGTGTCTCAAGAGGGAAGTTTATGATCAGTGCGTGTTCTCAGTGATGACATATGGCTCCGAAATGTGGTCTGTGGCTTACAATGGGCCTCATCAGAAGACTTAAAGTCACCCAAAGGGCAACGAAAAGGGCTATCTATGCTCGGAGTTTCCTTGCGTGATCGAATCAGGAATGAGGATATCCGCAGAAGAACCAAGGTTACCGACATAGCACGAAAAATCGTCAAACTTAAGTGGCAATGGGCAGGGCACGTTGCTCGCAGAACCCCGCCGAAAGGTTGTGCAATGGCGACCACGTACCGGAAGACGTAGCGTTGGAAGGCCTCCTACAAGGTGGACCGATGCCCTGGTAATGGTTGCGGGAATCCGATGGATGCGAGACGCACAGGACCGTTCATTGTGGCGACACTTGGGGGAGGCCTATGAAATATAAGAATAGAATAGTATTTATTCGATGCAGGCAATACAGTAGGCAACAAAACAAAAAAAAAGTACAGAATTACAATATAGTTGCGCTGAGCGTGCCCGAACCGAAAGGGTCGCCAACTCAGCAATTGCTGGGCGTCAGACACTCAGCGCTGATTTTCAGCTGGCACCCCGCAGTGACGCACGGATGACGGTAAATAAAATATAACATATCAGCCTATAAATAAAATATAATATAACAGTGGACGTCTTTCGGCTGAAATGATGATGATGGTGATATAGACCACTGCAAATCGCGCCCAAGCGAGAGGTGTTCAAAACACTTGTCTTAATCTGAACAAAAGCAAAAAATATGTTATTGTGGACTTAATCTTTATTCGAATACGAATAAAGAAGTTCAGAAGTCGGAGTTTGAGTTAGTGATAGTATGACGAGTGACAGGGCAGAGTGGAAGAAAAAAACGTGTTGCGCCGAACCCAAAAAACACGGGACAAGGGCAGGAAGATGTGATGTTAAAGGATGCAATTTTCACTTATAAGTGACGCAAACTAAAAGAATGTAGTGACACAAGTACGTAGTGACCAGTCACATAGCCACCAGTAGGTACCGGTACCAACCACCAAACATCAAATACATACTTCACACAGATCTCAAATGACTAGTAATTTGTACGTTTACTAGGAAATCTGCGCTTAGTATTGATGTCTGCAATTTACTCCAAATCGCTGCAGCCTAGCAGCTAAACGACGAGGTTGAATTTTTGTTCTTCTCCAACTTTTCTGGTAGCGATATGGTGGCAACGTCGCTCTAGCCGCCACCTGCTACACGTCCGCCAACGCAAGATCCAGCTGTACAGTGAAACCGAACGTACGTTTCGCTAAGGGGGGAGTGATGTAGTGACACAATAACAATCATATACCAGTACAGATACCGGCACAAATCCTGAGCGCTTGGCGAAAAAGTGGGGATCGCTTTGCGCATCGTACACATCGGCGAGCCGATTACGTACAAGGATTGCACTTCCCGCCCCCGCGTCTCACTTCATACCACTAAAGAGACCCGATATTTCACTTCACAGATCCATGCCGATACCGGTATCTGTATCCAGTACCAACCACTAAACATCAAATACCACAGATCTCCAACGACTAACTGGTTTCATTCTCCAAGACTCGCACATCACTCATGACAAGAACCTATATCTTTTGTCTCTTAAGCCTGGTACAGAATGCTGCAACGTAACAATCCGGAGATCTTTTTTTTAAATTTAATTATACGTTTAGATCGTCAAGACGGCAGGCCCGAGCAAAGATGACGAGAGCTTTTATAGGTAGACCTGGTTAACACTGACGCGATGACAGAACAAAAGATGTTTGGAAAGAAGAAAAAGGCTTTTTCATGCAGTGAGACAAGTAGACTGAAACAAATACTTTAAAGTATATTGTAGAATACCTTTGTTAAGGTCATAGGTCAGGCCTCCAGCACAGCTTTCTCTCGAGCAGTTATTCTTTGTATGGAGTATAAGGGTATACGGTTACTACATCAACTCTGGAGCGCCTCGCCCGCAGGCTTACTACGCGTGGACGGCTTGTGGACCACTCGGTGATCACCACGTGCTAGCTTTACGTTGCTCACGCGCAGATCCCGATTGGACCGCGTGCTGTCCTTGAGTGTGTGACGGCAACATCACCATACCACATAAGCGCTATTTTCATGCGCTAGCTCTTTTTCTTTTTGACCAGTCATGTTGATGGTTTATCGTTGGTTCCCTAGTCATCGGTTATAAACAAATGAACATGGAGTTAGGAAGGCATTTTCTCAAAAGTGGTTCACGCGCGAGGATGATGCATGGGCGGTCCCTCCCTTCATTCGTGCCACCTCTAACAAACTACTCATATACTGGCGGACACCGCAATGTCCACTCGTTGCCCACGCTACATTTACTGGTTAACATCAAAGCTTCCACCCGTGGATTACCTGACGTTCGCTGATTGACACGCGGCCTCCTACCCGAACCCCCTGATCCTATCCCGTCGATGACCTGCGGGGTTACCGTGACGTTCAAAGTAAGATTGTTTCATTCTTATTTCAGTGTGGGTAAGAGACAGAACTATACAGGTTGTCTAGCGCCATCTCTTACCCACACTGGAAATAAGAATGACATAATCTTACTTTGAACGTCATGGTACAGGTCTTCGTGAAGGTTGCGGGAATCCGATGGATGCGAGACGCACAGGACCGTTTATTGTGGCGACACTTGGGGGAGTCCTATGTCCAGCAGAGGACGTCTATCGGCTGAAATGATGATGATGATGATGATCCTACCGTGAAACCGACCGACGTGGTGGTACAGTACGGGTGTCGGATGGGTCTAATGACCTTTACTTTATTTTTGTTGTCCGATTATAGACATGTCATGGCGATTAGGTCATGTACCTAATCCCATAAAATAATGCATCCTGTAGAATACCGAAAAGCTGGCTACCCTACGCCTGTGCTGTGTGTTTACTACTTGTTTATACCGCTCTATATAGGGAGCAGTGGCGGCCGAGTGGTAACGGCCCCGACTTACGAGTTGTAGGTCGCGGGTTCAAACCCAGTCAGGCGCATTACTTTGTGTGATTTATTTAATTACCACTGCTCTCAAAATGGTGAAGGAAAACATCGTGAGGAAACACGTCTTAGAATCAAAAAATTCGAAGACATGTGAAATCCACCAACCCGCACTGGGCCCGCGTGGTGGATTATGGCCCGTTCCCTCTCCTAGAGAGGAGGCTTGAATCCCAACAGTGGGAACATTAAAAGGCTGATTATGCTTATTATGCTATATACCTCCGTTATAAATTCTAGCGTCTACCGTCTCTAACATCTCTGGTAATTTACCATAGACTATTTTGTCTGTATTCTGACACGTGTCAATATGTGAACTTTGTGTTAGGTTTATATTATTAATTTTTTTTTATTCAAACATATTCCTTAGCGCAGTTTGTGGTCACTATATTAATATTTAGCAAATATTATCGGGTTAAATACTGCATAAATATTGATTGTACCTAAGAGGCAGATTATTATTGACAGCCTAGCTTTCTCCATACAAACTTCTGACCCCCGTTTCGGCCCCTTAGGGAGTGAATTTTGGGAAAATCCTCTCTTAGTGCTCGCCTACGTCATAAAAGGAAGCCTTGTGCAAAATTTCAAGTACCTAATCCCAGTAGTTTTGGCTGTGCGTTGATATGTCAGTCAGTCAGATTCTCTTTGTATATACTTATATATATAGATATAGAAGACAATTCTTTTATTTTGAACTTTGATGTTTAGAGATATATATTTATTTTACTATTAATTCACGCGAAATACTCTCCAGCGTTTGATGGTCTATTAATAGTTTGCACGTGTTATTGGCAAAATTGTGGTGTCTTTTCCACAAATGCCATTAATGAAGAGTTGAAGTTGCAGTTGAAGCTTCAGTAGTAAAAGTAGGTTTCTCCATACAAGTTTTGGGACCCCCTTTCATCCCCTTAGGGGGTGAATTTTGAAAAAATCCTCTCTTAATGCTCGCCTATGTTATAAAAGGAAATCTTGTGCAAAATTCCACGCTCCTATTCCCAGTAGTTTCGGCTGTGTGTTGATATGTCAGTCAGTCAGTTTCTCTTTTTATTTATATTGAAAATATCGAGTTGACATTATAGTAGTATCAATGCGTCGTGATGGCCCGATGGATACGGCATCCACCTCTCATCCGATTGCGTGAGGTTGCGGGTCAGAAACAGGGCAAGTACAAATGTTAATTTTTCACTTCACATGATTTTTTTCTAAGTTTGACTAAGACATTGCTGACACTCCTGATCTGCTCCTCGGCGGCACAGATGTCATAGGAACCTAAAGCTGTTTTTCCACCAAAGATGTATTTTTTTAACCGACTTCTAAAAAAGGAGGAGGTTCTCAATTTGTATTTTTTTTTATGTTTGTTCGCGCATAACTTCGTCGCTTGCCAACCGATTTGAAAAATTCTTTTTTTTTCGAAAGGGTATACTTCCCAAATGGTCCCATAGTCACCAAGTTGGGATCTGGTGATGAAATCTTGGCGAGATCTTGGGAAATCCTCAAATATTATAATAATTGAGTCGGTGTAAATAAGAAACAAACAATACCTACTGAGAAACACCAACTTCCGAAATTAAAGTTATTTTGATCATTTTAGTGTTTTTTAGTGAAGTCGGTTATATTTTTTTGTAAAAAGTTTTTCACATAGGCCTACACGGGCACTTATAAAACGTCAGAAGCTAGTGCACGGTTCCAAATTGGTCGTTTCCTATGGAGAAGAACCGGCAAGAAACTCCATGGTTACTCACGCACAATGGTCCGCATAGGACTAAGTGCCCTTCTGATCCCTGACCTACTTTCAGACATTACCTTTTGAGTAGCGTAATTAGAGACACAATAGAAAGACAATGACCTGAATGAAAGATGAATTTAATGAAATAATTATCCTTATTTTAAGTTAGTCCAGTCCATCCAAAGGTTGTCTGGTAACTTTCGCAAAAAAATTGGTTTCGGCGACAAGAGGGCCGAATATTGACCTAGGCCGAAACTAGCGTTTTAAGCTGAAGATTGAGGCCTAAAAACTAACTGTCTCATATGTTTGTATAATTGTTACGTAAACGTCGTATTATTAATTTATTAAATATTTTATACAAGTTATAAATATAAAATTATTCATAATTATTTATCTTACATTTAAAACTAATAACTAAATAAAAATAAAAAACTCTAATGAGTTTCAGTTCAGTTCAGTTAGTGTTCTAGTGAGGTTCAGTTGAAAACCAGCGTCAGCCCGTCAGGCAACCATCACGTAGTTGTCTGGCACTTTTGCTAAACTTGACTTATTTGGCGCAGCCGTGAGACACAATGTGTCAGTAGTTCCTTTTTAAAAATCTAAATGTCTATATTGAGTGTATCTATGTGTGCCAAATAAAATATTTTTCTTTGTTTCATAATTATGTTTATCAGAACATAATAACCATAATTTTAAAATTTTGGTAGTTTTTCCGTAACCACGACGGTTTCTGTTTAGGCCGAAACTGCAATAAGAGCCGAACACTCGGTTACGGTTTCGGCCTCAAATCGTGTTTCGTTTGGACACTGATTAATGCGTTGTTTTTGTCCACAGTTAAATCTATGGATGGCGATAAACATTGGTATGACGATGACCGCCTGTACCCCTCTGTCTCAAACAGCGATGACAGCCCGATACTGTCTCACAGGTAAGACTTTTTTACCATTGTACGTGGGTATTTAAATGCCAGTTTATTTAAAAGCTTTATGCGACTTACGACTTCTTCAAAAGACAGTGCAGAGGACGAGAGATGCGCGCTATGGAAGCAGAAGCATCCAACTCCTACATATTTCATCACCCCGTCAGAACATCTCCCTCCTGGATGCGAATTGCAGTGGCCAATCTGGAAATCTCTTAACCGACTGCGGACCCAGGTTGGCCGCTGTAAAAACAATTTGGCCAAATGGGGCTTCCTCGACCCATCTCTAACACAGTGCCAGTGTGGAGCCGCTGCACAGGACATGCGTCATTTGCTATGCTGTCCATCCTGCACAATCACCTGCAGTTTTCAGGATCTATACGAGGCCAATAACAGAGCCGTAGAGGTTGCCAAATACTGGTCAGAAAAAGTTTAGTTAGAGTACATCGACACGAAAAGAAGAAGAAGAAGAATGCCAGTTTACTAGTTGAGAACTTTATTTACCACAAAAAATGTCAAATTTGTCGAATCAACAATAACCAATAACTATGAGTACCAGAATCCGTTTCACTCTCGCTTAGGTCGTTAGGTAAAACCGCTTAGCACTTATATTTTGCACTTGAGTCGCAGTTGAAATCAAACTGGCTCCCGGTCTTATACGGCGAGCCAGTAAAATCTAGAATAAGACAATTCAAAACCACTATAAAACTATACAGTCCTTTCGGGCGGTAATAAACCATTAAATTTGGTGGCTCACCGTCCGGACCGAGCCCAAGTTGTCGACGGCGCGTATTGTTCCACGCGCGCCTCAAGAAGCAACTGTAGGGGCCCAGCAGGGTCGAAGCCTATTGGGGCCAAGGGTCTGATTCTGAAAGGAAGACTCGGCCCCGGTACGAAAGGCAACTAAGGAACAGGAGCAGGCTTTTAGTCAGTAATTGGGCGGGGATGTCATAAGATGATTTTCCCACCAAAAAAAAAAAGTACAATCAAGTAATTCTCTCGAAACTCTCGACTTCATGCGAATTTCGACTCACGCATAGTCAAAAAAATACGCATTCGTCATATGATTCTCAAAAAGAATTACAGCGCATGTTTGCAGTTCGGAGCGGTCAAGATATTTCGGCCGTTCTGTAGGCGAAATGAACGAGGGATATCCTGATCAATAAATTCATTCCTGATGCGATTTCGCAAGGAAACTCCGATTGCCCTTTGGGTGACTAAGCCTTCTCATGAGGCCCATTCTAAGCGGCCACGTTTCGGAGCCATATTTAATCACTGGCAACACGCACTGGCAGACTTTCGTCTTGAGAGACTGATATATGTTGGACGAAGTTAAGAATTAGGGCCGACGCTGCGTAAAGCGTGTGCCCGCGACGGGCACCCGTCGTGTGACGTCACGCGTGTGCCTTGTGCGTTGATCCCCGACGCAGAAACCGGATTATTATCTACACAGTGTCACTAGTTCAACTTAAACTGTGTGCATGTAGTCGTGTCGATGGAGAACTTTTAATGTTTTATTACGTAGCAAAAGAGGCGCGGGGCGCGGCGAGTGCCCGCGCGGCGACCCGCATCGGAGCACTTTTGTATGGGACCGCGCGGGCGTCCGCGTAACGTAGTTTTGGCCCTTATTGTTTTGCTCACCCTACCCAATGTTTCGATTTGACAGTTATGACGTAACAAACTGGCGTAAAAATTGATTTTATTCTTATTTGGAGCGCATTATACAAGGACTGAACTGCCCGCCCCCGCGACTCACTTCATACCCAAGATCCGTGCTAGTATCTGTATCCTGTGTGCTATTCTAGGACAAGTTCTACCCGTGTACCAAGTTTTATCAAAATCCGTTCGAGCGTGAAGAAGTAACATACATACACACACACACATATAGCTGACACACAGAGATAGCTGTGAACCCTACTTCAAGTCGTTAAAAATTCTTACATTTCCGTCATTGTATATTTTAGAAATGGCAATTTTTGTTAAAAGCAACATAAAGCTATTTGCTAAGGTCTCAGACACCAAGAAAGGTCCCGTTAGAAGTCAATATAAAAATCTTTTAACTATCAGCAGCTATAAAACAGCACTACTTAGAAAAAGTGTTCTTTGCATGGGTCCAATTATATTTAATAAACTACCGGACAACATAAAAAATTACACCCTTCAACAATTTAAAAACAAACTCAAGGAATATTTGACTCAAAAATGTTACTATACAATAAGTGATTTTTTGAATGACCCTTGAACCATGACCATGAACACTGTATATTGACATGAAGTATTATTGACATTAATTATAATTGACATTAAGTAGCTATTATTGACATTTTAATTTGAAATTATTATATTAATGATTTTATTAGTTTTCCTTATTACTGTATTGAAGTTTAAAATTTAATTTTGAAATTATTATAATAATTATTTTATTAGTGTTCCAACTGTATTTAAATTTGAAACTTAATTTGTTAAATTTTGCATGCCAATACTCAGGCAGAATGTGCACGGGCCAATATATATTTTTCTTTTACCAACTTTTGTTAAATACCCACATTCTATGCGAATAAATGATTTGATTTGATTTGATTTGATTTTGATTTGATTTGACACACTTTCGCATTTATAATAATACTGTAGATGTGAAATGTAATTTGAATGTAGACCCGAATAGATATACAAATTATGTTATACATGTTGATCAAGGTCATAACATAACCGACACAGTGTAGAGAATTTATAAACAGTAATTTAAACCAATTCTAATAATAGTTCTTTAATACCCATGAAATTGTCGTATTTTAAAACGGGTTAGTTTGAACTGTGATATCTTTCGATTGATTTGGAATTATGAGTTCAAATAAACTTTATATTAAAGGTTATTTTACCTATTATACAATAATAGTTTTAGTATAAACGAAACCCGAAACACGTGTCTATAATTTTATCATGAAAAAACACGAAGTTTAAGCTTGTTTCCTATGCAAATACATGGTCACAAATAAAAATGGAGATAAATACGCCATGTTTGGTATCATTTGAAAGGGCTTCACTTGTACATTTCCAAAATATTGCTAAAATTTAAAGTGACGCCCTCTAGCGGACAAAAAGTTTAGAAGCACAGTGATTTAACAACAAAATTGTTTAAATAAAAAAGTAAAAACTAAAAATCGACTACGAAAAAAATCATGACGCTGAAAAAGTATGAAATAATATTTTCAGGTTTCTGAAATAAACAAGGTAACTGGAAAAACAATAATAGAACAAAAAGAAAAGCCGCAATCATACCTAAATAGAGGGTTTCGGTTGGTACCTATATGAAGAGGAGGGATGAAACGCATGTTACTAAAAGAGTTATGAGTTTACATGTGGATGGATGGAGAGGGAGAGGGAGACCAAAGAAAAGATGGATGTATTGTGTGAAGAGTGATATGAAAGAAAAGGAAGTTAGTGATAGCATGACGAGTGACAGGGCAGAGTGGAAAAAAAAACGTGATGCGCCGACCCCAAATAAGATGGGACAAGGGAAGGAAGATGATGATGATTGGTACCTATAACGTGTTTTTATTTTTCGGGGTTTTAGTTTTTAATTTTTTTTTATATTAAAAAAATTACGTTGAACGTCTTTTTCGTAAAGTAATCAAAATGGACGTTCAGCGCTTTTGCCTTTCCACTATCGACACATTTATAAAGTTGACTGGCCTGTTGGTCTAGTTGTTAGTGGTCCTGACTGCTATGCCGGAGGTCGTGGGTTTGATTCCCACCCAGGACAAATGTTTGTGTGATGAGCACGATCATTTGTTCTGTGTCTGGGTGTAATTTATCTATACTTATAATAAATCTGTAGAAGTGAAAATTCTGTACATTGAAAATATCAAAAAAATTAATGGCAGGGGATGTCACTAGATCGACACCGAACCCACAGTGGAGTTCACTAAGGGGCTAAGATACTGTAATATTTTATCTTAAGATACAATATCGCTCGCCATACAATTCAATGGACTATCACACACGACGAAGATAATAAATAATATTTCATATTTTCGTATCTCAAAAAACCTAATAAAACCATTTTTGACTTCTACGCGGACGGAGTCGCGGGCAAAAGCTAGTCTATAATATGTATGTATTTAGAAATATATAAGTATGTTTATCAGTTGTCTAGTACTCATAACACAAGCTCTGCTTAGCTTGGGATTAGACGACGTTGTGTGATAGTTGTGGAAAATATTATTATTATATTATAAACCGGACACTGCCTATATTTGTAAACAATTCGTTCTAGTTGGCAAGACTTCAATCCTTCCTCATAGTGAGACTAGTTTCTTGACGCTGCTTCGCCCTGTGGTGTATCAAGAGTAGGACTGAGAGATTGATGGAAAGTATTACAGTGGCCCTGGTACGCAAAGGGCAACTAAAGGAACATTTGTGGGTTTTAATTAGTAAAAATCTGAGAGTTATGAGTATACATGTGGATGGGTGGAGAGGGAGAGGGAGGCCAAAGAAGAGATGGATGAATTGTGTGAACAGTGATATGAAAGAAAAGGAAGTTAGTGATAGTATGACGGTTGACAGGATAGAATGGAAGAAAAAAACGTATTGCGCCGACCCCAAATAAGATGGGACAAGGGCAGGAAGATGATGAATTAGTAAAAATCTGACACTCCCTCTCGCTCCACCCAGAGAGGGAAAAGTTATTTGATGATGATGGGGGCCCGGGGCCCTACCCTGATGTGTTAAAATGTCAAGCGTGCGAGCGACAAAGAGGGGTGAAGCTATACACCCCTATTTTTTAATTAGTACAAAAAAAATGGAGCTCTATCCGTACCCGTTACTGATCATATTTGTGTAGTCAAAAGTAAAAAAAAAAGCGAAATCCCAAAATTGTCCACGAAAATTTGTCATAATTTTCAATTAATCACAAAAAAAATTTTGTCTGTCTGTTTAGGCATCACGCAAAAACTACCGGTTCGTTTACGATGAAACTTGGTATAATTATTCTTTAATCCTGGGCACCACACTGGGTACTTTTTATCCCGGAAACGTATGTACAATAAAAAACAAACTTAATCTTGCGGTTCGATCCCTAGACCCGATTACTGTACCAACCGCAAATAATAAGTTTGTCGTAGGTTACGTCACCCGCAGTGGAGTTCACTAAAGGCACACGGCTAAGATACTATAATATTTTATCTTAAGATACAATATCGCTCGCCATACAATTCAATGGACTATCACACACGACGAAGATAATAAATAATATTTAATATTTTCGTATCTCAAAAAACCTAATAAAACCATTTTCGACTTTTACGCGGCCAAAGTCGCGGGCAAAAGCTAGTCTGAAAAACAATATTTTAACTGTCGAAGATACACATACAACATGCTTACTGTGCTAGCGCGTTTCTTTGTCCCGGACAATTACTGCCGCGGCAAAAAGCACAGAATGTTTGCTGTACCTCAGTGTCGCACTGTTGCCCGTGCGCAGTCTCCAATACCTCGCACTTTGACTGCACTAAATGATCTCTTGGATTCATATCCAACAAACGATCTGTTTGCGGATGAATGGAAGATGATTTTATTGGTATGTCAGAAGTACTGTGAGAGGAACTGATGTAAGTACTTGTTGTTTTAACCTAAAACTTTTTGTTTAATTACTGTAATTGGTTGTTTAACCGTTGTAATTAAATAAATAAATCGAGATACCGCGATAATCAAAACCTTTCGTTGGCAGTCGGATAACAGTTTGTCCAAATTTAGTACACTGCGTCCTACTTGGCAAAACTACAATCCTTCGTCATCTGCATGTCGTGACCAGATCTTAATTTTTTTTATTTTTTTTATTGATATATACCAGTGCTTGACTGCGATCCCACCTGATGGTAAGCGGAGATGCAATCATTGATGGTCAGACGCACTAATTTATTAAGAGCCTATTCACTCTAGCCTTGAAGACACCTAAATTATAGTTGGACGGTAAGACCGCAGCAGGCAAATTGTTCCAGTCCTTCGATGTACGCGGTATAAACGACGAAGCGAAACGCTTAGTCCGGACCGTTGAAGTTTCAACAACGTAAGGGTGGATGGACTGGTGGACTCGCTGTTCGTCGGGTTGTCCGATGGTAGAAAGGAGATGGCGGAATCAAGTCATGCAATTCCCGCGCACACTCTCTAAAATGTAACCTGTAAAATACCGATAGGCTGGCTACCCTGCGCCTGTGCTTATAGACCAAGATCCCAGAACTGTCTGACATAACTTATTTTAACATGGATGAAACCTTAGGTTCTCAGTAGCGTCTCATGTGCTTTGAATACCTGTGTGCTTGTGGAGCTCCTCCTTGGAGCCCCTGGGCAGGTACCAGGTGAGAAAGGGAACTAAAAATGTATTAACCTAACTTACATTTTTATGGCTGATTTTTATAGATGGTTTATAGAATATTATTCTAAAGTAGTATCATAAGTGTCAGACACTTTCCATGGACCAAAACTTCTGTCAGACACTTTAAAGCTCAAAAAATAAATAAATGAACTTTACTTATTTTTACATGTCTGATTTTTAAATATGATAATAAGGTAACTATTACAAATTTCAGTAGTCAGACTAAATTACACAGAGCTGTGGTGGCCGAGTAGCAACGGCTCTGACTTACGAGTTGTAAGTTGTGGGTTCTAACCCAGTCAGGCGCGCATTACTTTGTGTAATTTATTTCATCACCACTGCTCTCAAAACGGTGAAGGAAAACATCGTGAGGAAACCGGCATGTTCTAGAACCAAAAATTCGAAGACATGTGACATTCACTGACTGGCCTGTTGGTCTAGTGGTTAGTGGCCCTGACTGCTATGCCGGAGGTCGTGGGTTCGATTCCCACCCAGGACAAATGTTTGTGTGATGAGCACGATCATTTTTTCTGTGTCTGGGTGTAATTTATCTATATATGTATGTATTTAGAAATATATAAGTATGTATATCAGTTGTCTAGTACCCATAACACAAGCTCTGCTTAGCTTGGGACTAGACGGCGTTGTGTGATAGTTGTGGAATATTATATTATTATTATTATTATTATATATTCACCAATCCGCACTGGGCCGCGTATTGGATTGCGGCCCATTCCCTCTCCTAGAGAGGAGGCCTGAGTCCCAGCAGTGGGAACATTGGCTGAGTATGTATGTATGTAATAAAAATTACATATTTTTAAAGCACACGCATTATGTTTTACTATGGCATCTAACTCGAAAACTATTTGGGTACGGAGATATATACCGGTGAGAATTAAAACGACGACGAGGGAAAACAATTTGTATTAGAGGTTTAAATCCATAGCACACCGATTACAGATGGGTTAGTTAGTGATGTTGTGTCAACACTAACCACATCATGAATTATTATCACTCATCATTGTGAAATAATTATTAAACGGAATTTCCCAGAAACTGGTAGTGGTACATTTATACATCGTAGTATAATTATCTTTGTTCTCAAATTCATTACAGCATTGTCGCCACATTCTGAGCTACGTCTACAAGCTGTTTTCCAGAGTCATCACTAACCGTCTCGCGCGAAGGTTCGACGACTTCCAGCCTCCCGAACAAGCCGGATTCCGAAAAGGCTTCAGCACCATAGACCACATACATACGCTACGGCAGGTTATACAGAAGACCGAGGAGTATAATCTGCCTCTGTGCCTAGCGTTTGTGGACTATGAGAAAGCCTTTGATTCGATCGAGACTTGGGCTGTGCTGCAGTCTCTCCAACGGTGCCAGATTGACTATCGGTACATCGAGGTGTTGAAGTGTTTGTACAAAAACGCCACTATGTCAGTCAGACTGCAGGACCAGACCTCGAAACCTGTCCTCCTGCAGCGGGGTGTGAGGCAGGGAGACGTCATTTCTCCGAAACTGTTCACGGCCGCAATGGAGGATGTCTTCAAGGTTCTGGACTGGAGTGGATTAGGCATTAATGTCAATGGCGAGTACATCACTCATCTTCGATTTGCCGCCGACATAGTAGTCATGGCTGAGACTGCGGAAGAGCTCAGCACAATGCTAAATGACCTCAGTAGAGCTTTGGAAAGAGTGGGTTTCAAAATGAACATGGACAAAACTAAAGTCATGATAAACAACCATGTAGCATCCACTCCTATCAAGATTGGAGACTCTATACTCGAAGTTGTGGACGATTATGTTTACCTTGGACAGACAGTCCAGTTGGGTAGATCTAATTTCGAGAAAGAGGTCAACCATCGAATCCAACTCGGCTGGGCAGCGTTCGGGAAGCTGCGCGGTATCTTCTCATCCAATATACCACAGTGTCTCAAGACGAAAGTCTATGACCAGTGCGTGTTGCCAGTGATGACATATGGTTCCGAAACGTGGTCGCTCACAGTGGGCCTCACCAGAAGGCTCAATGTCACCCAAAGGGCAATGGAAAGGGCTATGCTCGGAGTTTCCTTGCGTGATCGAATCAGAAATGAAGATATCCGCAGGAGAACCAAGGTTGCCGACATAGCACGAAGAATCGCCAAACTTAAGTGGCAACGGGCAGGGCACATTGCTCGCAGAACGGGTGGCCGTTGGGGCCGAAAGGTTCTGGAGTGGCGACCGCGTACCGGAAGACGCAGTTTTGGAAGGCCCCCTACAAGGTGGACCGATAACCTGGTGAAGGTTGCGGGAATCCGATTGATGCGAGACGCACAGGACCGTTCTTTGTGGCGACATTTGGGGGAGGCCTATGTCCAGCAGTGGACGTCTATCGGCTGAAATGATGATGATGATGATGATTGTCGCCATACAAAGAAATGTTTCTACTCCAGCCACTAATTAAATAAAATATATTTCATTCCTGGGGGCTGCCTTTTTTATTTTATCCCAAATCATCGATCAAAATGGGTGATCTCCTTTTGATATTATTGGTGGTTTTAATCGAGTAAATTTTGTGATAAGGAAGTTTTCGACAGGAAAGTTTCTGATCGCGAAAACGTGGTTTGTGTGTTTGTGGTTAATTATTTTTTAATGAGTAGCCATTGAATTTCTTATCCGTTATTAATTTATTTTGTTTATTCGACCAGAACGACAAAAGGCCTATTAGTCTAATGACATTAGGTACATAATGTACAAATTATGTAAAACACATTTAAGAAAATATAACACAGATATATAACTAAACATCTCACTCAGTTTTCTTGCAAATCACCAGACATTCAGTCGTTTCATTCATCATCATCATCTTCCTACCCTTGTCCCGTGTTATTTGGGGTCGGCGCAACACGTTTTTTTTCTTCCATTCTGCCCTGTCACTCGTCATGCTATCACTAACTTCCTTTTCTTTCATATCACTCTTCACACAATCCATCTATCTTTTCTTTGGTCTGCCTCTCCCTCTCCATCCATCCACATGTAAACTCATAACTCTTTTAGTAACATGCGTCTCATCCCTCCTCTTCACATGACCATACCAAGACAAACGATTCCCTTTCAGCTTTTTCGTCGTCGAAGTCGTTTCATTCATTAGCCGTTAGAATAAAATAAAAAATATGGCGCGTTTTTGGCCGGAAATTATATATTGTTTTTTTTTTACAGTCACGGATATCAAAATAAAGGACTCAAAGAGACGATTTCAAGATTAGAATTTAATAAAATGTATGAAAAAAAAAATTGACAGTTTCAAAGACCTGATCGCAGAAAAACACAACTAAAAAAATTCGAAATAAGTCACTCCAAGCAGTCTGTTTTTTTTTTAATTATATAAACTAGTGCTTGACTGCAATCCCACCTGATTGTAAGCAGGGATGCAATCATTGATGGTGAAGCGCACTAGTTTAACCACGGATAACGAGTTAAGCCTATTCTAGCCTTGAACAATTTATGTCAAAGTTCACGTACGAATGAATTATCCATACAAACATAATACCAAACTCATTTGCAGATTGAGCATATTTCCACTATATAATGATCATATTCGGATTTAGACAATATTTATCTAGTTTCCTAATTTTTTCTTTTTTAAAAATATTACTTAAAACGAAATTTAAGCGTAATGGCATGTTTTCATTTTGTTTTTTCTATATTATAAACAATAATATTTCTAACTAGCTTTTGCCCGCGGCTTCGCTCCCGTCTATATTCTACTACTCTACCCTACTCTACCCAACTCTACCCTACTCTACCCTACTCTACCCTACTCTACCCTACTCTACCCTACTCTACCCAACTCTACCCTACTCTACCCAACTCTACCCTACTCTACTCTACTCTACCCTAATCTACCCTACTCGATAAAATGTATCCTATGTCCGTCCGTCGGTTCTGAACTACCTCCCCACCAATTTTCAGCAAAATCGGTTGAGCAGTTCTTGAGTTATAAATAGTGTAACTAACACGACTTTCTTTTATATAATATATATAGATATTGTTTTGGTAGGAACATAGCTTATATTACCAAGTTACAAATTATAGAAAAAAATTTGAAAAACATTAAGTTTTCATTCATCATTTTTTGTATTACGGTACACATCCAAATTTATCCCAAATTTCCAAGAGTTAGTAGTTGCTATCGCGGCAAGCGAGACGGCAGTGTCAGTGTGTGTGCGTGATGTTGATTACTTCAGCCGCGTTGTTAATTTTATTGTAATAATATTTCTATTAACTTTCTTTAGTAGTTTTACTAAACTTCAAAAGCTTAGGTCTTTTTTTTTTGGATGGAAAATCATCCAAGGATTTCTCGCGCTCTTGGGCGGAGCGTGAGGTACTTTTTTTGTTTAATTTTATTTTAATAATATTTCTATGGATTTTCGGTATTCCTTTTCTAATCTTCTAATGCTTAGGAATTTTTTTTGGATGGGAAATCATCCAATAATTTCTCGCGCTCTTGGGCGGAGCGTGAGGTACTTTTTTTGTTTAATTTTATTGTGATAATATTTATATTGATTTTCTGTATTCCTTTTCTAATCTTCTAATGCTTAGGTATTTTTTTTTGGATGGGAAATCATCCAAGGATTTCTCGCGCTCTTGGGCGGAGCATGAGGTATTTTTTTTGTTTAATTTTACTGTAATAATATTTCTATTGATTTTCTGTATTCCTTTTCTAATCTTCTAATGCTTAGGTATTTTTTTTTTGGATGGGAAATCATCCAATGATTTCTCGCGCTCTTGGGCGGAGCGTGAGGTACTTTTTTTTTTGTTTAATTTTATTTTAATAATATTTCTATTGATTTTCAGTATTCCTTTTCTAATCTTCTAATGCTTAGGTATTTTTTGTTTTGGATGGGAAATCATCTAACGATTTCTCGCGTTCTTTTCGTGCGCGAGGCTGTGTCAGACTTTTACTTACAAAAATCGACCCCTACATTCCTTTTTTGCCTTTGCGTTCCAGGGCCCCAGGTTTTCCTTTCAGAAGCAAACCCATGGCCCCAGTAGGCTTCGACCATGCTGGGCCTCTACGGTTTTGCTGACATCTCCTTGAGGCGCACGTCGATGACTCGGACTCGGTCTGAACGGCCGGACGGTGAGCTGCCCATTGCTCGTCTTCCCCAAGCTCACGCCCACATGGGCTGGAATTTAGGGTCGGGATTCCGGCGGCTGGGGCGTGCGGGCCGTTCCCTCATGCGTGTGACTGCCTCCTTCGCTAGTATTACTGTTTCGCAGAAGGAGGCGACAACCTGCCATTCCTCCTCGCTCCAAACCATGGCCTGTACCAGGGACCGGCGCGAGAGTTCGTTGCCTTGCCACCGATGGCCCCCACGAGGACATGGTGGTGCTCCACCCAAGCGGAGCACACCTCTACCGTATGCTTCACCGTGTCCTCCAGGCGGTCCTCACAATGATGACAACCGAGCGTTTTATCCACCTGAATCCGATCCAAAAACCTCCCGAACTTGCCATTTCCGGTGAGGACTAGCGTCACGCGGAAGGTGAGGAGGCCGTGACGTCTTTCCAGCCACTTCTCAAAGAGGGGACTTGTCGCCATAATTATGGCGTGCCCAGCATTGGGTTGCGATAGTCGCTTCCACCATGAGATCCCGCGATTTATCGCGGCAGTGGAGTTTTGCTCCGGCGTTGCATCTCCACGCGTAAATCATGCATGCGTGGAAGGACTGTTGCCTTCAGATCCCATGGTGGCAGGCCAGCAAGGAGGCTCTCGAGGACGAGTCCCAGGTACTTAATCGTCGACTTCGCGATGTGAACTTCTCCTACCGTTATTTGGCACCTTGATTGTGGCGCGTTTCGAGGGCCACGAAAACACATGGCCTCGGACTTATGCGGTGCCACATCGAGTTCCTACTGCTGGATCCTCTCCACAACTGTCCCAACTGCTGGATTCTCTCCACAACTGTCGCAACCCCACGTGTCGCTAGTTTGGCCGCTGCCTGGCGCAACTATCCCTGCGCCAGGACCAGCGTTTCGTCTGCGTAACAGACCACGCTGACCCTGTTGGGGAGGTCGCCGGTCGACCGGTCCTGGTGCACGGAGAATCGTACCAGGCGGCATCTGAACTAGCAATTCGCGTGGTTGCGACAGTCATGGAGAGGAACCCGCAGTTGGGACTCGAGGTTTCACTGCACGAGTCCAAGGTCCTCAGAACGCGCCACCACCGGGTCCCCAAATAAAGGCAGGAGGGGTTCACATCGGCGTCGGGTCGTCAATGTACCCACACAGGTGGAATTTCGAGGAACAATTCTGATGTCTGGCTCTCAAACTAGAACGGACTAGAGCTGCTCAAAAGCGGCTCCTGCCCAACCTAGGAGGCCAGATTTCTTGCTGGAGGCTCCACGCAGCGATCGTTCGGTCCATGGCCCTTTACGGAGCGCCGGTGTGGGTGCCGTCGCTGTAAAAGCGACCGGTGGCCAAAACGACTTGCCAGGACGAATGCCACAGGTTCATGGCCATCCGGATGGTGAGCACACACCGCACGGTTTCCTGCGAAGCGGCGAGCCTCTTTGCTGGCCTGCCACCATGGCATTTAGAGGAAGCGGTCCTTCCACGCATGCGTGATTTGCGCATGGAGATGCAACGCCGGAGCGAAACTCCGCTGACGCCAAAAGTCGCGGTATAGCGGACAGAGTTCCGGCGGGATCTTATGGTGAAATGGCTACAGCGACTGTCGGAACCCAATGCTAGGCACGCCATAATTATGGCGGTAAATCCCTTCTTTGAGGAGTAGTTCAAAAGATACCACGACGCACATGTGAGGGAACGTTCTTTTTCACGCCCCAGGCGCCGGGGATGTTGACCGCAATTTCCAACTACTGTAGGCGTGGTTTTGTGGACGACGAGCAATGGGTGGCCCTCCGTCCAGCTGTCCGGTAACTGTCAAAATCAAAATCAAAAATCAAAATCAAAATCAAAATCAAAATAGCATTTATTCCAAATAAACCATTTACAGGCACTTTTGAAACGTCAAGAAGTCAGTCAGTCAGAAAAATAAAAATAAATGATGCTAATTGCACATTCCAAAGCGTAGATCTCTATGGAGAAGAATGTGCAAGAAACTCCATGGACACTCTTTTCAATCATATTTTGTAATTACAAATATCTCTGTTACATGTTTCTTGTCGCTATCATGTGAGAACAATGTAAATAAAAATAAAAACTAAATATAGATATTAAAATAGCAACTGGCAGCTAAGAGATGACCAGCCTCAACTGACAGCGCCCGTTCACGGACATGACGCTAATATTAGCAGCACTCAGCTCAACCATTTTGAAGGGAACCGAATGATCCAACATCCGCGCCACCATCAGTGAGACATTTGAGTGAGCATGACAAACTCTCAACTGCCATGCTCATTTATGTCAAATAAGTCCAGTAGCAACATAAAAACTATAAAAAGCTCCATGGTACTCACATTTACAAACTGTGGAAAAAAATGCTTCTATACATATAATACAATACTTATATTTTACAATTTCAAGAAAAAAAACATTAGAAAATAATTTCCATACTAATCAATTTGTACACCCCGGTGGTAGTGGAGCTGGACCAGCATTGAGCCAAGCATTTTATCCTGAATATAATCCTCCAACTTATAATATGCTTGCCTGCATAGTGTGCGTTTAATGTGCGTTTAATGTCTGTCCATACCGAGATCGAGTCATTCCATTAGACTGCGTCAGGCTGCTTAAAGTGCTTTGTTTCGAAATTATTAAACTTATTATTAAAGTACAGGCGCAGGGTAGCCAGCCTATCGGTATTTTACAGGTTACATTTTGGAGAGTGTGCGCGGGAATTACATTAATTGATTCCGCCATCTCCTTTCTACCATCGGACAATCCGACGTACGGCGAGTATCCTAACATCGGACAATCCGACGTACGGCGAGTATCCACCCTTACGTTGTTGAAACTTCAACGGTCCGGACTAAGCGTTTCACTTCGTCGTTTATACAGCATACATAGAAGGACTGAAACAATTTGCCTGCTGCGGTCTTCCCGTCCAACTTAATTTAGGTGTCTTCAAGGCTAGAGTGAATAGGCTCTTAATAAAATAGTGCGCCTCATCATCAATGATTGCATCTCCGCTTACCATCAGGTGGGATCGCAGTCAAGCACTATCCTCTTACATACTTACTGGCTATCTGGATTCATAATCTGAATTCATATTATTATTTTAGAAAGACATGTATATCATACAATATCAGTATGCTCCACACACATTCTGATTTTTTCAGATTATACATTTCTCATATCGGTCTGTAGAAATAGTGTGATACTGACGAGCGTTCTGAATTCCGGATTGGAATATTTAAGACTAGTTTTTACCCGCGACTTCGTCTAGACTAGTAGACTCCGCGTAGACTTGTCGAAAATGGTTTTATTAGGTTTTTTGAGATACGAAAATATGAAATATTATTTATTATCTTCGTCGTGTGTCCATTGAATTGTATAGCGAGCGATATTGTATTATAGTATCTTAGCCGTGTGCAGCGTGTAGTGAACTCCACTGCGGGTGACGTAATCTACGACAAACTTATTATTTGCGGTTGGTACAGTAATCGGGTTTAGGGATCGAACCGCAAAATTAAGTTTGTTTTTTATTGTATATACTTTTTTCTGGATAAAAAGTACCCAGTGTGGTGCCTAGAATATTAAAGAATAATTATACCAAGTTTCATCGTAATCGAACCGGTAGTTATTGTGTGATGCCTGAACAAACAGACAGACAGACAAAAATTTTTTAATCACATATTTGGGTTCGGTGTTTTTTTTTTTATATTTTCAATGTACAGAATTTTCACTTCTACAGATTTATTATAAGTATAGATTATTAATAGACCGGCACACGCATTAGATTATATACGTAAACCGTCCTCATAAACCAATCTGTCTATAGGTGAAAGCTGCATGAAAATTCGTTCAGTAGTTTCTGAGAAAACGCGAACACAGACAGAGGCGGTGAGAGACTGTACTTAAAATCTTAAAAAGAAAAAAACAAGGCGAACAATTACTAATACACATGGTTGCATTGCATCAGCGATCAGCAGGTCAATTGCCTATTTGAATATGATGGTAGGTTCTCTAATTTAGGCGAGGTTATGTAACAAATATAGTACTAGCGGCTGCAGGGGCTTCGCCCTCGTGCTAGTAGAAAAATCCAGAATAAAAAGTGCTATGTGCTATAACTATGCCACATACCCTTCGCCGGAATGCTCATATTTTATCGTTGCTTTACAGTGTTCTGTTTATTCCTACAACCCCCTCTTATATTAAAGAACGTTTCAAGTTCCTTCATGACACACACTCTAGACACTTGAGATCATCGGAGAATTTGAAACTTTTAATGCCCTCGCATTCTAGGTAAGTAATACCCGCCGAGTTGCTAACCTGTCGGTTTTCTACCGGTTGCATTTCGGGGAGTGTGCGTCGGAATTGCATAACCTAATTCCGCCTAGCCCGTTCCATCATCGGACCACCAGGCGTACGGCAACGCGCCACCGGTACATGGTGGACATTCCACCTGTACGCACAAAACGTTTTGGGAACACATTCATTGTGCGTACAGCTAAGGAGTGGAATTCCTTGCCGGAATGTGTGTTTCCTGATAGCTACAACCAGGAAATCTTTAAGTCAAGAGTGAATAGGTTACTTCTAGGTAAGCGCGTTCCATCGTCGACCGCATCGTCGCTTTTCATCAGGTGAGATGGCGGTCAAGCGCGAACCTATGTTAAAAAAAAGTTCAGTGACAAATCGTTCGCGGTCCAAGCGATGCGATTGTGGAACGCGTTGCCTGTGCCAATCAGGCATGCCCAGTCACTAACTTCTTTCAAAAACTTAGTTAAAGATCATTTCCTTTCACTCTAATTGCTATCCTGCCTCTACCTAAATTCAGTTCTGCACCACCTTCATTCATCACCTTATTGTTCTTTTCTTTTTCCATCTCTTTGTATGAAATTGTGTAATTTATATGTTTATATATTGTCTTTTATATATAATAGCTATATTACATCTATGTATAGTCTAGTATATAATTTTGATCTAATATTTACGTTATTAATTTGCAGTACACCGCAGGCTACCCCCCTGTTTTCGATTTCAAATTCTTACGATCCATCCTAAGGTTGTCTGGTAGATATCGCTGTCAGCGATAAGACCGCCTTTGTACCCATAGATTTAAGTTTGTGTAAAAGTTTTGTTACCATTTTGGTGTACAATTAAGTTTATTCTATTCTATTCTACCCTTGTACTAAGTTTCATCGAAATTCTTTCAGCAGTTTTTGCGTGAAAGAGTAACAAACATACATAGATACAAACTCGTGTTTATTATATTATAGTAGGCTTAACTGACCCGACTGACGTTGTCCTGTCTTATACTCCTTCCATTGGATTAGATTATTATTTATTACATTACATTATACATTAAAATAAAAACTCTTTTTACTGTTCGTTTAAGCGATTTTGACTTCTATTGCGCTGGTGGCATGATAAATTGTAACTGCAGTAAATAGTTGGTATTGTAACCACTTTTTTTAGGGTTCCGTACCTCAAAAGGAAAAAAAGCCCTTATAGGAACACTTTGTTGTCCGTCCGTCTGTTTGTCTGTCGGTCTATCTGTCAAGACCCTTTCTCTTGGGAACGCGTGGAAGTATTGAATTGAAATTAAAACCATATACACAGGTCTAAAATCAAACTTCAATGCTAACGAAAAAAAAGGATACGGCTGTTTATGTCGTAAAAAAAAACGTATATTTCGACACTCTCAAGGGAATCCAAATTCATAGGGTACTTCGCATTGCCCTAGGATCCTGAAATTTGGCATGTAGCAGTCTCATAGCAGAAGTATAGAAAAAAATCTGAAAACTGTAAATTTGTAGTTACGTCAAAAAAAAAAGTTGGGATTCGTAAAAATATTTGAGACTAGATTAGGAAATTGGAACTGTTTTCGTTTAGGTAAATTTTTACGGAACCTTCAGTGCGCGAATCCGACTCGCACTTGCCCAGTTTTTATACTGTCCGTTCAACCGATTTTGACTTTTATTGCGTTGGTGACATGATAAACTGCAACCGCAATAAATAGTTGGTATTGTAACCACTTGTTTGCTTTTGATGCCATCCTTATGCCAACGGAATAGAAGTCAAAATCGGTTGAACGGGCAGTAAAATAGGTTTGTTTAAATGCCTAATCATAACGCGAATGGAGTATAGAGTTAATTTAAACAATCTATCCATTTTCTTTCTTTTCAGATACGAGAAAGCCCGCCACCTCTCTCCATATGCCACCCCGAAGATCGAGCGGGAGCGCCGGTCCACGCTCACCGTCCTAGCCAAGTTTTTTCTCTTCAGCACCGCCATGATCCTGTTCTGCGTGCTCCTGTATATACCTGTTTATAATAAGGCTAACGCTAATGTCCGTGAGTATTGAACGGATTGAATTATAATAATATTCCACAACTATCACACAACGCCATCGTGTCTCATACTAAGCAGAGCTTGTGGTATGAGTACTAGACAACTGATAAACATACTTATATATTTCTAAATACATACATATTATAGATAATTACACAGGGTGGAGGTGTGCCCCGCTTGGGCAGAGCAACGCCGTGTCCTCGCGGTGGCGATCTCTCGCGCCGGGCCTTACGCACTGTATATATATATATATATATATAGGTTTTAATTATTGTATATAGTATTTTATAAGTATCGTGTGCTTAACTTAGATTTTTGTTGTGCATTTGTTTCAGTTATCCTCATAAATAAAATTTCTTAGAAATATTTTTTTAGGTTTGCTGTAAGAAAACCCAATTGTGGGTTAAGGGCTCGCCTTTGTACATCAGTTGTCCATTTTTAATAATTTGTTATTTTATGTACAATGAAGAATATAAGAACGTTTCCCCTTCAACTTTTCAGTCACTGGCGCCACTTCCAAACTTCCTCTAATATACTCGTTTCTCACTTTATCTATTCTTGTCACACAACACATCCATCTCAACATTCTCATCTCCGCTACATGCAATCTGACGTTTATTTATTATATACTTTATTGTAGGTATATAAAGAAACATAACAAAGAAAAACTTATATCTAAAACACATATAATGGGCGGCCTTATCACCAAATATATAAAAAAATATTAAAAATATATACATTATGGGCGGTATTAGACGTTGTGTGATAGTTGTGGAATATTATTATACATATAAAAATATATAGACGTTCCTATTCTTATTTGAAAAGGATGTTCATTAGATTAACACCCATCACATACGAGAAAAGAAGACAGTATGTATACGACAATTTCTCACTTTAACCGGTCATTTTCAGGTGTCGTCGCGGGTTGGTCGATGGACACGAATCGCGACACAAAAATATACGTACAACCTAACAACGTAACGACAATACATTCCCCTAGAAATATATGCCCTAGAACTAGCAAAGATAAGCTTTTTCTACTTATAGTGGTGTCCTCATCAACAGTCAACTTTAAACGCCGCGCAGCCATAAGAGAAACCTGGGGTAACTACAGGAGTTACCAAGAAATGTCCAAACTATATCACGCAGTGAAACAGAAATATATAACATACAATTTCACATATGATTTATATTCCGAACAAGATGTAAATAATATATCTATCGATAGGGTTAGACGAGACATATCCAGCTTTAACCGGCTATTGCCCGAATTGGCTAAAGCGCTGAAGGACAAACTGGGTAATGTTAAGACTGATGATGTACCTGAGAAGAGATTTGAAGACGATGTAATGTTGCCAGAGTTTGACATGAATGCGGAATTAGGAGAAAATACCGAGTTGCCAAGTTATGACGAATATTATGATGATACTAATGTTATGAAAATACCCCCAAAGGGTTACGAACTTGAAGATACGCCAGATTTGGAAAAGGTATTATCAATATTGAAAGGTAATAAGAATTTCCGGAAAGTGAAGGAAAAAATATTGTTACCTGATGATGACAGTGACACTGATCACGATTATAAAGTCGTGTTCCTTTTGGGGATGCCAGCTCAAGACAACGATTCATTCATTCAGAACAAAATCGAAGAGGAATCGGAAAAATATGGTGATATCATTCAGGAAGGGTTTATTGACTCGTACAATAATCTCACTCTGAAATCTATTATGATGCTGAAATGGATCACTAATAACTGCAACGATAGTGGTGAGTTATTATTTTATTTATTTTCGTTATATACTTTACATGTTTAGGGGTCCGTACCTCAAAAGGAAAAAAACGGATCCCTTATCCGTATCACGTCAATACCCTTTATCTCGGGAACGCATGGAGGTATCGAGTTGAAATTAAAACCATATATTCAGGTCTGCGGTCCCATGAAACTGTGAAGAAATTAAACTTCTAAGTTAAAAAAAGATATGGCAGTTTATGTCGCAAAAACTTTCTTAAAGAAATCAAAATTCATAGGGTACTTGCCGTTGACCCAGAATTTTGAAACTTGGCTCTAAGCAAGGTCTTATAGCGCAGATATAGGAATAAATCTGAAAACAGTAAATTGTTGTTACGTTTATATTTTTTTATTATTCTTGATAGGGTCGCGCTTGTCCGCTATCTCACCTGATGGAAAGGGTCACAAAAAAAAAAATTGCGACACTGAAAAATTTTCGGCAATTCATTCTGGAATTGAGCTGTTTACATACTTGTAGGTAATTTTGTACGGGACCTTCAGTGCGCGAGTCCCACTCGCACTTGCTCAGTTTGTTTCCATAGATCGTACAGGTAAGGAGTGGAATTCCTTGTCGGAATCTGTGTTTCCTGATAGCTAAAACCCGGAAATATTTAAGTCAAGAGTGAATAGATTACTTCTAGGTAAGCGCGTTCCATCGTCGACCGCGCAAACCTATCGAGAATAAAAAAAAAAAAATCGTATATCAAATATAGCTTGTGGTCCAGGGTTTTTGACGCTTAACTATTCCACATATCATAAACAATGTATTTTTTTTTCAGTCCGCTACTTTCTGAAAACCGATGACGACATGTACATAAATGTGCCACATCTCATAGAGAATTTGAGGAACAGATCTCATGATTTCGACTTGAAGAATAAGGGGCGTAATGTTAAGGAGTATATGCTGATCGGGGATCTCATCTGTGGAGCCAGACCCGTGTCGGATTCCAATAATAAATGGTAAGCTATTTTTTAAATTATATAAACCAGTGCTTGACTGCGATCTCATCTGATGGTAAGCAGTGATGCAATCGTTGATGGTGAGGCGCACTAGTTTATTAAGAGCCTGTTCACTCTAGCCTTGAAGACACCTAAATTATAGTTGGACGGGAAGACCGCAGCAGGCAAATTGTTCCAGTCCTTCGATGTACGCGATGCTCTAAAACTTAATTATATAGTTCAATCCGTTTAATACCCACGGACATTAGCGTTAGCCTTATTATAAACAGGTATATGGCCACTTTTATTTGGCCATATCATAAAGTGATCAATTTCTAATATACTAAGAACCTACCTAAATTATAATCTGAGAGGAAGACCGCAACAGGTAAATGAAAAATGAGACGAAACGCTTAGTCCGGAACGTTTCAACAACATAAGGGTGGATAATCGTCGTACGTCGGGTTGTCCGATGGTAGAAAGGTGATGGCGGAATCAAGGTCATTTAATTCCTGCGCACACTCTCCGAAATGCATCCTGTAAAATACCGAAAGGCTGGCTATCCTACGCTTGTGCTCCAGGCAGCTTCTTGCTGCAGTTTTGATTCGCCCTCTTTTTAAGGTTTCGTACCTCAAAAGGAAAAAACGGAACCCTTATAGGATCACTTTGTTATTCGTCCGCCTGTCTGTCTATCAAGATCCTTTATCTCGGGAACGCGTGGAGGTATCGAGTTGAATTTGAAACCATATACTAGGGTCTGCGGTCCCGTGAAGCTGTGTAAAAATCAAACATCTGAGTTAACAGAAAAATAAGATACGGCCGTTTATGTCGCAAAAAACGTATATTTCGACACTCTCAAGGGTACCAAAATTGATAGGGTACTTCCCGTTGACCTAGAATCCTAAAATGTGGTATGAAGCAAGGTCTCATTGCTGAAGTATAGGAAAAAAATCTGAAAACTGTAAATTAGTAGTTACGTCACAATAAAAAAAAACTTTTTTGCGTTTCGGAAAAATCTTCGCAACTTAATTCGGTAAGTAAGTAGTAGTACTTGCCCAGTTTTTTCTTTTTTAGATGGGAAACTTTTACTGACTAAAAGCACATCTATATTCCTTCTGTTGCCGTTTGCGTTCTAGAACTACGAGTTTCCTTTTCAGAAGTTTTCCCATAGCCCAGGGAAACACAGACTTATTGAGACTATGGGCCACTTAAGCAAATGAGGAACTAAAAGCGGGCCACCAGCAAAAATTCAAAACAAAAATAGCCAAAATTTTTATTTAAAAAATAAAATATTACTTTGAAGCGTGGCGCTCAGAATTTTTTTTTAAATTTGGCACAAAATTACTTTTAGCTACAGTTAACATTGCTTCCAAACTTTCATTTGCAAGGCGGTTTCGATTTTTTGTTTTATTATTATTCAATACCGAAAAAGTTTGTTCACATATATAAGTAGAACCAAATAAGCTGGCGCACTTCATGACATTTGTGCGCAACTCTTCGTATATAGTTTTATCAATGCACCGGTAAAAGTTCAGCAAGTCACCTTCATTGAATTTTTTGCAAAAATCTTGATCGTTTTGAATATCAATTAATTCTAACTGCATTGACTCTGGTGCAGTTTCAGCTGAAATGGTGGAGACTCAGAAAATCGTTCACGAAAATGTTGTATTAAAATATCTCAATTTTCGACAAAGCTAAGATTAACGGCGGTAACGGTAATTTGGAAAAAGATTGTAATTGTCCGAATTTATTTGTGATCTGAAAAGAGCTAGCTTGCTGGCGGGCCACTGGCATATTGCCGGGGGGCCGCATGCGGCCCGCGGGCCGCGGTCTGTGCGTCTCTGCCATAGCCCTAGCAGGCATTGGCCCTATTGTGCCCCTACGTATATGCTGACGTTTCTTTGAGGCGCGCGTTGAACACTACGCGCACTCCGGCTCAGTCCTTATAGGACCAGTGGACGGCGAGTTGCCCATTGCTCGTTGTCCGCGAGCCTGCGGGCCTCTCCTTGCGGCGGCTGAGGCGTGAAAGTAGGATTCTCCAAACAAACTTTAGACTGTTATTTCATCCCTTTTTTTTTAGGTGGGAAAATCATCTAATGACAAATCCCGCTCTTGAACGGAGCGGGAGATAGTGTCAGACTGTTACTGACTAAAAACCCACTCCTGTTCCTTCGTTGCCTTCGTCCCAGGGCCCCGGGTTTCGTTTTCACACTACCCATGGCCCCAGTAGGCTTCGACCCTGCTGGGCCCCTACGATTTGCTGACATCTCCCTGAGGCGCGCGTGGAACAGAACGCGCCGTCGACGACTTGGGCTCGGTCCGGACGGTTACCGGACGGTCGGGCGGCTAGCCACCCATTGCTCGCCGTCCGCAAGCCCGCGCCTACGGGACAAAATCCTCTCCCAACTTCTACCAGGTATTATTTTCTCGAGCCACCTCAACCAGCCCTTGTGGTAGGCATCTAGGTCATCTCATCACCGCTTCCCAGGTCGTCCATCCTCAGGCACCCACTTTGTGGAGACTCTTGCCGAACAATCAGAGTGCTTGCGGCTGATGCAATTCCATTTTAGTCTGGCAGCTTTTTTTTTACGTCTATGATCCCCGTCTTTAAGCGTAGCGTGATGTTCCTCACTCTGTCGGCTCTTGACACCCAGAATTCTGCGCTTCATTGCTCGTTGGCAAAGTTTATTTGAACTTACAATTGCCAGTCAATCTGAAGATATCGCTGTTCAAAGTTACTAGTTTTTAACCGACTTCTAAAAAAGGAGGAGGTTCTCAATTCGGATGTTTGTATTTTTTTTTTGTTTGTTCGCGCATAACTTCGTCGCTTGCCAACCGATTTGAAAAATTCTTTGTTTGTTGGAAAGGGTATACTTCCCGAATGGTCCCATAGTCACCAAGTTGGGACCTGATGATGGAATCTTGGCGAAATCGAGGGAACTCCTCAAATATTATAGGCAACCATATAGTGATTTTGGTATTTTCATCGAGAACTTAAGCATTTACAGTTAAAAAGTAACATTTGATGTCTGTTTGTATCTCAACTAAAAAGTGTGAAATAAAAAACTTTTTACAAAAAAAATATAACTGACTTCACTAAAAAAACACTAAAAGGACCCGAAATTAAAGTTACTTTGAGTAACTTTAATTTCGGAAGTCGGTGTTAAATAAGATACAAATAATACTGAGAACACCGACTTCCGAAATTAAAGTTCCTTTGATCCTTTTAGTGTTTTTTTAGTGAAGTCGGTTATATTTTTTTTATTATTACCAATTTCATAGGTGATTATTATTTATTAGATTAATTACAAACAGTTCACTTTACCATTTTCCCGTATTTACAGTTACTCATTAAAATCGTGTTTACTTCGATAACATCGGTAATGATTAATTATGAATGTTATCCTGTTAAATTCTCAATAACATCCGCTATGGAAAATATTTAATATTTTCACTACCTAAGAGGATAAATGCTAAATATATACCATTTTGGACATTCCAAAGAGTTGGTTTTAAATTGACTTGCCCGCAGGTTCGCTCCCGTTAACTGAATTATCTTACCCTACTTAATTTTCACACGCTACTTACCTACCATAAGATACCTATCTACCCTAAGCTACCTACCTACTCTACCTACCTACCTACCCACCCACCTACCCACCTATCCACCTACCTACCTACCCACTTTCCTACCTACTCTACCTACCCTACCTAATGTAGGCGCGGGCGACCAATGGGTGGCTCGCCGTACGCTCGTCCGCTAACCGTCCGGACCGAGGCCAAGTCGTCGACGGCGCGTATTGTCCACGCGCAAATCGTAGTGACACGCCCTCCCACACCACCTTAGAGCGGGAGAAGTCATTGGATGATATCCCACCTAAAAAAAACAGTAGTCTTTGCGCAGGATCCCACAAATTCACGTAGTGCTTTTGATTCGCAGGTACAGCCCGAAGTACATGTATGGGGGTCTCGTGTACCCCAAGTACCTATCGGGTACGGGGTACGCGTTGTCCGCTGCCGCCGCCAAAGCCCTCTACGGGGCCGCCTTAAGAACTAACTACTTTCATTTAGAAGATGTATTTATTACTGGTGAGTTTCATCATCATCATTTCAGCCGAAAGACGTCCACTGTTGGACATAGGCCTCCCCCAAGCGACGTCACAACGACCGATCCTGTGCGTCTCGCATCCACCGCACTCCCGCGACTCTCACCAGGTCCCCGCTCCACCTTGTAGTCGCCGCGCCAACGCTGCGTTTTCCGGTGCGCGGTCGCCACTCTAGAACCTTTCGGCTCCATCGACCGTCCGTTCTACGAGCAATGTGCCCTGCCCACTGCCACTTTAGTTTGGAGATTCTTCGGGCTATGTCGGCGACCTTGGTTCTCCTGCGTATATCTTCATTCTGGTGAGTTTAGAGAATCCTTTTTTTTTATAAACTAGTGCTTGACTGCGACCCCACCCGATGGTAAGCAGTGATGCAATCGTTGATGGTGAGGCGCACTAGTTTATTAACAGCTTATTCACTCTAGCCTTAAAGACACCTAAATTATAATCGGACGGGAAGAAGAGACAGGAAGCAGGTAAATGGTTCCAGTCCTTCTACGTACGCGGTATAAACGACGAGGCGAAACGCTTAGTCCGGACCGTAGAGGTGAATCTTCGTAACTCAATTCGGGAATTGAACAGTTTTCATAGGTAAGTTTGTACGAATCCCTCAGTGCGCGACTCCGACTTGCACTTGCCCAGTTTTTTTTTTATGCTGCTTTTGTAGGGTTTGTGCATTAGGTAGTATCAAGTTTAGAAAATATCAAGTTTTCGGTTACTTTGAGTTACATTAGAACGCGAATGTAACATATTCTTATATTTCTGCAGTATTCGGCAGCAAATGTATGGGGTCTGCCTTCTCGGCAAACTTTGCCGAAGTAGTCAACACTACAATAAAATTCTCAGCTCCATTTCACAGAAATGGCGCCTGTTTCAATGATTCCACATATTGTGCAGTTGCACAGACACTTGAGATACAAAACTACAACAATTTTACATCACAATATCCACTCGGAATCAATTTGAGAGTAGTAAATCAATGATTTCATATTTATCATAGTATTTATTAGTTTATTATATTAGCATATATACGTATTTTATTATTATAAGCCACTTAATTTAGCGATACTAAATTAAAGAAAGAAAATAAGAAAGAAAAAATAATTTATTTGGTACAGCACAAGGCACAAAAATAATATTAGATAACACTAAACACTAAAAAAAATAAAAAAAACAAACAGTAGCAAAAAAATATAGTTGCGTGCCTCCCGGCTGCACCAAAATAGGTCCAGTTCATAATAAATGCCAGGCAACTAGTGCCTGACGCTGGCTCAAATTCTATTTCAAATATCTGTTATTTTTTTATTGTGCACCCAATGGTTGACTGGTAGAGAATGACTTGTGGCATTAAGTCCGCCTATGTACCACCACTGTACATGAAGTTTAAATAAATAAATAAATAATTAAAATAGCCACTGAACTTGAAGAAATCCCGTCAAACCTACTGCATATTTAAAAAAATTAAAAACGTTTTTTTTTTTTGTATAACGCTTGGTTCCTACTAGTTTTTTATCATTTCACTTTATATGACATTGTATTCTATTTGATGGTATTTTATTATTTTGGTATTATTTCGAGCATGACATTGTATTATTGTTATGACATTGGTTTCTTTTTTTTATGACATTGTATTTTTTTTGTTTATGATATTGGATTTGAATTTTTATGACATGATATCTGAATTTGTATGACATATCATTTAAGTTGAACGATTAAGTTGAGCTTACAATTTTTAACCTTTTTTATATTTTCTTTCTTTTCAATCAACTATGAATATTTTGCATGCCTTAAGGCAAAATGTAGTGGGACAAACAACAATTATAACACCTTATCTGTATACCTGCATTATTTGCAAATAAATGATTATAATTATTATTATTATTAAAAAAAACCTGTTATTTTTTAATTTTTTCATTCCAGGATTTTGCGCCGGGCGAGCGCATCCGCGCATCATCCCCCGGGACGATGCGTCCTTCTCGTACCAGACTCCGTGGTGGGCGTCCGGCGGGCCGCGCCTGTCCGGCAGCGTGATGCGCGCGTGCGGCGTGCACGCGCGCGCCACCGCGCACCGCGTGCCCGCCGACCTCATGCGGAGGCTGCACGCCATGCTGAAGAGGCCCGTCTTGTTAGATACGTATGTACCGTTCATATTATTATTATTTTTTATTGTTGATAGAAATCGAAATCGGATCGAAACGTGGTCGCTTACAATGGGCCTCATCAGAAGGCTTAAAGTTACTCAAAGGGCAATGGAAAGGGCTATGCTCGGAGTTTCCTTGCGTGATCGTGTCAGAAATGAGGATATCCGCAGGAGAACCAAGGTTACGGACATAGCCCGAAGAATCGCCAAACTAAAGTGGCAGTGGGCAGGGCACATTGCTCGCAGAACAGATGGTCGATGGGGACGAAAGGTTCTGGAATGGCGACCGCGTACCGGAAGACGCAGCGTTGGAAGGCCTCTCACAAGGTGGACCGATGACCTGGTGAGGGTCGTGGGAATCCGATGGATGGCGGTGGCGGCATTTGGGTTAGGCCTATGTCCAGCTGTGGACGTCTTTCGGCTGAAATGATGATGATGATTGTTGATAGGACCGATGACTATTTAGGCAATAGTCATCTTAACGCTAAGGAAATAAGTTCGCAAATCCATTGTTTCAACTATCATACTCGCGTCGCGTCGTCGTTTTCAGAAATGTTCTGCGACGCGACGGTGAAAGCGTTTTTCCGTCCTGCAACCAGTCTTCGTTGCACAAACCAGTTTTCGAAATACTACATGTGATTTTTTATCTTACTGCTAAGGAAATAAGGTTCAGAATGCATTAATTCAACTATCACACTCGTCGCTTCATCGTTTCGAATCTAGGGCCTCAACTCTGCTATTACAATAGTGTCATTGATGTCATAATTGTTGATTTTGACAAGTTGTAATCTACTAATATAATGGCGTCATTATGACTTTCCAATAGTCAACCACTGAAACTCCATTGAAAGAAGTGGCATAAAATGGTAATCTCGTACATATTAACAAATGAATGTCTGACGTATGCGGTAATTTGCTAAAATTTTGACAGTTCCTTTGATCAGTGACCTACCATTAGAACGACATTGTGCAGTCATTGCTTTTCTTTGCATCTTGCTTCATGCAAAATTTCAGGATTTTAGGTCAACGGGAAGTACCCTGTAATTTTGATTTTTTGAGAGTATCGAAATATACGTTTTTTACGACGTAAACAGCCGTATCTGTGTTTTTCGTCAACTCATAAGTTTAATTTTTTCACAGCTTCAAGGGACCACAGATCCGAGTATATGGTTTTTTAATTTCAACTCGATACCTCCACGCGTTCTCGAGATAAAGGGTCTTGACAGACAGACAGACGGACAACAAAGTGAGGTCCTATAAGGGTTCCGTGTTTTCCTTTTCAGGAACGGAGGAGTGTTTATTATCGAACTCCTCCGAAATGACTAGACCAATTTTTATGTATTTTTTTTGTGGATATGTGACGAGAAAGAGGGATGGAGTTACATCTCTTTAACAATTCAGTTTAGGTCGTAAAATAGATTACTGAAAGAGCTGTGAGAGCTCGCGGTAGAGCCTTAGGTCGTAGAATATGTTTTACCCTCCCTCCCCCACCCTCTATTCTTTCTAAAATATAATTCTAGTACTATGAAAGTGATATGAAAGAAAAGGAAGTTAGTGATAGCATGACGAGTGACAGGGCAGAGTGGAAGAAAAAAACGTGTTGCGCCGACCCCAAATAACACGGGACAAGGGCAGGAAGATGATGATGATGATGATGACTCATTTTAACTGAATCGGCAAACGTTTTATAAAACAATATTAGTTTTAGTATATGCGAAACCCGAAACACGTGTCTAGTATTTTTATGTAAAGAATCTATGTACAAAATTTCATAACTGTATCATAAACAATCACAAAGTTATAAACTAGTTACGTTACCTAGTTGTCCGCACAAATACATGACTGAGGGGTTGTTTTGCTCCCGTACACAGCTGTGAACTGGCACCCAATGCCCGCTATGACCCGCCGTAACCTGTGTTGTACGTAGTGTCGGTGGTGTCCAACTTGTGACCTTATTTTAAATATTTTTGTGAAAAAATATAACATGGTGTAAAAATTATTAGAATCGATTCAGTTACTGATTCTGAACAAACTATATTCAGGTTTCGCATATACTAGAAATAATTTTGTATAGTACAAATGTACATCTTCTAAACCACCTTTAGGTGGTGGTGGTTGGCGTCTTTAGACGCACTGATAAAAGAGGTTCTGCAATGATGCACTTTCTGTGCTTAATGCTCTTCTTCACACCATAGTGTGACTTGTTAGCTGGGAGATGGATAGATGTGTGTCGTGAATCTTATCTTCTTATCTAATCTTGGGTTCCTTTTTATTATGATTATTTTTATTGTACTTTATAGTACAATATTAACCAGTCTACACTGTCCTTACATAATATCTAGATATGCTGTAATATGGAAATATTATAGTATAGTATAGTCGGCCTTATAATGTTCCCACTGTTGGGACTCAGGCCTCCTCTCTAGGAGAGGGAATGGGCCGTAACCCACCACGCGGGCCCAGTGCGGGTTGGTGGATGTCACATGCCTTCGAATTTTTGGTTCTAGGACATACCGGTTTCCTCACGATGTTTTCCTTCACCGTTTTTGAGAGCAGTGGTGATGAAATAAATTACACAAAGTAATGCGCCTGGCTGGGTTTGAACCCGCGACCTACAACTCGTAAGTCGGGGCCGTTACCACTCGGCCACCACTGCCCACCTATGGAAATATTGTAACAACAAATTCTTTTTTAAAAGAGTAACCATGGAGTTTCTTGCCGGTTCTTCTCCATAGGAAACGACCAATTTGGAACCGTGCACTAGCTTCTGACGTATTTATAAGTGCCCATGTACGTCTATGTGAAATAAAAATCTTTGACTTTGAATGTCTAAGGTTTTGTGAGAAGATGGATAAAAAATAAGTTAACATTGATAATTTGTTTTGAGAGATAAAGTATATGTATTTTCTATTTATTTCTAAATTATATGTTAGTTAGTTATTTTTTTTTTTCTTATTTAATGTGTATGAATTTGTTATTAGGGTATTATCGTTTTTATTAAATGTATTTTTTTAGTTTGTAAGTTTCTATTGTACAACGCGTTGGACATCCTCTGTAACGTTGTACAAGTACTTGTAAATAAATAAATGATTATCTTTCCTTATTTTTTCCAGGTGTGAACGAATGCGACTGACAAAGGTAAGGAGGGACCGTCTCAAGCCCAAAACGCCGCCAAAACGATTATCTAAACATTAGTCATAGGAGTATTAGTCACCATAGTCAACTCGTCCATGATAGTACATTAGTCATAGTCACCCCGTCGATATACAGGATGATTTTTATGGACCACACATTTTTAGTAGGAATTGTTTTTTTTATCAAACTTGGCTTGGTAAATGAGCTCTATTAGGGAAATTCAATTTTTAATTTATAGGGAAAATGTGATTGGTGGCTGTAACATGCCTATTCCAACCTCTGATTATAATATGTAAATATGTAACTGATACGCTTAACTTACTATTATTTTTTACTTACGAACAAATCAAATAATTTTTATCACTTTGTGCCATGAAATCGCGAAATGGGGTCGTGACAGACTGCTGAGGAGATTGTGGAACGAGAAATGGGGATACTCTGGGCCATTGCTCGTCAATTCCATTTGTTTAAGGAAAGGGGTGAGGCTTTTGCTTAGCTCTGGAACAGTACAGGATAGATATAATAATAATAATTACACTTTTTAAGTTCTTATGCTATACGTAAGTGCCATTTGCCTTTTAACCACCTACGTCGGATATATCCGACAGACACTTTCGCGTTTATTCCGCCAAGGTCGCATATTCACGACCAAATACTCCATCTCGTCAGATCTTTTGTCAATAATGGGGATTGTAGAGCTGAACTAGATGGAGAACCCAGTTGCAGGACAAAAACACTCGTCGGAAAAATCCGACGGTAGCGGTTAAACGCTTAAAATCTCTCTAATTTCTTTCACATTCTATTTCCATCCTATATTTATGTGGATCCAAGCAATAAATATATATAATATATCATTGTCTTCTGAAATATTTACAAAGTAAACATGGCGCTAAAATAGTCAAAAATTCTGTTTCTGTAAGAAAACATCCTGTATATCGACTATAGGTATCTTAACAATAGTTTTTGAGTACAATATTAACATAGTTTGGTCTCAAAGAGTCGCCATAGAATTATAGGAAAGAATCGTCGCCATAAGCCATATAAAACTGAAAAAGTATTGTACTATATAATACTGCAAAAAAAAAATGGGCTTAGGTAATGTCGCCTTTGTTGCTATCTCTTTCTAACTTGTGAAATAAGAAAGAGAGAGTAGACAGTCTAATTTTGTCTCGAAGCCCTATAGAATCTGCGTTTTTAAAACTATACAGGATTACTTTTAATTCATTGGTAATCTCTCAGGAGCTGAAAATACTCATGAATATCAATACCTTTTTGGTTTAGGGTTCTAGCTAAAATATTTTCTTTTTTTATTATGGATAGGCTCACGTGAGACCACTATCTCACCTGATGGTAAGCGATGATGTGGCCGACGATGGAGCACGCTTGCCTAGAAGTAACCTATTGACTCTTTACTTAAAGACCCCTAGGTTGTAGCTATCAGGAAACACAGACTACGGCAGGGAATTCCACTCTTTAACACGACAAAATATAAGGAACAACAATTTTTTCAAAATTTTAGTGTAGTTCTCATTCTTTTTTTTTTAATTCATGAGAAAATTCACCTTCTGATAAAGATTACCAGTGAATTAAAATTCACCTGTACTTTTTAAACGCGAAATGAATACAGTAAAATTGACTTACTTTGAGCCTAGGGTATAACTTTGGCCCAACCTTAAAAAAACAAAAGCTTACTCTCAGCGCCAAGCTACAGTCCATTAATTTGTCGTGTAGTCGCGACCGTGGCGTGCTGGGCACATATTGTTTTGTCATGTATTGACTGTGGTTTCAAAATGTTAACTAATGGGAATATGAGACTACTGTGTTTCTATTGATTAACAGGAGCTTGGGCCAAAATTTTACCTCTGGACCAAAGTTGTACCTCTAGGCCAAAGTTGTTCGTCTGGGCCAAAGTAACCCGACGTTAGGGTAACTCTTTAAATTATAACCCTAGTATTTAAAAAAAAGAATCTCTTAAGTTCTAGCTCGTCAATGTTTATTAGAAATCGGCCTTGTTTCGTTGCTTTCCTTTAGTTGTATATATTTACAGAAAACTGTTTATTTAGCGTTCCTATTTGTATTTATTGTATGATTATTTTTTTTATCTAGAGCACTTATATGTCTGCATGTTGTATAAAATAAGTGAAAATGGAGTGAGATGGAACACAATCTTAGAATTTAGGTATACGCTAATTTGAGTTTAAATACTCAATTCAGAAGTCTTACAGGCCATCAAATCTAAGTCCGTTTGACGTTTCATACTTTTCAAGCCGAAATAACTTTGTATAGACGTAACTCACACAATTTAAATTACTTTTTCCGTAAAACCATGGAATTATGATGCTATTTTAATTTTATTTTATCACAATATAAGCAATTTTTATTAAAGTATTTTAAATTCAAATCTTTCAAATAAAGCAAAATAATCAGTATATATTTTTTTGTAAAATAAATAGCTTTTTTTCTAGACTTCGTTTCAAAGTCACGTAGTACGGTCGTTTACCCTAGTGTTGCGACTCTTTAAATTCACTAGCAATAATCGAACTTTTGGTGAGTAGTGGTGGCAGAGTGGTAACAGCCCTGACTTACAAGTTGTAGGTCGCGGTCAAACCCAGCCAGGCGCATTACTTTGTGTAATTTATTTAATCACCACTGCTCTCAAAACGGTGAAGGAAAACATCGTGAGGAAACCGGCATGTCCTAGAACCAAAAATTCGAAGACATGTGACATCCACCAACCCGCACTGGGCCCGCGTAGTGGATTAAGGCCCATTCTCTCCTAGAAAGGAGGCCTGAGTCCTTACAGTGGGAACATTATAAGGCCGACTGTGCTAATCGATTTTTTTAATAACGAGCTATTTTCAATCTAAGCGTCTTTTAGTATTCAATATCATCCCTATTGCACACAATTCAATTTGTCAGAACTTTCAAACGGTACTTCTTAGATTAGAAGGGCTGTAAGATGATTTTTTATCTTTTCTACTTGTATGTTTCCTAACTTTGTTAATAATCATCTAAGATTTTGATGGCTTCGATGGGGGACAATATGCCTCTGCGGACATCTAGTGATTTTATTCTCACTCCATTCTTACTTTACAGTTATAGTATGTTAGCTTCTAGCCTTGGTAACTTATGCCTTATTCACGTAAAATCTCGAAGAGTATTTACACCTCGTCCACAGATAAAAAAATTGACCATAGATAAGAAGATGACACATCAAATTGTTGCGGAATTTTTGGCGGAATTTTTTCTTGTAAAGTTCCTGTAGTGATGTGTGAATGGCTGTTTTAATTAATCGTAAATTGATTCCTAGTGGATATTGTGATGTAAAATTGGTGTAGTTTTGTATCTCAAGGGTCTGCGCAACTGGACAATATGTGCAATCATTGTAACATGCGCGATGTCGGTAAAATGAGGCTGAGAATTTTATTGTAGTGTTGACTACCTCAGCGAAGTTTGCCGAGAAGGCTGACTGAATTATTTGTTGCCAAATATTACAAAAACATTAGAATATGTTACATCCATATTCTAATAGTATACAAATTAACTTTGAGGTAAGACTAGGCAGTACGGGCGAATAGCATAGCCATCTCTTAGGGATAAAATAAATAACAAATTGTTGCGTCATCTATGTCACTCACTCTTAGGTGTGTGATAATCTCTTATCTCAATGTGTCATAATATTAAGACCGCGAAACCGGATACTTCGGTCGCATTGAAAATTCGGATACCCGGATACTTGTGGTACCCGGATACTGAAGGACGAGGTTTTTGACAGTATAAAGAATCTCATATTTTATATAGAAATAGTTCACGGTTGCTTTAAAACATGTATGAAGGTGCTTCACAGTGCAAATAGCAGATTTATATAGTAGCTGACAGGAAACATTAATCTTTTAACCGCTTACGTCGGATATATCCGACAAACATTCTCGCGTTTATTCCTTCAGTCGGACTAATCCGACGCGAGCGGTTAAATTGTTAAAGTTTTCAAAGAAAACAAATTGCAATCTACGCGCTTATTTACTATGTTAAATTCGAAATAACCGTCAATTTTTTTTTCAACGATCTGAATTCGAATATATTGCCCTTTGATCTTTTTAAAATTTGACTAAATTTTTACAATCGTGAATAACATGTTCACGTCATTTGATAATACACTAGTTTTAGTTCTAGAATCTCGCATTTTAACCCTTTAACCACTTTCGTCGGATTAATCCGACGAGTGTTTTCGTGACCTATTCGCCAGGGTCGCGTGTTTGGGACTGGGTACTCCATCTCGTTTAGCTCTTCAATCCCCATAGGTGATAGAAGAGCTGATGAGATTGAGTATTTGGTCGTGGATGCACGACACTGGCGGAAGAAATGCGAAAGTGTTTGTCGGATATATCCGACGTAGCGTAGTATACAGCGTCACCTCTTAATTCATTGGCAACTTTTCAGAGGACAGAATTACTGCTGAAATTACAAAGGTATTGGATCAATTCGGAAATTTCAAAAAGAATGAAACTCTTCAATATGTACTTGTTCGCCTAACTAGGGAACTGGAAGGAAATTGTGTAGCATGTTCCATTCGAATTCCTCGAAAGGAAAAATAGTCGAGCTGATCTATGTATGAAGATTTCTGTGTTTTCACGCTTATACGCTTTATGAAAATAGTGACCGGTACCAATCGATAGTCCTTGCGTCATTATTCTATTGCGGAAACATATCTAATATTTATCTGAATGTACGAACGGAGTCCATTTTTAGTCACAAACAGGAAGTTTCGAAAGGCTTTACATATCCGCTGAATTTCTGTCAACTATGACCCAAAGATATATTGCTAAGCATCACTAGTGTAAGAACGATTGCAGAGACTAAGAAGATGTTGACTCCTAAAACCAATCAAGGACGGTTTAACTCTAATTAAAGAACTAAGGAGAGTTTTGCTCTAGTTAAAGATCAAATAAGAGCAACTAAGGACAGTTTTGCTCTAGTTAAAGAGCAAATAAGAGCAACTAAGGACAGTTTTGCTCTAGTTAAAGAGCAACTAAGGACAGTTTTCCTCTAGTTAAAGAGCAATTAAGAACAGTTTTGCTCTAGTTAAAGAGCAAATAAGAGCAACTAAGGACAGTTTTGCTCTAGTTAAAGAGCAACTAAGGACAGTTTTCCTCTAGTTAAAGAGCAATTAAGAACAGTTTTGCTCTAGTTAAAGAGCAAATAAGAGCAACTAAGGACAGTTTTCCTCTAATTAAAGAGCAACTAAGGATAGTTTTGCTCTAGTTAAAGAGCAATTAAGAAAAGTTTTGCTCTGCTAGTAACAAACGCAGTGCCGCTTCTGTAAGCGAAGATGTTTCACTGTCCACAATTTTCTTATACCCTACAGAAATCCGTAGTAAAACTTCTACAGTACGCTATCAGTTGACAAGGTCAAATCAGTGTTTAAAGACATATAGAATTGAGCAGGAGGACTATAGTTCTAGTCCTTGCATCCTTCAAGACTCCTGGTCAGAACGGCATAACACAGCCTATTGAAGTCCAGAAGAAATATCAAAAAGAGAGCGACAATAAGTCAACTATGATGTAAAAATACTGATAAGAACAATAAGTGGTCTAAAGTTTTAACGAAATGGAAATCAGAGATCGAAATAAAGTAGAGAGAAAGACGAGGGAAATACTAAAAAGACGACGAAGGCACCACCTCGACGAGCGATTGTATCGTGGCGATGATATCATCTTAAAACTTCAACGTACAATCTGGCGAGTGCCGAGATAAATTTCACGACTGACTCACACGATACGCTCACAATAGAATAGTAGCTCACATAGAAATGACTCGACGATGGCCGGGTGGAGAACAGACGTCATATTGACCAGCTGATGCCCTATGGGTCAGAACTACATGAGACTGAGACAAGAAAGATATTTTTAAAAGTTGTTGTTATTAGTTTTAAGTTAATCCGTTATTGAACAAAATAAAAATAAACTTCAGGATTCTAGGTCAACGGGAAGTACCCTATGAATTTTGATTCCCTTGAAAATCGAAATACACGTTTTTTGGGACAAACGGCCGAATCTTTTTTTTTCGGTAGTTAGATGTTTGATTTTTTTTACAGCTTCAAGGGACCGCAGGCCTGTGTATATGGTTTTAATTTCAACTCGATAACTCCACGCATTCCCGAGATAAAGGGTCTTGACCGGCAGACAGACAGACGGACAACAAAGTCATTCTATAAGGGTTCCGTTGAATAAAAAATAATGACATGAAATCTTGTCGTTAGTTCACAAATGCGTTTACTGATTTTTAAAATTCATAAGGAAGTACGTAGGTATTATTGTGTTAGGTTGACTGTGGTTGTCTATGCACGTCTGCTTCGTCTTTGAATTGTCGATGATACTGAATCAGTTGTAACACATCATCTACTGCATGAACAACTTCTGAAACGCTTGGGAATGTTTAAAAATCTTGCGCCTCAAATGGGAACGGGATCTTTTCACTCTCAAATTAAAAGAGGCCTACATACGACCTGTACAGGAGCTAATCGCGAGTTTTATAATTTGCAAAAGTATATGACCCACTGCAGTAAACATAATCAAATAATATGTTCTCTCTTATCGTAGTGTAGTCCTCATATTATAAGCTTGCAACTTGATATGAAAGTTCCATACTTATGCGTGTGGCTGTGTGTGAGTACATGGCATTAAGGGTACTGGAATCATAACTATGTGTCTTCTGACACTGTCATGTCTCCCATCTTTAACTATATGAGATTTATTTCATCACCTGAAGAAGGTGAAGAAAAACATCGCGAGGAAATCGGCTTGTCAAACCAAAAATCCGAAGACGTATGACTTTCATCAACACTCATTGGGCCCGCGTGGTGAATTACGGCCTTTTTTTCCTAGAAAGGAGGCCTGAGTCCCAGTAGTGCGAACATTATAAGGCAGATTATGATAGTCTTTTATGTTAGAACTACACTAAGCACACGTGTGCCACACACGCAGATCTGGGCGCGTCGGTCTCCATACATTTTATATGGAAACTAGACTTGTAGAGCTACACTTGATCCACGCCGCGCGACGTCGTTCTACGTACAAATCAGGCGTGTTACACGTGTGCGTCGGTCTAATGTGTGCGTAGTCGTGCAACTAGTCGCATCAGGGACACCTGTATTTTACATTGTCTGTATATCCCCTTTTACTTTGTCAGAGAAATCCGCATCTTCGATTGAAGGGGTCTATTTCGATAGTAATTTCGATTAATTACAAGTTAAATTAATAACAGCCGTTGCAGTTCATATATTTCTGACAGAGGTCAATTACAATTTCATTTTAATCAATGCCATTTTATGACTGAAACTAAAAAGAGTTTTAAGATACAGACTAAATAGTATTCTTTGATGTGCTCACCACACACGCCTAGGCTATGCATACACTACATTGTAATCATTAGGTATAATAATAATAGCCGTGCTCGGGAGAAGGATGTATAATACAGTAAGGTGCTGGTAGGGATCTTGAACGTACTTTCGAGATTGTCCTGATAGCCTGGACCTCTCCACTCCTCGAGCTCCTCAGGATATTTTTTTAAACGAGTAACCATGTAGTTCTTGCCGGTTCTTCTCCATAAGACACGACCAATTGGAACCGTGCACTAGCTTCTGAAGTTTTATAAGTGCCCATGTAGGCCTATGTAAAGTAAAAATATTTTACCTTTTTTTTTGTAATTGCAGTGTGTTGAGATGAGAATCGACTTTCTGCTGATTGTTTTTTTTTTACTTTTCAACCGACTACGTCGGATATATCCGACAAATACTAGCGTTTATTCTGCCAGGTTCGCACATCGATGACCAAATATTCCCATCTCGTCAGCTCTTGTCAACTATGTGGATTGAAGAGCTACGAGACGGAGTCCTCAGTCGCAAAAACACGACCCTTGTCGGAATAATCCGACGCAATCGGTTTAAAGTTGATCCCATAGGGACATTTGTTTATAGATACACGAGTTCTCTTACCCACTGAAAAATTGCCTATGAATTAAAAAGCCAGTCCTGTTATTCTAGAATCTCGCATTTGAATAATATTGCTGCCAAATCGCTTAAGGGGAGGATGCGATCGCTTTATGGGCAATTTATTTTAATTTTACATAGATAAAGATGGTTAGCAAGGCTTTGTAACCTTTATTCCCGAAAAATAGTATTTACCCCCTTTTATCCTTGAGTAAAACTCTTGGGAAGGGGTGAAGCACCCTTAGTGAGAGTAGTTCACCCCCTCGGGGTGAAACTAGGGGAACTTGGTTGCCTTTTACGTTAGTACAGAAAATGGTTAGGGGTAGTTTTAAGTTTAAGTAGGAAAGTAGGTAGGTATATATGTATTAGTACAACATGGTTGATATTTTTCTCGTGATATTTAGTAATAGCTTAAATTTAGATTAGCGGTGTTTTCTAGATCTTTATTTTTTCTTTAATCTCTCTAATTATAAATATTTATACTGCTTTTAAAAGGAGAAGGAACTATTAACTCACAATGGCTCTTGAAGGGGGTTGTCAACTTTTAAACTTTTGTTTTTTATTATTGACAGGCTCTCGTTCGACCATCTCACCTGATGGTAATCGATGATGTGGTCGACGATGGAGCACGCTTGCCTAGAAGTAACCTATTCACGCATTGGCTTAAAGACCTCTACGTTGCAGCTACATATTTTGTAGAAATAAAATAGTTGGCAACCCTAGCAAAGCATGTAACTGTTGGGAACATTCTAATTATCTGCATTTTATCCAATGGTGTTAATGTATGCTTTCTTGAATGTCTTTTATTAATTAATAACAATTCCTTGTATACAAAGTGCATAAAATGTAACTGTGGTTGTTTTACCTGAATCTGTAGTAATCTTTTTGCTATAATAATTACGCTTTATTCGCACCGTGCATTTATGAATTCTGCATTTTATGGGTTACTAACTAAAACAATTATATTACTTTTTTCATAAATGAAAAACGTATGCAGGGTCAAATTTAACTATAAGATTTATTTTCGATCTATTGTCTATCTGTGTTCCAAATTTTATCTAAATCCGTTCAGTCATTAACCTTTTGACAGCTTACGTCGGATATTCCCGACAAACACTCGCGTTTATTCCACAAGGGTTGGACATCCACGACCAAATACTCCATCTTGTCAGCACTTCCGTCACCTATGGGGATTGAAGAGCTAAACGAGATGGACGTACCCAGTCGCAAAACACGACCCTGGCGAATAGGACACGAAAACACTCGTCGGATTAATCCGACGAAAGCTATTAAAGGGTTAAGACGTTTAAGAACATCGGAACATAAACTTCGCATCCTACTAATTAGATGTTAAAACTTGAAACACAGGTAGAATAGAACTTTATTGTACACCAAAAAAATTACATAATAGTGTTAAGACCCGTCGAACTTGGTACATCGATTTTGGTCAGTCCTTACTAATGTTGAGCGTGACTCAACGTAAGTTTGGTCCAACGTACCGTACCAAAAACTCGAGCCTGTGTTAACGCTGTGGATTACCACGCGCTCGACCTTGGCACGGCGGACCAAAACTGTTGTACCAAATTAGGACGCGTGTTAACGCTGTGGATATCTATGGATTATGGTAGTACGTTCTTATGGAATAATTATCGACATCCACGCGTGTTAAGCAACAAACTAAACCTTCTTTAAAATTATAATAGGATCATTATTTTTGACCCTGTATATCAGATCATTCGCTTTAACAGCTTCAATTTAGTCCTAATAAAATAGTAGAATTTTGATTTTGCAATTTATATTTTGATTTTTTTTCTTTCATCCTTTTCAGGTAAAAGAGCAACAGCGTAAAAATCATGTGATTTATAAGTTCTTACAAATGCTTGTTACAACTGAATGCAAATGAAAGTAGAGCCCTGAATTATTGACGATGAATATTGCGGGTAGTCTGCTAAAAATTTAGAGCCGAATATAACACGGCAATATACGTAATTCCAATGAGATTTTGAAACACTAAAATGATATTATTTTTAAGTATTTGTTTTTAGAATATAAGACGAAAGTGATTGGAGAAAAGCGTTAAAAATTTTTATATTTTAATAAACTTTCAATGAATTGCTCAAATGAAAATGGAACGATTTTAATTTTTTTATTTTTTAAACGTAGCCCATAGTAAATCGGGGCTCTACGGAAAATTTTACTTTATGGATCCAATTATGAAACTGAAGACCGAATTTTTTAGTCTAATGCCGAATTTCGAAACCCAACAGCCGAATGACTGATCCGACGTGAACGATGCTTTATTTATCACCCTTTTTTTACTATATTTAACGATTAATAAAAATTCCACCTGATTTTCTTATCATTATTGAAAATGTATGCTATAGTATCAGCTGCTCAGAGGCCCTACCATGAACTCTTGACGCGATCTATTTTACGACTTAAACTGAAATGTTAAAGGGATGAAGCTATATTATAATAATATTTTATTTGTATCTCTCAAAATGGTACAGTTTTAAAGTAACTATTGATTACAACTATAGCGCCATCCCTCTATCTTGATCGCACGCTCGAAATTTTAACAAGTCATGGTAAGGCCCTTGTATATTATTTTTTTTCGGATTATTTCTTCTAGTGATATAAAAATCAAGTGGTTTATACAATTTCATCGGCTGTCGGCTTCATTAAAAATAACTGACACTGACTGTTATATTTACGTAATAAGCACTTTATTTTTAATTGTTTTGCTTAAAGCTCACGGCTCATTTTCTGATTTAACCTAAATTAATTGCTTTTATATGCTGGTCAATCATAAAACATGTGAGCGAGAGAATTTCTAAGCAACACGGCTTGTTACACCGCTTTGCCGCGTCTATGACAACAAAAAGCCTAGAATAAAGTCCTCATTGAATGTGGAACGCGGCGATTCAACACAAATGCGGTTTTGAATCGATCCGATGCGGTTCACGCGACTACAACGAAATGTAGCGGCTATGTCCGACGTGAAGGTACTGCTTCAGCCGCTATTTATATGAAACAAGTCACCGCACCACAAGAGTTCGCACGAAAATATCAAAACAATTGATTGCGTCCGCTTCGCTTCGCTTGTCGCTGCACCGCACTCACACTCACGTATGGTTGTTTTTTTTTTCATTCGTGCCGCATCGCTTCAGTTTTTCTTTAAACCGCATACGCAGGACAACGCGTTAAGTATCAATCAATAAAAGTGAGAACATGCGCCGTGAGTTTTCTAGTGACAGCTCGTTGCAATAGTATTTATAACCCAGTACACATTTTATGCTAAGTCTAGTCAGGAAACGTCACTTATATTTTATGAATCAATTTTATGAAAGATGACTTTTGGTTCATTGGCAATATTGCAGGGGGTGCAAGTAGTGATGGATGTGATGAACTTAAAATTGCGAATAACGAATCAGATATTCCGTTCAATTCATTATTTAAGTTGATTTTCTCTCCCTGAAATCTAGTCAATGAATTAGAAATCATTCTGCCTGTTATATTTATGTGTTTGCACAAAACAAAGCTTATAATATGAATGTTTGTTTGTGTGTCTATACATCACTAATTTGAAGAGTTCTGAAGGTGAAACTATAGCTTAACAGCGTTTGATCTTGACGTTTTATTGATCTAGTTTCAGGCATACTGTAGTTGCAGTAGCACATTTTACCTTTTGACCGCTTACGTCGGATATATCCGACAAACTCTCGCGTTTATTCCGCCAGGGTTGCACCTCCACGACCAAATACTCCATCTGTACAGCTCTTCGGTCACTTAAGGGGATCACCCGAATAGAACACGAAAACACTCGTCGGATAAATCCGACGCAAGTGGTTGAAGGGTAAAACCGCATGTAATGCACGCGGTAGTAAGATTTTTTTATGTTTTCTTTATTTATTTTGCAAAGGTTTATATTGTGACGGTCCAGTTTGCAGTTGTAAAGGTATAGTTTCACTTAACTAGCTGCCCGATACTGCTGATGACTAGTAAGTGAGGAAAAAAAATAATCTACTTCTATAAAAATACCGTTTTTTTTTTTAAGTGTCTTTTTGCTTTCCCCTTAAGCGCAATTTTTTTTTTCATATTTTGCTAAATAGCGTAGTGCCTTCAAATTTTTATAGTAGGGATGTCAAGATTTAAACTTATAAATATGAAGTTTAGGAATCTCTAAAGAAATCTCGTTACGTTTTTTATTCGGAAAATATCTTCGTAATTTTTTATTTATACGTCTAAATAATATATGGTTTTAATATTTAGATCAAAGTTTCATATTTTACAACTTTTTTTTTGTCAATGTTATATATACTATTTTTATTTTTAAATAGGGATAAGTAGCAATCTCTAAATTACTACTATCACAATGTATGTGTGCCATACCGTACATACTAATATGAATACTAAAAAGAACATATATTTTAAAATATTAGTGAACAATATAATACGTAAATTCTTTTTTTTTTTGTTTTTATAAATCATATTTTACAAGCAACACCAATTAGGTTAGTGAAACCAGTTTTAACTAGAAAACAAAAAATAGATCTTTAATTTAAGAAGTAATTAAATGAATGCATAATTACAGTAACCTAAGACTATTTACACCTCATTATGAAAAAAAAAAACGTTTGCTAACCGATTTTGTCGGTTTTTATAATAATATTTTGGTGTCCATTTCGCCATGTTTACAACCAAATACTCGCAACTCGTCAACTCTTCTGTCATCTACAATTGACAATGAAAATTCAAAAGTTAAATAAGATGGAGTATTGTGTTATAAATATACGACCGTGACGAAATGGACACAAAAATATTTGTCGGATTAATCCGACCGTTAAATGATTAAAACAAAACGCATTCACGACAGTTACCAGTGTAAAAATAAAAACCAAGTTCCAACTATAACCGGTCCAGTAGCTTTCAAGCAATTTCGCAGAAATAATTAACTTTTACACCATTCGTCCTGTATATACCTAAATAAATATAAAAAATGTACATACCATGTTATTATTATATAGTTAGTTGTTAAGTAACTAAAGTGGTTTTGTATGTGCCTATACCCGATTTGGAAGCGGCGTGATGTTAAAAAGTACCGCCAAAATATGTTAGCCAGTATTAGAAATTGCTATAGTTAGTTACAACTGATATTGTCCGGGTGAAGCTGATAATTATGGACTTTGCCCGTAGGATAAGATTCATATCAAATTATTTTCATATCAATTGTAAATATTTGATTTTTTATTGTTATTTTTTCGGCCATATTTTTATTTAATTGTAAATGTTTTTGTCTCAAGGATTTTGAACAGAAAAAAGGAGCACCTATTGGGCACAAAATTAAAATGTTTAAAAAATTATTGGTCTCTTGACTTCTTTTGGTACATAATGAAATACATTCATGAATTCGATCAAATACTTATGTTATAATAATTATATTAGTAACGGCTGACAGGATAGAATGGAATTAAAAATGGGATGAGGTTAGGAAGATGATGAAATATTACAATGAAACTATGTTATTTATATTGATTATTTTAAAAATATTAAAAAAGACAACCGCATTTTTTGTTGAAACAACAATGTGATATTCGGCAACATTCCTCAAAATTGCTACCTAGTAGCTTTGTCCAAATTGTTTACACAGCGATTGTTTTTATATATTTTTTGAGATTAAATTATAATTTTTGTTCTTATTTTCTAAATTATATTTTATACTTTTAAAAATGAGACTTGTTTTACGTAGTAACTTTGACTGTAGGCAATACTTCTGCCAACAGTTAAGAGATCTGTGGTTAAAGCAGTGTTAGATATTAATTGGTGATAGATATTATTTTTTATTTGACAGTAGAATTGTATGAAAAAAAAAGATTTAATTAAAAATAAACATTTTCATTAAAAGTTGTAAAAATGCGGACAGCAATGGTCGTGAACTATTTTGCCGCTTTTTTTGTGAACAATGGTTGAATAAAATTAAAAAGTCTTAGTTTAGTAAAATAGAAGGTTTATGGGAAAATAGATAAAAAAAAATGTTACGTAATTAAAAATCTTAATTAAATAGTTATCGGCGGTCGATAGGAAAGTAAAGTTTTTACCGTATGAATTCCTAATAAAAACTACGCAATATTTAAAACAATAATACAGTTTATTTGAAATAGAAGTTACGCTGCCTTTGATAATATGATCAATGGATCAAACTCGACGGATCCCTCGGTCGAGTTAGCTCGCGATATTCAATTTTTTTCAGTTTTTATGTTTTTCTGATTTTAATTTCATAATTAATCACGTAGTAGTCATTATAGAGTAACTACCTAGTAAAACATGTAAAGTCATTTAAATGTCACTAATTAATATTATTTCAAATAAATGTGACGATTTGATCAACATACAAAACAAGGTAACGTCGCAACTAGCAAAAAACGTAACAAATTTTGAATATCGCTGACTACATTGTCAGATCCCTCTTATATACTTCGCTTTATAAATATAACAATATCTTTAAAAAATAAATATTTCTTTTAATAAAACGATATAATAGTCAGCCCGTTGTTAAAATTATAATATTAAAAAAAAAACATTCACAAAATTATTGACGAAAAAATTGTATAGATAGTTATATGAAAAATAGTATAAAAATAAGACCAGGTGCCGTATTGTTGATAGTTATTTAATATAAGCTTTTATTATTTCATAAAAAATAGTAAAAAATATTCGAATAAATACTAAAATGAAGTACGTAACTTTTGCAAACAAAAATTGCTCGGGAAAATGATAATAAAACTATCTCTGCTATTATATATACAGGGTGACAAAATTCATTGGAAATATTTTGAGTCGGAAGAGGTGATTGTACCCACGAATATAATCAACTTTAATTCATAATAACACAAAAGATTGATCACATATAATAATAATAACCATGTCATCAACTCTAAAATGAAAAAAAAAATCTGCTGTACTGTTCGCATAGCTCGAATAAATATAAGAAACAGCAGATTAATTTTAGTATTTAGATTAGAAAAAAAATTACAATAACTTGAGAGTTACTTCTAAATCGAAAAGGTTCATATTCGTGAATACTTTCGTCCCACAGAAATATTGCCAACGAATTAAAACTTCACCCTGTTTTTTTAAAAATTATGTCATCTCTACTCAACCAAAATAATATGGGCTACGAAAAAATGAAATTAAATGTAAGAAAAGATTTGAATAAAATCTTAAAACGCCAAATTGGCTAATTTTGATGTACGACTGTGCATCGCCATGTCTTAATAAACTTTGCTCATAATTAGTGATTCTTAAAATTGTAGTTTTTCTAAAGAGAATCTAAAATATCTAATTTAAGAACGAAATTTTCTTTATTTTATAATAAAATTATGTATTTACCTTTTTAATTTTTTGCTCTAAATCTTTGTATTGATACAGTTTTCAAGGAACATACAAAAGTGACAGGCGCAGTTTCTGAATTGAAAATTATTGCTAATGTCAATAATTACATCATTTGACTTGCATTTAATTTGTGATGCTTCGAATGTTTCGTTTCAGAAACCGTGTCTTTGTCTTGCTTGTTCCTTTATAATCTTGATTGCCGTCCATTCAACAATCGGAGCATTGAAACGTGTATAGTATCGATACAAATGATTATTAAAAAACTTAATTTTATAAGCTCAAAATATATTTTATTTATAATGCTCATTATATTTTATTTAGATCATTTTCGTAAATGAATATTTATGTGCAAGCTTAGTATACTGTAATCTGCATTTGTAAAACCAAAAAACGATTGATATTTTAAGTTGCAGAAACTGTCCAGAATTCTGTGATGCTGTGTTGCACAGACAAAAATCTGTAGAAGTCCGTGACGTGTGGACGCATCATAAATAGGACCGACAGTTTTTGCAAATTAAATATATTGTGGTCCTTATTTTATTCATAATCAATCGATTATAATTTTGTGTGTCTCAGGAGGATATCATCTCAGAATGCTATTGCTGTAACAGTAATAATTGTGTTTCATCCAATAGTTCGTTGTATAGGTCTGTGATAATACCTATTTTAAACAGTTAACATAGACATACTAATATTAATATAAATAATAGTTTTAGAGGTGGTCTATTTTATGTTTTAACCCTTTAGCCAGTTTTGTCGGATTAATCCGACAGATATTTTCGTGTCCATTTCGCAAGCGTCGTATATTTACGACCAAATATTTAATTTCGTTTAATTCCCTTAAGTGACAGAAGAGTTGACGAGATGGAAAATAATCCGTCTCGGTATACACAAGAAAATATTTGTCGGGTTAATCCGACGAAACCGGTTAAAGGTTTAAGAACCTGATAATTTAATTATGTAAAATTGTGAATTAGTACAAATCTTATGATATTTTTTTGAAATTTCATTTTAATTAATATTGTTAAGATATTCTTTACAGACTTATATTGTATGCCTGTTTAAATGATTTATGAATAGTTTTGTTATCCATTTGATGGCAGGATGAAAAGCCACACATTTTTCAACTTTCTGTCGCTCTTATGAAATTTATAAAAAAATCTTAAGAATTCATTAAAATCTCAGATAGAGTAGGGGACAAAATGTCCCCCTACATGACGCGCAACGCTGTCAAATTGTCCAACAACGTATCCCGCGTCACGTGAATGCTTTGTAAAATGTTGAAGGCAAGTTGCGGGACACTAGGCTACGTTGGAGCATCACGTAGATTGCGCGTTGCGCGTCATGTTTGGGGGACATTTTAACCCGTAATGTATCTGAGGCTTGCCTCATTTAAAATAGGCCGCCTCTCAATACGTAGAGAAATAATAAAAAGTGAGACTAATTGCTGGAGTGAGTCCTAAGCGAATGATATTATTATTGTAAGTTAATAGTTTTTCACAGATTACGAATAAATATGAGATGTTTAACATATTATTGTTATAAGCTTGGCCTGTCCGTTCGCGTAGTTCTAATGTCAACCAATTTTTATAAATAAAAGTTTTTGAAACTGTTTCGTGGTTTTCTTTTCTATAACACTACCTTTTACTTTTAGGTACCGTTACCTCGTGGCTTTCGCTACGTCCCCGTCAGAGGGGGTGGGCAAGTAGCTTTAGGGCTTCGCCTTCTGACCGCGAAGTCCAGCCGTGGTTCATAAATATGGACCCATCATTTGATTGCCACTTTGACGTGACTTCTTGGATGAGTTCTTCACCCACAGAAATTTAAAAAACATTACATCCTTTCTTAAATCTATGGTTATGGCACTATTTCTCATAACGCCGACTCTTCATGACACTCCGGCGGGCAGTCCCCGCCAGGTGAGATCCCAAGAGGAAACACGGCGGGGGATGACCAGCTGCGAGTGTGCCGGTGCGATACGGACCTACAGTAGGATATGTGACCCCCGTCTAACCCGCTTCCAGAGCGAGCAGGTTACGGTTCAGACCGCAGGGACGATTGCATATGTGTGTGAGCGGCATTGTACTGTGCAGCAAAGCTCACAGATCAGAGATCGCTCAGTGCACGTGCACCGAATAGTAAGCTCGCACCATCTATTCAGTGCGTGAGTCTAGCTTGTGAGTTACGACTGTATGGTCGACTCGTGTCGTGCCTGTATTAACACACGACGCTTGTGGGGGTGTGAGTAGATGTAGTCTCTTTGTTTGATTAGGCCGCGTGTACACTGGTTCGGCCTACTCAGGCGTCAAGTGGGGGGGGGTAGTTGCTGTACGGAGGCATCGGCACGCGCGAAAATTCCTTTCGCGACGCGCCGCACAAACTCATCCAGGCTCTTAATCCCGAGGTCGCGCTGACTGACGTCATTTCTCACATAGCGAAGGGCGTCCACCATGCTCCGCAACGCCAGATGTTCTTGTGCGCGGAGAGTCTTTCGGTTCCCTTCGCATGTGAGAGCGAACCAAGCAGATGCAGCGAACGTCAAGATAGGACGCACGTACGCCTTGTATACGCCCAACTTGACACGCACCGGGAGTCTGGACGAGAGCACTATAATATTCCTTACATTCTGCAATTACTTACTGTGTTTTCTTTATCATCCGCTATTCGCCAAAACACCAAAACTTCAGCAGTAATTGAAATAGACGTCAGGTTTGTCTCGAACTTCAGAGAGAGGAACTCCCTCGTCTCTTTCTCCTCATCCTGAGGGGTCTTCAAGTCTAGACTGAATATTATAGGTTACCTACCTACTTCTAGGCAAGGACGCTCCAACGTAGACTACATCTTCGTTTACTATTAGGTGAGATATCACGTGGTTAAAACTATAAATGATTAAAAATCGTAGAAATATAAATCTCGCATAACTATGAAAGCAGATTTGGAACGATAGATTTTTTTACATGTGATGAAAAATTCGCAACCTGTAACAAATTAATCATAGCGACCACTCATGGGAGTAGCTAATGTAGAAAATTCCAAAAAAAAAAAACAAGTTTCAGGGATGGGGAATATACAGGCACGTAAAGAGATGGAGAATATAAAGGCACATACAGGGATGAGGCTTATAAATGCACATACAGGAATAGAGAATATAAAGGCACACAGGGATGAGGGACTAAAAATGCACGTATAGGGATGGGAATAGAAAGGCACCTATAGAGATGGGGAATATAAACCAACGTACGGGGATGGAGAATAAATATGTATTTAAATGAGAAAGTAATTAAAAATCAAGTATATCGAAATTCAATGTATTTACAAGAATGTCATGATACAAGGGCCGAAATCATTAATTAATTTAATATTTCAGTTTACAATGATCCATTTTGCTTTTCAATGAATATGTGGCTTACAGTTAAAGTCGCATAACAAAGTATCTATGAATATTCTGATCAATGGATAACCTCTGTAATAGAAATTCTCTCTTTCGAAGATGTCTAACAGACTCATGTCTCTCGTTAAGTAATTCGCTGTCTTATAATCTGAAAAATAGAAGAAACACATTCAATATTTTGTATATGCCAATGCAAACTATTGCCATGATATACCTTTTTCTTTTCGCCAGAAATGAAACCTAGGTTATATGTTAGAGGACAATACGAGGAATCAGTAGCAAAAAGAACCAGGTCTTTAAACCGTAACCGAACGAAGATACCTATAGAAGTATTGCTAGTATCTTTTTGTCAGGCGTTACCTATTTTAATGAAATGAAACATAACACGTAATATTTTGAGGATTCCATTAATAAGATAGATTAAGTTGGTTATTACTGCTATATTTTTTCACTCCAATAGCTCATTACAGTTGCCATGAAGTATAACAATAGTAACAATGTAAATTATGGTATAGTAACAATGGGAAACTTATAAAAAACTTTTTACAAAAAAAGAATAACCGACTTTACTAAAAAAAAAATACTAAAAGGATCAAAATAACTTTAATTTCGGAAGTCGGTGTTAAATAAGATACAAATAATACCGAGAAACACCGACTTCTGTATTCTGTATTCTTTTAGTATTTTTTTTTTTAGTAAAGTCGGTTATTATTTATTTGTAAAAAGTTTTTTATTCCACACTTTTTAGTTGCGATACACTTATAAACAGAGTGCCTATTTCTCATGATAATTCCAATTAACCCTAACACTGCTAGGCTACATTGTGTTATTATGAAGTTCCTGTGTTCCACCTTTTTCCCCATCAACAGATCAGTTTGATAGTACCTTATAGCCAAAGTGCATCTCATGACAATTCTAATAAACACGGCTAGGTTACAATGATTAATTACGGAGTTCCAGTACCTACCTTCCGGCTCCAGCATCATGATCAGATCACTTCGATGATACCATTTTCAACCTAACTATTCATTTATTTGTATTGTCATAGCCGCTTAACTATCTTCATTGTGATATCTATGCGAGTAAGAAGTTCCGTTGACTATTTCTGGTCTTCTTCATCAGTTCCTCTTCATCAAATGTTACTTTTTGACTGTAAATACTTAAGTTCTCGATGAAAATACTAAAATCACTATATTATTGCCTATAATATTTGAGGAGTTCCCTCGATTTCGCCAAGATTCCATCATCAGATCCCAACTTGGTGACTAGGAACCATTTGGGAAGTATACCCTTTCCAACAAACAATGAATTTTTGAAATCGATTGGCAAGCAAGAAGTTATGCGCGAACAAACATAAAAAAAAAAATACAAACATCCGAATTGAGAACCTCCTCCTTTTTTAGAAGTTGGTTAAAAATATCAGATATGGAGTATTTTTATTTAAGAAAAATAACGACTGATAAAAAAAATAAATAGTAACCTACTAAATAGTCTCCAACTTCCTTTGGTTACGGTAGGTAGAAATAATTCTTTATGCTATCGATTTCTCATACTTCAAGCTTTGGCATAGGTATCACTTTTGGCAAAAAGAAAAAAAAATATATGCCAGCTATGGCAAAGGGTTTCATTCCCCTTTATTGCATGTTTTACATCACACTGTTGGTGTTCACAACGCTACTATGAGGTCCTTAGTTCCTGAATCAGGCAGTGTTATTGGGTTTTACCATATCTCATATTTCAGTAACAGTCTGGAGTCGGGGTCATTACTGACACCGGGTACCTCGAAAATCACGTAAAGCTGTGAGTCCATGTTGGCATTCGTAGATCTTGTAAGTGTGTTCCTGGCATCACAGCGGGCCCTAACAGAATACCAGCGCTGCGTTATTTATCGTTTTAAATAATGCAGCATATGCTGAGTTAGGTGCCTTTTTGGTCTCGCACTGATTATGCCTCTTTTTTATTTTTTATTGTGTATCTTTAGTTTATACGATTGTGTGAGTCACGAATAAATGTTTTTCTTTGTTTCTTCTTTCTTTATATTTGACAGTCGTTACAGGTAGTCAGAATCTTTGACCATCAGGCTTTTTCAAGGAGTATCGTGTTATCCAGTATTTGGATTGTGGAGATCTGATAGGTCTGGAGCCAAGACATAGGGTCGTTTGATGGCAATAGGGGCTATCCATACACTATTATATGGGTTTTAAAATACAAGTGGGATGCTTATACGTAGCCTGCTAAATTGAATCCTGTTAATTCGTCTTACCTAATAGGGTAAGACGTCTTAACGGCTTCTTGAAATAGCCGTTAAGACGTATATATATATATATATATAAACATGAATAGCTGTTTAGCGTTAGTTTCGTTAAAACTCGAGAACGGCTGGACCGATTTGGCTAATTTAGGTCTTGAAATATTTGTGATAGTCCAGGGAAGGTCTAAGCGGTGAGAAAAAATGAATAAAAAAATAATTCGAATACAATCTCTAATCAAAATGTCATTTTAAAATGAATTATGCTGTTATGGTATAACCAGTAGATGGCGTTATACCTTTGACAGTCAAACTAACACAACATTCATTGACTACTAAGCGGTACGAAGTTCGCCGGATCAGCTAGTCGCCAATAAATATTATGTATCCATGTAGGTACTTTTGGTAAAAGAACCTATAAAAAAAACAAGAAGAGAAGATATTTTTTTTGGTTTCTATGAACTATCTCCGTTTTTCTATAGATATAGAAAAATATCATAAATGAAGACACGAGTTTTATTAGAGTTTTCTTTGAAATGTATCTTTTAAAAAAGCAAAATTTTTGTATTAAACTTAAAAACCTTTTAGTTGACAACCCTAAGCTGAAACTTAAAAAATCAATATCTCCAGTATACGGCGTCTGACGCATGTGGCATTTTTAATGATGATACTTATTAGTATAACAAATATAAAATACTTAAAAACTTATGCTACAACGTAGTAATTTGCCAGAAAAAAAATAAAAACGAAATCACTTAAAACATTTTTTTGTGGTCTGTAAAAGGTTGATCAGAATAGTATTTGTAGATTTATAGGTTCTTTTGGTGGATTCCTATCATACTATAAAACATTTAATGTAAAAGAAACACCAGAAATGGAGATACAAAGTTTTTTTGGTTTCTATGGACTTTTCTCGACTTTCTCAATATCTCGTAAACTATGATAGATGGAGTCACAAGAGTTTTAATAAGAGTTTTCTTTGAAATGTATCTTTCCAAAAAACATATAAAATGGGCATGTCCGCAACTTAGGTGAAATAACACACTGTCGCGGCCTAGTGACAGCACGGACTCTAGCTAAGCGTTCCGTAATGTTTCAATTATGTTTCGTCATTCAAAATAAGAATATTTCCTTAGCAGATTAGGTACATCCTACTGATTTATGGAACTCAATTCATTGTAGAAGAGACTTTCTTGCTGGGGTTACGTACACACCTTTTGCATCGTTCTTCTCTATTTCCGAAGCCTTTCTATTCTACATACACACATCAACAAAATTGGCAAAGAACTCTTCAAGGCGGGATACATCATTCAGAAAATAGTCCTGCGATCGTTGATTACCGTTATTGCTAATTATTTCATTTTCGTAACTGTTAATTGGTGATAACTAATTTAATAAACTGTAGGAATTTGTGAGAAGTACTTACCTACCCAGTTTTGACCAGTTTACATTATTTTATGCCTCAGATATACTAGGGGACAAAATGTCCCCCAACTTGACGTGCTACGATGTCAAATTGCAATTGAATGCATTGTAAAATATTGGGGGCAAGTTGCGGGACACTGAGCAATGTTGCAGCGTCATGTAGTAGGCGTGTGTAACTATTTAGTGAACCGACGCACTGTTTCGATACATTTTAGTGTTCCAAAAGATTGGAACATCAGTAATGTTTTAAATGCATCATTTGGAGCAATTGGAACACTAAACTCTTCACTTTAAGTGACAAGCAGTCTTTTTAAAATTCAAATTATAACGTAAATTTTGTAAATATAATTAATGACCTGAACTAAAAAAAAACTGCTTTTAATTATTCTTAAATTAAAATTCAATTAATTAAAACTTTTAGTGTTTAAGACGCAACGTAACAGATCACGATTCATAACAATCTTTTGAGCCGTTGTTCCAAATGTTCCGTTTGTATCTTTATGAGTGATGTTTCAAATTTTCCGTTTGTATCTTTTGAGCCCTTGTTCCACATGTTCTGTTTGTATCTTATGAGCCGATGTTTCAAATGTTTCGTTTGTATATTTTGAGCCGATGTTCCAAATGATGCATATCACTATTTCGGAACACTTCAGTGATTCAGATGCAAATGCTCCAATGGCAAAGATGACACACTTTTCCCACGCCTATCACGTAGATTGAGCGAGCTTGCCCCCATGTTATAACGCATTCACGTGACGCTGGACATATTGTTGGACATTGACAGCATTGCGCGTCAATTTGGGGAACATTTTTTTAATGTATACTGAAAGATTGGTAGGTTTTTTTTTTGGTAACGATTTTAAAAATGTGTTTTGTGATTATAACTTTACTATTTTGTTTTAATAAAGTAATAAAAGAAACTGAAGTCAAGAAAAACTAATTTTGACTAATTAACAGTAGGTATTGATTGGTACGTAACGTTTGTGTATTTATTCAAATCAGTAATTCTATCTAACAGCGTTTAGTAGGTATCCATTTTGTATCTTAGTCCATGTTTTCGTGTGATTCCATCTGGTATGTAAATACCAATAGGTATTTTACAAGTCAGAGTAGTGTGTTCAGTCTATAAGCTTAGTGTTCCTATGTAGATTCGATGTAATTGGTTGCCGGTATTTTTAGCCTGTTCGTCTAGAATGTCCCACTGCTAGGCACGGATGGTGCTGCGGTTGAACAATTGGTTGCTCGAATCGTCCTACCTGCGTCTCCCGACGATCCAGGGCGTCTTCATCGAGGGAGTTTTTCACTCTAAGAATTCATACACACGAGCAGCATGTTGCCAACGGCAGAGGTGACTGCAGCTGTCGACGTATACACTTGACACATACGACGGCTGCTGCTGATTTTCAAATTTGGAATGTCGACTGCCGCCGTCGACGCGTCAACAGCTGCCGCCGACGTGTCGACGGCTGCAGTTAGCTCTGCCGTTGGCAATATGCCGCTCGTATGTGGTGTGTATCACATCGGGGTCACCAGTTTGGAAATATGTGGAACAGAGTGTAAAGTCCCGCAAACCTCCGTTGAAAAGGGAGGATCTTCCTCCGAACAGACGAGTGTTATATCTGGTGGGCAATTGCCCAGTAGATGATTTCGGGTTGTTCTATATGTTCTAATCGTACGGAGAACTTTGATTGTGCGATGCAGGATTAGTTCTTCTGTGACGACATAGATGTCGCTACAAGCTGTAAGGCGTCAGGTAGGGATTTACGTTGTAGAGTAAATAAAAAACGTATATTTGTTGTGAGTCAGTGAAAATATGTATGTATTTTTATTAGAAATCTTAATCTTAAAAGTAGTAAGTTGTGCCTAAATGTTATCTAAATATAAAAGTTCATTGTATGATGACCGATTCTGGCAACATTACTCGATCGTAATCGATTACTAATGTATTTGATTATTTTCTATACTCCATCTGTTTAGGTAGGTAATTAACTAAATGTAAACAATCTTGACATGTCTTTTATCTACCTATACTGATGTTTGGTAATTAACTGAATTTAAATAATCTTTGTATTTTTTATACGATTTTTTTTTTATAAAAAGACTTCAAGATTGTTTACGTTTAAGTAGTTAACTACCAATGTAATACGAATAAATCAGACTCATATTATTAAGATGATGTGTTTGTACCTCTTTCATGCTCAAATAGCTGAATAGATTTGGATAAAATTTGGCACACGTGTAGGCCATGTCTTAGAAAAAGCCGCTGGCAGAAGCTAGTGTGCTCCCGGCTCACAGTGGTTCCTTTCCATATATATATATTTATAGAGGCTTATAAATTGATTTTTTTTCTTTGAAGATTATTTTTTATATTGTAACTTAAACCTTGGAATAGCAAAACTTAAAATGATGCACTGTTACCCAATCTTCTCTAATAATTTTAAAAACTTATAACAACTTTGGTTAATTTTAATTTCTCGCATATTAGGTATATTTTTTTTATACTTATGTATATCTTTTTTTTAGATAAGTAATCATCAAACAACTTCTCCCACTCTGGAAGGAGCGTGAGGGACTGTTACTGACTAAAACCCACAAACCCCTATTCTACTACTTGTATGCTTATGATTGAACTATTTCAACAAAACATTACTTTAGTACGAGTATGAAAAATTATCTCAGCTATGTGGGCTAAACTAATATAACTGAGCTTGTTGTCAAATCGGTCATCATAATTTAGTACACGAGTGTTTTTTTGTCACCCCCATAATCTAAGTTATTCCCTCCACCCGACACCGACTCAGACTCTTTCATCCAAATTGAGAGTTAGGGCTATATTTCACTGAGACACCATAGCAGCGCGACACGCATGGTGTCCGTAAGCAACCAAACTAGACACCAGAGTCGCTACAACACACTGAGACATTATCAAAATGGACCTTAAGTGCACGCGTCCAAGGTGGTTGCGCAACCACACGGACACCAGATGAGTAACTCTCTATAGAGCTGTGTACATTTTGTAGGTAGCGAAGACTGGTCGCTCCGCCATGGTGTCCCAGTGAAATATAGCCCTTACAGTCAGTTATTTATAGCAATTAAACGAGAGTTTTCCGTTGTCATAGCGACTGTGTTGGGTGGAGTGGAGTGGAGAAAATTCTCACTGCAACATAAGTTGTTAAATCTCATTAACGATAGTCTCGTTGTAATGTGGCAGTATCTTTCGGTTACACCCATAGTCGCAGATCAAGTTGTCTACGAAAACCTTGGCGAGTCTGTTTCCTCCGTAGTAGAATGTTTCTCTTTCAAAAATCATGAGTGCTGTTAAGTCTCTTGATAGGAATTTTTCTGTTCGTTTGTCTGTTTGGAAAGAAATATCTTGTTTAGTGAATGAGTGTGTGGTTGATGTTGTGAAAATGTAACGAGCTTGGTAGCCTACGGAATGTAATTATCTAGTAATGTGTACAAAAGCGCAGGTAAATTTTTACCTATTAGGATCTCTGGTTATGACTTATAAATTGTGAGAGTTTCAATAATTCTGAGTTGTTCAAAGTCGGTCATGTAGACTGATATGAGTGGATCTGTGATTAGGTGACTGAGTGATAAGCTGTGTCTACAATGAAAGGGATCCACCTTTTTTAAAATAGGTAAGCCTGAATTAAATTGAGAGAGAGAGAGAGAGTGTCAGAGTTTTACTGACTGAAACCCACCTGGTCCCCTTCAGTTATCGTTTGCATTCCACCGCGGTGACTCTTTAGAACAAGAGTTTACTTAGATGATACAAAAAATGTGTTGGAAAACATTGCTTCTTCTCGCTTAATTATACTGTATGTAATAGGAAATATGCCTATGTCCAACAGTGGATGTCTTGGGTGATTCTTTGAAACCGAGAGAATATCTCATTCATCTGGCAGTTTTCGTACCCATCTATTATATGTCGTAAGCCACTGGGTGCAAATGAGTGCCTTTGATATATTTAGTGATCGGGGAAAACTTATATGCAAATAAGAATGATACATTGTCTCGGTTTCAAAGAATCACTCTTATTCGGCTGAAATGATGATAATGATGAGGACCAGAACCCCTTCTCACAAAAAGAAGCAACATCCATCAACAAGCTTGCTCAAACCCGAAAGACTATTTTATACCATTCAGTTCATGCTTCCTAACCGTGTTCTCTACTCAGAAGGTCACTGGTTCCTTCAGCTGTTCTTTCAGCTCTGAAGACTTAAGATATCCTGGTTGGAAGCTATAAATAAATAATGATAACAACCTTTAGGACTGACGTTGAAGTGGGGCAGCTGGCACACTTCCGTATATACGTGCGACTTGCAGAGATCCATGTGACCGTGCAGGTTCACTGTGATCCGGATCATGGCTGAAACAGAAATTTTGGTGAGAATTTTGGTGGTGCTATTTTTACAGGATGTGGATGGATGGAGAGGGAGAGTGAAACCAAAGAAAAGGTTGATGGATTATGTGAAGAGTGAAATGAAAAAAATGGACATGTGCGAGTCGGACTTGCGCAATGACTGTTCTGTATAAAATTACCTATGAAAACAGTTCAATTCCTGAATCGAATTACGAAGATTTTTTTTTTGATTCCCTTGAGAGTGTCGACGTTTTTGCGACATAAATGACCGTACCTTTTTTTTCCGTTAACTTAGATGTTTCATTTTTTCACAGCTTCAAGGGACAGCAAACTTGAGTATATATTTTTAATTTCAACTCGACACCTTCATGCGTTCCCGAGATAAAGGGTCTTGACAGACAGACAGACAGACGGACGGACTATAAAGTGATCCTGTAAGGATCCGTTTTTGTGTTTTGTTTTGAGGTACGGAACCCTAAAATGGGAGTTAAAGATAGTGTGATAGAAACTAGAAGATAAGACAGAATGGAAGAAAAAAATGTGTTGCGCCGATCCCAAGTAATATGAGGATATTGGCAGGAAGATTATGATTATGATTTTCTTTTACAGGAAAAAAAAAGCAAATCACCGTCAACCACACTGTTGAGGGGTCGGCACTGAGAGCACGCTTTTGCTTTTTTGACATGGCTGTCGAAAACATCATATTCGAATAAATATAACAAAAGAGAATATTATTCCTAGCGTTGGTGTCCGAGGCGAGGTGCTAATATGATCGAGCGTGTTTCGGACGTTATTCTGTCCTTCTTTAGGTGATTTTACCAATTTGGCCAATGATGAGAACCGTGAAACTTGGGCTCGTGAAACCTTTCTACATGCTCTAGTTTATGCCCAAATTCCAGCCCTGGAACACAACAACACACAGCAGTCAGGCCCAAGTATGTATGGAGTTTGGGTTTGTCCTTTCTGAGTTAATGAAAAACAAAGATACGGCCGTTAATGTGACAAAAAGCGTGTATTTCGACACTCTCAAGGGAATCAAAATTCATAGGGTACTTCCCGTTGACCTAGAATACTGAAATTTGGCATGAAGCAAGGTCTCATAGAACAAGAACAGGAAAAAATCTGAAAACTGTAAATTTTAAGTTACGTCAAAAACAAAAAAACAAAACATTTTTTGCGATTTGGAAATAATCTTCGTAACTCAATTCAGGAATCGAACAGTTTTCGTAGGTAAGTTTGTACGGAACCATCAGTGCGCCAGTCCGACTCGCACTTGCCCTGTTTTTGAGGAGTAAAATCATCTAATGACATCTCGCGCTCTAGATTGAAGCGGTAAGTCGTGTCAGACTTTTACTGACAAAAACCACACTTGTGGCTTTCATTTATCCATTGCAGGACCACAGGTTTCCTTATCAGAAATATCCCGTGGGTACGTTTTAGGGTTAAACTTTATTCTAGGGTCTACTTACGATAGTAGGCATGGAAGTGGTAGAAATAGAAGCTGTCTTCCCTCTTGCTTCTGTGCTGGATCAGCACCCTGTCTGACTCCAGGTCCAGGTCGGGGCAGTCTATGGTTAACACGGCCGCTTTTGTTTTGGGGTTTAAGCTGAAATACGTGATTAATAGCTATGTAATCTATACTTATAATAAATCTGTAGAAGTGAAAATTCTGTACATTGAAAATATCAAAAAATAATGGCGGCAGTGTTACTAGACCGACACCGTATCCAAAAATGTGATTAAAAAATTTTTTGTCTGTCTCCCTGTCTGTCTGTTGGTTCAGGCATCACGCAAAAACTACCGGTTCGATTACGATGAAACTTGGTATAATTATTCTTTAATATCCCGGGCACCACACTGGGTACTTTTTATCCCGAAAAAGTATATAAAATAAAAAACAAACTTAATTTTGTGATTCGATCTGGATCTGGACTATTACACAGGACGTAGATAATAAATAATATTTCATATTTTCGTATCTCAAAAAACCTAATAAAACCATTTTCGACTTCTACGCGGACGAAGTCGCGGGCGAAAGCTAGTATGGAATATGCATGAAAAAATGATCAATCAATAAATATGGAAAAATAAAATATTACCTGTGAAACCTAGAAAATATTCAAAAGATATCTGTGAAACCTCTACAAATTCCTTTATGGAATAGAGGTGTGATTTAAGTTGCTGAACAAAACCAAATTCCATGACTCTTGCGCTGAACCTTCGAGTCCTGCAAGTTCGGCCCGGACGTTTACCGGACGGCGAGCTACCCATAGATCGCAGTTAGCAAGCCCAGTCTTACAGTGGCTGGAAATCGGGGTCAGGATCCCGGCGGCTGGAGCATGACGGCCGTTCCCTCGCCCGTGCGTCCACCACTTTTGCTAGCATTACTGCTTCACCGAAGGAGACGACTGCCTGCCGTTCCTCCTCACTTCGGACCATGGCCTAAACCAGGGCCCGGTGTGAGAGGTTGTTGCCGCCGATCGGCCCCAGTCCCATGGCAGTTGAGACTGAGGCCTTGAAGTCGCATCGGTGCAACAAGTATTTTTTTTCAATTTCTCCTGTCACCGGTCACGCTATCACTAACTCCCTTTTCTTTCATATCATTCGTCAAGCAATCCATCCATCTTTTCTTTGGCCTCTCTCTCTATCTATCCACATGAATACTCCTCATAACTATTTTAGTAACTTGCGCTCCATCACAAAAGCTTGTGTTTATCACGTGATCCGAGGCGCCGTAAAGTTTGAACCAAAGTATACCTATTAGTGACAGAGAGACTGTTCCACAAATTGAACCTTTTATATTCGAGTAGCGGCTCACCCCAGCTTGGGTATTAGAAATCTTTGAAATTTTCTTTTTTTTTCTATTATGCATGTATAATAATGACATACATACATAAATTAATTTCAATATTAACAATTTAATAATAATGACGACAAAAAATAAATTAAAATATCAGACACAATCTACCAATACATATACACATACATAATAATATACATCTATTAGATCTACCTACAATAATTAATTCCATGAATTGTTACTTGGCCGAAATCCTCTCTCCTAACTTTGCTGTGTCCGACAGGGTCCATATTGATCTTGACTATATTTCATACCATATATTATGGAATGCAATAAAGTATTGAGTATTGAAACCTTCCTCACGAATCATTCTGTCTGTTGGTGAAACTGCATGAATATCCGTTCAGTAGTTTTTGATACATACAGAGACATAGATGTCCCATATTTATAGCCTTGTAAACTTACAAAAACTCCGAAACGAAGCACTTGTGATGGTTCTTCACGATGAGATTGTTGTCAATATACGTGCAGTTGAAGTACGGAGTTTCAAACCAGAACTCCGGCACTATATATTCGGCGGGCAGGAACCCCTTGACTTTACTGTTGCATCGCGAGTTAGCTTGTAGATTGTCGGCGATACATTTGTAGTTGGTGAAGGAACAGGGCCGAATGATCTCGGTGCGAGCTGAAAAGTTACTTTGGTTAATTGATTAAGACAGTGGCGGATCCAGCCCTCAATACAGATTGTGGGTAGATACGGTCAGTCGAAAATCGACAAGTGCGAGTCAGGATTCAAGGTGTTTTTAATATCGTGCGGATGTCATCACGCACGCATCATGCGGGGCTGCTGCCCGATATCACGCCCGCATCCCGCGTGCGTATTCCACGCATTACAATAAATACTTGTATAAAAAGGACATTCGCGGGAGCTACGCATGATGAGCATTCCCGCATGCGTGTAGAAATCCGCACGCTTTCATTACGTCATCGCGTCCATAGACTATACACTGTAAACAGAATCGCGTCCTTTGGCACAGACGCAACTGAATGTTGCCACTTTTAACATAATATGATATAGTATTTCCTCGTTCATTGTTTTCTTTCTTTCCGTAAAATTTATTTTTATTTATCTCTCTTATTCAAATCTATTAGCACACAAAACCGTGCCGATTTCTTTATGTCGATACCTTTACCGGCCTACGCTGAAAACCAGCGCCGTAAACTCATCGCATTTTGCGTGTGGTCACGGGCCACGGCATTATGCTGAGCGTTCGGCCGTTTTGCGCGGATGTGGCGCATATTTTTCACATAATATAGGTACTTATTCTTAATTTGTTAGTTCTAAATTTTCGCCTTGTTCTGCCAAATAAAAGTGTTTTTCTTTCTTTTTCATTCACGATATTAAAAACACCCTCTGACTAGCTAATTGATTGGAATGCGATGTGAATTTCTACAGAGGAGGTGTTAGTAAATGTCTGCAGGTAAAGCCGTGGGGTGAACAATAATAGATAAACGTATAGAAATATTGTTCTGTTTGCGAAAATGATAATTACTTCTACTTCATGCACAAATATGTAGAGATACTCTCGATGATATTTAGGTAACAACACTCATACAAATTTAATGTCTTCGGTATACTCTTCAAAACGTAATTCTGTGAATACAATGGCCTGATGAAATCACCTCTTTTTTGTTTTAGGTTGGAAATCATCCAGTGATTTCTCCCGCACTTGGACGAAGCGCGAGGGCGTGTTAGACTTTTACTTATTAAAACCCACTTCTGTTCCTTCTTTGCCTTCATTCCAAGGCACCGGGGTTCTCTTTCGTACAACCTATGCTTTTGTTTTGCTGATATCTCCTTGAGGCGCGTATGGCCGTCGACGACTTGGGCTCGGTCGGGGCAGTTACCGGACGGTCAGCTACCCATTGCTCGCCTTCCACAAGTCCCCACCTACGGTGGCTGAAAATCGGGATGAGGATCCCGGCGGCTGGGGCGTAAAGGCCGTTCGTTCGCGCGGATCCCAATTTCCGGCCACCGTAGATGCGGGCTTGCAGACGGCGAGCAATGGGTAGCTCGCCGTCCGACTGTCCGATAACCGTCTGGACCGAGCCCAAGTTGTCGACGGCATGTACTGTTCCACGCACGCCTCAAGGAGATGTCAGCAAAACATAGTTAGGGGCCCAGCAGGGTTGAAGCCTACCGGGGCTAAGGGTTTGTTTCTGAAAGGAAAACTCGGCCCTGGTATGAAAGGCAACGAAGGAACAGGAGTGAGTTTTTAGTCAGTACAAGTCTGATAAACCATCTCGCTCCGCCCAACAGCAGGGTAAGTCATTGGATGATTTACCCACCTAAAAAAAAACTACCAGAGTAAAAATAAGAGGCCCCAGATTTTTGCCTGAGGACCGTTGGGTTTTAACCATAACTATTCCCTCCTATGACTAAAATCAATAATGATAATATGTATTCTTTTTTGTTTAATACGTATTTTTATCGATCGTTAGGTATCCTATAGGTAAATCTACAAAGCCAGTGGTCAAATTATAATATATTGAATCAGACAGTGAAAAGTTTAAACAAAAATAAATGTTACCTGTCGAAAAAATCGCGACCACCACAAAAAGAATTGCAATTTTCAACATTTTGCTATACCGAAGGCGGCTGTCGCAAAATATAACTGAAATACGACTGACGAACAATCAAACTACAAAGTAACAATAAAACTTATTTACTTACTGAATTATATTTAATTATTTTCTAGAAAAACTTTTCTGAATGGATGATTTATATGTTTGATCAGGTGGCTGAATTAAAGCCTGTATTGTATTAATCAATGTATTGTTAGTTAGTTAAAAATTCTTCAATAGTTTGGCAGGTTGGTCTGTCTGTCCGTCTTCTGTTGAGTTTAGCATGTATGCCTTAAAGTACGACTGCTGTATGCAGGATCTTGGATCGATTCTCTCATTCAAAGTCAGTCAAAAGTTTTTTATTTCACATAGGCCTACATGGGCACTTATAAAACGTCTGAAGCTAGTGCATGGTTCCAAATTGGTCGTTTCCTATGGAGAAGAACCGGCAAGAAACTTCACGGTTACTCTTTTAAAAAAAAATTGTTTTTCTACATTATTTCCATATTACAGCTTAGGTTAGGTTATTATGTAAGGACAGTGTAGACTGGTCAATATTGTACTAAAAAGTACAATAAAAATAATCATAATAAAAAGTAACCTAAGAATTCCCGGGGTCTACAGTGTTCTCACATTCACATTGTAAAAAAAGAGATTGGTTTTTCCATTAGATATTAATTTCTCTTCTCGGAAGTGTGATACTGGTTTCTTTTTGTGTGTCATTCAATGACTTCTCCCGCTCTTGGGCAGAAGAAGTAAACTAAAATCCACTCCTGTTCCTTCTTTGCCTTCGTTCCAGGGCTCCAATACCTACACTTGGTACACTTTTGCACTAGCTTCTGACGTTTTATAAGTGCCTATATGAAATAAAAATATTTGAATTTTGAATTTTTTTTCACAACCCATGGCTCCAATAGGCTTCAACCCTGCTGGGCCCCTACGGTTTGCTGACATCTCATCATGAGTAAGTTTAGAAGCCATGATTTGCTCACAAACCCAGCATTGGAGAAACGACGCAAGGAGCAGGCTTCAACCATCAAGCGATTTGATTGTATTCAACTTATCGAAAATGTAAAGAAATGGACGTCTTTTGATTGAATGGTGATGAGTAAGACCTACCTACATAGAGTAACAAATAAATAACTTTATTCTGCTTCATATTAGTCATAAACTCGTACAAGCTGTGTGATTTGTTTCAACAAGTTGCGTCACTCGACAACAGAACCAAATTTGTGACAAATATTGACTCATCATATTTGTTTTATCATTAAATACTTTACCAATTACTGAAATCATAAAACAGATGTAGATTTGCTGGATTTGCGCAATAAGTTGCCAGTGTTTACCGGAGGTGCCATTGGGGGAGGGTACTACGTGAGCTTGACAAATGGAGGAGCGATTAACTAGCTTGTGCGACAAAACTGTACAACTCACCTTATTTAGAATACCCGCTTGTGCGACACACACACACACACACACCATGACATACTATCAATGACCCTCAGATATAAAATTGCTAGCGTTCAATAACTAAGTATAAACAGCGACCCTATGTACGAACAGTATTGTTTACCTTTTTTGCGACTGAACACTGTCTCCCAAGATACAGGCTCCTGGCCTAGTTTGGGAATCAGTATCAGTACATCTACATTGTAACAAATATCCTAAGACTACGCATACTTAAATACAATTGTAAATTTTTGTGTCAATAAACAATTTTTATTTTATTTATTTATTTACACTGAAGCTCGCCATCACGCTGGTGTGACAAACGACCGACACTACAGTAGTACGACAGTACGTTGGTGCAGTATTACAGTAGTTTGACACTTCCCTACCAGCAATGATTGCTCGACGGGACAGGGTTCCTATTTCTAGGTGGATATAAAAAAATAACTACGAAGGGTAAGGCGAGAGCGAAGCGGAGCGGAGGTCCCGCCTTAGCTTTCTAACCTAACCTGTTTGAATCGGGGAAAATGCCGCACTAGAGTAGGTAATGCCGAGCTTCAGTATGTCGCACAAGCGTGCATTCGAACTATATTATTTTATTTATTTATCTTTATTCCAAAAAAGTAAGTAAATTACAAGATAAGCCCCACCAAACCGTTGCAATGGTTTGGACTGTGGGGTCGGTGAGTCTAGACATACTTAAATGTACTTAAAACATTTGTAAATAATATAATTTTAATTTGCGTCTAAATCTATTTGTGTCTGCCGGCAGATATGGTGAGTCGCAATACAGTCATACATATTTCGAGCTCACGTAGTAGGTACACTTCGTTTGGACACAATGAAGCAGTAGTTTCTGCAACTTGAACAAAGGATCTTTATTATTATCAATCAATTTTCATTCAAAATGAAGCCATTGTATGCGTTTAAATAAATGTTTCTTAAAAATACAGAGCTTTAATTTTACGACTAGTTTCTGTTAGCGGCCTCGCCTGCGTGAAAGTAGTCAATTAACCTAAAGAAACATTCTCCAGGGAGGAAAATTATCATCATCAACAACATTTCAGCCGGAAGACGTCCACAGCTGGACATAGACCTCCTCCAAGTATCGCCACAACTACCGGTCCTGAGCGTCTCGCATCCATCGGATTCCCGCCGCGACCCTTACAAAGTCATCGGTCCATCTTGTGGAAAGCCTACCAATGCTGCGTCTTTCGGTACGTGGTCGACACTCCAGAAACTTTCGTCCCCATCAACCACCTGTTCTGCGAGCAATGTACCCTGCAAACTGCCACTTAAGTTTGGCGATTTTTCGGGATGTGGCAGTAACCTTAAAAAGTATACTATTTGCTATTTCAGAATATGTTTTTTTTTTAGTAAGTACAAAGTTTCATCCTAATTCGTTCAGCCGTTAAGACTTGAAGAGACAGACTGAGTTACTTTGGCATATTTTTATGGATTAATTATTGAGACAATAGTGGATTCATCTATTAGGTTTTTGTACGTAAGCTGTTTTAAGATTGCTAAATAAAATCTGTAGTTATTTGTTTTTCAGAACTACTCCCATAAGACCACCGATTTGGGGGGTGTTCAAGATTGTATGAACGATTATTAATTTTTCTTAGATTAATAAGCTTGAAACTAGACGCGATTTCTAGCCTAAATGAATAATAAAGACTGTCGCTACTAGTTTTTCAAAACTACCTTCAAAATATTGTTTTTTTTTTCAATTGATATAAACCAGTGCTTGACTGCGATCCCACCTGATGGTAAGCGGAGATGCAATCATTGATGGTCAGGCGCACTAGTTTATTAAGAGCCTATTCCCTCTAGCCTTGAAGACACCTATATATAGTTGGACGGGAAGACCGCAGCAGGCAAATTGTTCCAGTCCTTCGATGTACGCGGTATAAACGACGAAGCGAAACGCTTAGTCCGGACTGTTGAAGTTTCAACAACGTAAGGGTGGATCAAAGAGATTTAAAGAGATACAATAGAGCGGCTATCAGAAAAAATGTCTTAGAAAAACTGTCATCCTATGGCTCAGTGACGCCATCTGGCTTGGAATAGTAAACAAGCGAATTAAATTTGTCAAAATTTATAATGATTTAACTATCGCTCGGTAGGTGGCCAGGGGCCTTACCATGATAATGTTAAAATGTTAGTCGTACGAGCGAAAGAGAGTGATAGAGCTATACATCCTATCAGTGGCGTGCCTAGGGTTTCAAAATAAGGCAAGCCCAATAAAATTTTAACCAATTTCAAAAAAAGAAAGTTCAGGTTTCGACTGAGAATGTAGGTACCTACGTATGTATCATCGCAATTTTCTCATAAATTACTGGTTAGGTACAATAAATTAAAAGTGAATTCATCCATCTTCTTCTTTCCTCTTCTTCAATTTCACTCTTGCTTGTCGTGCGGTGAATGTGGTAACCAAAGCTCACTGAAAGCATGCTAGTGCTAGATTGAATATAATAAACATATCTGCAATTGCATACCTCCGGTGGCTTTAAAAAAAGCCGTTTGGTTTGCTTCATTGCTTGAGGGAACAAAGTTATGGTAAGTAGTTGCTTGCTTTGTAACAGGACTAACGGGTTACAGACAAAAACAAAACAGAAAGTTACAAAACGAAAGTTAAAAAATAGCTAGATAAAATGTAATAAGGAATTTAAATGAATTATTTATATTCTAATTGGAATCGTCTATCTTTATTAAGAAATGATTTAATTACATCAGAGTAAAATGTTGGTGATCGTTTTAATTCTACCAACAGCTGTTTTTCAATAGCTATCATTGATAATTCGGAAAGACGCTCTTGACCTTGTGTATTTCTCATGGAAACGTTTAAGACACGAAAAAGCACGTTAAAATAGTTACAACAAGATACGCCAACTTTAACAGCTTGAATAAATATGCAGCACCAGCAACACAACTTAATAGTGTGCGAACAGCCAACAATCCAACTAGTTTTATACACTGATCTATTTTTCATTTATGCGATTTACTAGTCTGAGAAATACACAGATTAGGCGTCGTTTTTAATGAAGAAATTAACTGTTTTTTCTGAGCAAAGTTTAAAGATTTTACCTTATCTTCGCCAATCAAAACTAGAACGCATTTTAAATCCTCACAAGGTACAATTGCCTCCATTGTTGTAGGTAAGTCACCAAAACAACTGTATCACTGAGAAAATCTAAGAAAACACGAAAAACAACAATAAACAAAAAATCTATTTTCCACTCAAGTAAATAAAACTGAAGTGAGTTGCAAACAGAGTTGCAGTGTTGTCATTTAGGCAAAAAAAAGTCGCCAGGTATATGAAAAATCTAGCAAGATGTCGCAATTTTTTTATTTTTAAGATATTGCCTGAATATTTAATTTCATTGTTTTAAAAAGTCGCTAGTTTTATTGTTGCTAAATCTTAAAAAAAGTTTCCAAACTCGTTAAAAATCTCCAAGATCTCACAACGTTGCTAAAACGGCAACACTGCAGAGTTGGCAATGTGACGAGGTCGCGCATACGCGAGCAACTTCATACGAATGCCCGGCTTAAATCTTCCATACTGATCGATTTGTAGACGCAAAAGGTCCTAACTCGTTATACGGCACGTCGCCATAGGTGCGAAAGAGACAGATATAGTATTTGAAAGCCCGGCAAAAGCCGGTGCGTGTAAGCGAGATAGCTATATGTAGATGCTGCAAATGCGAAACTCTGCGCGCGAACAATCGCGATGTGTAGTAGTGTGGCATAGGTAGATACTTTGTGTTATTTTGATAAGAATTAAGCGCGCGAACTTTTAAATAGTTCGGGTTTGATATTGATTCTCTATTGAGCATTTTAGTAAGGCATGCCGGGCTTCTCGGCATGTATGAAGAAACCGCCACTGCATCCTATATAGCTCCATCCTTTTAACAGACCGATTGAGGTCGAAAAATTTATCACGTTATAAGCTCGTGGTAGAACCTCGGTGTGTGATAATGGAAAGGTTAAGCTTTTCAGCAATAGATGGCGTTAATACAAAATCTGAAAATGTTCTGGAGCTATTTATAAAAATGATTGAATTCTAATTAAATGTTTCGTAAATACCAAAAATATTTACAAAAATAAACCGAAGTTAGGTCCAGTCATTTTACCATAGCAAGATTTACAATAGCGTAATGCGTAGTTCGGCATATTTTCTCAGAAAATGATTTTCTTTTAGTGCATGAACGGATACAAACACGACTTGACGTGTAGGTGTGTCATATTAGACTGATTGACTTATGACCAACGTGGAATAAGTATCGGATCACGATTTTGTTCGCTATGTCCGGTCTATTGGTAGTATATACTGAATGTCTTTGGGGTGGATACTTACTGTTCGTCGGGTTGATTGATGATTTTTTAAAGTTTTTGTCAAAATATTTATGAGCTAGTTTTTTTTAATAGAAGGGTAGAATGATATTCTTTAAATAAAACGAAATTATAATTAGTTACAAGTTTATTACATAGACACGATCACCATACATGCTTACGTCTAGCTACCGTACATAAACGTTTAACATAATATTAACAAAATACCAAGCGATTTTTTTAAACAATAAAAATTAGTAAAAATTACTTTCCATTTGGTTTTAAAAGAGATTTTATATAATTATTATATATGTACTCAAGACTTAGTTATATGTATCAAAAACTAGTTTATTATGTGTATAATAGTTAAATTTAATTAGTTTATTTAATAATATATTTTGAGTTTACAAGCGAAATTCATTGCTTAGAGCGCTCAAAATGGTAGAAAATATAGCTAGCAAGATTTTATCAGGTAATAAATAATTTCGTATAGTTGAACAAATGCCAGATTTCTTAAAACTGAAACCAGACATTATTAAGTGTTGCCATTGTAATAATTTAGTATTTTTCGTAGAATGTCGGATTTCTTACTAAATTCGACAAGTAGAAAAATAAAGGCTATATTTTTTTCTTGGGGCAACTTTGAGCGCTCTAAACCACGGCTTATAATAAGAGTATAGATTACAATAGTACAGTATTATTAATATTAATAAGACACGATTTAGCCCGACACGAACTATCGCTCGTGGTTTACGCCCTCAAATATATCTTCACTTAGCCCTTTTTAAGGCTAATAGAGGTCTATATATGGCGTTTTTTTACAATAACTTCTTAAATAATATAATTCTGGTAAGAAAATTTGAAAGTCAGCATACTATAGCGCTGTTTCCGTCGTTACACTAAAATATTTATTTTTTCGTTCAATAATAAATATTTATTTTTAGTAAGTTTTTGTCAAAACTACACGTCAAAACTATACAATATTTTTCTTCTTTATGACAATATATTTTTTAACAGATTCTATAATGTCGTATTTAAATCATTTATAAAGAAAATGGCGGGTACAAAATACATATGTTATATTAGAAACCTTACATATTTATAATAATATATATATCCTAAACTACACGAATTGGTGTTTTGTTACCTTCAGTGGACGAATCGCTTTCGCGGGCATCTATCCTAAGAGTAAAATGTATAGTATAATATACACGAAGCTATAATATTCAAATTAACCCTTTGGCCGGTGGCGTCGGATTTGTCCGACGAATTTTTTCGTGTTTTATTCGTCAGGGTCGTGTTTGCGACTGGGTACTCCATCTCGTTTAGCTCTGCAATCCCCATAGGTGACAGAAGAGCTGACGAGATGGAGTATTTAGACCCTGGCGTAATAAAAGCGAGAGTTTGTCGGATATATCCGACGTAGGTGGTTAAAAGGTTAAACATCTGAATTTAGTGTTTAAATTGAATATTTATATAGAAAATTATTGTTCAAGCTGCGAATCACATAAGGCACGTTATATGAAAAATAAGATTGACATTTTATTTCATTCTGAACAATCTTATCATTTGCATAATAAATTTTATTCCACTGATTATAAGTGCGAGCTACTCTGAAAATTATACGTTATACTTTTTAATATATTAATATAAATTACATCTTATTATTAACTATATTTTTCGTAAATAATTTCACGACACTTCGCCCGTCGACACCATCACTATGCTATAAAATTAAAAACAATAAAATAAAATTTTGTTTTTTAAATATTTTCTTTTTAAATGCGTTAATTTTTGCAAGCTGCGTTAACTATTTGGCCGACATTTAACTGCCTTGTTATCGTGGTGTCGGTCAAATGGTTATTTCTTAGTATATTAATATACAAATACTTTTTATATTAAATATATTTTTAGTATATTTGTAAAATAATTGCACCATACGATCACTGTTGTGTTCACGGCGACCTGCTAAAGAGGTAAGGTAGATTCGCTTCAGTTTAGCTGCAATTTTTTCTACATAGTAATATATATGTATATTATATTAATGTTATATCTGGTAATTTCATTTTTACAACTTTATTTTTTAATTTCAATAAATAAGTTAGCTATTTTTATTAACAGGACACCGTGAAGATTTGTCAGTTAGTTTTGTATTTTTTTTTTAATAAAAATGTATAATTTATAAAATTAAATATATTCTGAAAATGGCACATCGTTTTATAAATTGGGCTGTATTTATATGATGTTAATTAGTTGCCATGGTTTTTAATAAAAATATTTTCATTAGATTTATTTTATTTATCTGCTCTTATTAGTCTTGCTCAAATTACTTAATATTTTTATTAATTTTTTTTTTTTGGTTTAATCGATTTTTAGCTGCATATTAGAATTATATAATTTATAACAATATATTTTTTTTAGAATACAGCCCGTCAAAACGTTTATATATAAGAGAAAAGGCACGAAATATCCAAAAACAATTATATAACAATACTATACGTAATGGCACAGTCGGTTAAATCGAAGGCATCAAATATAAGGTCCCCGCGGGGCTAGCACTTTGTGAATCGTGGGCAACCTGCCCAGCAGTGAGACTTGGATTTAGTTGTGTCAAAGAATGTTTTTTTTTAAATATTTATTTATGCAATCGTATGAAAAAGATTCAACAAATATTTTTGTCGCGTAAGCCCTTAAATAATAAAAAAATAGTTTATGGGCAATATTAACTTATTTTGAGTTATCGTGATAGTATCGATTATCTATATAAATAAAAGGGGAAACTGACTGACTGACATATCAACGCACAGCCAAAACTACTGGGACTAGGAGCGTGAAATTTTGCACAAGGTTTCCTTTTATGATGTAGGTGAGCACTAAGAAAGATTTTTTCCAAAATTCACTGTCTAAAGGGATGGGCGCGGGGGTCCAAAATTTGTATGGAGAAACCTACATTCACGCGAGTGAAGCCGCGGGCAGAAACTAGTTTCCTATAGATCGTAGTAAAATCTAATGTGAGGTATGACACTGCTTTTTATTTTTTTAACAATTAAACAACAATAGAAATAAAGAGGAAAAGTCAATATTTTCTTCCTCACCAGTATTCACATAGAGCCCGCAAAGAGGCTTTGCGGAGCCCTAGGGTACCGCGGAGCACACTTTGAGTATGACTGTGTTATATGGTTGGAGCTATATAAAGTATATAGCTCCATTTCACACATCCTGGTGAGACCCCTGAACACTTTATTTTGTGAGTATTGAATGAAGCTGAACCGTCACGCTCGGCTTTGTAACGCTCATTCGGGTGCGGTCGGCTCGAGTCAGCCGATTTGACCCGAACGATTACGATGTTGTATGAATGAGATGAAATTTTCACTTCTGAGTTAACCCGTTTATTTTCGACACGACTAAATCCAAGCGTATTTAATAACGATAATAATAATTGAACTCCAAATCTCTAAGGCTGACTAAGACACTGTTTAAAATTAAATATTAGCACCTTATATTTTAATTTACAGTTTTAAAAGTCATTTATTGTTTTAATTCGTGTTTTTAATCTAATATTTATTTATTTACTTGTAAATTGTTAATATTGCATTTATTATTTTTTATATTTAATAATAGAATGTTTTCTTTTTTAATATTTTTTTTACATAAATATTTTAATATTTTTAACAAAAGGTTTTGTAAAAAGTTAGATCAAAAACACAAAATAAACATTCGAATAGACAAACTTTCTTTTTTAAGTAATTTTTTCAATAAAATTTTGAGATTTATGTTAATATACAACAACTATACAATTGGTTACGTCGGATATTTTGACTTTGACTTATATTTTTTTCATACTTTCTATAAGAACACATTGCTGAAAAGGTTGAGATTCGATAGGACGACCTTACGTCCGCAAATGAACACTTCATCCGTTGGGCTATTCAGTATAATTTTTATCTTGTCATATCCAATTTCGAGACTTATCACCAATAAAAAATCCCTGTAATAACGTCAAGAGTCAAAATATCCATCGAATAATGTTCGAGACTTTTAGAAAACATCTAATTACAAACACTAGAATTATTAAAATATAAATAATTTCAAAGTTCTTTAAAAAAAACGTGCATAGTCCTTTTAATGTCAACACTTAAATTACGTATTACCGCTAGATATTACCAGTAAATACCTATTTTTTACCAAATTTTTTACAACGGTAAAATCCAAATTTTACCACGGTATTAAAACCGAATATATTTTACAAAATTCCGGTAATTCCCAGCGGTAAATAAAAGCTTGTTTTCCACAGACACAAATAGTGAGACGCACCTTTTAAAAGTTGCCGAATTTCTTAGTAACTGTTGAAGAAGACTCTGACTTATGTGAACTGGTCATCACTGACTTCCTTTCGATAGTTTCAGAAGTAATAGTTTGTTTCGAAAACTTATTATCCAAAGCGTCAATTTCCTTGACCAACTCCGACGGCTTCTTGACTTTAGTTATATTAGTGGTTGTTTGGTAATCTGAAGACTGGAACTCTGAAGGCCTCATGAAAGATCGACTTGTATCCGAACTCATTTTGGACTCTAAGGTGTTGAAGCGAGAGTCTAAAGTGCTGTATTTTGAATCGTTATCGAAGCTCTTCGATAATTCGTCAATACCATCTAACCTGATTGGTTCATATTTAGTGCTGGTAGTCGTCAAGTTGACAGGGGAAGAGCTGTAGATTTTTGTTGTAGTTATTTTCTGAGTACCATTCGGGATTTCCTTTACTTCAGTGGTCGTTTCTTCCATATAATTAGGACCACCGTAACTAGAACTCTCTTTGTATGGGGAAGCGATTCTATCGTAGTCTGGTGTGACAGCTTTTACCAATTCCGTTGAACGATCAAACTTAGGGGTTGATGCGAATGGTGATTTGACTTCTTCACGAAATTCGGTCTTACTGTATTCAGTTTTGGGATAAGACTGGTAAGACTCCGAATGGATCTTGAACTCAGACTGTTTGGTTCCCCCTGGTATGACTTCTGTCGTTTTCTGGTGATCAGTAAACGTTTGACCAACACCATCGAATGGTTTCTTCAAGGTCGAATAAATTGGCTCTTTATCGTCAAATTTGAGTTCTCTGGCGTTGAATTTCGGGCTGAGCGGGGTCTTAGGAGGTTCGTACCCGTACTTCTGTTCCTTAAAGTCATAATGGGATGTCTCCTGTCGTTCGGTCTTGGTCTCCAGGTGTCGCGGGGGGTCGTGCAGGGGGCGGGGGGTGTCGTACAGGCGAGTCTCGTAGCTGCAAGTTGGTTTAGTTTGTTAGTTTTAGTCGGTTGATGAGTTTGGTTATCGGTTTTGAGTTGTTTATGGGCGTGTAAGGATTTTTTTTCTTTTCTCGTAATTTCAAGTTTATTTTCGAATTAAACTGTAAGACTTTTACTTAAATATGAGTATGCAACTATGAACAGTTAAGGAAATCACCCCAGCTTTTCCTTGTACATTTGTGTCGGGGGCTACGTGTGCAGTTTGACTTCATCTACCCCGGACTAGTGGTGACCTGATTCCCGGGCAGTATGTTCTTTTCGTAAAACTGATTTTAGGTTAAAATACAAGTCGCAAAATTGTCTTAAGTGTCATTTTGATTCATGATTATTATATATACTGACTTATTTTTTACTTATTCACATTTTATATGGTGAAGGAAAACATCGTGAGGAAACCGGCATTTTCTAGAACAAAAAATTCTAAGACGTGACATTCACCAACCCGCACTGGGCCCGCGTGGTGAATTATTGCCTATATCTTCTGGAGAGGAGGCCCGAGTCCCAACAGTGGGAACATTATAAGGCCGACTATGCTATGCTATGCATTTAAAGGTACAAATAATGAAGTTACCCATAAACAACTCAAGCCCAAATATAAATATTATTCCAATTATAAATCCCACCCCAATTTAAAAAAACTCCCTCTTTTTAATAAATAACCTAACATAAATAAGTAAAACCAAGTTGCTGTACAGAAAGTGATGAAATTAGCCCCGAAGATATATTCCCTGAAGAGTTAGACACCAACACCGCCATGCCATGCCAGAAGAATATAAAAAGACAAGAAGAATTAGTTTCAGGCAGCAGATGTCATCAGACAACATCAATATTAGTAACTTTTTTTTTCAATTTGAGTAATTGTTTTTACAACTTGTTGTTTTGTAAAGTATTAGTAACAAATTTTTAGTTTTAACAGCAAAATAGTTATGTTCACAAAATTATTGTTATAGGACCAAGCTTGCCATTCGTTCAATCATTCATTCAAATACATTCGTTCTCTTAGTTGACTAGATAAATAAACTTTTCATTTTGAAGATCAATTTGTTTAACAGGGCCAGTGAACGAATGAAAATATCATTTCGAGTCACTTTAAAACTCATTTATGACGCAAACATTTGTTCGTTCAATCGCTCGTTCATACTATTTCTCCAACAATAATAGAGTACAATATTTTTTAGTGTAATCTTGATATATATAAGCAACTTTTAGTATGGGATTTTTCGAATAAATTTCTGTACGAAAATTGATTCCTAGTGGATATTGTAATATGAAATTGGTGTAGTTTTGTATCCCAAGTATCTACACAATTGGACAATATGTAGATTCATTGAAACAGGTGCCAATTCGGGAAAATATAGCTCAGAATTGACTGACTGGCCTGTTTTTCTAGTGGTTAGTGGCCCTGACTGCTATGCTGGAGGTAGTGGGTTCGATTCCGACCCAGAACAAATGTTTGTGTGGTGTGAGCACGATCATTTGTTCTGTGCCTGGGTGTAATTTATCTATAATATGTATGTATGTTTATTAGTTGTCTAGTACTCATAACACAAGCTCTGCTTAGCTTGAGACTAGACGGCGTTGTGTGATAGTTGTGGAATATATTATATTATAGCTGAGAATTGTATCGTATTGACTACCTTAACAAAGCCTGCTAAGAAGACTGAAATAGTCAAATTTATTTTCTTTCTATCTTTTTCTATTATAAAAATAGAACTTGCTGTGTTGAAATGGTTTTTCTTTAGATATTCCAGTGTCTGTCTCATACTAAAAATTGTCTATAGGTTGACTGGTAATTAGTGACCGATACTTAAACACGTGATTGTACTCATTATTACAAACAACTTTCCCAAAGAATCTTTTTTTTATACTAATTAATTTGATCACAATAACAAAACAGCAGCAGCAACAGTTTTTGGATATTATTTTACCGAAACATGTAGGTTCATTGTTTACGTCATCGATAACAAGGGTGCGGGCGCCGCGCCGCTAACAGCTGATCGGGTGAAGGTGCGCACGCGAAATTAAAAGTTTCAAACAGCTGTTTTGTGATTCAACACAACAGTGATTCGCCCTATTTAATATCTATTTAATATCTGTAATGTATTTTAGGTAAATATGTATTAGTTAATAAAGGTATGTGTGTGTAGTAATTGTTATAAGGTACGATGGGGCTGACATATCCTTTTTGGACAAAAGCCCCTAAATAAAATCTTGTTTAAAAAAAAAAGCAGCTGTTTATTGTGATTAAACTAATTAGTTTTAAAAGTTTATTTGGGAAAGTTGTTTGTAATCATGAGTACAATCATGTGTTTAAGTATCGGTCACTAATTACCAGTCACCCTATACAAGGTGTTAAAAAATTAACTTTAAGAATTTCGAGGGGACATTGTACTCCTCATTTTGAACAACTTTTACTATGGGACCAAACCTGAAAAAGCGAAATAAAAATCAGCTGCTCCATACATTTTGACGAGTTATGCGAACATAAACGTAGGGAGCAGCAGATTTTTTTTTCGCTATTTCAGGTTTGGTCCCATAGTAAAAGTTGTTCATAATGAGGAGTACAATGTCCCCTCGAAATTCTTAAAGTAAATTTTTTAACACCTTATATATTCATAAATAAGAGTACTCACTAAAATATTATGCTCTATTATTGATAGAGCACAATCTTTTCATTCCTCTACCCATTTTTCCCGACCTGTATTTAATAACACCAATAATATAATACATGGCGAATCCCGTCCACGGTCAGTGATGGTGTCGTGTGCTACATATTAGCACGGTGTGCGCCCCATACCTATCCCGATGAGGTTGCCAGGTTGTGGTGATGAAACTGATGGGTTTGATGATTTTGTTATCTACAAAATAGACGTTTTTTATAGGATAGTGAAGTATTTTTTTTATGGTAGAAAAAATGAATGATTTTTTTTATGGTTTGCGATTTTTGGCAAGTTTTAAGGATGCCTTTACTGGAATTTAGTTGTTTTCTTTGTGGCACTCTTCTGCGCCAAAATCGAGATAAAATTCAAAGGCAACATATAAAAAAATAATATGATTATTTTTTATATTTATCTAAAAATTATTTGTTTAATAATCACGATGAATTGATGACGATTGAGTTGTAGAATACTCATCAAGAAACATTAGAACGATAGGCAGTGATCGGAGTAGGTAGATTGATTTTTGGTATTTGTATCATAAATGCATACAGAAAGAATAACATTGATAAGCCATTTTCCCGGAAAGTAATTCCGGTATTTCCGGATTCTATTAAATATTGTTGATGTTGGTAGTGATATTATTACTACTCAATTCAAAATTTAAAGGAAGGTATAATGTTCTGATTGGTCGTTGGGAATATAATATTGCTCATTTGGCTGGCCTGTTGGTCTAGTGGTTAGTGGCCCTGACTGCTATGCCGGAGGTCGTGGGTTCGATTCCCACCCAGGACAAATGTTTGTGTGATGAGCATGATCATTTGTTCTGTGTCTGGGTGTAAATTATTTATATATTTAGAAATATATAAGTATGTTTATCAGTTGTCTAGTACCCATAACACAAGCTCTGCTTAGCTTGGGATTAGTCGGCGTTGTGTGATAGTTTTGGAATATTATATTATATATTATATTTTTATACAATTCCTTCCTAAGTCCTGTTTTTTTTTTTTAATAATCAATCAATTCCGGAGGAATGTCCATATTAATATATACGTTTCGGATCAATGACCCCAATTCAATCGACCTACTCCGATCACTGATAATAATGTAATGGTATAACAAAACAAATGAAAACTTTGTCTTGACGACCCCCACCAATGATTTTTCCGATACCCTTTTTACTATTTATGATAAAATATATAAATAATAATGAAACGACACAACATATTCGGATTTTATCCTAGAAATGTAGTTTTTTTTTTACAAAATTATTTTTATTAATGAAACTAAGTATAAATAATGAAATGATGCTTCGAACAACACAAAAACGAACACCAATCCCCAATTTTTTTTTCCCGAATTCCACCCCCATGACAGCTGTATTCTCTACCCTACGTGACCTGGCAACCGAGTGCAAAAAAAATAAAGAAAGAAGGAGAAGTAACATCACAAACCGCATCACTTAGTTTCCTCGCACCTAAGTAGCGACGCCCTGCGCGGCGGAGGAGGGGGGGCCCTCTCCCTCTTGTACGAGATGCGCTCCTCTCCCACCAGGTGAGCCGTGCGGACTTCAGGCAGGGTCAGCGACCTTACTGTCACCTCCTCTAGGCTTGTCCTTCAGAAGCACCCCATGCAGGTTAGTCGAGTTTACGATTAGTTTGTCGAAGGTGGCGTGTTGGTACAATTTTTTTATATTTGCGAAGATGTAACTCACTCCTCTCTCTCGTCTCGGGCTTAAACCTTTAACCACTTGCGTCGGATTGGTTCAACGAGTGTTTTCGTATACTATTCGCCAGGGTCGTGTGTTTGCGACTGGGTAGTCCATCTCGTTTAGCTCTTCAATCCCCATAGGTGACAGAAGAGCCGACGAGATGGAGTATTTGGTCGTGGATCTGCGACCCTGGCGGAATAAACACGAGAGCGCTTGTCGAATATATCCGACGTAGGCAGTTAAAAGATTAATGTTGACATTTCAGAGCATGAAACATTCATAACTTCGAATTAAAAACTGTACCATCATTGCCTTTCGCATCAATAAGTAAAGGAGCATGCCTAGTTAGTGCTCTAGCATTTAGAGTACAAAATTAGAGTACACAGTAGGTAGATAGTACACAAGCTATTATAATACACAGTATATTATGTACAGAACGATGGCTCGATCCGCTTCGGTATATGTTAGGAGCGTTGGGATAAAGCTAATATTTGTGACCATCGGATCCTGAACATTTGTAGCCCTAGTTTGATACATTTTGATGCAAAGATATGAGTCCAAAATGAGGTACGTTGACGATACGGCTCACCCTTTATCAAGATTAATCATACATCTTCCTGCCCTTGTGCCGTGTTATTTGGGGTCGGCGCAACACGTTTTTTTCTTCCTCTCTGCCCTGTTACTCGTCATGCTATCACTATCATTTATCAAGATTAATCATAGTAGTTTATTGGCAAGGGATTCTTACTAGTCATAATATACACATATTTTTTTGTGTGATAAATCAATGACTAGATTTCCCCGCTCTGGGGGGAACGCAGAGGGAGTGTCAGTACTAAATAAAACCTATTCGTGTTCTTTTAGTTGCACTTTGCGTTCTTTTTTTACGTGGGCGCTCATCAAATATCTTCAGACTTTTACTGGCTAAAACCCAATGTTTCTTCAGTTATTTTTTTTTTTGCGTGGTCTGTGTTAACTGCTTCGAAAAATCCGCAGCTCTGTCCCCGGCGATCTCTGCGTTCTATGGTCACGGTGAATTTTTCGAACAATGCAATAGCATCAAGATGATTCCTGCCAGGTCTACAGTCACAAGATCTGGTCTCAAGACTTCAAAATATATTAATTGACATTCAGAAACCGATGGTCTGTGTACAATTTTGTTTGTGAGCTTATCAATTCGATTCCCTAGCAGAAATATTGATAAATCCTAAAGATAGTCGTCAATTTTAATATTGTATGTATTGTATAATAAATTAAAATAAAGCAAATATACATAATGTGGGAAGCAAAACGTTCCTAGCATATTGCAAAGCGGACTTCAAGCTTGAGGACTCACAAAAAAGTATTTACATTCTGTATGTATGTATTTATTTACATTATATCTATAGTTGATTTTAATATCAATGTTCGGCGATGTGGATAATGTCTGCTTTGTTGATCAAGTGGTCGTCAGCCTCTCTACTTAGCGCGGGATTGGTTATAGTACATTTTGAAATAAGTGGGCAAACTTGGTCCTTGTAGCTGAGGCGAAATATATGCCCGAGCCTAAGGTGAGGTCGGAGTGCTATGTGCGATTATAGACTGAAATGAGGTTCACTATAAAACAATACAATATGTGCATTTCTAAGCCCATTAAGGTTTTTTTAGGTGGAAAGCGGGACGTGTCAAACTTCTTTGCCTTGCGTTCCAGGCAGTTCCCCGGGGTTCCATTTTGGACAACCCATGAAACTTTTTAATTGCACTACTACAAATAAAGATAAGCATAGGAGCTTTTTTGGCCTCAGACAGGTCTATTTTTCGTTTTAATATAGTAATTTTATTTTTAAATAATTCGATAGAGATTAGTGTCTCAAATATTCAATCTTTTTTTTTTTCTTTATTTCAAGAGCATATTCTTGAGTGCTTGCGTGTTTCTTTATCCACATCGTCCATTTAAAATAACATTACAATCAACTATAATATATGTATAAATGTATGTAAAAAGCTATGTTTTTCGTTTAAAAACTTACTCTTGATTCATCGTTCTGTCATTTGTAGAGACTCTGCAATGAAAGGCACATGAGACTCAACGAGGCATACATTTAGGAAACTGCAGTAAACTAGGTCCAAAGCTAGGATAGACAGATTCAAAGCTAGACCGGTCTGTGGTGCAAGTGGAGTAGAATAGTGTGGCTAAAGTTGATGGTTAATGTTGATATTGGCTGGGTAAAGTTGATAATTTTTTTTATTAAGATAATGTGTAGCATAGTCGGCCTTATAATGTTCCCACTGTTGGGACTCAGGCCTCCTCTCTAGGAGAGGGAATGGGCCGTAATCCACCACGCTGGCCCAGTGCGGGTTGGTGGATGTCACATGTCTTCGAATTTTTGGTTCTAGGACATGCCGGTTTCCTCACGATGTTTTCCTTCACCGTTTTGAGAGCGGTGGTGATGAAATAAATTACACAAAGTAATTCGCCTGGCTGGGTTTGAACCAGCGACCTACAACTTGTAAGTAGGGGCCGTTACCACTCGGCCACCACTGCTCCAAGATAATGTGTACATATAGAGAAAGATCCTGATTCCTGTGATAGGTGGGAATACTAGTGTTTAGATTTACTTTACGCACAAACAAAGTACAAAGATGGACTAACGTAAGCATGTAATTGCCTTTTTAGTATCTAGTAAAAGTTCTCTGGGAAATGAAGTGAGAACAATTACCAGTAAATTATAACTTTTTTACAAAGGTCAAAACTATCTATCATAGGACAAATAGACTGAAGTTTTATGACGTGCAAATGTCTTTAAATACTAAAGTGAAAAACAACAAGTTTCTCTGACTGTGCATACAAGTCAGTCATTCTCCTTTAAAGTGAAGGCACGAGAACACATTCGCAAGAAGTTGGTAGAATGATCACAGTCAAAGTCATATGTAGGTAAGTCCAAAAAAAAAGTGAAGCTAAATTGCACGTTCCAAAGCGTAGATCTCTATGGAGAAGAATATGCAAGAGACTCCATAGACACTTTTTAAAATTATATTATGAGTTACATAAATCTTGGTTACATATTTCTTGTTGCTTCTATTATGTAAGCACGATGTAGATAAGTAATAAAAAATAAATGTAATTAAAAAATAGAAATTGAATTAAGCCATTGGCAGTTAAGAGATGACCAGTCTCAACTGAAGGCACCCGTTCACGAGCATGACGCGTGCATCAGCCCCACTCAGCTCAACCATTTTGAAGGGAACGGAATGACCCAATAACACGTGCCACCAGTACAGCAGTGATTGGTTGGATTCGTTTTTAGGCTGCCATAACCAAAGTAAAAAGGGACCTATTACTAAGATTCTGCTGTCCGTACGCCTGTCACCATGCGGTATCTTATGAACTGTGATAGTTAGATGGTTGAAATTTTCAGTTGCCGATATAACAACAAATAATAAAAAACAAGAATAAAGTAAAGATCTAAGGGGGCTCCCCGTTTTTATAGATCATGGTAAGGAACCATTCGTACGCGGGTCGAACTCGCACTTGGTCGCGTTTTTTTTTTCATAATATTACTCTTTATGTGTGTGTATGTATCTAAGTATATATTTAATATTGTTGTACTTAGTTTTTTTTCTGTTTGTCTTATATTGAGCACCTGACATGATGTTATGTCTCTGCAGCACCATTAGGTTGAGTGGTGCCATTGGGTGCCATTGTACGGTGTTTAATTAGTGCTTAGTTTTAATAAATAAATTGTTGGTAACAAAATATTAATAAAATAATTAGATTATCAACATTATCGTTTATCCAGCTATTATCAACATTAACCTAAGTTTAGTCTCTCTAAGTTTTAAATAAAACTGACTGAAAGATAGTCAATAAGCGAGCTATTCAAAATAACTACTCCACTACTATTGTGGTTTTATTATCTAACACATACATATTGAAGTAACGCTATATTCTGCTCAGTATACATTGTAAGAAGCGTGAAGACATGCATGTAGTATAGAAATGTCTTTGTATGACAGTAAAATAAATGCTCAAAAATTGGTTTTCCACCAAATCAACCACTTTACAGACAATTGTGTCACTTTTTTGCTATTTTCGTTTCTTCTGTCTTTACAACATTAACTTATGTACTGGTAAAGTCGGGTTACATTGGACCAAGCATATCAACCAATAGGAGCACGGGACACTGTGGTTACTGTGTTCCTATTGTATAACGAGCTTGAACCGAAGTAACCGGACTTTATGGTGTATGCAATTTATTTTACCGTTCACAATGATTTATTATGAAGTGTAATTTTACCATTAGAATAGTATAGTGTGATTTGAAGTGTTTTATTATAGATAGTATACTAACAAACAGAAATTTTAATATCTACTTTAAATAGGGTAATCTAAAAAATACTACACATCAAATATTACTTTGACCGGTTATTTTACGAATTACCAATTTTTTCTTAAACAATAACCAGTCAAAGTAAAATAATTTCTATTTAAAAAATAATTATTCTAACCTTGAGTGTGGCATCCAGAGTGATTGTATATTTGTGTTGATCTTATAAACTATAATATATATGTATAATATATAAATATAATAGTAGGCACATATCATAAGTCGTGAAGGCACTTTGAAACAGTAGTTTAGTTTTATAAAGAAGTATTAAATTGTATAATTATCTGTGTTTCCGTTGGCAGCGTGAAAAGCAAACAGTTTTCAGTTAGTAATTTGGAAAAAAGACAATAGAATATTGTTGTTTTTGAATTAAAATATTAGTTGTAATTGGCGGTGAAACTCATAATTATGAAGTGAGTATAGTATTCTATTTAATTGATATTAAACTAGTGCTTGACTGCGATCCCACCTGATGGTAAGCAGTGTTGCAATCGTTGATGGTAAGGCGCACTAGTTTATTAAGAGGGACATTTTTCGTCTCTATCGACAATCGTTTAGTAAAAAGTATGACGAACGTCCATTCCTTATAAAATTCATCAATTTTAATATATCTAGTTTCACCGCCAAATTACAACTTCGAAAATGAACCACAAATAAACAAAAAATTAAAAAAAACTCACCGAGTAGTAAATCCTTCATAGTTTTGCTTCGGTTCTTCCTGCGGTCTAAAACTGGAGAATGTTGGACTTTGAACCGTATACTGCTTCTCATCTCTATATTGATTATAAGCAGAATTCTGACTGTAGGAAGACTGGTTCAGAGAAGTTTGATTCAAGGAGGACTGGTTCAAGGAAGTCTGGTTCAAAGGTGTCATATTGTTGAAATTTTCTGGCCTCGCAGGCACTGTCGGGCTCTTAGGTGTGGTATAGCCATATCCAGGTGAAACAGGGCTCTTTGCAGTTTGTCCGGGAGTTCCGTGTATTGTCTGGTTAAGGTGTGAGATGTGCGAACTGATGTTGGTAGTGTTGTGGGTGGTTTGCGTCGTGTGTGGGGAGTACGTGCTGTTGGGGCTGTAGGTGGTGTTCGCGAAGCTGCTGTTGGGAGTTTTAAATCTGTTGGAAAATAAGATGTTTTCAGTAAAGTTAAAACTTAGAGGTCTTTAAGTCAAGAGTGAATAGGTTACTTCTATGCAAGCGCTTCATCGTAAATCATATCATCGCTTACTAAAGATGAGATAGAATGATAGATGGCCCAACGCAAACCTAGCACACTTCACAATCATAAACTATCGCCTTTATTCTCAAATTCAATCCAACGCGACGCGGTGGATTTGTACTACTTAAGCGCGAAGTCGCCGCTTTAGCCTAAATTTATTCAAATCAAGCCAGTGTACCGCAAGAGTTTGCGGAAAAATATCAAAACCACTAATCGTGTTCGTTTCGCTTCATTCGTGGCCGCACCGCACGTACGTTAGGTCACGTAGGCCACACCGACAGAGTATCAATTGTTTGTTCTATTCACGCCCTTTCGCTTCGCGAACGCGTTCGGGTTGAATCTAGCAGCATCCAGTTAGACTGGAAGCCGATTGACATAGATGGAAACAGGCTTTTTTTGTGAGGTTGGGTTAGGTTAATCATCAAATATCATGGATGGCGTATCAGCTTTCACGATCCCCGGTCCAAGTGTGGGAGCGAACACTGGGGTGGTTTTTAGTCAGTAAGAGTCTGACAGACCCCTTCGCCTGCCCCAGGCAAAGAACTTCCATGAGGATTTTCCACGCACGCAGAAAAAATAAAAAGTTAATCATCAAATAACTTCTCCCGCTTTGGGTGGATCGAGGAGGGTCAGTTTACGTTCTGTGAACACGGGTTTCCCTTTTATATTTTATTGACAGGCCTGTTGGTCTAGTGGTTAGTGGCCCTGACTGCTATGCCGGAGGTCGTGGGTTCGATTCCCACCCAGGACAAATGTTTGTGTGATGAGCACGATCATTTGTTCTGTGTATGGGTATAATTTATCTATATATGTATGTATTTAGAAATATATAAGTACGTTTATCAGTTGTCTAGTACCCATAACACAAGCTCTGCTTAGCTTGGGACTAAAACGGCGTTGTGTGATAGTTGTGGAATATATTATTATTATTATTATATAAATCTCTCGCGGCTCCAGCAAGCTCCTGCCTAGCTGGGCCCCTACAGTTTCACTGACATCTCTTTGAGGCGCGCGTGGCAACACTACGCACCGTCGACCCGGGCTTGTTCCTAACCAAACGGGAGGACGGCGAGCTACTTGTGACCCGTCATCCGCATGGTCGGGGATCGCCTGTCTGAAGAATGTGAGTTCCTTCAGTTGCCCTTGTGGGCCGATGTAACTTCTTCAACGAGTCCCGCCACCCATTTGGGAGCAGACTGGACAGATTATGCTCGTCTCATCATAACCTGTCCAGTCTGTTCCCAAATGAGCTTACCGATGCTGCACGGAAGCGTCGCTGCTGTAGCCCAGCTGCACGTCGGTGTCGGTGTCCTCTCCCGAGGTCTCTCCGGCGCGTATCTTGTACTTGGCTTGGCGGATGGCTGTGAGGCGCCCTCGAGCTTCTTCCAGCTCCTTCTCTATGCGAAGGACTTCGGATCTGGTGGGGAAGATTTGTACACATTGTATTTAGAGTATATTTTTATGATGTTTAGTCTGGGAATGTTTCCATATAACCCGCTCTTTCGTGATTATGACGTTATTACACATCTTTCTCTAGATATTTCGGAAATACAGATATCTTGAGCAGACTTTATGTGAAGATTCAATTTTCTGAGGATTGTCCGCAAACCCACACCTTCGGTGTCCAGGACGCAGGCTCGCAGCAGCTTGTCGGTGGAGCTGATGATGATGTTCCAGCTTACCTAGCATCGATCTCCTGCGCGATGCCTCCCACCATGCGCCTGTTGAGCACCAGACTCCTTTCCTCTTCAGTCTGTATGGCGTCCCTGGCGGCTCGCACCAGGTTATCAGTGGACCTGATGACTTCAGCTCCGGCTGATTGTAAGCGACGAGTCGATTCTGATGAGGGATCGGCCTTGACCTAGGGAAATGGGAGAATGGTAAAGATATTTAAACGGAGCTGTTGTAATTGGTTCATCATATAATTGAATATTTAGAGGAGCTATTGGCAACGCTTGCCTCGGTCGGTCTGTGAAGTTTTGTCAGTTTAATTCCAAAGCGACCCCAGATATCACCAGAGCAGATAAACATAAACAAAATGCCATGAAACTTTTTTTACTCGACAGTGGCGTGCGAGCAATACAAGTAAATAAGCCCGGCGTTTATGTGCAAATACATGACATCTAACATTTTAATCATAGAACATGGAAAACGAATAAAATAAAAAGCTAAACTTTAAAATTCGCGCCTCATGTAATTTTGTAGTTTCATTCATAAGATACTATACGTTGCTACTCTGCACGCACGAGATCTCCGAGTTTGAATCAATATACTTATAATGTCGTACCTTGCAAGCCACCAAGAGCTGCGCAGTGGACGAGGCCACCTGCCGCGCGCTGGATATGAGCCGCTCCTCCGAGCCTGCTCCCTGCACCAGCGCGTTAGCTGCCTCCACCAGCGAGTGCGCCGCGGCAGCCACCAGTCTGGCTGCGGAGATCAGACCCTCCGACCACTGGCCGTCGTCTGACGATGATGTGGGACGGCGAGCTACTTTGCCCTGGAATAAAATGTTCTGGTGAGTTACATAATACACAGAGGGTAAGCAGAAGTATGTATTTTATTTAATAATATAACCGAGTTAACATGTTTGTGAACGCACCCACGATACAGTAGTCATTCCAAGTGTGTGACAAAGTTCGACACTGACGTAATAGTAGATTATGTGACTAAGGGATAAATCAGTGTGTTTAAGACGCGGGCGGCATGTTGAATTCCGAACGAAACGAAATTTGATAAGTTTTAATCCCGATCGCCGATGAGGAAGCTATATTTATTTATTTAGTTATTTATCAAACTTATACCATCATTACAAGAAAACCTAATGCGAAAGTACAGCCAATAATAAATTAACTCCCGAGCATTACGAGGGAACGAAACGAAACTTGATAAGTTATAATCCCGAACGTCAATGAGGGAGCTGTTTTTATTTATCAAACTTATACCATCTTTACAGAAAAACCTAATGCGACAGTACAGCCAAAACTCAATTAACTCCCGAGCATTGAGAGGGAGTGATATAGAAACCTGAGTGAAGTGACGAATTCAAGCCGCCTAAGACAAAGACAGCTTTATCCTACTTTACACAAGATATTCTACTTTTTACACTTTCTGTGAGATAATTAAAATGTATATGTAGTTGTAGATTGTCATGTGTAAAATTAGAGTAGATTTTAGTCTTTTATTGTTACCTAAAGTTAACAAAAGAAAGAAACAAGAAAAAAAGACGGTATATTTTACCTGATCAATAAGCTCCCTCTGGGCCGCAGAAGCCGCCCTGACGAGTGCCGACGTAGCCGCGATGATGGACTTGGCAGCCTCCAAGATCATCTCGTCGAAGTTCAGGCTTTCATCAGCTTCCTGGAGACAAGGGAGCCAAGGTTTCAGTAGGATGATAACGAAAAGGATGCTATACCTTTTATCTTAAGTGATAGTATATAAAACTAGTATCTGCCTGCGACTTCACCCACGTTAAGGTAGGTTTGTCCGTACAAATTTTGGATCCCCGTTTCATGCCCTTAAGGGGGTAACTTTTGGAAAACCCTTTTTTGTTTTTTTTTTTAGCAATACATGTACACATAAACTAAGAAACAAGAAGAAATTATACAGAAAAATAGGTACAAAGGTGACGCTTATTTCTATAGAAATTTTTTCCAGCATACCTGCATAAGGAGAAATGGAAAAATAGAGATATAGACACCGTGTGTAAGAGTGATAAGAAAATAAATACACACAAAGTAGTTCTCTATGAAATAATATAACACAATAAAAAAACAAAACTATTATATCATAATTATACACCAATAATTTTTAATTTGTATAAATACTTAAAGGGTTTATAAGAAAAGGTCTCATTATTATTTAAGTAAAGTCTCAATAAATAAGATCCATCATCATCATCATCATCATTTCAGCCGAAAGACGTCCACTGTTGGACATAGGCCTCCCCCAAATGCCGCCACAATGACCGGTCCTGTGCGTCTCGCATCATAAAATTCATAAAAAGAAAAAATATTAGCGTTTGTTTATATCCCAAAATGAATGCAGTGCGCGTTATACTTTCTAGTAGCAATTGTTATGAATAATTCTACTATGAATTTACTAATTATGACAATTTTTTGTGATCAATTTTGGGATTTTGTTTTTTTTTTTTACTTTTGACTACACAAATATGACCAGTAACGGGTACGGATAGAGCCCCATTTTTTTGTACTAATTAAAAAATAGTGGTGTATAAATACACGTAGTATAATAAATATCACAAAAATACATACTAAATAATATTATATACTAATACATAATGTTTGCAATAAATAAAACAACGTGAGAGATGCTATAGCATACTTATATTGTTCAAAATTACAATAAAAAAGGGAGCACACTGTGCACCATGACAAAGATCAAAATTCTAAGAAAAAATAAAATGGAACTTGTTGTCAGCGTTAGAGATTTAGTGATGTGAATCTAAGGCCGCGTTCCCACTATGTCGTAACAATTAATTTTTCTTCGGACGACTATCGTCTCTAGCTGTTCCCATTATGCTATCATCTCTTTACATTTATGAACCTTGTGTGTTTGTAGTTAAGAATAGGGAACTGTTTAAGACAGCAGACGAAATTTGAATGATGTTTTTGAATGATGTCCCAAGACTTAACAAATATAAAAAACACTGCCTAGCAATGTGTGTACGTCTTTATAACCATATTCCAAGCCACTTCAAAACATTGAGTACAAGATCGTTGAAAATTAAATTGCACTGGTTAAATGAATGTAGTTTTTATAATTTAAAAGAATTTAGGGATATGAAATGTTGATTCATTGCCTCCCAACATTTTGCTTGTAACTATGTACCTAGATACTTTCATAAAACTTTCAAATTTTGCATGCTATATTATAAAATAGCTCTAAACATGTTTGTACCATTTCAGTTCTATGTAACACCATTTAATACCATGTTTTACGCAAATAAAGAATTTATTATTATTATTACTGTTTGTCGTGGCTAAGACAGATAGTCGCAACAACGACACATGATTAACCGTAACGGTTTAGTCTGGATAATTTTTTATCGTTTTACGACTGTGGTGCTAGCCGTTCCCACTATCATGGCAATCTTTTGTCACCGCAAAAAAAGTAGCAGACGACAGTTACTCGTGTCGTTCAATATGTGAGTGTTTTTTTACTCTACTACATTTGAAACCTGCAAGAGTATTTAATGTGAACTTCGTACCGCCTAACAGTCAATGAATGTAGTATATCACATCTGACAGCCCGAAATCTTTTCCTTTCTTTCAGTCCATCCAAAGGTTGTCTGGTAGAAAATGCCCTGTGCGATAAGACCGCCTATTGTACACTTATTTATAAAAATGTTTGTTCTGTATTATGTTAAGGTATGCAATAAAGTTATATAATAATAATAATATGTGTAATTAATATGTGTTCACAGTGAATAAAGGACATAATAATAATTATATCTTTCGATATAGTCAACAGATGAAACAAAGTCTAAGTAATATATCAAGTTACAAACAATATTAATATATAAAAGATTTTGATCACGTACATTTTACGTAATGCTACAACTAAAGAGTCCTACAGATTTATTATATGTAAAAGATTATCATAACAGAAATCTCTGTTTAAAATTTCAGCTTTTTTAAGTACAAAGTCAAAGTCAAAAGTTTTATATTTCACATAGGCCTACATGGGCACTTACAAAACGTCAGAAGCTAGTACAAAAGTTTGGACTCGGTCTTGATGAGTCAATGAGTGAGTTAGGACTTTGCCTATATAATATAAACAAATTCTTGGCCCAAGGCCCCCCTTGAAATTCAAATTTAGCCAACATGTAGTGTGTGTATGTGTTTTTCAACATGTAGCCATTTTGTAGAATTGGCCATTTCATGATGGAGGCGGCTTCAAAACTGGTTGGACTGGATTGTGCTATATTTTATTTTTAACAACTTTATGTAATTTACACATATTAGCAAATAAATGATTATTATGAAAATTAACCTAATCTCGGTCTTATTCTGAAATGGCCAATTCTACGATATGGCTACAACATAGATATATAATAATAAAAAATCTAGAAAAAGACATGAATTTTAATATAACATATACATACATACATTTTATTACACAAGAAGATAATATATTAGGACAGAGACACACAGAAAGAAGAAAAAATGCAGTGACAGACACAAAGATACAAAAAAAAAACTCACGAGATATTTTTTTTTTTATAGAGGCTAGCGCTTGAGTACGAACCCACCTGATGGTAAGCAGTGATTCAATGGTTTATGGTGAGACATACTAGTTTATTAAGAGCCTTTACATTCTAGCCTTGAAGATACCTAAATTATAATCGGGCGGGAAGACCGCAGCAGGCAAATTATTCCAGTCCTTCAATGTAAGCGGTATGAAAAAGGAGACGAAACGCTTTCTTCCCAATTTTCTTCCTTCAGTCCTGTAGTTCAGTAGTCAGTACCGGCATCGTTGTGTAATATGTTTGATTCCTGGGTGACGCTAACGATACAACCAAGAATATCAAACATATCTCAACGACACGCGGTAGTCTTCTTGCAGATATGTTCAGCTATTTCTTCTTTGAGGAAAGGTAATTTTAAAAATGCACCAATTCAGCTTAAAAATTAACTTAAAATACACAATGCCCTTTTTTTTTGAAGTGAGAAATTATACAGTAACTGCTCTCGCAATTGGGTGGAGCGAAAGGGTAAGGTTTGGTCTTCAGCGGACGGCTGGATGGCGAGTTACTCATTGCTCGTCTTTCACTAGCACACGCCTCAAGAATCGCCCCGCGACTCCCGATGTTTGGGGCGTCTTCTGTTTTGGCAACTAGGGCGTAAAGACCGCCTTTCTTTTCCTCTCGCTCCGAAACATGGCCTGAGCCAGGGCCAGGTGAAAATACACAACGCTAAGGTCGATACTGAGATAGTTGAATTTATCTCGGGTTATTTATTCAAGTATACAACAGTTTATAGAATGCTTGCTACAGCGGCCACTGACCTGCACTTTGACGCTCTTCCTGGGCCGCAGCGACTCCAGCTTCTTGGCGGCCGCGTCGATGGAGGCGGCGGCGCCCAGCAGCTCGTTCTCCGCTATGACGGTGGGGTCGTCTGGGTCCACCCAGTCCGAACCTGAGGGGAGACGGGGGCGTTTAGTTAATTAGTATTGTCGGTCTTATAATGTTTCCACTGCTGGGACTCAGGCCTCCTCTCTAGGAGAGGCAATGGGCCGTTATCCACCACGCAGGCCCAATCCGGTTGGTGGATGTCACATATCTTTGAATTTTTGGTTCTAGGACATTTCCTTTACCGTTTTGAGAGCAGTGGTGATGAAAGAAATTACACAAAGTAATGCGCCTGGCTGGGTTTGAACTCACAACCTACAACTTGTAAGTCGGGGCCGTTACCACTTAGCCATCACTGCTCTATATTAAAATATATTACCTAATAATATTTTTTTAAATTTTATTATGAAAAGTAAAGATTAAAAAAACACTATGTTACCTTTAAGCAGTTCAGCAGTAGCTATAATATCGGCGGTGGTGTGCGCCACGTGTCGCGACAGCTCGGGCAGCTGCTGCCGGGCGGCGGCGTCCCCGCTGCAGGCGGCCAGCACGCCCTGCAGCAGCGCGCGGTACGCCTGCGCGGCAGCGCGCCCCGCCTCCAGCGTGCGCGTCTGCAGCTCCGCGCTCTCGGCGGAGTGGGCTGCTCCCTGAGAAGAACATACAATAAGTCAGAAAGGCTACTAAGTCCTGTTGGATACTAAGCCCTTTAAGCCATGTCTTCGTATGAATAGTTAATTTATTTACTATTACAATATGAATGTACACATTCTAATGTTTTTGTAGTACTTGGCAGCAAATGTATCAAGTCAATCATCTCGGCAAATTTCGCTGAGGTAGTCAACACTACAATAAAATTCTAAGCTCCATTTTCGGATATCGCGCCTGTTACAATGATTCCACATATAGTATGTAGATATAGTAAGCCATTATTGGTACGGAAATAAGTTTTCTTTGCAAACCATACTTTTCAATCAACATTTGACAGATCGAGGTTATTGACTTTCCGATTGTTATTAGGAACGTATGATAGTTGGCACAAACCTTGCAGACCAGCAGCAGGTCCACGACCGTCTTGCGGCCCAGGTTGGCGGCCGCGGTGAGCTGGTCCTGCTTGTTGGCGTTCCCGGCGGAGACGGCGCGCGCCGTGGCCACCGTCATCTGCCGCGTCACGCGGATCAGCTCCTCCGGGGACGCCGCCGACTTGGGCGCTGACGGCGACATGAGCACCTGTGCGGGACAAGTGATATGACATTTGTGTTACCATACGGGTGACAGATGGTCCAATTTTTTATAGATTCATTTGAATCTTTTTATATTTACAGACATTAACTAAATGTTTTAGTACTTTACAGTCATTTTTGAGAGTTGTGGCTACAAATATGTCATCCTGTCAGTAGGGCATCAAAAAATTCGTCCACAATGATTCCACATTCTATATATCAGCAAACAGCTGGTCGACTCTTCGCGTGACCAGAGGGCTGGGCTTTTTTTCGGTCAACGAATTAGCATTGCCATCCAGCGTGGCAGCGTTCTGGGCACTTTTCCCATTGACATCGATGTGGACTTTACAGTTAATTTGAATAAATGAAAATGTCTTTTTGTCTAAACTGGAAAATAGTTATTTTTTTACAATTTTACTTTTAAGATAGCAAGGCGTAACATAAATTAGCTTTGTATATTTGTCACAGTGTATTTTATAATATATTCAAATTAAAAAATGTTGCGCTCATTATGCGCTCATATAATAACAAGACATCAAATCTCTCTAAACGGAAGAATTTTGGCTAAACTGCAAAATTGGCTATCTTTGGGCCCCTGGGGAGAAAACAATTACTAGAATAATAAAAACAATAACATACGCGTGATCAATCTTAATTTTCCCTAATTTTTAGGCCCAGAAAACGATTATGGACTTCCTTTTGTGATGTTTTTCTTCACCGTTTTGATAGCAGTGGTGATGAAATAAATTACACAAACTAATGCGCCTGGCTGGGTTTAAACCCGCGACCTACAACTCGTGAGTCAGGGCCGTTACCACTCGGCCACCACTGCTACTATTAATAAATAATAATAAAACAATGATGCACTCACCTCAATCTCCTGCGAGATGGCTTCGATGGTGGACTCGAGCGCCCTGGTGCCGCGCGTGTGCTCATCCTCCACCGCCTTCACTGTCTTCAGCAGGGAAGTCACGTTGGTCACCATCACCTAACCAATACATACTATTAGGATGAGGAACTTGAAAAAATCGATGGTTTTCTGATCAATGTCTTAGGAGCAGAATTATCTTAAAAATTAAGAAATATATTTATGCAATACTCAAAATGATTGTTTTTATCTACATAAAAGGAGTTTATTTATTTGTAAGTTTATATATAAGTCTGAGTTTGGTTCAGGTAGACTGGAGAAAATTTTAAATATTTTTACAGCATTTTTTTATCAAAAGAACAAGTTAATAATAATAATATCGCCTTATTAAAAGCTTCGACGACCATCTGTCTAAGCTCTCGTTACGCGTTTGGATCAAGAGCCTGATACAGAAGGCAGTACTCTTCGATATGGCTCGCACTGTGAAGAGGTTCCTGTCTCTGGAGCCCTAACTACCAGTAGCTTGGACCCTGCTCTCGACACCGGCGGACTACTATTTTTTATATTTTTAAATGATTTTTTTATATGATTGTTAAAAAAATATTTAAAAATGTAATTTATATGTATATTAAATAAATAAATGTATGTATATTAAATTAATAATAATAACTTTATTTCGGGTGGCATAGACCCTTATAAAACACAACCTAGTACAAATTTTATTTTATTTACAATGACTGGCCTTTACAAGACATGACCCATTCATTTTGTCCCACACTAGAACTCCACTGACTCCTTTATCATGGGTGCGTAAACATTTAAACTCACATACACGAGTCACTCAGACCCGGAACAACTATACATAATACTAGCTTCTGCCAGCAGCTTCACCCGCGTGAAAGCAGGATTCTCCATACAAACTTCCAACCCCCGTTTTACCCCCTTAGGGATGGAGTTTCGTAAAATCCGTTATTAGCGGATGTCTACACCCTATTAGGAACCTATCTGCCAAATTTTAAGTTTGTAGGTGTTATAGTTTCTGAGACTTCGTGATTAATCAGTGAGTGGTATTTTGCTTAGATTTGTTCCGAGCGAGAATTAAATCCGCGACACAGAGCATTGAAGCTAATCGCTTAACTGCTGCGCCCACCGAGCTGTCTTTATAGGACGCTTATCTTTACTTTTAGCTACTAAACGAATAATCTGTTTGGAGTTACAAAATGGTAGTAGATCACCATTCTAATAAAATATTAAGTTTTGTAAATATACTGCTTCTAAGACATTGATCAGAAAATCACCAAGACATATCAATTGTATATTTTACAACGATGTTACTATAAAATTAAACTAAAAACATGAATTTAAAGCTTTGGGTTGCCAACTAGAAATTAGAATTTTTAATACGAAATAAAAAAAAAATGAGAGAAAACCCATTTGATTGATTAGCGAAACGACATAAGCGCCATGCTATAGCTGTAACCCATAAGCTTTCAAAAAAACACCATAATATATAATAGAAAATAAACTTTAAAAAATACATACATAATTTATATAAGGATAGGACCAAAAAAGCATAAAGTACGCCGGTTAAAATGAGCTACCGAAATTACGTCGCAAAAAATCTGTTGAACTAATTTTGAGCGGCGTAAATTACACTCTGATCCCACCTTTTCATAGATATTTGTTTGTCAATATTGGACCGAATGGCAGCTGATATGAAAGCTTGTGGTTTGTGTTATAGACAGGTGACAAGCGGGCTCCTCGCCGAGCACCATGAGCTGATGGCTACCATGACATGAATCCTATGGGAAATGTGTTTAGGCAGGTTGATTCTTCGTTCCGGTTGTCTTCTGCACCAGATGAAGTCTATAGACGATGAAAAAATGCTCTAGAATCCTACGAATCTTATTCTTGACACTAATAGGTTAAACATGTGGCTACATCTTTGATTCATAGTAGAAGATCAATTGACCGTATTCTTTGTAAAATAGTCAGCAGACTGACCAAATTATTCCAACAAAAATCAGGAATCTTCTACATTTGATGAATTTACAAATGATTTAGAAAATAATCGCTAATATTAAAATAACAACATTTTATCTGTATCCAAATCTGAAATAATGTAATACAGAACAGGCACACAAGGCGTAAGCGCCTAGTACGGGCAACCTTTCGCCAATCCCATTTAATGGAGGATGAGCCTATTGCCAGCATGGTCAACTGAAACAAAATGTGATGTACAAGCTAGGAAACTGGTCAGATCCATGCCACACAGACATAACACTAAACACATTTCGAACAAGTGTGACAATGATATGACGGAAGCGAGTTAGTTTGTGTGGCGGCCGGTTTTTGCAGCTATTTGAGTATGTGGCTATCTTTTTGATTATATTCATCTCTAGGCATCTCTGAACGATTTTTGTCCAATGCCCAATACTGCACTGGATTGTAATTCTATTCACTTTAATAAAACAATATGGTACAGATTATGATTAAACATAAAACTGTGGAAATAATCTGAACTGTTTTAATTAATCAAAGTGAGCTTAAGTGAAAAAATAACTTACTACATGTCTTACTTATGTTACAAAGCCGTAAAATGAAAAGATTCACTTGAATTTTCAATGATACAATTAGCATGATGCTTGATTTTGCACCCCTGTACCAAAAAGACCCGAACACACAATATAAAAAGCTTAACAACAGCGTGCAAAATAAAATACACAGGTGCAATGTTGCAAAACCGCCCGCCGCACGACAATGACTTGAGAACCAATGAGAAGCTTCCACACCATGCTCGGCGTGCGTACTAGCGATATTCAAGTATATCTGACCGATTCATCGTCGTTCTTCGTCACAGCCTCCGTCTCCTTAAACCGATCATTCCTGACCTCATCTAGCATTCTGAGCTGCTCCTCCATCCTTGAACATGGCCTCGAACGAGACTGGCTGCTCATCAGACGATGTATCCTCTCAATATCTTCAGTAGTCTCAGTGTTATTCAGTATCTTTTCGTAGACATTCCACCAGTTGTCGATGGAGCCGAATTGCTGTTCGCGACTTTTGAGTACATCCTCGTAAATTGTCCACCAGTTGTTCGCGTAGTACTGAAGTGGGTACGTGCGGGTTAGGTCGAGAATTTTAAGAGTGTTTGCTGAATTTTCTGGGTTCGATCTTGTGGATTTTAATGTATCCGTACTGTAAGTTACGTGACGATTGATATTTCGATGTAGACTGTTTGTTGTGTACACATTAGTGGTTGTTACTTTATTGTTAAAATCGTGTCGATTTTCTGGCATTATATTCTCTTTGTCCCTTGAATCTTTCTTGTATTTTCTGATGATTTCTTTGTAATATCTTTCAAGTAAGCACAGTTCTTCGTACGTGTATTTGCTTGTGTCTATTTGTGAGTAAATATTGAGTATCTCTTGAACGTCGACCTTCTTTCTGCGATCGATTTTAATATTAGATAAAGCTTTTAGCTGTTCAATCAAGGGATCGAAACCTTTGTAAATGAAGTCTTTTTTGGCAAATTCTATGAGTTTCAAGACCATATCTTCGTATTTCTTGTTGTATTCTAAGTCTTGGTTAACAGCTTTCGATTTATCGACTTCTTCAATGAAGTTCTGTAGAGTATGTTTTTCGTTTTCAAATCTATCGAGTTGTGTTTGGAACTCGCCTAAGACTAGTTCATGGCCGCTGAATCTTTCTAATTCTCTTCTAGTTTCATCCATTTTGTCTAAGTTTCTCTTGGCTAGCGCCTTCCACCATTCAGTGTCATCTTTGAACATTTTCCAGAATTCCATTCTGACTTTCTTCGTCATCGTGTTGACGTCAGACACGTCTTTTGTCACAGTTTTCGTCTTTACTTCTGGTTTGACGACAATTTCGAATGATTCTTCTTTCTGCCTCTCTTCTGGGCTTAGTATTTGGTTGATGGCATCTGTAGCTTCGGGAGAAGTGGTTTGAATATCTAAACTAACTGGTCTGACTTTTTTAACCGTGAACACAGGGCTTTTTAGTTTCACATCTTCTAACTTAGGCTTTTTAGGAGGTACAGTTTCGATTTTGACTTCAGTTTTGACGTTAATTTCTATCTCCGTGTCTATGTTCTCAATAACAGCGGACAGTCTTTTCATTTCCGTATCTAAATCATTGTTTGCTTTAATTCGTTGTATCTTGTCTATTTTACGTTTATTTTCGACTCTGTCTCCTATATCTTGCACAAGATCTGCTAATTTTTTTACTTCTCCTAAGAGAATATTTTCACCGTACTTGAGTACTCTCCAATCCATATCGAGGAGGCTATTTTTAGCTGCTACGTTGTACCTCTCATTCAAATCATCATTTTTATGGCTTCTTACAGGCGGTATCGTCATCAGGTTCTCGATATACGTGATGACTTCTTCGCAATTATCATGGAAAATAGTTGGAGAGACGTCATCGTCTTGACTGGAGTAGTCGAGGAGTTTGACCAGCTCGTCTTCCTGATCTGATTGGAAGATGTCAGTTTCGGAGTCGGCGGAGTTATAGTCACTTCGCAAGAGGGTGGAGCGCCTGTTGGGGCGAGGAATGGTGCTGGCTTTGAGGGGGAGGCTCCAGCGACGGGTGGCATCCGACAGCCGCTAAGGAAAATACCAGCTCAGTCCAATATTGACAGACGAACACAATGGCGGTTAACCAAGTGGCAGCAATATAGCCCGGTGGAGGGAATATTGCCGCGTTACCATAGACGACACAAATGTTATGGAATGCAAATGTTTCTAGAATTTGTTACATTTATAGATGTTTCTTTCTCGGTATATTACACTGGTTTAAAAAGTATTGCAGTAAGTATAAATACAATATTATCGTAGAAAAAATAAAAAGTGAATAGTTAGACGTCATCCTGCTTTACTTTAATTGCCAGTGTAAAATTTGAATACTACTAAATATTGCATTTTTAGCGCTTTGTGAATTTATTAAAAACAAAACAAAATTTTGAAAATCAGATGGTCAGTCTTACAAAGAACTGATTTTTCATTAATTTGTGTGTAATGCACAATGTGTAGCCAAAAAACAATTTTATGAACAAGTCTACGACTACGGAAGCGACGATTAACTGCAAAAAACGTGAATTTGACGATTACTATTTACAAGAACAGGTGGAGTGTCAGAGTGATGTATGTTGCTGGATATTTTTGGCAATAATTAAAGTGTTAAAATTAAATTACTTTTGTAAGTGTACAGCTTGGGTCAAACAGACGTGTTTTGTGAATCAACTTTTCGTTTTTCATCTTAAATACTCATGTAAAACAGGTAAAATTTCTTTTTGGGGTGGGAAAATCATGAAGCAACTTCCCTCGATCTGGATGGAAGGAGAGGGAGTGTCAGACTTTCACTGACTAAATCCTACTCGTGTTTCTTTCAGTAGTCCTTTGCGTTAATGGTTCATAGACAGGTAAACCGATCGCCATCAATCAAGATTAATTTAGATATACATTTAAAAATAGAACTATATATTGAAGAATATTTTAAAATGAAGCTGAGAATTTTATTGTAGTGTTGACTACATCAGCGAAGTTTGCCGGGAAGGTAGACTTGATACATTAAACTGTGTACCATATTCTAATGGTTAACAAATGAACTATTCATTCGAAGACACGGCTTAAAGGGCTTAGTATCCAAACCAAAAATTAAAAAACATTTTAATCATTGCCAAAAAAATCCGCCTCCATTACCATCGTGTAGATCAGCAGTAGCGTGGTCAGCTTACCTTAGCAGCATGCTTGAGGCGATGCATGTCCGGGTGCGCCACGTGCTTCCCGCTGGCGGCCGTGGTGGCGGCGGCCAGGTCGCGCAGCGCCGCGGCCACGTCACGAGCTGCGTGCAGCAGCAGCACCTGCGGCTCCGGGTTGCCGGAGCCCAGGGACATCGCGCCCAGCTTCACTACTTCGCACAGTTGGACTGCGGAATGGAAATGACAAATTGACTATGTGGCAAATTGCCCATGATGAAGGCCTACTGTCTATGGACGCATAGCTTCATAGACGCGTATTCGTCATTATACTCCTGGTGTACGCCTGCATGAAGCTTACATGCTAAACTATGACCTACTGTCCACGGACGCGTAGCTTCATAATGGTATTCAGAAGGTATTTTGGCAAGCTTACCAATAGTGCTGACAGCGCTGGTGGCTGCGCTGGCCAGTTGTTCCTGTGTGCCGGCTGCCCCGCCCACCAGGGTCTTGGTATCTTCCACCAGGGTCTTGGCTGTCTTGAGGATGTTCTCGCGGTGATCGGAGAACGTATCTGTTTCTTTCTCGGAGTGGAGGGTTCCTGTAGATAATAGGACAGGTTAGTTTGTTTCGAGTTCATTATTTGGATTTTATTCACAGGTAGTGAATTTCGGTAGAAAATTTGGTGGTTTAATTTGTTGCATTTTAACCCTACTATAAAAAGGAGACTGACTGACTGACATATCAACGCACAGTCGAAACTACAAGACTCAGGAACGTGAAATTTTGGACAAGGCTTCTTTTTATGATGTAGGCGAGCACTAAGAGAGGATTTTTCAAAATTCAGCCCCTAAGGAGAGAAACGGGGGTCTAAAGTTTGTATGGGGAATATACCTTAAAGGGAGCAGAAGCTATCTATACTTATAATAAATCTGTAGAAGTGAAAATTTTGTACAATGAAAATATCAAAATAATAAATGGCAGGGAGTGTTACTACACCGATACCGAACCCAAAAATGTGATGACCCGATTACTGTACCGACCGCAAATAAAGAGTTTGTCGTGGGTTACGTCACCCGCAGTGGAGTCACAAAGGGGCGCTGCACACGGCTAAGATACTATAATATTTTATCTTAAGATACAATATAGCTCGCCATACAATTCAATGGACTATTCACACACGACTAATATAATAAATAATATTTCACATTTTCGTATCTCAAAAAACCTAATAAAACCATTTTCGACTTCTACGCGGACGAAATCGCGGGCAAAAACTAGTTTTTTAATAAAAATATTACACACCAGCGCTAGCGAACAGTATGGTGGTGTCCAGGTCCCCAATGATGGCGGCGATGGTGGCGGCAGCATCGATGCAGGCCTGAGTGCCGCGCGAGCCTGCTTGGAGAGCGCTCAGCACTGCTATCACCTGCAGAAGAAAAACGGGTCAGAAAAAAGACGGACATACATTAAGTGTTTTTTTATTTATTGGCCTTTCGTTTGTCAAGCAATGAGGTTGGCGTCTGCTTAACCGGGCTAGCTTGTGGTGGCCTTACATAAAAGTTCCACAAACTTCAAGTAAATATACCAATTTCGATCTCTGGTTATACCTCAGGAGTGTGACTTACCTTCTCGTTGACGATCTTGGCTGCGTCGGCGACGGCGCGCTGGTTGGCGGGGATGGCGGACAGGCGACAGTGGCCGCCCGCCTTTATGAGCTCTGAGACACCCTCACCCAGCTCCACCACTGCTACACGGATTCTAAAGCGAAACAAAAATGTTTTAAATGTTATAATTAGTCTAGGTAATTATATTGTATGGATCAGAATGTTGGGCAGTGAAAAAGACGGATGAAAAAAGATTGCATGTAGCGGAGATGAGAATGTTGAGATGGATGTGTGGTGTGACGAGAATGGATAAAGTGAGAAATGAATATATTAGAGGAAGTTTGAAAGTGGCGCCAGTGACTGAAAAGTTGAAGGGGAATCGTTTGTCTTGGTATGGTCATGTGAAGAGGAGAGATGAAACGCATGTTACTAAAAGAGTTATGAATTTACATGTGGATGGATGGAGAGGGAGAGGGAGACCAAAGAAAAGATGGATGGATTGTGTGAAGAGTGATATGAAAGAAAAGGAAGTTAGTGATAGCATGACGAGTAACAGGGCAGAGTGGAAGTAAAAAACGTGTTGCGCCGACCCCAAATAACACGGGACAAGGGCAGGAAGATGATGAGTCTAGGTAATTATAACAAGTCACGAAATAGCTTGAAACTTAAATCATCATCATCATCATCATTTCAGCCGATAGACGTCCACTGCTGGACATAGGCCTCCCCCAAATGTCGCCACAAAGTACGGTCCTGCGCGTCTCGCATCCATCGGATTCCCGCAACCTTCACCAGGTCATCGGTCCACCTTGTAGGGGGCCTTCCAACACTGCGTCTTCCGGTACGCGGTCGCCACTCCAGAACCTTTCGGCCCCAACGGCCATCCGTTCTGCGAGCAATGTGCCCTGCCCATTGCCACTTAAGTTTGGCGATTCTTCGTGCTATGTCGGCAACCTTCGTTCTCCTGCGGATATCTTCATTTCTGATTCGATCACGCAAGGAAACTCCGAGCATAGCCCTTTCCATTGCCCTTTGGGTGACTTTGAGCCTTCTTAAAACTTAAATGCGAGTATTTAAATAAAAAATTAGAAGGAAACAGAAAAACAAATAAACAAAAAAGCATCACCTCTGTACCTAACAGAGGTGATGCCTTTGTTTTTAAGATGTAGTCGTATGTTTGCGACTTGGTACTCCATCTCGTTTAGCTCTTTAATCACCATAGCGACGAGATAGAGTATTTCGTCATGGATGTGTGACCCTGGCAGAATAAACACGAGTATGTTTGTGTTAAGAGCAATGGTGGCCGAGTGATAACGGCCCCGACTTACGAGTTGTAGGTCGCGTGTCCAAACCCAGCCAAGCGCATTACTTTGTGTAATTTATTTCATCACCACTGCTCTCAAAACGGTGAAGGAAAACATCGTGAGGAAACCGACACGTCTTAGAACCAAAAATTCGAAGACTTGTAATATCCACCTACACGCACTGGGCCCGCATGGTGGATTACGGCCTGTTCCCTCTCCTAGAGAGGAGGCCTGAGTCCCAGCAGTGGGAACATTATAAGGCCGACTATGACTATGTGTTTGTCGGATTTATCCGACGTAGGCGGTTGAATGTAGGTACGGTACCTGTTGGCAACATCTCCGTTGGGCGTGGTGGCGGAGGCGCCGACGCTATCCTGCGCCAGCTGCTCGTACTTCTGACACATCTCGTTGCCGAGCTGCACCAGCCGGCTCGCGTCTGTGGCTGATTTCGCCGTCTATACAGGGTAAACAAAACTATAATGTAAGGGGGCCAACTTAATTCGACCCACGATCTACCGTTTACTGATTACACTTTGTGAGACCTACCAATTCAAAGCATTTTATTTCAAACAAATCATTTACAAGCATTTTTGTAATGTCTAGAAGTCAGTAAGACAGAAAAATGATGCTAATTGCAAATTCCGAAGCGTAGATCTCCACGAAGAAGAATGTCCTACATTAACACTTTTCAATCATGTTATGTATTATAAATATCTCGGTTCCATGTTTTTTTTTTTTAATTATAAAATCAATTATTATTGATTGTGAATAAGCTCGATTTTCTATCGACAGTCAAGAATTTATGTTAAAATTTTGTCAAGATAGGAAGTGGCCACGGTTTCTCTTCCAGAAATTCCCCGTGAATGTCTCAAGTGTGAGTTTACCAGTAAAACAATAATCTTACCATATCCGTAGCAAGCCTAGCGATCTCCTTGGCGGCGCCGACCATCCTGGTCTGATAGTCCACGAACGAATCCGATTCATCGTACGTTCCGATCAGCGACATTCTGTAACAAGATATCAATAATATTTAGTCGATAATCTAACCAATACAGGCACATTTGAATTGTCAAGAAGTCAGTTAGTCGAAAAATGACGCTAAGGCCATTATCGGCATCGGCAAGGAAAAGGATCCTTCGCCATCCCTACATGGAAGCGCACACTGTCGGAAACTATGGCTTGGAATGCATGAAGTAATGCCAAATGATAGAGATAGTGTCAGACTTTTACTGACTAAAAACCCACTGCTGTTCCTCCTTTGCCTTTCGTACCAGGACCGAGTCTTCTTTTCAGAATCAGACCCTTGGCCCCAGAAGGCTTCGACCCTGCTGGGCCCCTACAGTTGCTGACATCTCCTTGAGGCGCGCGTGAAACAGTACACGCCGTCGACGACTAGCGCTCGGTTCGGACGGTTACCGCGGTTTCGGCGAGCTACCCATTGCTCACCATCCTCAACCCCGCGCCTACGGAGTCCGGAAATCGACAGTAGGGGTGAACCATGTCTTTAAAATTTTCGATTTGCGATTTTGTGCATGAATGATATCAAGAATTCGAGCAGTGTTTTTATACCCAGGGTTAAATATAAAGTATGAATAATAATAATAACAGTTTATTTTTCACTCTACACAAAGTATATACAAAAGTTTCATAAAATTGACAATAATTAATGCAACATAAAAAAAAACTTTGTGAGAGTCTGGAGTCCATACTAGGATACCCTGTGTGACGGATCACCAGGCTCTCACCCCAAAATGCCGATGCTTAATTATTTACAATACTAAACAAATGACTAAAAAAAAAATGATTTGAACTTTGTTAACAATTTAGCGAGAATACAGACAAAAATTATTGTCTGTATTTTCATCAAATAATTGTCTGCAGTGTGATTGTGTGAGTGTGAGTGAGTGCGTGTAGGGTGTATCTAATATATAAAATTCTCGTGTCACAGTTTTCGTTGCCATACTCCTCCGAAACGGCTTGACCGATTTTGATGAAATTTTGTGTGCATATTGGGTAGGTCTGAGAATCGCACAACATCTATTTTTAATTTTTTTTTTTTCAATTTTGGATTAAAAAAAAATTATATACATAGCAAAACAACGTTTGCCGGGTCAGCTAGTATAATATACATACGTCTTACGAGGTTACGAGGGAACAATGAGCAACTGCTCAGTGGCATCGTAATCTAATGAAACACCCGTGGAAATCCGGGCGGTTCACTAGTTTCTAGACTAGATAAATATAAGAAGCAAGCAGAGCTAACCTTGACGCAGTTACTTCAAACGCTGACTAACCGTGAACACTGTTAAAATAAAGTTTACGATGTCTGTTCAGCAGCGCGGGTCTAGTCGAGCGACATTGACACTAACACTCGAGTTTATTTGCTGGGAATTTTATAGATTGCTCGAGTTTTATAGACTACATTATATTGGCGATGGGTTTTTAGGGTTCCGTACCTCAAAAGGAAAAAAAACGGAACCCTTATAGGATCTGTTGTCCGTCCGTCTGTCTGTCTGTCAAGACTCGAGAACGCATAGAGGTATCGAGTTGAAATTAAAACCATACATACTCAGGTCTGTGATCCCTTCAAACTTTGAAAAAAAAACACACTTGTAAGTTAACGAAAAACGGCCGTTTAGTTTGGAAAAAACGTATATTTCGCGTTTATGTTGCAAAAAACGTATATTTCGACACTCATGTAAGTTAACGAAAAACGGCCGTTTATGTCGCAAGAAACGTATATTTCGACACTCTCAAGGGAAACAAAATTCATAGGGTACTTCCCGTTGACCTAGAATCCTGGTATTTGGCATGAAGCAAGGTGTTATACTGTGCTATAGAAAAAAAACTGTAAATTTGTAGTTGCATAACATAATTTTTTTTTTTGCTGTTCGGTAAAATCTTCGTAATTCAATTCGGGAATTGTTCTCTCTTCATAAGTAAGTTTGAACGGAACCCTCAGCACGCGAGTCCGAGTACGCACTTGCCCGGTTTTTTATGATTGAAAGGCTCGCGTGTGACCACTGTCGGTACTGATGGTACGATTATCATCGGTGTTTGATGTCGGAGCACGCTTGTCTAGAAGTAACCTATTTACTCTTGTCCAGGGTAGCCCTTGAAATTCAAATTTTCTTAAGTTTTTATTTTACCCTCTTACCCTATTGAATGGCTATTTCATGAAAAAAGTCATTCAATGGGGTGAGAGGGTTGTGTTGATTTTTAAAATTTTTCGACTAGCCTGTTGGTCTAGGGGTTAGTGGCCCTGATTGCTATGCCAGAAGTCATGGGTTCGATTCCCACCCAGGGCAAATGTTTGTGTGAGCACGATCATTTGTTGTTGTATTTAGAAATATATAACTATGTTTATCAGTTGTGTATTACTCATAACACAGACCCTGTTTAGCTTGAGACTAGATGGCGTCGTGTGATAGTTATGGAATATTATGATTATAATTCCATAAATAAATACGTTTTACGGCCGCTAATCAATTTTTATCAACATACAACTTGACAGCCTGTAAATCGTAAAAAAAACTTCTGACAATTTGGGTTTCGCGAGGTTCTAGGTTACAGCTATCAAGAAATACATACTCCGGTAGTTAATTTCACTCCTTAGCTCTATGTACAATTAATGTATTCCCTAAAATGTTAACTGACCTTCTCTCAGCTGCCAGTTGCTATTTTAATATCTACGAGTATATTTCGTTTTTATTTTTACTTTATTTACATTGTTCTCACATGATAGCGACAAGAAACATGTAACCGAGATATTTGTAATTACAAAACATGATTGAAAAGAATGTCCATGGAGTTTCTTGCACATTCTTCTCCATAGAGTTCTACGCTTTGGAATGTGCAATTAGCATCATTTTTTCTGACTGACTGACTTCTTGACATTTCAAAAGTGCCTGTAAATGGTTTATTTGAAATATTTTTTTTAGATTTTGAATCTTTTGTATTGTTTCATGTAAGTACGAATGAAGACAATGTCTACATGTTGCCTTTTGTAGTTTCAGCCTACCACCATGTATAAACAGTATAGTAAAGGAACTTGCTCATAGAATGTATGCTACCAGGACTTACAAACGTTGGCTGGAAATAGCTGCTTTAGTGTTTATGATCATTTTTTTGTTTTTTTAATTTGTATTTTAATGTTTACCTAATTTTACTGAAGTTTTACATTTTCCAGATCAGTTTCAAGTAGTATGTTCGTTAAAATATGATTGGCAACCGTAACAAGTATTTGTTAAAGGAATTATAATTATTAAAATTATCACTAAAACCCTCTCAGTACGTCTTACCCTACTGGATGGCTATTACATGGAAAGGTAATCCGAGTTAAATGTTTTCGGGTAATATCTTTTATTCTTAATTTTTTTTTTCACATATTATATTTATAATTTGTTAGTATTAAATTTACGCCTTGTTCCGCCAAATAAAATGTTTTTCTTTCTTTTCTTAATTTTAGTTTTAAAAAAATAACACTAACTTCTGTTTATCCATTGTGTAATCTTGACTATAGATCTTCAATTAGCACTAAAATAATCTTCTGAATATCACAAATTATAACCAAAACACTAATAAGTACTAAACTATTTCAAAATAACATGTCAATCAATTACTAGAAAAAACTTCATAAAATAAGAATTCCACCGATAAGAAATCACACTAAACACTAGCAAAAAAAACACAACTGTGCGACCTAACTAAATACTAAACAACGCTACGTAAGAACACAACGCTTTAGTCACCGTGAAAGCTCGCGTCGATCGCATCGAGCGACCTAACTCAAGTGATCGAAATAGTAAACATGCTTTGTGCGCTTACGTACGTGAGTATGTCGATAGTCTAGATACAGGGCGTCTAGACTAATTGAAAGACTTACTGCTGGAAAGTCTGTTAATCTGTTGTCGAAACCCATAGAATCAAGAAATATTAGTCAATGAAGGAAACTACTTTTTTTTTTAAATTGATGTAAACCAGTACTTGACTGCGATCCCACCTGATGGTAAGCGGAGATGCAATCATTGATGGTCAGGCGCACTAGTTTATTAAGAGCCTATTCACTCTAGCCTTGAAGACTTGTAATCTTCGTAATGAGAACATACAGCGAGTGTCTAACCTTACATTGTTGATACCTCTATGGTCCGGACTAAGCGTTTCGCTTTGTTGTTTATAACGCGTAGCAGTCTACTCGTCCGATTACAATTTACGTGTCTTCAAGGCTAGAGTGAATGGGCTCTTAAGAAACTACTGCTCCATCACTGCTTACCATCAGGTAGGATCGCAATCAAGCACTAGTTTATATCATTAAAAAAAAGCAACGGGTCCGCTTTTTGACTAAGTTAAAACTCCTTGACGCCCAATAATTTGTTGAGTTTTAGTTATTAGTTAAAACTAAAGGTTATTTAAATCGGTATTATGAGCAGAACAGTTTATAAGTTTTAAATAAATAACAACAATATATACGTCTTTACTTGGGAAAACTAGGCTTAGTTAAACCGTATAACAAGATTAAAGACTACGTTGAAGACACTGTTGTTTGACGATGCCTACTCTTGCGAATGTTGCTTCCCTGATAGCTCAATAACTGCTTTTTTATCGTGTAAACGTTGTCGTCGACTAATTGTAACCGTGCACTTGCTTCTGACGTTTTGTATGTACCCATGTAGTCTGAATTCCATTAAAAACAGCATGAGGAGATCTAGACTTTTTTTTATGTGGGAAAATCATCTAATGGCAAATCCCGCTCTTGAGCGGAGCTCGAGATAGTGTCAGACTTTTACTGACTAAAAACCCACTCCTATTCCTTCGTTGCCTTCGTCCTAGGGCCCTGAGTTTCGGTTTCACACTACCCATGGCCCCAGTTGGCTTCGAACTTGCTGGGCCCCTAGGATTTGCTGGCATTTCCCTGAGGCGCGCGTCGAGGACTTGGGCTCGGTCCGGACGGTTACCGGACGGTCGGACGGTGGGCTACCCATTGCTCACCGCGGCGTTTGGGGCGTGAGGACCATTGCAGGAGATCTAGACTTGATATCATCTGATATCTCCAATTCGAACAAATGAGGGAACTAATTGTGCCGAGAAGTGGCTTTTATGTTGCAATTGGACAATGACTGAGGATTGTCAGCGCCCGTTAAATTCTTATGACGTCATAGTTAGTTAACTATAAACAAAAATAATACCATCTTCAGTTAGATCATCGACGTTGAAAGGGTTGGATCGGAGCCAAATGCAATTCCTATTGACCGGAGACTACTTAAGAAATTAGCGAGCCATAATTAACTTATGAATTAATCTCTGACATTTGGAGATCAAAAGTGGCTGGAGTGGGATACAGTTGGCTAAGATAAATAATGGACAATTTGAAGGATTTGATATACCTACATAATTAAATTACAAATAAAAACTTACAGCTGTGTTGGGGTGTGTAATTAACTTACATTCCATCAGTTATATCTGTATATTAAAAATACGTATATTTACAGGGTAGGTAGGGTCGCGATAGCCCGCCTGTCATGAATATATATGTATATTAAATTATATATGTATGTTTATTTTGTAAACTCTTATTTTCGTAATATTCTTTTGTATTTTTATGCACCTGCCACATTTTCTCTTTACCACCCTTGGTTGACTGGTAGAGAATGCCTAAGGCATTAAGTCCGCCTTTGTACTATTGTGTTGCATGAAGTTTTAATATATATATATTCCACAACTATCACACAACGCCGTCTAGTCCCAAGCTAAGCAGAGCTTGTGTTATGAGTACTAGACAACTGATAAACATACTTATATATTTCTAAATACATACATATTATAGATAAATTACACCCAGAGACAGAACAAATGATCGTGCTCATCACAGAAACATTAGTCCTGGGTGGGAATCGAACCCACGACCTCCGGCATAGCAGTCAAGGTAATAAATAAATAAATGAGGTTTCAATCTGAATTTTTCCATAATTATGTACTATTCTTTTTCTAAGTTCACCGAGGGTATCACTGACACGCCATGCCTCGGACAGCACGTAAAGCCGTCGGTCCCGGTTGTCATTCATAGATCTTTGACAGTCGTTACAGGTAGTCAGATGCCAGAAAGTCTGACCATCAGTCTATCTAAAGAGTATCGTGTTGCCCCGTAACTGGGTTGTGGAAGTCTGACAGACAGTCGCTCCATATAAAACACAAGTATTCAGCCGCATCTGGGTAGACTGGAGGTCGAACCCCAGCTAGTTTGGAGAAAGTTAGGGAGATGATGGTTTTGTCGTGGCCAGATTTTCGAAATTGATCACTTCATGATATGGCCAAGTAAAACTGTCCGGATCGTCGCAAACGTTAAATTTTGATGGGTCAAACCTGTTTGACCCATTTCCATTCCATTGCCATTCGTACGGCCCATTTTCTCTCCTAGAGAGGAGGCCTGAGTCCCAGCAGTGGAAACTATAAAGGCTGATTATGCTATATAAAAGGAGAAACTGACTGACTGACTGAAATACCTATTAACACACAGCAGAAACTACTTGTACTAGGAGTGTGAAAGGCGCAAGGTTTCCTTTTATGACGTAGGCGAGCACTAAGAGAGGGTTTTCCAAAATTCACCCCCTAAGACGATGAAACGAAAGTCAAAGTTCAAATGGGGAAACTTCTTCCTATGTAGTCTTTGCTGTGCCCAACAGGGTCCACGATTAGCATAGCATAGTCGGCCTTATAATGTTCCCACTGTTGGGACTCAGGCCTCCTCTCTAGGAGAGCGAATGGGCCGTAATCCACCACGCGGGCCCAGTGCGGGTTGGTGGATGTCACATGTCTTCGAATTTTTGGTTCTAGGACATGCCGATTTCCTCACGATGTTTTCCTTCACCGTTTTGAGTTTGGTCCACGATTGTGTCTTATAAAATTTCTTTGTCTCAAAGAAAAATCTCTCTAATAGAAAATATAAAGCCTACACACAGAATCTCAGTACAGTTGGGTCGTTGCGCGCGTCTAAAAATAGCGCACATCACTGCGTTATATTTATGGAACAGCTGAGCGGTTAAGGCCGGCTGATACATCGGTACTCATCATAATATACATTCTTGACATTGCGCTTGTACTAAAGAAAGTGTAAGCAGTGTTTAGTACACCTAGGTTTCGTTCCCTTCATTCGTTTGTCCCCTCGAAAATTAATGTAATTATCGTATATATGTTTGTCTTGGTATGGTCATGTAAAGAGGAGAGATGAAACACATGTTACTAAAAAAGTTATGAGTATACATGTGGATGGGTGGAGAGGGAGAGGAAGGCCAAAGAAAAGATGGATGGATTGTGTGAACAGTGATATAAAAGAAAAGGAAGTTAGTGATAGTATGACTTTTGACAGGATAGAATGGAAGAAAAAAACGTGTTGCGCCGACCCCAAATAAGATGGGACAAGGGCAGGAAGATGATGATATCGTATATATGTTTGATAATTCTCATTAATTTTAATGTTAATAGTAAAATACATAATATTTATTATTCAAGGGACTTCTTGTTCAATAATTATATTTAACGATTTTTAGGGTTCCGTACTCAAAAGGAAACACACTGTCTGTCAAGACCCTTTATCTCGGGCATGCGTGGAGGTATCGAGTTGAAATTAAAACTATATTACTCAGGTCTGCGTTCCCTTGAAGTTATGAAAAAAATCAAACTTCAAAGTTAACGAAAAAAAAAGATACGGCTGTTAATGTCGCAAAAAACGTGTATTTCGACACTCTCAAGGGAATTAAAATTCATAGGGTACTTCCCATTGACCTAGAATCCTGAAATTTGGCTTGAAGCAAGGTCTCATAGCACAAGTATAGGAAAAATTCTGAAAACTGTAAATTTGTAGTTACGTCACATTAAAAAAAATGCGATTCGGTAAAATCTTTGTTACTCAATTCGGGAATTGTACCGTTCTCATAGGTAAGGAACCCTCAGTGCGCAAGTCCGACTCGCATTTGCCCGGTTTTTTTTATTTTATTTTCGTGACAGAATGGACGACAAAAAAGGACGATATATAGACAGAAGTGTAAAGTAAGGTTAATTTTCAATTCTAAAGTGTGTTCAGAAAGAACACACAACTGATTATAAATTAAGTGTATAAAAATTTATCATTTATGCATGAGGCAAGATCCATCAGCAGGAAAACCAAGGTTGCCGACATAGCACGAAGAATCGCCAAACTTAAGTGGCAATGGACAGGGCACATTGCTCGCAGAACAGATTTCCGGTTGAGCCGAAAAGTTTTGTAATGGCGACCGCGTACCGAAAGACGTAGCATTGATAGGCCTCCTACAAGGTGGACCGATGACCTGGTGAAGGTTGCGGGAATCCGATGGATGCAGGACGCATAGAACCGTTCATTGTGGCGTCACTAGGAGAGGCCTATGTCCAGCAGTGGACGCCTATCGGCTGAAGTGATGATGATGATGAAGTTTCATCGCCAAGCAGCAAGAGTAACTGAAATATGCCTATTAACCTTTTAACTGCTTGCTTCGGATTGGTCCTACGATTATTTTCGTGTCCTATTCGCCAGGGTGTTGTGTTCGCGACTGGGTACACCAACTCGTTTAACTCTTCAATCCCCATAGATGACAGAAGAGCTGACGAGATAGAGTATTTGGTCGTGGATGTGCGACCCTGGTGGAATTAACGCGAGTGTTCGTAGGCGGTTAACATCTTCAGCCCATTCTGCAGAGTCTCGTTCTCTTCCATACAATGGAAGAGAACGAGACAAAAGCTCATCTGCTTCTAAGCTGTTTAGTGATTTTTGGATACAGGATGAAGTATTTCGAGAACTCAAGAACCTCTGCGAAATTGTCAGTTACACCAGGCGCTGCTGGGCTTCCTTGAGGTGCAGGGGTGGATTCAATGGCACATTTATCGCACTCATATGCAAAATATGCGCTTTAGATGTCTAGTTCGTCGTTTCGTTCGGTATTTTACAGGTTACATTTTGGAGAGTGTGCGCGGGAATTGCATGACTTGATTCCGCCATCTCCTTTCTACCATCGGACAACTCGACGAACAGCGAGTATCCACCCTTACGTTGTTGAAACTTCAACGGTCCGGACTAAGCGTTTCGCTTCGTCGTTTATACCGCGTAAATCGAAGGACTGGAACAATTTGCCTGCTGCGGTCTTCCCGTCCAACTATAGTTTAGGTGTCTTCAAGGCTAGAGTGAATAGGCTCTTAATAAACTGGTGCGTCTGACCATCAATGATTGCATCTCCGCTTACCATTAGGTGGGATCGCAGTCAAGCACTGGTTTATATGAATTAAAAAAAAAAGTTCTAGACGCCAACCCGTAACACAGATATAAAACTGAAATATGCTTATTAACTGACCTGTGTTCCGTGAGCCTGGCGATGGCCCTCTGCATGGTGTCCAGCAGCGGCCCCACGGCGCCGCGGGCCGCGCTGAGCTCCCGCACGCGCGCCTGCAGCTCCGCCAGCGACGCGCGGCACTGCGACACTTGCGCCGACACCTTGTCGTGCACCGTCACTGCCTGCGGAACGGTCACACTACGTTAATATTATACATACATATTTACCCACAGATAACGGGCTAATGGAACAATTTCATCGGTACGGTAGGCGAAGTGGTTGAGCGATTTACAGCTGCGTTGCGTGTCGCAGGTTCGATTGCCATATGAAACAAATATTTGTATGACCTGCAGATAGATGTTCCGGGTCTAGTTGTCCTAGTATGGAGCAACGTTTTTTAAAACAAGAAAAAAATAGCAGTCATCAAGCCACGAACCGCCTTTAAAAGCATTGCTTAAACCGCTCCGGGTGGAAAGAGAGGGAGTGTCTCTTACTAACGAAAATCCACGGATGGTCCTTCAGTTGTCATTTACATTCTAGAGCAGTGGTGACTATTTTAAATAATCCTGCAACCCTGACAGGCATTGCTTGTCAAAAGCATTATTTAGACTTGAAAATCAAGTTGTGCGGCCAATATTACTCAGCCACTCGCTCTTCCTAAACTTTCTATTACTTATAACAATAATAATGATGCAGAAGAGGAGTTTGACGAGGGGTGTGTGGGGGAGGGGATAGTTTACAAAGAGTATGACTGACCCTGGGGTTCCCGGCAGCAGACTTGGTGAAGAGCACGAGTTGCGCGTGCGTCTCCAGCACCGTGCGCGCGTGCTCCAGCAGCGCCGCCTGCGTGCCCGACTCCGTGATGTTGGACGCCGCGCCGATCGTGCCCGACACTAGCGGCTCCGCGTATGATACCTGGTGGATGTAAATATATTTTAATACTAGAAACCGACCAGAGAAACGCCCGGGTATCACCAGGACACGGTGGAGCATACGGTAGAGATTTGCCTGTTTTATGTGACGGCGACTTTTCGCGCCAGGCCCTAGTTCAGGCCATGGTCTGGAGCAAGAAAGAATGGGATGCAGTCGCACCCTTCTGCGAAGCAGTAATGCTAGCGAAGGAGGCGGCCACAAGAGTAAGGGAACATTCATACATCCTCACGCCCCAGTCGCCGCGACAGAAGCCGCCCCGGGCGTCGCGAATCGCAGAGCAATTTCCAGCCACCGTAGGCGCGGGCTTGCGGACGACGAGCAATGGATATGTCATCGTTCCACTTTGTGTGAGACCTTCCAACGCTGCGTCTTCCAGTACATGATGGCCACTCCAGAACCTTTCGTCCCCATCGACCATCCGTTCTGCGAGCAATGTACCCTGCCCACTGCTATTTAAATTTGGCGATTCTTCGGGCTAAAATTCTCTCTCTTAGTATCAAAACTAGTTAAATTCCTTGCATGGCCCAGTATTCGGCCACAGCAGTGCCCAGATGCTGTGTTGTTTTGTTGCAAGCGTGAGCCCATCTCGAGGTAACAGCACCTCAGAGAGATGCGTCCTCTGGCGAGAGAAGTTTAAACCTCCATTTCCACCTGGAAAACTCTAAACAGACTCCGCACCCAAGTTGCGCGCAGCAAACACAATCTCCACAGATGGGGGTTCTCGGACGGTTCCGATCTTCAGTGCTTGTGCAGCGTCTCTCCGCAGACCATGTCCCACCTTCGATCCTGCATCACGTGCCCTGTTACCTGTTCACGTAGGGGCTAAAACTACAAAAACAACTTACCAGCTGTATAACAGCATGTCCCAAGTTCTCGGCCTCTCCGTTGGCGGCGATGCGCAGCGGCTCCAGGCGTTCAAGCATTTCTGTTGCACTGTTCTCTATCTGTTCCGAATAGCCTGGTGGAAGAAATATCACCATTAGTTTTATATTAAACTAGCTTCTGCTAGCGGCTTCGCTCGCAGGAAAGAAGGTATCCCAACACAAACTTTAGACCCATGTTTCATACCCTTAGGGGGTGAATTTTATAAAATCCTCTCTTAGTGCTCGGCATCATAAAAGGAAACCTTGTGCAAGATTTCACGACCCTAGTCCCAGTAGTTTCGACTGTGCGTTGACATGTCAGTCAATCAGTTTCTCTTTTTATATATATATAGATTAACTTAGTGGCTCTGAACACTGCCCAATTTAAGCGGGACTGGGCTGGACATGTCTGCCGCATGCCGCCGACCGAGCGGTGGGCCTAAACACAACATTATTGCCCTGAAATCGCATGACGAGGTCCAGGCAGACCAAAAAGAAGCTGGCGGGACAACTTAGATGTCTTCCTTAGGAACTGGCAAGACGTGGCTTAGAGCCGGGAATAATGGAGGGAATTGTAGAAAATTCTTGCACAGCAGTGGGACAGTATAAACTAGATATAATAATAATAATAACTTAGAGGGACGTCATCCTTAAGATGTTATCCTTTATCATGTAGATGGATGAAGAGGAAGACCAAAGAAAAGATGGATGGATTCTGTGAGAAGTGATATGAAAGAAAAGGGAGTTAGATAGCGTGACGAGTGACGGGGCAGAATGGAAGAAAAAAACGTGTTGCGCCGACCTCAAATAAAACGGGACAAGGGCAGGAAGATGATGATGAGATGTCATCTTTAAGAATTAACGAAAAATCGTAACAGTTTTGTAAGGAAAAGAGGGAGAAAATACAGTATGTAATATGTATGTATTCTAAATAAAACATACACATTCTGTATTACATACATATTGTAGATAAATTGCACCGCAGAACAAATGATTGTGCTCATCATACAAACATTTGTCTTAGGTAGAAATCGAAACCACGACCTCCGGCAGTCAGGGCCACTGCGACCGTACAACGTCATCAATGAGGATCAATCACATAATAGCAAATCCGATTTTTACTAAGTACATCGTATATTTTTTTTAATTATTAAAATCCGTCAAGAAATGGTGGATTTATTAAAGTTTTTCTTGACGGCTACTTGGAAACGCGCGCTCTCGCTGGACTGTTTACGATGACGTCATCTGTCATGATCCGTGCGACGATAGGTTTGACCGTATTCATTCGCCGGTGGAGACCGATCGTGACAGATGACGTCACAGCGAGTCACTTCATTTTCGGCCGCGTTTCTTGAACTAATACACTAAAATTGCAATTAAATCTTCGTCATTTTACCTTGCAGCGAGTTGTTCTTCCTGGGGTACAGCTCCTGGCCGACCGCCTGCATGGCAGCCTGGTCCAGCTCGCGCAGCTGCTTGTTGAGGGTCTCCACCGCGGCTGAGCACTCTCTTTGGCCGGGGGCTTTCTCTCTGTAGAAAGGAATTGACATTAGCATAAAAACTGACTGGTGGGTTTTAGTCAGGAAAAGTCTGACACTCCCTTTCGCTCCCCCAGAGCGGTAAAACTTAATGATTTTCCACACAAGAAAGAAGAATACAAATTGAAATTAATTTCTCTAAAACCAAAGTCACAATTAGTCAGCATAGTGTTTAAAAAAGCTAGGATTCGTTTTTAGGAGACTAGCACCAGTGAATAGCATCACAGCCCCTCGAGTTCTGAATTATTACTTTTTGTCAAATCCCAACCTTCGGGCAGACGTCGGTCGGGACCGCTAGTTTAGTATACTAGTAAATTATTGAAAGAGAAGAAAGAAAGAAAGAAAAATATTTTATTTGCCACGCGTGGATACACACACTGTAAAAACAAAATTTAAGACAACTAAGAAAAAACAAAGAAAAAAACACTGACACAATGTGTGTCTCACGGCTGCGCCAAGTAGGTCCAGTTCAGCAAAAATGCCAGACAACTACATGGCAATCAGTGGTAGTTGCCTGACGTATTGTACAAAAATAAACAAAGAAGTTCCCATTTTTTTTTAGATGGGAAATCATTCTATGACTTCTCGCGTTCATGAGCAGAGCGGGCATGTCAGACTTTTACTGACTAACACCCTGTTCTATTCTTTGCCTACGTTCCGAGCCGCCGTTCGAACCGAGGGCACCTGGGTCCTCTTTCACACAACCCATGGCCCCAGTAGGCTTCGACCTAACTGGACTCCCTACGGTTTGCTGACATCTCTTTGAGGCGCGCGTGGGACATTACGCGCCGTCGGCAATTTGAGCTTGGTCCGGACGGCTACCCGACGGGCTCACCGTCCGCAATCCCACGCCTACAGTGGCTGGAAATCAGGGTGGCTGGGGCGTGAAGGACCCAATTGTTCTCACAGTAAATGGTACTAAGATATTTTACTTATCAAATATACTTACTTGATGTTAGTAACGAGAGCCTTGATGCTATCGGAGACGGTCTTGCTGTGCTGCGCCAGGAGCTGCCAGTGTGCTCGCTCGGCCGGGGACACCGCCAGCGAGCGAGCTGACTCCAGCATGGAGCACGAGCCCGATATTATGTTCCTGGGGACAACACCATGCAACACTTAGAGCTTTGCTGATGACTTTCATATTTAAACTCCATTCGCTATAAGATTATACAACACAAGCGATTTTGACTTTTAATACGTTGGTAATATGACAAATGATAATTTAATAATTTAGTTACTTAAACTAATCCTAATAATATAATATGATAATAATATAATATAATATTCACACAACTATCACACAACGCCGTCTAGTCCCAAGCTAAGCAGAGCTTGTGTTATGGGTACTAGACAACTGATGAACATACTTATATATTTCTAAATACATACATATTATAGATAAATTACACCCAGACACAGAAGAAATGATCATGCTCATCACACAAACATTTATCCTGGGTGGGAATCGAACCCACGACCTCCGGCATAGCAGTCAGGGTCAATAACAACTAGATCAACAGGCCAGTCTGTAATACTATACTATAATAATTTTTATAATCAATTTAAATAATTTATTGTATTGTATTATGATTTTATTTTATAACTAACACCTACTTGCAATGTCGTCTGTAATAATCTAATTATTGCTGGAGGAACATTGGCTCCTAAAACACAGGCTTTTGGCCTAGTTTAGGAGGCAGCAGTTCGCTTTTTAAATTTGCTATTATGTACAACGTAAGTAATAAGTAACTGTGTACTAATTTATTTAAATGTAGTAAAAATAAACAAATTATTATTATTCCATTTATTAAATTACTTACACATATTAATTACATTTTTAAATATTTCTTTAAAAAAAAAAAACATTTAAAAATATAAAAAATAGTAGCCCACCAGCATCGGGAACAGGGTCCCAGCTGACAGCGGTCAGGGCTCCTGAGAGAGGAATCTCCTCACGATGCGGGCCGTATCTAGGAGTACTGCCTTCTGTATCAGGCCCTTAATCCAACCGTGCAACGACAGCTTCGACAGATGGTCGTCGAAGCTTTTGGCTGGCGGTCACGACAATCGGCACAATGATAGCCGAGTCTACATTCCACATGTCGACAACCTCGTGTGCTAAGTCGAGATATTTGATTTGTTTCTCTTTCTCAGCTTTCATGAGATTCTTGTCATGTGGAATGGTGACGTCGACTATCATTGCGCGGCGCGCTAATCGGTATATCATCACTATATCCGGCTTATTGGCTACAATAGTTCGGTCAGTAATGATAGACCAATCCCAGTACAACGTGACATGGTCATTTTCGAGAACTGGGTCGGGCCCTGTAGTATGGTACCTCCGAATCCACAAGGTTGTATTTCAAAGCAAGTTATTATTATTATTATTATTAATGGCGGCTGCAGTAAATTGTAACCACTTTCTTGCTTTTAATACCATCTTTATGCCTACGGAATAGAAGTCAAAATAGTTTGAGCGGACAGTAAAAAAGCTTGTGCACATACCTGCCACAGTCGAGTATGGCCTCCTGGTTGCGCGTGGCCTGCGGGGAGATCTTGGCGGGGATGGACGCGAACTCGGGCGAGTCCGCGAACTGACACAAGCTGCGCACCGCGTCCTGCAGGGGACCTGTCGCGGCTGCGCAGCGGGCACGGTTGGCCTGGGGACAGAAGGACCAATATTTATATTTTTGCGAGACCACCTCATCATCATCATCATCATTCCAGCCGAAAGACGTTCACTGTTGGACATAGGCCTCCCCAAGTGTCGCCGGTCCTGTGCGTCTGGCATCCATCTAATTTCCGGGACTCTCACTAGGTCATCGGTCCACCTTCCAACGCTGCATCTTCTGGTACGTGGTCGCCACTCCAAAACTTCTCGACAACCTACTGGATGGCAATACTTATAGCGACATTTATGGCGCCACATATGAACTAAACTTTGAAATCCTACATCGCGCAAGTAAGAGTTCTCCACAAGATTTGAACCCTGAAATCATGTCTCGGGCAGTTACACAAACCAGATATGACACGTATCTGGTTGAAGGATTCTCCCTTTTCAATGAAAGTGTGCGGGGGCTCTACACCCTGTTCCTCATACCTCCACATACTTACACAGCGCGACCTGTTCAGCATTTTTTTTTTATATTATGGATAGGCTAGCTATTGACCACTATCTCATCGTGGCCGACAATGGAGCACTTGCCCAGAAGCAACCTATTCACTCTTGACATAAAGACCACTAGGTTGTAGCTATCAGGAAACTCCGGCAACCTATTTTACTCATTAGCTGTATGCATAATATTTATGTATGTGTTCGTCACCTCGCTGTAGTCCGTGTCCAGCGCCTTGATCTCCTTGACGAGCGCGGCGGTGGAGTTGGCGACGTCCTTGGCGGCCTGCACGAAGTGCCGCTTGGCTTGCGGCTCCGGGGTGCGTCCCGACGCCACGCGGCACGCGTTGCACAGCGCGCTCGTGTGCTTCGCGATCACTGTCGCCGCCGACAGCACCTGCGAGAACGTCATCATCAGATACCACTGCTGGTAAAATGGCAGGTCAAAACGATTCCATCCAAGTATTCACTCTACGACCTGATGAACTATAGTCTATACACGTTAAGAAAATAGTGAGTCATCAGTACCACTGCTAAGTAAAGGATTGACATATCATCAAACTTTAAAGTTTAAAACGATCTGGCCAGTTTTACTTGGCCATTTTATGAAGAGATCAATTTCTAAGATCTGGCCACGAAATATACACAGATAAAAGCTCGTCTCCACGTGAGCATTACCTGTTGCTGGTTGCTGCTGCTGTCGCAGAGAGCGCGGCACGCCTGCTCGATGGCCACGGCGGCGCGCGCGAACTGCGCCTGGTCCACCAGCCCTGGTCTGCCAGCCACACTGGTCTCATCTGATACAGCCACCTGTACGAAAATAACATAAAAAGGTTATTATATTTTTAACCTATACGCGCAGTATTATATAGACTCTGACGAAGTCAAAGTCAAGTCACAAGAAGCGAGTAGCGGCGATTTGTAGCGTGTGGCGGCCACCGGTGTCCGAAACAAATGTATGAGAACTATAGGAAATATGCCGGTTTGTTGTTGTGGCCGGTAGCCCGTGTGCGGCGACCCTTAAGTTCTTCGAGCTGCTATGTCGGTATCTTCGATTGCTCAGTACAGTGTACTCACCAAGTAGGCCGCCTGGGCAGTACACTCCACGAGCCCCTGCACAGCGCTGGCCACAGTGCCGACGGCGCGGCTGAACTGCTCCACCTCGCTGCGCTTTACCGAGCTGGCCATAGACGACATGCCTTCGCCTGTTAGGAGACAGAAAAAGAAACAGGTTCAAATCAAATGAAAAATATTTTTATTTCACATAGGCCTACATGGGCACTTATAAAACGTCAGAAGTAGGTCGTCGGTTAGGTAGACAAGCATTCATTTAGTCAAATTCAATTCAATCTGGTTTAATTTAATTCAAGATCATTTTAATTAGTTCAATTTAACATCATTCAATTTATTTTAAATTTAATTCTATTCAGTATCATTCGATTTAATTGAATTCGATTTCATTAAATTTTATTATATTTAATTCAATTCCATTTTGATTAATGTTGCTAAATTTGATTCAATTGTTTTATTTATAATTAACATTAATTGTGTATGTACCAACTAACATTAGATATTAAGCGATTTCTTACTACTAACACTTGACTACTACTAAGACTTTGTCTGAAATTAAAGTTAAATTACTATTATTAGGTTGAAGACAAAAAACAATTTCTAGCATGAGCCTGCGTTCCACTTAGCCGAAAACTCCCGTGTACATCTCCCACCTGCATCACGCCACGAGGGTAGAATACATCGTGAAGTACGTGCGCCATAAGACGAAGTTCGCACTGAGGGTACAGCTGTTGGAGTCGCACATTAAATCCCTCGCAGTGCTCGGGAGTTAATTATATAAATCCTTCACTGCGTTCCGGGTTAAAACATAGCAATCTTCGTTTTGTTCGGAATTCAACTTAACACTGTTTTATCCCCTACTTACAAAATCTACTATTATTCTGAGAGTATGGTCTCTGGGGATAATATTCAGTCACGTATTATTCTGTATCGGCCTGAAATTTGGGAGTAGGTGGTGTGACACCTCCAAGCCTCAGTGCGCACGTGTCGTATGGCCACCCCATCGGACTAAGACAGTAAAGAAACTGCAGCAGTGTTTGTGCACGCGCTTGTGCACTATGATATCTCCTGCGTATTAGGCTAATGTTCGTGGAAAGAAGATTCAGTTCTAAAAACAAATGAATAGGGTTTAAAATGAAGAAAAACTGACTTAGATTCTTGCTCTGTTCGACGACGCAGTCGAGGCAGGCGAAGTACCCGAGCTCGGTGAGCGGCTGCGTGGGGCTGTTGAGCAGCGGCCGCGTGCTCTCGATGCTGCGGATGGCCGCGTTGCACTCCTTCTGGCCCGGCGCCGCCGACGTGCACACGTCCACCTAAATGAGAAAGATGTAACGTAAACATTATTGAAATGAACATTAGAAGAGCGGGCGTCCCAATTCTATGTTCTTCCTGCTCTAGTTTTATTATGAGTACAATCGCTAATTACTCCAATATATGTGTGTAATCTCTATACATAAAAGGAGAAACTGACTGACTGACATATCAACGCACAGCCGAAACTACTGGGATTAAAATAATAATAATAGCTTTTTTTCCTTCATTACTTTTTTCTTTTTTTTTTTAGATAATAATTATATTATATTTGGTCTCTACAAGGACTGCTAGACAGCGGTAAAAGCTACTACTGGGATTAGGAGCGTGAAATTTTGTACAAGGTTTCCTTTTATGACGTAGGCGGCACTAAGAACGAATTTTCCAAAATTCACTCCTTAAGCGCATGAAGCCGGGGTCCAAAGTTTGTACGGAAAAACCTATTTTCACACGAGCGAAGCCGCTGATAGACTCTAGTCTCTATACAGAAAAGGAGAAACTGACTGACTGACATATCAACGCACAGCCGAAACTACTGGGACTAAGAAAGTGAAATTTTACACAAGGTATCCTTTTATGACGCAGGCGAGCACTAAGAGATAATTTACCAAAATTCTAAAGATAACCCCCTAAAGGTATAAAACAGGGATACAAAGTTTGTATGGAGAAACTTATTTTTCCCCGGCCAAAGATTATCAGTTGTCAGTTTCATTTGTATACCACGTCTCCATATTACTGTAGCAAAAATAAAATAGCATAAAATGACATTGATATTTCGCGCTTCTAGTGTTAGTGTAGTAGACCACTAGCACTTTGGCAGTGACTTCGTTAGCGAGAATGTTTTCCTCAAAACTTGAACACCTCTTAAATGTATTTTAAGGGAAATCGTGAAAAACTAATAATAAGTCTTTATTTATTCATTTTGATTAGAATTTTTGTTTAGTTTCAAGTTTATTAAACCAAGGAATGAGATTCTCCTATATAACGTTAAACACTCCTTCAATCGTTTTATAGGGGTAGTTTAGAAAAACAGAAAATGAAAACCTTTTCTATTTTACTTGAGTTACTGTTTATATCAAGTTTCAAGTACATGGGCCCAAGAAATAACATTTTGTATATAAAAGAATTTTCCCCTTTTCACCTCCTTGTAGGTTAAATTTCCAAAACTCTTTCTTAGTGAAAAAAAAAGCTTCTAGCCATAAAAAGAAGCCTTATCAAAAAACTGGGCAAGTGCGAGTCGGACTCGCGCACTGAGAGTTCCGTACAAACTTGAAAGGTAAATTGCGGCTTACGATTTATGACGTATTAAAAAAAAAACTACTAACTAGATGTCGTTCAAACCAATTTTCGGTGGAAGAATACATCTACTTACCAAGTTTCAACAGTATAGTTGTTATAGTTTCGAAAAAAAGTGGCTGTGCCATACGGACGGACGACAGACAGACATGACGAATCCATAGGGGTTCCGTTTTTTGCCATATGGCTATGGAACACTAAAAATCACGTGCCTAGACCCAGCAGTTTTGGCAGTGCATTGATAGTTATGTCAGTCAGTTTCCTCTTTTATATATATAGCATAACTAACTGTTTGGTGGCCGAGTGGGAGCAGTGGTTGCCGAGTGGTAACGGCCCCGACTTACGAGTTGTAAGTCGCGAGTTCAAACCCAGCCAGGCGCATTACTTTGTGTAATTTATTTCATCACCACTGCTCTCAAAACGGTGAAGGAAAACATCGTGAGGAAACCGGCATGTCCTAGAACCAAAAATTCGAAGACATGTGACATCCACCAACCCGCACTGGGCCCGCGTGGTGGATTACGGCCCATTCCCTCTCCTAGAGAGGAGGCCTGAGTCCCAACAGTGGGAACATTATAAGGCCGACTATGCTATGCTATGCTAACTAACTGTCACACAAACTTATGGCAACTTTGCGTTAGTCCAATTTCAGCAGCACACGGTAACACTCACAAGTCTATTGATGCTGTCGGTGACGGCGCGTGCGGCGGCCGCCAGCTGGTTCTTCGCGTTGGGACGAGTCAGGTCCTGTGGACACCAACAGATGTCAACTACTGTGCACACATACATTATAAAGAGCCGAATAGGTCAAAATACCGCCACACAGAGTGTATTAGTAGGTAAGAGTGTAAAGAAACCTTCCATTTTGGTGGAAATTTATATAAATAAACTTTCCTGCTCTGGATGGAACGAGAGTGAGTGTCAGAATTTTACTGACTAAAACTCAGTGGTTCTACCTATTTTGTAATGTATTTGAGTATTTTTATGAATCTTATTATAATAATAATAATCATTTTATTTTCAGGCATCAGAGGCCCATAGACAAAATACATAAAATAATCTTAAATAATAATACACTAATACATATCGTAAAAACAATGCTTATTTAACTACAATATAGATAATTCAAATTTTCTATTTTCACCAGTATATCAAATGATTTTGTAAAGTTAAAGCTAATAACTATTAACTATGCAAATTTAATAAGCAGCTTATAGTAATATCTCACCTGACTGACAGACTTGGCGGTGCCGAGCAGTTTGGACGAGTTCACAGTCACGCTCTTCATTGAGCTCACCATTAGTGTTTGAGCATCACGGTCCTGAAACAATAAAACATTTAATGAAAAATCTGACTGGCTCATCAAATATCGTTTCCCGCCCGAGGAACGAGAGGGGAAAGTTTCACCCCAAGAAAAATGTCATTTGTAGATAATGATGACGATGTTTTACTTTAAAAGAAAACTGAAAATATGTCTGTTTAAGAAATAGTAATATTCACACAACTATCACACAACGCCGTCTAGTCCTAAGGTAAGCAGAGCTTGTGTTATGGGTACTAGACAACTGATAAACATACTTAAATATTTATTTTACAGATAAATTACCCCCAGACACAGAACAAATGATTGTGCTCATCGCACAAACATTTGTCCTGGGTGGGAATCAAACCCACGACCTCGGCATAGCAGTCAGGCATATCTTAAAGGACTATATGATAAATCAGTAGCAAAAAGATTTATGTCTACCAGCCGTAACCAAACGAAGTTAGAGACTATTTTTTATATTGCTATAGTTTGTTATCAGGCGTTATTTTTCTTAAATAAAAATACTGTATGTCTGATATTTTAAGTTTACCATTATTAAATATAGTTTTAGTTTCGGTTTTTATGGTGAGTACGCATTAAATAGTGTCAATCACTATCAAAACACTAACGCGCATCTTTTCGATTCGTTTATCACTTTTTTTTTTACTAGTGATAGTATATGAAAAACTGCGAGTATGGAAAAAAATATAAAACAGTAATAACCAATTTAATCTATTTTATAAATGGAAACCTCAAAAGATAACGTATTATATTTTCATTTCGTTATAATATAACGAAAATAGGTAACGCCTGACAAAAACATACTAGCAATGCTTCTATAGGTATCTTCGTTTGGTTACGGTTTAAAGACCCGGTTCTTTTTGCTATTGATTCCTTGTATTGACCTCTAAATAACCTAGGTTTCATTTCATCATGCCAATAGTTTGCATTGGCCTTTACCTTGACTGCCCAAGGCCTACTGTTCACGGCCGCGTAGCTTTATAGACGCGTATTTTTCATTATACGCTTGGTGTACGCCTGCGTGAAGCTTACATACAAAACTATGAAACTCGAAGCGTCTATGAAGCTACGCGTCGCTAGTAGGCCTTAGGCATTCTCTATTGGTCAACCTAAGGATAATAAGGCAGGAGAATAAAATAGATGATGATGGCTCCGAGTCCTACCTCTGTATGTCCAGCCATCTCCATGCTGACGCCCAGCAGCCTGTTGAAGGCGTCTCCGAAGTGCGCGCTGGTGGAAGCGAGGGCTGCAGGTCTCTCGACGTTCTGAACAACTTCTGATGATGCGGTGTTTAAGCCGACCGCTGCTGCGTTCAGCTCGGTTTGAAGTTCGCTATGAGACATAATTACTTAGATTAAAATTTGTGCGTCACACTTATATTAAAATAATAATATCGTAATATAATATTCCACAACTTTCACACAACGCCATCTAGTCCCAAACTAAGCAGAGCTTGTGTTATACGTACTAGACAACTGACAAACATACTTATATATTTCTAAATACATACATATTTTAAATAAATTACACTCAGACTCAGTGATCACACAAACATTTGTCTTGGGTGTGGATCGAACCCACGAACTCCGGCAATGCGGCAATCATAACAATCAGGGCCACTAACTACTAGACTAACAGGTCAGTCATAAATGATTTGTTCTACTGATACAACTTTATGTCAAAAACACAAGAGGTATTTGAAAAATCAAATACCTCTTGTGTTATTGACATAAAGTTTATTTTCGATAACTTGGTATATCAACGAGCAGTGGTAAGTCCAGTGGTAACGGCCCCGAATTAAGAGTTTACTATGCGTTCCAAATAAGAATAGGATCGATAGCCATGTTGTGACGTCACGTCATACTGTCATTTTACAGGTTACTTTTTGGAGAGTGTGCGCGGGAATTGTATGACTTGATTCCACCATCCTTTCTACCACCGGACAACCCGACGTACGGCGGGTATGCACCCTTACGTTGTTGAAACTTCAACGGTCCGGAATAAGCGTTTCGCTTCGTCGTTTATACCGCGTACATCGAAGGTCCAACTATAATTTAGGTGTCTTCAAGGCTAGAGTGAATACGCTCTTAATAAACTAGTGCGCCTCTCCATCAATGATTGCATCAGTGCTTACCATCAGGTGGGATCGCAGTCAAGCACTGGTTTATATCAATAAACAAAAAACGGACTAAAGAGTCTAGACCCCAGAGTCTAATTATATTGTCTAATTTATTTCATCACCACTGCTCTCAAAATGATGAAAGAAAACATTATGAGGAATCCGGCATGTCCTAGAACTACAAATCCGAAGACATGTGACATTTACCAACCAGCACTGGGCCCGCGTGGTGGATTCCCTGCCCATTTCTTCTCCTAGAGAGGAGGCATGAGTTCCAGCAGTCAGTTTTTAATTTTAAAGGCTATTATTACTATGATGGTTAAATATTTCCACATACCCATAACTCCTGTCGGACGGCGGGAACTCTCCCATGTTCAAGATGTTGAGAGTTTCGTTAATATTCTCCATGGCCACGTCCAGCTCAGTGTGCGACGGGATGGCTTCCAGCGTTGATTCTAGACCCTGTGGTAGAAATGTGGTAGTTAGCTTTCCATTAGGTGAGATAGCGGTCAAGCGTGAATCTAACCTAACCGAACTTCAAATGTTCATTAAAGTTAATGACATGTTCTCACCAAGATCTAGACGCATCCCAAAAAAAAAGTTACACTATCTTATTGTCGGCGAAGTGCATATACTCCTAACTGTCAAAGTAAAAAATGACCGGTTCCAAAAACGTTAGGAGGCAAAGGACTAAGTGCGGAAACCAGACCACAATAGATAGATAGAACGTTAGGAGGTTGTACTAATTGACACGTTGGTTTAGTTAGGAGCTGTTTCCACATTTATTTTGATACAGTTGCTATTGAATATCCACTTCGGTGTTTTCATTAAAACTTTTAAGTGCTAAAAAGTAATTTTGTCGTAATATGCCAGTTAGAAGGTTGGCACTTCAAGACAACGGAACACAGAGTATGTGTACCATGCCCGTGGTTCATTCCATCACACTATCACATCATTATCATTATGATTTGAGCCGAAAGACGTTTCACTCTTGAATATATGCCTATGCAAAAAAAAGAATGAGTGAAATTGGTCCAGCCGTTCTAAAGTGATGACGTCACTATATATACAACCTTATTTATAATATATGCGAAATCAGAAACGCCTGTCCAGTATTTTTATGTAAAGAATCTATGTACAAAATTTCATAACTGTATCATGAAAAATCACAAAGTTATAAGCCTATTATGGTACCTGATTGGCGACATATATACATGGTCACCGAGCCACCCGGGGGCTAGTGTTTAATGCCCGCTATGACCTGCCGTGACCTGTTTTGTACTTTTAAATATTTTTGATTGGAATCGATTCAGTTACTGATTCTGAACAAACTATATTCAGGTTCCGCATATACTTAAAAACAATGTTGTATGATATGATGTTGTATTTTATTACCTGTGAGATATCCTTAGCGATGCTCATGATGGAAGACGTGTCGATAGTCTCCGAGGTGGTCAGGTATCTCTTCACATGTTCTACTAGTGTCTGTGACGAGTAGAGCACTTGGCGACCTGAGTTGATCACCCTGTAGACAATTAATATGTGGACGTTTAGAAAGTAATACATACATATTTAAATAAATTACACACAAACTTTTGTTCTGGGTGGAAATCGAACCCACGACCTCTGTTATACCAGTTAGGGTTACAAGACCTGGCTTGCCAAAACCAAAACCACAGCGCCAACCGTGCCTTCAAGTAATGTGAATGTAGTCACCTCTCCCTGCGAGGCTGCTCATCATGCAGTGCAGCAGAGGCACGCAGGCCGGTCGTGAAGTCCTTCAGCGACTGCGCCAGCTCCCCGGCGGCGCGCCCGCAGGCGCCGGGCTCGCCGTGCCGCGCCGCCGACACCAGCTGCGCTGTGTTGGACGCTGCAGAGCGGGATGATGTTTTCATCGTTGAGGATGCCCATTCAGCCTGGAGACAAAGGAGAAATCCTTTCATATATTATAAAAACTTCAGACGGTTCATTGAGTCCAAAGCCTAAGTAGCTGCTAGGAAACTCAGTGTTCTTGCAAACGTCCAGCGGTACTACACAACGGAACATCTTTTAAAGTTATACAAAACACAGATTCAACCGTGTGTGGAGTACTGCAGCCACATATAAACTGATACTGTAAAATGCCATATGGCAGCTTTAGACTTAGTGAAAAGGTGTACATAGAGGTTATACAGAGAGATATTGGTGATACAGATTTGTTTAAGATTAATCTACAAAGCCTGGAGCACAGGCGTAGGGTCACCTTTCAGTATATTACAAGATGCATTTTAAAAACTATGTGCAAGAATTATATGACTTAATCTCACCATCACTTTTCTTTCTTTCCTTACGTTCTTAAAACCGCTACGGTCTGAACTAAGCATTTTACCTCGTTTATACCACGGACATTGAAGGACTGGAACCGTTTGCGTGCTGCGGTCTTCCCGTCCGATTATAATTTAAGTGTCTTCAAGATTCTCACTCTAGTGAATAAACGAACCACTAGTTCATTTAAAGAAAAGCCAATGATATTTCAACTTACGGTCTGTCCAGGCAGAGGTCTGAGTTCGAATGCTCTCGCAGCTTCCTCTAGCTCGTCAAGTTCAGCTTGCAAAGACTTGATGATCTCGGCGGCCGCGTCCAGCTCCAGGCCCTTGCAGGATATGCGGGCACGACCTACGGCTGACCTGTTGAGAAAACAGAAATGTATGAGGAGTTAGAAAAAATTACAATTAAAATGACTTTGAATAGCTATATTATAATTCAATAAAATCTTTATTGGAATCTCATGTGTTTTACTAGTTTACACGGATTCCACTGGAAATAAAAATTAAAAAAAAGGAATTTATTACAACAAAGTCAAATAAATTAGCTATACAAATCAAATTAACTAAAATAACAAACATCCATTTTAAAGTAAAGTCAAAGTTTTTTATTTCACATAGGCCTATACTACGGCCGTTTTAATTTGGCGGCCCTGAAGTTTGCGCAGAAGGCTGCGCACGAACGTTTTTTAGGAACAAAATGGTGGCATGAGGCGACGTGCGCGGGGCGGAGGTGTAAGCGACGAGATTGACTCTATGTAAACACAATCGACCCTTTATTCAATCAAATATCGCAATCGATTTTTATCGATTTGGAATTTATTGATTTTTGTTTATATGACATATTGAACGAAATAGATTTACAAACATAGTAAATGTTGTCGTTAGTAAACGAGATTTCGACTTTAATAATAAAAAAACTAATAATATTATACATATTTTCTTGGTTGAAAGATATGATTTAGTTAAATATCAGATAATTATAACCGACTACTACTACTAGCGGGAAAATCAACAATATGGATGAACAACAAACGACAATGCAGTTTTTTCGATTATAAGCACCTTAACGTGATACATCAAAACATTGCGGGTTTACTGAATAAGAGCAATGACCTTACTGTATGTCTTGAAGAGATATCAGAGAAAAATACCGAAGTCGACATAATCTGTCTATCTGAACACTTCATGATAGCTGGCCAGGAGCAATTACTGTATATTCCAAATTACACTTTGGCGGCATCCTACTCCAGAAAGGACAGTAAGAGACGTGGTGCATGTATCCTTGCAAAAAAAGGTCACCAGTTTAAGGAACTTCCAGATATAGCGAAATTCTCTATAAGTGGAATATTCGAATGTTGCGCTATTGATCTCACTATGTATAATACGATTATTGTTAGTATGTATAGAGTACCAAAGTCCAATAACTTACCTGTATTTTTTGAACAATTAGAGAAATTGTTATGTACTATTAGTAGCAAAAATTAAAAAAAAAAATGTCGTAATTGCAGGTGACTATAATATTGACTGTCTTAAGCGTAATAATACTTTGATAGATTTAGAATGTCTACTCTAAAGTTATAATTTAAAGCTAGAAATAAATCAGCCAACTCGACTCGCGAGCGGCACTTGTATAGATAATATCGCACATAATTTAGGAAAGAATTGTAAATCTGATGTGATTGACTTTGGCCTGTCAGACCACACAGCGCAAGTATTAAAATTACCGGTTAATAAAAAAATCTTAATAAACTTTTGGCGAACAAATAGATGAGACTACAATAACGAAAACATGAAAAAGTTCAAAAATTATATAAAAGATTTTTCATTTTCTGAAATCTATAATACAAATAATCCTAACACAGCATATAATGCATTTTTGGAAGCTTTCATGATGCTGTATAATTTATGTTTTCCTTTCCAAAACGTTACAATAAGAACCAAAGTAAAACCTCAATGGGTATCACGTGGCATAAAAATTTGTAGTAAAAAAAAGAGAGAGCTTATGTGGAACTATAGGCTTAATCGTAATGAAGTAACTAAAACTAAATTTAAAAAATACTCAAAAATATATAAAAATATAATTAATTTAACACAACAAGCACAAAACAATCATAAAATAAAATCATCTACAAACAAATCCAAAGCTACATGGGCAATTATAAATAGGTCTAAACTCAATTTACCAAAGGACAGCGTCACTTCCGTAGAAACTAACCATAAAACTATAACCAGACCACAAGAGATTGCGAATGCTTTTAATGACTTTTTCATAGAAAAAATAAAACCAATACCAGGCGCTGGTAAGGACGTAACTGTAAATATTCCCAAATTAAGTCAATCTATGTTCATGGCACCAAGCACTCCACATGACATACTTCAAATTATAAGATCTCTTAAAAATACTACAAGTGTTGGATATGATGGGATCTCTACTAAAATCCTAAAGTTTGTCGCTTATCATATCTGTGACCACCTAAGCCATATCATTAATATGTGTATAACCACTGGAACATACCCGGAAAATTTAAAAACTTGTATCATTAAACCCATCTTCAAAAAAGACAACAAGCAGAATATGAACTGTTACAGGCCTATTGCACTTATTCCTATAATTTCGAAAGTTTTTGAAAAATACATATACAATCAAATTTATAACTTTTTAGAAAAATTCAACATTCTTACAGAAGACCAGAAAGGTTTCCGCAAGAGTAAAACAATAAACATGGCAATTTATGATTTTATAAATAACGTCATGGGTAACGTAGATAAAAGGACGCCGGTATGTTCCATCTTCTGTGACATGACCCAGGCCTTCGATTGTGTTAATCATAATATTCTCCTGCGTAAATTGGAAGCGTATGGCATTAGAGGCAATATACTCAATCTCATAGAATCTTATCTTAAAAACCGTAAGCAATATACAGAAATTTCCAAAATAAATATTAATACCAAAAAAGAAGAAACATATTCACCAAAAAAACGTATAGTTAAATATGGAGTCCCGCAAGGTAGCGTATTGGGACCATTGTTATTCATAATCTACATAAATGACTTGCCATTGGTAACTAATTATCCAGTATCGCTGTTTGCCGATGACAGTACAGTCACTATTAATTCCATAAATAAAGATAGATATGAACAAGAAATTAATAATACAATCAATTCAATAGTAAACTGGTTAGATAACAATAATCTAAAAATCAATCTAGAAAAAACAAAAATTATGTTCTTTAGTCAACGTTTAGAAGCACCAAGTATTAATGTTCAACACAAATTAACTGTTATAAAAAAGGTAGACACAGCAAAATTTTTAGGTGTAACCATAGATAAACGTCTGAACTGGAAAGCACACACGGAAGAATTAAATAAAAAACTATGTTCTTGTGCTTATGCCCTCTATAAACTTAAACCTATTTTGAGTACGAATGCGATTATAACTGCCTACCATGGAATTGTCGGCTCCTTATTAAGGTTTGGGGTTATATTTTGGGGAAACTCCACCAATAAGGATATTATTTTTAAGTCACAAAAGAGGTGTGTTAGGGCAATGTCTGGTCTGAAAAGAACTGATAGTTGCAAACAGTATTTTATTAAATATAATATCTTAAGTCTGCCTTCATTATTTATTTATGAAATAGCTAATTTTGTAAGGACCAATCCACACTTATTTAAGAAACTATCAGACGTCTTCATTCGTAATAGACGAGATAATGATAGATTATACGTACCGAGATCAACCACGGCTTTGATGCAAAAAAGTACTTTTTGGTTAGCACCAACCATTTATAATAAAATCCCAAAAGCTATCAAACAAATGCCTACTGCTCTGTTTAAAAAACATTTAAAAAAATATCTCATTGCTAAATGCTATTATTCTATAACGGAATTTTTAAATGAGCGTAATTAATTAAATGCATTTCTTAATTTCTAGGACTTGTTATCAGTTTTTCACAATTACTACATTTTTCGCAGTTATGTATGAAATTTTGGCATATGTAATGTATTCTCCCTAATTTTTATTTTTATTTTGGATTAAGTTATTCTTTTTATTTTATTGTGTAGAGTCAAATACAAACTTTTTGGTTTTTTTTTTTTTTTCTAGACCAAAAAGTCATGTTATTATTGTACGCCATTAATGGCAAAACATGCAGATCTGCCTATTATTTTTAAGACCTTGCACATATTGTTTGATGTACACTCATGTTTTACAATAAAATATATTCTATTCTATTCTATTCTATAACTACTACAATAACGACTGTTTGAGAATATTTTAAACCTCCTTATAAAATTTAATAAAATATATTTTTATAATTAGATTTCAATCGATTTGAAAAATAATCGATTAAACAACACCCTCAGACACGCATATTGGACATCCCTTTTTCTTTACTCCGTAAAACTTCGTGCATAATCGGCAATGCTCGGGACGCGGTAATGTGTCTCAGTCACACGTTAGCATTGGTGTCGTGTTCGTGTCGCTGTCTCTGTCTTGAGCACAGGCGGTGACAAAAGTTTTCGTTGGTTTTTATTAATACATTGTTAAGTATTTTGTGTAGTGTTAGGTTTGTTTCTTTAATTCATAAGTTATTTTTTCTGTCTGAAAGTGTTTTAATATTTATTTTATTTGTACTTGGTCCCTGTATTAGTAAAATTTTATTCGTATTTAGGTTTTAAAAAAATAACGTCAATAACAGTTTTTTTTACGACTGTACATGCGCTAAAGTTCGCAGAGCCTATGTTCGCGGGCGCCGAGTTAGAACGGCCGTATTATACATGGGCATTTATAAAAAAAAACAAACAAATTAATGAAGAATTGCAATAAAAAAATAAGGTAATAAGGTCAGGTAAAATGGGAGATGCGTAAATTTGTTTAGGAAAAATAGGTATTCTATTTTAAAATCGTCAATAAATAATTCATTCACCGTATACATCCCTATTTTTTAATTAGTACAAAAAAAAATTGTTCTCTATCCGTACCTGTCACTGATCATATTGTGTAGTCAAAAGTAAAAAAAAAACGATATTCCAAAATTGTCCACGAAAATTTGTCATAATTGAATCAATCATTCATAACAATTGCTACTAGTAAATACTACGCGCAGTGTTTTTCCATTGTTTTTCATTCATAATCAAAAGCCTGTACAATATTTCCATAAATTGAGTGAAACGTTAATAACTTTGCTGTTTATGAATATTATTTTTTGAGACTTTACTGAAATAATAACAAGATCTTTTCTAATAAGCCCCCCAATTATTTGTATTAATTAAAAACTAGTGGTGTATACATTTGTTAAATAGTTTTTAAAAATAAAATTCAAAATCCTGCATCGCGGTATTAGAGATCATCACGTGGTTAGAAGATATGTAACAGCCCGAAATCAACTGTCGGGCAGTGGTCTGGACCAGACATAACACCTTTCCCTTTTAGACGGAGAATTGCGGGAATTTATATCCTATGATACGAGGACTCCCCTGTCTCCATAGTTACCTGAGCTCAGCACAGCTAGAAGTGAAGGTGTGCGTGGTGTCGGCGAGGTGCTTGGCGGTGGGGCCGTCCACCACGGTGGGCAGCGCGCCGCGGGACGCCGCGATCACGTGCCCGCTCGGCTGTGGGGGCAGGGGGGGGAGTTACCTGAGCTCAGCACAGCTAGAAGTGAAGGTGTGCGTGGTGTCGGCGAGGTGCTTGGCGGTGGGGCCGTCCACCACGGTGGGCAGCGCGCCGCGGGACGCCGCGATCACGTGCCCGCTCGGCTGTGGGGGCAGGGGGGGGAGTTACCTGAGCTCAGCACAGCTAGAAGTGAAGGTGTGCGTGGTGTCGGCGAGGTGCTTGGCGGTGGGGCCGTCCACCACGGTGGGCAGCGCGCCGCGGGACGCCGCGATCACGTGCCCGCTCGGCTGTGGGGGGAGGGGGGGAGTTAACACAAGCTTTTATTAACATATGCAGTACGGGTAGTTGACTCAGGGCTGAAATTATGTAAAGCTGATGTCTGCGATGCACATGCGTGTTCACGCGGAACAGTCTCACTAGTTCAACTTCAACGGTGTGCATGTAGTCGTGTCGATAGAGAACTGCGGGAGCCGCGAACCACGACGGAGCACTGCAGTATGGAAACACGCGGACGTCCGCTTTACGCAGTTTCGGCCCTTAGGTTTACTGTCTACGGACGTGTAGCTTCATAGACGCTTAAGATATACGTCAGACAAATCAATCCCGATGACATTTTTAATTTTAAAAGTAATTCTTTCATTTTTCACTAAATATGTTTAAATGAATGATTTTATAGAGTTTAAATTTAAAAAAGTACAGATTTTTTTTTAATTAGAAAGATACAGTCGAAAAATTCTACCACTGGGGGGTCCAGAATCATGTACTGGATCCATGGTATTCGTTTGTGGGTCAATGTCAAAGACACCCTGTATAAAGCTTCACGCAGGCGTACATCAAACGTATAATGACGAATACGCGTCTATGAAGCTACGCGTCCGTGGACAGTAAGCCTTAAGTTACTTTGTAATAGTAGCAAGTCAGTAGATACCTGTAGGAAAGCCTCGGAGGCGGAGATGAGGTCGAGCTGCGCGGCGGCCTGGCCGGGCCGCACGCTCGACACCTTCACGGCGTCCACCACGCGGGGAATCTGCTCCGTCAGCGACTTGCACTCCTCGATCAGGGTTTCCTGGTACAACGAACCAGCTCTATTAAACTAATCTATATACATATATAAAAGGACAAACTGACTGACTGACATCAACGCACAGCCGAAACTACTGGGACTAGAAACGTAAATTTGTTGCACAAGTTTCCCTTTTATGACGTAGGCGAGCACTAAGAGAGGATTTTCCAAAATTCACCCCCTAAGTGAACGAAACGGGGTTTCAAAGTCTGTATGGAGAAACCTACTTTTACTAGTTTACAATAAAGATAGACCAATGAACTAGCAAAGAAAGTGAAAATCGGTTCGATGCGAGAAATATAGTATCAGATCAATGAACATTTTATGGCAGAATTCCGTTTCAACTAAAGAGTGGAATTCTCTGCGTAGGTCTTTAAAAGGATCCTTTTTCCACTCGCCTACAGTCAACATTGACCATGGTTTAAAAACTTATTGCTTCATCTAACGCAAAACAACGCGATGTTTGACGAAGAGGCAATGCGAAAAAAGAGAGATAACGCCTGTAAACTCTGTTGGCATTCGGTGATTCCATGAATTTCCCGAATATATCACAAAACTTGTTCCAGGAAATACGTGTTTTTTTTTAAACCCTTAAAAAAAATTCGGAAAAATTGTCGTCATTCAGAATCACGATTAAATGTGTAAGGCTTTTATTGATATACTTTTAATATATAAATATAAAATAGCAGATTTTCAGATGTCTTTACTCGAATAATTTTATACAAATTTATGTTTTGATTTCTATAGAAGCCTAGATGGATATCCACATGATAGCTGTGTATCCAAAATATCTAGAGAAAGATTTGTAATAACATCATTATCACATAAGAACAGTTGTATGAAAATGTACCTCGAAAAGGACGCTCTTAAGTTAACAGTGTATATGTTACTTCTAGACAAGCGTGCTTCACGTTACAAATGTTTGAAATTATCAATTTTTTTTCTACTATACATGTATACATCTAAACTCTTCATATATTTATTTTTTCCAATCTGTCTATTGGTGCAAACTTGATGAAAATCAGTTCAGTAGTTTTGAATTTATCGCGTTTTATAATATGTAAAGATAGGTTCGCGCATGACCACTATCTCACTTGGTGGCCTATTCTCAGACCTAATAAAAAAATCGGTGAAGCCGTTTCGGAGCTGTTCGATCACAAACACTGTGACACGAGATTTTTATATAATAGCGTTAAAACATACCTGTGTGTACTTGTTGGTGTTGAACTGAGTAGCGTTGTGAGCTGATGTGATGAGCTGCGTCGCGCTCGAAGCGGCTTGCCGGGCGCTCTCCTGTGGCAACAATATACTATATTAGATTATGAATAACATTTTTTTTAACACATTGCTTTTGCAATATTTTTTTTATTATTAGACCTCAACCACTACAAATTCGTTAGTAATTTATTTTGTTAACGTATCATTTATTAATGATTGTAATTATTTATTTTTCTTGCTTTTATTTATATAGCCTCTTCTTAAATGTGAATGTGAGAACACTGTAGACTCCGCGAATTCTTAGGTTACTTTTTATTACGATTATTTTTATTGTACTTGTTAAACACAATATTAACCAGCCTACACTGTCCTTACAAAATATCAAAAATTTTAGTTCTCGTCGAACTTCGAGAAAAAAAAAACAAGACTAGAAAAATCCGGAAAGTTTTTTTTTTATTATTTTTTTTGGTGATTCTCCGTCTAAACACGCAATTACGAAATAATAATACCCCTATACGCGCGAGGGGTTAAACAACGAATAAGTGGTGTCAATGGCGAGACGTGTTTGTCGAGGACTGAGGTAAAACAGGGTAAAAGAGTTCAGTAAAATATATGTTACCTGCAATCTAGCGACCTGTGAGCCCACAATGTCTTGTCCCTGCGCGTAGTCCACGGTGATATAGCGGAGCTCTTCAGCGGCCTTGCGTAGAGCCTCTTGTTTCTCACGATCCTGTATAAAAATAACAACTGGTATAGTAACATTTAACACATTATCTGCCATAATAGTTACCCGATTGCCAAGAAAACCTGATACGTAAATTCATTTCTACATGTATCTAAATATAAAAAAATTCTACGAATAATAATAATAACTGAGAGTCAATCGGAAACGAATGTTCCTGGACACGCGCATTACATTGTTCGTAAACAAGCAGCGTTCGTGGGTTCGGCGGTGGTCAAAAAACTGGTTTACCTACCGGTCACCGATGACCGGCGCCGCCCCAGTGGTGTAGTATGGTGGGGGTCACCGGTGACCCCCATGGCAGCTAAAGTATTAAGAATGTTTATTACACATTTAAGAATGATTTGCCAGATGTCCCGCAAAGAAGTAGCTGAAGACCGCAACCGGCAAGTCCTTCGATATACACGAAACCAAACCGAGCCATACATCGAAGGTCTTGCAAGCCGCAGCCTTCCAGTCCGAATATTATTTAGGTGTCTTCATGGCTAGAGTCTTAAGAGAGACTTAAGAACAAGTGCACCTCACCATCAACGATAGCACTGCTTACCATCAGGTGCGATCGCAGTCAAGTACTAATTTATGTCCAATGAAAAAATTGTGCAATATTTGTGGAAAGAGATTTCATGCTTGACACCAAGTCAAAATTCTCAAAAATACAGAAGCATACAAACATATCTGTGTTCAAAGCTAATAGACTCAACTTGTATAGTTTTATGATTAAGAGCCTAAACAGAAAACATTTATTTTAGGAATACGTAATTAAAATATTTTCAAACCATCTAGAGATCCTTTCAAGTATACACAAAAAATTAAACGCCATTTAGGCCAAGAAAATTTTAAAGACACTCATCAAAATTGACATGTGACATTCCGGTGAATGTCGGCCACGCGGGCCCAGTGCGGATCGGTATCCGCACTGGGCCCGCGTGGTGGATTACGGCCCATTCCCTCTCCTAGAGAAGAGGCCTGAGTCCCAACAGTGGGGACATTATAAGGCCGACTATGCTATGCATCAAAATTACATTGGTTTGATCTTGCAAACACAAATATCACAAGATATTGAACATACTAATATAATTGTTTGTTTGCCAACATTTTTTTTGGTAATTATGAATATAATGGAAGAATTGAGACCTTCAATAATTTACTATATCTAGACATTATCTCATGGACATGCACTCTCTCGTAACTTAAATTTTTAAAAAGACAACATTGTGTGTCTTCAATCAGGTGCAATTAACTACTTTGTACTTCGTACAATTCTTAAAGACAGTCACATTGAATTTGATAATGGACATGCAAAGCTTTTTTAAACAATCATCTAAGAAGATGCAACGATAACGAGTGTAGCCAGTTGTTTTTTACTAACTACTATATGTAATGCATCAGAATATTGCAGGATTACTTTCAAATGCAGACTGTCTATCTGTCTGTTTGCATGAATTTATCACATAAGGGCATGAAAGTCAATATCTTATGAATAACGGAAGGGCACGCCATAATTATGGCGGTAAGTCCCTCTTTGATGAGCGGCTGGAAAGACCTCACGGCGACCTCACTTTCCGCATGACGCAGGTTCTCACCGATCATGGTTAGTTCTGAAAGTTCCTGCATCGGATTCGTGCGGTAGTAACGCCCGGGTGTCACTACTACGTGGACCACCCGGAGGACACGGTGGAGCACACGGTAGAGGTGTGCTCCGCTTTGGCAGAGCACCGCCGTGTCCTCGTGGGGGCGATCGGCCGCAACGTTCTGTCGCGCCAGGCCTTGGTACAGGCCATTAAAAAGCGGCAATTTCATAGGTAAACACCAATTATATAAAGAATTTAGAACACAATAAAATACTCTGCAATGAACAAAAAGGTTTCAGAGAGAAAAAATACTATAAATATGGCCATTTACGATTTTTTGCAGACCGTGATGACGAATATGGATCAAAATAAACCGGTTTGTAGTATATTCTGTGCTATGACTCAGGCGTTTGATTATATTCAACACAATATTTTACTTAAAAAACTAGAAGCATATGGCATATGAGGGAATGTACTGGGAGTTTTTGAGCCACATCTTCAGCACAGAAAGCAAATAACGGAAGTCAAGAGAGTAAACATTACTACTGGACGTGAAGAGTCACACCGGTTGCAAGCACGTGAAGATATATATGGTGTCCCACAGGGAATTGTGTTGGGACCTTCCCTATTTACGTTATATATTAATGACCTGCCTAAGTCCACAGAGCAACCGATGAGCCTCTTTGCCGATGACAGTGTTGTGACAATTGAGTGTAAAAATAGATGGATATAAATATGAAATTAATGATTCATTAATTGCAATAATAGAATGGCTTAATAATAATAACCAAATGTGACTAAGGATCATGCATTTTATTCAACGCATTCCAACATTTATTAATAATCTTGACATAACTTACAATAATAATAGCATTGACGAAGTGGAAACAATAAAATTTTTAGGATTATTAATGTCAAGAAGTTACAACTGGAAGGCACATATTGAGATTATAAGCAAGAAAATAAGTACCTCAGCATTGATTCTGTACACACTAGCTTCAGTGGTTAGTTTTGAAGCTTCGCTCACCGCATACTACGGCCTCGTATCTCAAATAGACTTCATATTGAGATACGGCATCATCTTTTGGGATAATTCTACTAATATGGAGATAATTTTTAAAATTAAAGACGATGTTCAAACTTGAAACCTCAGAGTTGCAAGCCTTATTTCCAAAAATACCTTATCTTGTACTGTATATATTGGAAAATGCCATATTCGTAAGAACCAATTCAAATTTATTTTCTCGCATGGCAGATCGATTTCCTTGTAACAGACGCGACTATACTCAAATTTGTCAATATCAGCACGAAACTGCTCTTATGCGTAAAAGTGGTGTGTTTTGCCATCCAAAACTTTATAATGAATTATCTAAAAGCTGGAAGCAGCTAATTGATATAGCCTTTAATTCATCAAGCCCCAAGCGAACGCCTCTCTCATTGTCTTTCTATTGTGTCTCTAATTACGGTATTCGAATGATTATAAAGAAAGTTAAAACTTTCCTGGCAGATAAAGCTTACTACAATTTAAATGAGTTTTCTAATGACAAATTTTGAATTTGTGGCATACTAATTTTTTTTTTTTTTTTTCAATTATTATTATTTTATTATTAGTTTGACATTCTAGATATATGGTTTTGACTTGTAACAGTATTATATATAATTTTTTTAAATATTATTTGATTTAATGGCACGCTAAAATGATTTTATTGAATGAAGATTTATATTATATTTTAACATCTCTTGCATGCTGACAGTTTAGTTTGTGATGCATGTATTGTACTCATTTTTGAGCAAAAAAGAAATGATTATATGTTATCTAGTATATTTGGCACTCAGCGCACTTAGTGCCGGTTTCCTCACGATGATTTCCTTCACAGTTTTAGAACTAAAAAATTCGAAGACAGGTGACATTCACCAACCCGCACTGGGCCCACGTAGTGGATTACGGCCCATTGCCTCTCCTAGAGAGGAGGCCTGAGACCCAGCAGTAGGAACATTAAAAGGCTGATTATGTTATATGCACTTAGTGACCTGTGGCTCGAACCTGCAAGCTTGGCACATACCTGCGGCTCGGAGGCGCACTGCCGCGCGGCCTCCACCATGCGCGCGGTGGCGTCGGCCAGCAGCTTGGCGGCCGCCAGCAGTTTGCGCTGACTGTCCGACGGCTTGGACTCCGCCTCCGTCTGCGGGGGAAGCATATTGAAGCATGAGTAGCTGCTACCTGGCGGGACTCCTAGCGAAGGCATTGTAGGTGGAAACTGGACGATGTTGCCAGAAAAAAAGTGGCCTATGTTGTTGGATAACGTTCTTACTTCATCCATAACAATTAATAAATCCACAAAATAAAATTAACTGTATAAATAATTTAATGCTTTTTTCATCAATGATCATTAGAACAGACTGACATGTGTATAAGTGCTGTGGCTGCCTGTGGGACATGCATAAACAAAATCTAAAATAAAAACGATGAGTTACTATTTTCTTAACGGGAATACACTATAGTGTTTATGACTTTATGTGCCGTGTGTTGTGCCAAATAAATCTATCTCTTTCTTCTATCAATTTCTTCGCTACACGAACTGGCTTCACCGCTATGGCGTCCGAATGAGGTATGAGCCTAAGGAATTAATGTAAATACCTTGATGTTGGTGATGAGATGAGCGGTGGCCTGCCCCAGCAGCCGCGCGTGGCGCACCATGTCGGCGGGGTCCCCGCACGCCACCACTCGCTCGCTGGCCGTCATCACGCTCTCTACTGAGCGCTCCGTTACTGTGGGTTGCTGGGCGCGCCGGTCTGTGGGACGAATTTATGATATACATTTGGTGACAAAATACTCATAATGACTCAATCTATATATTGCTTTAATATCATGACATGAACCCAGAAATTTCGGTGGCAGTTGACTGATTGGCTACTGCGCTGCGTGTTACGGATTCAATTCCCATATGGAACAAATATTTATTCCTATACCTGTTCTATAACATTTGCTTTATGTCAAATTTCAGGATTCTGGGTCAACTGGAAGTACCCTACGGATTTTGATTTCTTTGGGAGTATCGAAATCTACGTTTTTTGCGACATAAACGGCCGTATCTTTTTTATTCGGTAACTTCGAATGGTTTTAATTTCAACTCGATACCTCCACGTGTTCGCGAGATAGAGGGTCTTGGCAGACAGACAGACATACAGACAGACGGACAACAAAGTGATCCTATAAGGGTTCCGTTTTTTTCCTATTGAGGTACAGAATCCTAAAACGGAATGATAATGATGATGACTGTCGGCTACTCACCCAGATCACAATGTGCCAACAATCTCTCCAGTTCCTCCGTGACCCTGTGCGCGGCCGCAGTCAGATGTTCGACTCCTGAAAACAAAGGGAATTATGTCTTTGGAACAGCTGAGTTGTCGCGTGTCGAACAATTAAGGGTGCTCTAGTCGGTCACTCATTGATACAAAATGATTACAAGATAACTTAGTGAAAGATAAAATATATTTTTGAAGTTATGTGTGAAACACATATTAAAACGTCACTAATTTATGCATTTTTAGGCCCTAACTAAAGGATGGGAGCAGGAGAGGAGCAAAATCGTTTCCATACAGAAATAGATTATTTGTTCAAATATACAATTGATTTTTTTTAGTAGGTATCTTTAGCAATTTTTTCATAATACCTACCAGACGCCCAAAGATCTATTCATAAAATTTTAAGCGTTCTTATCGTTACAAATCATCGGAAAGTATGTATTCGTGTATACTCTAGTTCCTTATTGCTCATCAAAGCATTTCTAACCGTCGTGAATAATATTGGATGAGATAGCATGCACTTTAACGTCGCCCATCAACAAGTTCGAGTCGCCGACTACTGCACCCTTAATATTAATAAATATCTTGTGAATTTTGATAACAACTTGGGTGCAACAAACAACAACAACAACTTGGGTAAGTTTAAAATAAACTAAGGTTTTAAATCCACAATCAGGCAGATTTACTTAATCTGAAAAGGTAAGACTAATGGTTATGACATAATATGTACCTGGAGCTGCACTTTCAGGCACCGTGCCGCACGCCTCCACGAGCCTCTCCACGGCCTGCGCCACCAGGCGCGCCGCGCTCGTCAGCTGCTCGCGGCACGCCGGGTTGTGCAGGGTGGGGGCTACCACCTACAAAATAAATGACATTTAAATCAAGACAAGACTATTCATGTTCAAAGAATAGAAATATATTATACTCCTAAACGGTTTTAAGTTAGACAAGAATTTTACAAATCCTTTTTCGCCAATCGTCCGGAACACCTATGTATAGACCATACAAATATTAGTTCCGGGCGGGAATCGAACCCGAACACTCAGGGCAACAGCCAAACGCTGAACCACTGAGCCAATCGAGTCGTCTTCACAATAAAAATACATATAAATTGCTACGCTTTACATTAAGAATAGGAAATTCTCTATTTGATTATGTCTTTTTTAACCCAAAGGTTGACTGGTAAATAATACCTTGTTGCATTAAGTCCACCTATGTACCACTATTGTACACGAAGTTAAAATAAATAACAATTTCCTTTGTAGCGACATCTATGGCGTGAGGTAGGAACTAAACTACGAAATCCAGCTTCGCACAATGAGAGTTCTCCGCACGATTTGAACATATACAGCGCGAAATCATCTCTTGGGCAGTTGTCCAAACCAGACATCACATCCGTCTGTTCGAAGGATCCTCCCTTTTTAACGGAAGCTTTAGACACTGTTCCTAATACCACTAAATAGGTGACCCCGACGTGGTGTGAACATGCAACCTTCTGATCACCTTAATATCTTTTCACTTTACCTTAGCACATGCGACAAGCTGACTGGTGGCAAGCGCGCAGTGCGTCGCCGCAGAGATGATGGCATTCTGCAGAGGCTGGTCGTCCCTGCACTGTGCTGCTACATTCTTCGCTTTGAGGACCAGCGCTGCTGTCGTGTTCGCTACGGCCTTCGCTAGAGAGAGGAGGATGTCCTGGGAAAAAGAGAGAGAGTGTGTTAATTTTCAGAATGTTTGTCATTGTTTTTTTATTATTATTATTATTGATAGGCTCTCATTTGACCACTATTTCACCTGATGGTAAGCGATAATGTGGAGCACGCTTGCCTAGATGTAACCTATTCACATTTGACTTAAAGACCCTCAGGTTGTCATCAGGAAACACAGACTGGCAGGGAATTCAACTGCTTAGATGTAACGATTAATGGATGTTTTTGCAAAATGCTTTGTTCGTATGGATGGGGTGTCCACCATATACCGATGACGCAACGCCGTACGTCTAGTGATCCGATAATGGACCGGACATGGTGGAATTAAATTGTGCAATTCCAACGCACACTCCCCGAAATGTAAACGATAGAAAACCGACAGCCTAGCAACTTGGCTTCGATGCTCAAGACTTTGGCAGTTTTGACTCGACCTGTGCATCATTACCGATAATCTTATTGACTCGTTTCTCAATCGAACTAGGGCATCAAGCTGGTATTCGGCAGACCTATCCCAAAGATGAGAGCGGTACTCCATACACGATCGAACTTGCATTTAAATAACGCTGAGCAGCTGCTCCGGCGTGAAGTACCGTCTCACCTTAGCTAACCCCCGATTTCTGAATTAAGCATTTGAAGTTGAGTATTTCTCAAACTCTACTTTAACCTGCAAATCTGTCAAAATTTGGCATTAAAGTAGGTTTGAGACGTATTTAACTCAAAATACTCAATACAGAAACCCGCCCTAAGATCCCCAATTTTTTGCCCTGATGAGGATTTGCCTCTATGTAAGAGCCGAAATTGTGATTCGACGACAACTTTACCCCAAGAAGCTCAAGGTTGTCGGTTATCGGCAAGATTACACCCTGGAATTTTCTCTTTTCATTTTTGATATAAAAAATAATCAAAGACACAAAACTCCAGATTCACTAAATATATATTACGATGACTTCATACGTTACGAAAGAAATATGTTAGTTGTGTCAGTTATAAATAAACAAGTGTCGACGTCGTAAAATTATCTTCCATGTTATGATTGTATCCGGTAATCATACGAGCGTTTTTGTGATTCTTTTACATAAATTCTTGATTGAGATGAGGTGATGTTTTTTTTATTTTAAAACTGGCTGCTACCAGCGTATGTATTCTTGGTATGGTCATGTGAAGAGAGTTTACATGTGGATGGATGGAGAGGGAGAGGGAGACCAAAGAAAAGATGGATGGATTGTGTGAAGAGTGATATGAAAGAAAAGGAAGTTAGTAACAGGGCAGAGTGGAAGAAAAAAACGTGTTGCGCCGACCCCAAATAACACGGGACAAGGGCAGGAAGATGATGATGATGGCTGCTACCAGCGGCTTCGCCCGCGAGATAGTTGAAAATAATCCTAAGGGAACATACAGCTGGGATAAAAAATATCTTATGTGTTATTTATGGACATGGTCTACACAAGTACCAAGTTTAATCCAAGTCCGTTCAGCCGTTCGAGCGTGAAGAAGTAACAAACATACACACAAACTTTCGTTTTCATATAAGTGTGATACGATTTTGTTCTTCAATTGAAAAGTGTAAATTATTAAGTTTTATTAAATTGTTATCTACCAAAGACGCAGATTGATGAAATGACATAACTTCTTATTAATTTTTTCCTGCAACAAATTCAGTAATCAACTCAATCTATTGTTTTAAAAAGACTATTTACTAGTATTCATAATCAGCGTATGGGTACACGCCTTAGGAGGCTCTCGTTAAGCGACTGGATCAAAGGTTTGATTCAGAAAGCTGTTCCCAGACAAAGCTCGTAAAGGAGGTTCCTTTATGTGGAGCCCAGACCCGTAGCTTGGACCCTGTTCCCGATATCGGCGGGAAATATTTTTTTTATATTTTCATGTTTCTTTTTGTTCCTAAGCTTGTTGAGAAAAGGCTAGAGAGATGATGAGTTATTGCTGTTTCTATTAGCAAAAACTGCATCAAAATCCGTTCAGTGATTTAGAAGTTAGCGGGAATAAACTGACAGACGCGGAAACCGACTTTACTATTATTATATAAGTAATAATAAAAACATAAAGATGTCACTGTTTTTTACTTATGTATTTTTGGAACTCGTCCATCTTAGATGGTGTAAAAAAAAATGCTTTTTCATTATATTTTACAAGCGATGTCTCATTCATGTCATACGCAACCAAACATTCATCGTAGCAAGAATCTAGGCCAGCCATTAGTCTCTACACAGACATCGAGCACACGACACTCGTTATAAAAACCAGCCATCTGTCCACTCGACTATCTAGGTCACGCGAGTTTTATTTTGGAATAACGCCATCTGTTGACGCTGCGTGGAATTACTTTGTAAGGTAACAAGCGTGTAGCGTGCCTGATATGGCATTTCGATGTGACTTAATTTTTTTATGTTTGTATATTTATTTATTTATTTAAACTTCATGTACAGTAGTGGTACATAGGCGGACTTAATGCAACAAGGCATTCTCTACCAGTCAACCTTTGCCAAGTATATCATCACGCTTACTACCCGAAGGGTTGGGCAGTTTTGTGTGTACCTTCATATTTCGCCTATTATAATTGTTCCATTTAAAATGCCTGCCTATTGCCCATATTTGGTAATGGGTAGTATTTAACTGTTTTCTACTACAAAATGTGCCTTTTTTCACCAAAAAATTACTAATTGTTCACTATAATATGCTAATATTAAAAAAAAAAAAAAAATAACCAACATTCCGATTGACCCGCGATGCCCCAATTCCCATAATAATAATTGTAATGTACAATTAGTATTTTTAGTGAAGAATAAGACTCACAGTTAACTTTAATACACAGTTAAAATTACCTCCCTTTGGTAATAGTACAATTTTTTCTCCTTTAACTTAAAATGGCATGTTTTTAGTATATTATTTGTAAGTTATGGCTTATATACTGTCCCACTGTTGGGCAAAGGCCTCTCTGTACACAGAATGCTCTATAGAAGCATTGACCGAAACATTTGTTCACTGATTATTTTCAATTATTATGTGAATGAATCCTGTATTGAAAAGGTCCAGTGGTTAAGGTACCTCTCATTCATCAATGTTTTTTTTTTAATTGATATAAACCAGTGCTTGACTGCAATCCCACCTGATGGTAAGCAGAGATGCAATCATTGACGGTGAGGCGCACTAGTTCATTAAAGCCTATTCACTCTAGCCTTGAAGACGCTTAAATTATAGTTGGACGGGAAGACCGCAGCAAGCAAATTGTTCCAGTCCTCCGATGTACGCAGTATAAAAAACGAAGCGAAACGCTTAGTCCGGACCGTTGAAGTTTCAACAACGTTTCATTTCAATTCATATGTACTTTTTTAAGTTTATCTAAAGACTTTACTGACACCCCGTAGACATTGGACAGCACGTAAGTCGTTAGACATGGTTGTCGTAAGTCTATTCAAGGAATATCGTTTTGCCCAGTAACTGGGTTGTGGAGGTCTGATAGACAGTCGCTCCATGTAAGACACGGGTTATCAGCCGCATCTGGTTGGACTGGAAGCTGACCCCAGGCTAGTTGAGAAAAGGCTAAGGAGTTGATGTGAACGAATCCGGCGAGTATCCACCCTTACGTTGTTGAAACTTCAACGGTCCGGACTAAGCGTTTCGCTTCGTCGTTTATACCGCGTACATGGAAGGACTGGAACAATTTGCCTGCTGCGGTCTTCCCGTCCAACCATAATTTAGGTGTCTTCAAGGCTAGAGTGAATAGGCTCTTAATAAACTAGTGCGCCTGACCATCAATGATTAAATCTCCGCTTATCATCAGGTGGGATCGCACTAGTTAAAATAAAAAAAAAACCTCATTTTTCTTTTCTACCGGCTTATATACAGCATTCATGTTATTTCCATCAACCTACAGGGGGTATTAGTTAGTTATTTTTTGCTAAATACATTTACTTGCGAGACAGTTAGTTATAAATAAAACAATTATTTCTTTAAGCAAATGTATTAACCAAAAATAACCAACATATGGCAGTAAGCTTGAGAACCACAACCTTACACTGGGGTGCAGGGAAATTGTACCAGTATATATATATTTTTTACCTTGGACTTATGAAGACTTGATATGTGTAATTCTTAATTTTATTGTTATTGAGCGAGTGTGAAAAGTGTTGAACCAATTTCAACATAGTTTTTTTTTAATGAGTTTTCTCTTCCATAATTAAAAAGGATTTATGAAAATATGTTAATAGCAATTATTCTATTAGATCCGTAGTTATAGGAAAAATAAGCTATATATATTTTTAGAATTATATATATAATCATAGAACACTTTTAACCGTTTAATCGCTTGCGTCGGATTATTCCGACGAGTGTTTTCGTGTCCTATTGGCCAGGGTCGTGTGTTCGCGACTGGGTACTCCATCTCGTTTAGCTCTTCAATTCCCATAGGTGACAGAAGACCTGACGAGATGGAGTATTTGGTCGTGGATGTGTAACCCTGGCGGAATAAACGCGAGAGTGTTTGTCGGATTTATCCGACATAGGCGGTTAAAATGTTAAATATGGAAGAGAAAACCCATAGCTTAAAAAAAAACGAAAACTATTGCTTACTGTGATCTTTCTGTAAAAAGGTCGATATCTTCGATGACTAGAAGAAAAACTTCATATAATGAGATTCAAATGATAAAGTAAAAATCTTAGAAATACTGGTACAATTTCTCTGCCCCCAATTGTATTAAAATATTTATAAAAATAACTTTATCGCTGGCGAGTTTCGAGTACAGTTCAAATTAATTAGCTCTGATTTTTTAACGATATTAATAATGACAAGAAATAAAAAGAAATCAGTCTCTTCAAAGTTAAGTAACAACACCAATTTGAAATAAACGATTCTTCGCAAAATAATTAATTGAATTTTAATTAAAGACTTTTTGAAACTCGATACTCACCAACGTGTTTAAAAAATAAATAGCAAAAAAATAAAATTAACAATAACTGTTTTTATAAAATGGCAATTTGTGGTTTTGTACTTTGTGATGGCAACATAGAGTCTATGCATATGTGAGACTTTTTGCATTGTCAAAATCCCTTACAGTTATGAAATGTTCAATTAAATGATTTACTTCTTTCTAATACCAAAAACGAATACCACTGGTATATATATACGGGTACTAGTGGTGGTACAATAACATGTATACTGGTTTATTTTAATAAAATTTGCCTGAGCTTTGTATCAAATTGAAGATGTTGGTATTCGATAGGAACACAAAATAAATTTGAGTTGAAACAAATACCATTGGTTGTTGATATTAGAACAGAGTAGAAGAACGATTTTTATTACTCAAGATAAAATATTCAAAGATTTTTTGAGTAAAAGTTAGTAATATTTATAACAGCTTTCTGATTATACAGCAATGCAAAAAGGGCACATATACAAAGACATAATTAACATATTTGGTACGTACACACATTGTCGATAATAGTATTAAACAGTTAGATTTTGTGATAAAAATTTTGTTCCTAATACATCATTTTACCCTGCTTTTTACCTCGATTTTGTCAGATAGAAAGCAATGGATCAGGTCCACAATAGAACGAGCGAGCCCAAAAGATGCCTGAAGGCCTACTATGAGCTCTTATACCACAAGAAGCGCGGGCGTGCGAACCTTTACTATGTTCTTCCAGCTCTAGTTTAATTATGCATAGAAAATATTGTATTATCAGTTACCACTTTCATTTATATACCATCTCTCCATATTATTGTAACAAAATTGACTTTTATATTGCGCGCTTTTAGTGTTAACGCAATCTATTTTACGAAATAAACTGAACTGTTATTTATTTATTGAGTATTGCCTCATTACAATACATTTAACATTAAAAAACAAAAAGAATAATATTATTTTTGGTATGCTGGAAGAGATTTCTTTAGAAATAAGCATCCCCTTTGTTTTATTCTTCTGTTTCTTTCTTCTTTTCTTTTATTATTGTGTGTATATAAATTGTTAAATAAATAAATAAGACTCGATTTCATGATGGTGGTCTGATGTATGTAACCATAACGGCGTACATAACATTTGCAATTATTTGTGATAAAAATTAACAAACTGAAAAATCCCTTTAAGGATAGATCTATTTAGTGTGTACAACTCCATCCCCCATTTTCGTTGGAACGATTGACATTTGACACATCACGTTAAGGCCCCCTGATCACTATTGCATCCTTGTTTTGAATGATGAAACCTGTATCTGTATTGCGATTTATCGACAATGCGTATCAGTACTTGAACCTTTTATCCGTCTACGTCGGATATATCCGACACACTCTCGCGTTTATTCCGCCAGGGTCGCACATCCACGACCAAATACTCGCATCTCGTCAGCTCTTCGGTCACCTATGGGGATTGAAGAGCTAAACGAGATGGAGTACCCAGTCGCGAACCGACCCTGGCAAATAGGACACGAAAGTTCTCGTTGATACAATTCGATGCAAACGGTTACAAGGTTAATAAAAATGTACATGTAAAGAAATCAGAACTGAAAAGAAAGTTATAAATTAGCTGCCAAAATATTAACAAAAAATAAAAATAAGGGTCGGCTCGTATTTATCGCGTGCTTACTAAAAAAAGACCTAACTCAAATAGAGTGTGATTGAATTTAAAACACACCATTCAAAAATAAGGTTCATTTTTCAATACTCAGTTTTTTGAGTTACGTCTCTTTTTGATTAAGCGTGCGTAATGTCCAATTTGACAAGTTAGCAGTTTGAGCCGACCTTTAAGCTGCCAATTATCTTAATGCTTCTAAAAAAAAATTAGAAAATAATAAAAAATAAAGACTAGATTAGTAAGCATTAAGATTATTGTTAACAAAAATAAATAAAGAAAATATTAAACTCGCTTATGTGATTGTGATGGCAAGATTGTGATGAGTTTATTTATAATATGGCTCATATATGGCAAAGAAAGTTGATAATATATGAAAAATTCGAGACAGTCAGTCGGGACTTGAATTTAGAATCACCCGTATTGTTTTTTTTTTGCTGAATGACACCAAAAAGGTTTATTAAATAAAAATAGAACCGAGTTTTAGTTATTTCCGGTTGAAAATATATTATTTATAATATGAATAAGTCTTCGAGGTTCTCCTAATAATTTGATTAACTCAATTTCAGCTGCAATAAGACTAGAATGAATTTCTGATTCAGACTAAATTCTATATGGTAGGCACTAGATAAATTTACAATAAAGTGCATTGACTTTTCCCATATATCTCTGCGGAGGTACCCGAAAAATAATAAAATGGTTTTTAAAACCTACTAGAAAACATTCAGACGACTTGAGAACCTCCTTTTTGGAAGTCAGTTAAAAATGTTAAGAATCACTATAGATTTCGATTAACGTCAATTTTTTCTTTATTTCCTTTTTAAAAAATAAGAATGTCAATTAATGTAATAGTATCAATGACAGCTTTTTTATCAGGTTTAAAATCATCTAGTGACCACCGCTCTAGGGTGGAGAAGGAGGGCGTGTCATACTTTTTCTAACTAAAACCCACTTCTATGTCCCTTCTTTGCCTTCGTTCCAGAACGCCGGGGTTTTTATTCGTATAACCCAAGGCCCAATAGGCTTCGAACCTGCTGGGCTCTTATGAAGGTCAATGACCGCTTTAGTAAATTTATCTAGCTTCTACTATAGATATATTTTTAACGGATAATTTTCAAAAAACTGTGATGATTTTTGACTAGTATTCAAAGCCTATTTAAAATTGACTTAAATTGTCTTCATAAGCGAGTACGCCGCGTCCTTTCCTCATTAAGGCCCAGTTCCACAAAATCCTACTCAACAAACAGTAGAAAACTAACGTAAAAGTTAGTGCATTACGTTTGTACCGACCTGTGCCAACCGTTACTAGCCAACGTCTACCAAACTAAAGATTAAGTCAAACTAACGAGTAGTTAGTACGTTAACGCTTTGTTGTGGAACTGGACGGGAGATTGTGATTCACACAAATTTATAATAATATAGCCTATGTCACTCAGGAATAAAGCAGCTTTCTATCGGTGAAAAACTTTTAGCAATCGGACTAGTACTTTCAGAGATTACCTCCTACAAACAAAAAAAAAACGAACTCTACCTGTGTAGTTTTTTTTTTTTTATGTGTGGCCTCTCGCAGGTCAACCTAGGAGGTTGTCGGCTGCTTAATCGGTCTTGCCTGTGGCGGCCTCGATTAGAAAATCAAAGCCTCCAGCCAGGGCTTACTTAAAACTAAGCGACTACACGCTAAGGGCACCCCCTGTGGGGTACGGGCCTCGGCTTAGGGCGTCAGCAAGGGACGAGCTGGATCGAGCAGATTTAATTATTATTAAACGGGGATTTTTTAAACTACAGGCTCAGCGGCGCGGGCTGGCTCGAGCAAGGGACGGGGGGGAACCTCTGTAGTATTTGTAGATTATATTATATAGTCCTGTCGTCTCATGCGTACACGCCGCGCGCTATAGTATGGTGGGGGAGCGGGGCGTGCTCCCCCTCCCCTCCCTCACTCACTTTGCCTGGAACCACGATGATGGACGGACGCGCGTGCGGCGTGTACGCATGAGACGACAGGACTATATAATATAATCTACAAATACTACAACCTCTTTATAATATTGGTGTAGATTATAAATAGAGCAGTGGTGGCCGAGTAGTAACGGCCCCGACTTACGAGTTGTAGGTCGCGGGTTCAAACAAGGCGCATTACTTTGTGTAATTTATTTCATCACCACTGCTCTCAAAACGGTGAAGGAAAACATCGTGGGGAAACCGACATGTTCTAGAACCAAAATTTCGAAGACATGTGACATCCATCAACCCGCATTGTCTCAAGACTTTGGAGTTTTGACTCGACAAGTGCATCACGGCCAATGAGCTTAACTATCTCGGCTCGCTTCTCAATATTCCTTCATTCTATTATGAATTTCTTCTCATCTATTTTGTTTCATTGTTACATTATTTTCATTTGTGTGAATCACATACTCCAATATATTAAATAATCTTACAAACTAATATAAAATGTCATCGTGCAGTCTTTTCCCTTACTCATTTGTCTTTATTTTATTTTTTCATCTTTTGTCCAACAAGAAAACGCGAAAATTAAGGAAAAAGACGTTTATATAGAGAGTAAAATGTGCTATTTATGTCATAGTATTAATGCCTAGACAGGCAGAATAAAAGGAATACTATATAGTAAATGTAATACTTGTATATTTTTGAATACTTTACGGTTATATTATTAAAAAGTAAATTTAATAAAAAAACGCGAAATTGGTACCAATTTTAGAAATGGTTGAAAAGCGATTTTATAGCCATATAAGTTTTGTAGAACTTCGTCACCAAACAAATGGTCTTTAAATTAATCCATATCAGGTAATCTTCATTTTGAAGATATCTAAACCAACGGTAGACTCAATTAAAATATAATTCCCAGGTCCCGGACCAGACGTAACACCTGTCTGGTCGGAGGATCCTCCCTTTGCAACGGAGGTTAGCGGGACTTTACATTCTGTTTCGCATACCTCTATCAATAGTCACAATGAAGTTTATTTTACCGAGATTCTTTATAAGACAATATTATTTTAGTGTAAATAGTAGTTAAAATAGGTACTTAATACCTCAGAGGAAACTTTCATTCAAGAATACGTATTGTGTAGTTTTCTTATAGGTCCCTATACAGTAGGAATATGTCACCGAAAACAAAAACATCTACCTCTAGACACACCTTGAATTTTTCCAATAATATAATTTCATGCAAATAATCAGTCTCATCAGTTAATGAAAACAATTTTTATTCTAGAATTTAGTGAAAATGGAGCTGCCAGATGTATTTTTACTACTTTGGGCACCCCGACTCAGACAGAAGAACATATTTGACTGCACAGTTAGTATTTTTGATGTAACAAAACCATATTTTGTAATAGAAAACAGGAATACATTAATGGACACTAGTGGACAACGTAACTATTTTACGATATGATCAGCCATATTTGAGAAAAGGAAGTTAGTGATAGCATAACGGTTGACAGGATAGAATGGAAGAAAAAAAAACGTTTTGCGCCGACCCCAAATAAGATGGGACAAGGGCAGGAAGATGATGATCAGCCATGTTTGACCATATCATGAAAATAATCATGCGTTTAGCTCAAATAGCACCATTTCATGAAATGACCGATCACATCATGATGTAATCAATTCTAAGATCTGACCACGGCTTATATATATAAATCAATAAAATATAAGCATTATATTTTTGGAAAAACTCAACACGGTCACTCATCTCATCACATCATATCAAAACACCTCTCAGCATCTCCCGCGGTACCCTCCCGGTCCCCGCCGCACACATCTTTCGGCATAACCCACTGTATTAACAATGCTAACAACATAAAAATAATGGACAACAAACACAGAATATTCAGCCAGTTCTCCTTCCATATCGTCGCTAACTCAATTTCTAGACACTCGCATTTCGGACAACACTTCTCCTCCGTCCTGGGACATTTCCGTTTGCAAAATTTACAAAATCCTTTAATATTTCCTCCCGTACTCTTAAAAGTTGGGTTATAGAATATTCTTATTTCAGTCTTAGGCTTAGATTCTGTAGAATTATTCAAAATTTCTGTACGTTTATCTCCCGTCTCGCTCGTGTAATATCTCTCGCTCTTTTTCACGAAGTTTTCAAAACCATCGTTTCTAAGTTTCGATATCTGATTCTTTGTAAAACTAGCCTCAGCCGTCTCCATGAAAGTTTCTGTTGTTGTCAAAACGCGATTGTATCGTTCTGGGTTCAGCAATTTCATGTTCAAAGAACCTGATACTTTGACATCAGGGCCCGATTTAGTGATGTCGTTAACAATGCTGTGACATTCGATTTTTTTACCGTTAAACTTATTGAATTTGTCGTTAATGTCATTTTTATCGATATTGTCTGATCGGAAGAACTGTTCGCGGAGTAAATCGTTCTTAGTGCGTCTATTTAAGTCTATATTAACGTTGTCATAGTTAGTTTTATCGATATTAATATTCGATTTTTCATTATTCAAATTAGATTTATCGATGTTACTTTTGACGTTATCGTAATTCACGTTAGCGTAATCGTGGTTGGAGAAATCTTTTTTGAAATTGTAGATCTTATCGTAAATAGTTTTTGGATATAATTTAGGATTATTACTATCTAAATATCCTTCACAGTTTTGTACAATCGACTCAAAATCGTTTTCGCTATTCGATTTTTGCTGTCGATTCTTGAACAACATGTTAGCGTAATCTATGCTCCTGTAGTAATCGCTATCGGATTCTTCTTGTATAACATCTAGGCCCCAATTACGTGTAGTATCAATATCTTCGTAGATGCCATCGTCGATAGAGACTTTGGTCTTACCATTACCAATATCGACATTTTCAAAGTCTGTATCATAATTATCATCTTTTTCTTTGCCGAAGAATACTTTGTAGAAATTATCATAGCAGTAGTTAAGTTTCCTGTACAAGTACGACTTCTTAGGGTTTCTCTTAGGGTCTATTACCTGTGTCTCCTTGTCCTCTTCAGTTTCTTCGCCGATAGTGTAGAGGACCGTTGTGGAGGCTTCACCGACGCGAGAGGCGGCGTTAAGAAGGTTCTGGCGTGGCTGGAAATAGATGAGGAGAGGGTGAATTTATTTGGCTTTGATTGAATTTAGATAACATGGTGGAAGGTGATCTACTGTGAAGCCAAAATTTTTTTTTTTCTAAGACATTGTTATTCACGTACAACAGACACCCATACTAATATTTGTTCTGTGCGGGAATCGAACACGCAACACGCAATGCAGCAGCCAAATACTCAACTTGTGAACCAGCTGTGCCATAATCTTGAGGCACCCTCATATTGCCTGTTGGTCTAGTGGTTAGCTACCCAGGACTAATGTTTGTGTGATGAGCACGATCATTTCTGTGTCTGGGTGTAATGTATCTATAATATGTATGTATTTAGAAACATATAAGTATATCAGTTGTCTAGTACTCATAACACAAGCTCTGCTTAGCTTGGGACTAGACGGCGTTGTGTGATAGTTGTGGAATATTATTATTGTTATATTTTTAACCGGAAAAACCATATATTATATAACACGTGATTGGAATAATGCACACCCTTCTACACCCCAATTAAAGATTAAGTTACAATCATAATTTAAGTTCTACAAGTTTACTTAAATACACGTAGGTAGTTTGTTTTAAGAAATTAGTTGTAACGCATTACATTGGTAACACCAATCATATTTTGAGGTAGGTATGTCACGCAATTTAGAGTATATTCTGCGGCCTACCCAAATGTTCTTTCTTTGGTATTGTTCGTCAAGTCGTTGAGTTACTTAGTAGTCCTAAATTTGAGCTACACGGATACTGACAAATGCCTTGCACTGACTGGACAGGTCCACTCAAATCTGTATGGTTCTTTCCTCAAAAGTCCATCTCAGACACTGATCTACATGGTTCACATATGATTTGACCATTACTTTTGCATTATTTTTTTATTACATTATACATCACATTACATGCTGTATGGACTTTAAAATAGACTTTGACCCCTGAGTTTGTATCCGTGTTTCTTCTCAGGGTAGTCAGCTAGGAAACACCAGTCTCATTTAGTTTAAACTGATTTTAGAGGTATGTGGAACAGAGAGTAAAGTCCCGCAAACCTCCGTTGAAAAGGGAGGATCCTCCGACCAGACGGGTGTTATGTCTGGTGGGCAGCTGCCCGAAAGCTTGAGGAAGTGATGATGACGTCACGAGGTATTAGCTGCACGAAGGCTGCGCTGACGTTCTTTGTCGAGGGTCACCAGTTTGGAGGTAGACGGAACAGAGTGTAAAGTCCCGCAAACCTCCGTTGAAAAGGGAGGATCCTCCGACCAGACGGGATGTTATGTCTGGTGGGCTACAACTGCCCGATAGATGATTTCGGGCCGTTCTATGTGTTCTAATCGCGCGGAGAACTTTGATTGCGCGATTCAGGATTTTCTTATGTGACGCGATAGATGTCGCTACATGATGAAAAAATTGACGAATAAGTGTAAAAACAGTATAACAATGATTCAGGGTCCCTACCTCCTTAGTCTCAGGTTCAGCCGCCTTCAGCAGGTCAGTGAAGGCGCTGCACAGCTTCCTGGTGGCATCCAGCAGCTTGTCTCCGTGGTCGCCGTCGTCCATGAGAGCGGCGATCATCTGCACGCCCTTCGTCATCTCCGGTAAGTTGGTTGTGATGGTGGTGATGGCTGCGCCGACTGCTGTGTGGTCTACTTCGTCTGTGCCTGTAGGAGAGGATGAGTTTTAGTATATTTTGTCGTTGGTTTTTTAGAAATAGAGATTAGTATATCCAAACACTCAAGAAATATAGCTATTAATTTTTCCAGGAATTCCTGGAAAAACCACATACCATAGACAACTTGTAGCTATCAGGAAACACAGACGTGTTTCCTGATAGCTACAAGGTGTCTTTAAGTTAAGAGTGAATAGGTTACTTCTAGGCATGTGTACTCAATCGTCGCTTACCATCAGGTGAGATAGTGGTTAAACGCGAACCTATCCATGATAACAAATAAATAATAGTTAGAAAGTTTGCAACCTTGTGCAGCCATCTTTGAATCAATTCTATAATCTACACTAATATTATAAAGAGGTAAAGTTTGTTTGTTTGTAGGAGGTAATCTCTGAAAGTACTGGTCCAATTGCTAATTTTTTTTTCACCAATAGAAAGCTGCTTTATTCCTAGTAATGCTATATTCCGAGTAACAATGGCACATAGATTTTATGTAAGCGGACAAAAGCTAGTGTTAGATAGCTCGCTTTTAATGTTACTTGAAGGCTACTGGCCATCAGCACAGTATCACATTGTCATCAGTACATTACATTGTTGTTCAGACATTTTTGAAAGGTCTACTGTGCCTTTGAAACTGAAAAATAACTAGTTTGATAATTTATTTGTTACCATGCCCAATGGGATTACAAATCCGTAAATACGATGAACTTTCGTAACCTATTAATTCTTCTACTGGAAGGAATATTACACTTCAGGAAAATTAAAAAAAAACATCTTCTATACTTAGCAATTTGCGTTGTAAACTAATAAGATTTTATTTTAAACATTTTAAATTCACAAATAATAGGTGTAGTGGTCTCTCAAACTATATAGCTCCTTTGGCAAAGAAATTAAATAGCAGTGAAAGAAAAGATTTTATAATATAAGATACGTACCAGAAGTGAGTGTGACGACCTGCGCAGTGGCGGCGTTCATGGCGGCGATCTGTGACGTCACCACCTGCTTGTTGGTGTCCATCGTCACCTGCTTCCACTTCACGGACGCCGCGTCGTGGCCCAGCGCGGGGAGCGTCGCCTGGGAACGAATCACAACTTGCTACAAATCCATCTTGTACCGACAAAACTTACGATTATTTTAGGGTCATACAGTAATAACACAAATGCTTGACTACGATTTTTACATAAAACAGTCCTAGAATCAAAAATTCGAAGACATGTGGTATCCACCAACCTAAAAAAAAATTATGGCCCATTCTCTCTCCTAGAGAGGAGGCCTGAATCCCAACAGTGGGAACATTAAAAGGCTGATTATGCTATTATATAGAACAGTCTACTAGAAAACTCTTACAAAATCTGTTATCATCTTAAAAGGGACTTTAGATTATATACAAAAATCCGTTCAGATTTGTATAGAACCTGGCCTACGGTGACCTAAATTAAAATTTTAGGATTTTTACCGCCCTCGTCGAATTAATCCGACAAGTGTTTTTGCGTCCTATTCGTTTGCGACTGGGTACTCCATCTCGTTTAACTCTTCAATCCCCATTTTGTGGATGTGCGACCCTTTCGAAATGAACGCGAGAGTCTTTGTCGGATATATCCGACGTACGATGTAACTAACATCGGTGACGCAGTAAAACTAATAAAAAACTAATCAAAATATGGCGTCAGTTTTTTCCGTATCGCTGTAGAACAGAATTAAATCATTGTATGTTTTTTAATGTAAGGTTGTTAAATTTTCCTTTTGTAAATTGTTATCTTGGTGTACAATAAAGTATATATATAAATAACAGAAGTAAAATCGAGATGACGGATTTTGAAAAATTAACCGCTATACTATCTGACCCGGCAAACTTTGTACCGCCTGACAGTCAATTGCGTGTGGTCTGATATTTTACTTCTTGAACACTTTAAATTCATATATCTTTCGATATAGTCAACCGATTTCTATGAAACAAAGTCTAAGTAATATTTCAAGCTATATACAATTTTAATGTATTACAGTTATCTACATCGATTTCGTAGATTTTATGTGATGCGCGCACAACTAAGGCTATTCTACAGATTTAGTGTATATGTATAGATTTTTACCATAGCGAACCCACGCCAAAGAGCTCCGCGATGCAGTTAGGGAAATGAACCGAAATAGAATTGACATCCGACTGACGTTTGTAACTATTTATAGAAACAGATTATTTTTATTTTGCTTAAAATAGCTAGAGTTTCCCGAGACAGCGGTGTTTCATACTATTGGCTATTTGACTCATTTTTTTTATTGACGTGGAAACCTGTTTTACTTATTCAGATCCCTGATTATGACAGATCGATCGAACTAAACAATCTAATTTAATATATAATACGAATAATAAATATTATATAATGTTTCCACTGTTGGGACTCAGGCCTCCTCTTCAGGAGAGGGAATGGGCCGTAATCCACCACGCGGGCCCAGTGTGGGTTGGTGGATGTCACATGCCTTCGAATTTTTGGTTCTAGGACATGCCGGTTTCCTCACGATGTTTTCCTTCACTGTTTTGAGAGCAGTGGTGATGAAATAAATTACACGCACTTGGCTGAGTTTGAATCCGTGACCTACAACTCGTAATTCGGGGCCGTTACCACTCGATTAAAAAGAAAATAATATATTATTATTTATTAATCATTTAATATTTTATATTTTTTATCATGGTGTACAATAAAGAATAAATTACGTATTACTTTTGAGATATACTGTTTTCATGCGATTGCCAAGTCAATCTATTTATTTAAAACATAAAATATTTGTAATATTGTTGTGGTCACTATATGATGTTACAGAAGATCCCTTAACTAGAGACTGAGTAAATCAACCGACTTGGTATTACATGGATCTCACAACTTTTTACGGCAGAAGAAATGAGTTGCAAGACTTGTTTTTTTTTACAAGTTATGTTTTTGATGGCATTTAGTTTATTTTTCATACCCTTATAATAGTATGAACTTTACCCTTCTGACAATTTTAAATAAATTCTGGAGTTGAGGTGAACATTTTTTATATGTTCAGTAAAATATAAGAGAAATACGCGCAGAGACGACTCACTACAAAACTAACCGGTTCCTTATTCTCAAATTCTCAATGATATCCTTTTCAATGCCACGAGATCATGTTGACTATCATAAAGCATAGGAATTTATGTCGTATTTCTATTTCAATATATTTTTCTAAATATTATATTGTAATATAATAATGACTCCCTCTGCACGAGTTGGTTTCGACTGTAAGTGCAGAGAGTACCTGTCATAAATAAATAAATAAATTTTATATCGCCGCCTATCAACACTATCAAACTCTACTCATGACTGAAACGTGTATTGGGCAGCAAGTGCTGCCGTGACATACTTCGACGTGACGCAGCATGCCGCGGCAAGGCGCTAGAATGCCACGGTATCTAAGTGGTTAGTGTGCGCTGTCTGGTGGCTGATCCTTTTCAATATACATACACGAAAACCCACTCTTTTACCGTTTTTAGGCACGCAATTCACTGTTTTTTTGCACTATTGCGGAAAAGTGCGAGTGCTCACCCCGCCACAGTGTTATTACATGTATCGTATAAGGGTGGGCGCGGCGCGACCTCTACGAGTTGCGAGTCAACCCCTGTTTATTTATATCTTCGTAAGTGGAAATTTGTCATGGCGACCGAGGTGAAATTCACCCGAGCCGTAGGCGAGAGCGTTATGGAACCGAGTTCTGTAAATGTAAAATCTATTATTTCCATGTCGTCCCTGTCTGTGTAGGCCTTCTTTATTGTACACAGAACTTATTACTAAACACGGTGATTTGATAACTCATAAACAAAGATGAGTTTAACTCGACAATGAGTTTTCCCAGCAAACCTTTGAGTGACAGAGAGAGATCACGATCAATCCTCCAATCTGATCCTTCTCTTCTTTCTTCTTTTTTTTCTTAGATTCACAATTGTAATAGCAACACTACATACCCTGGTGAGTCCCTCCTCCGTCTGCTTGATGATCTCGACTCCGCTGCTGATGGTGGACAGTAGAGCGCGCTGGGGCTCCGTCAGAATTGTCGTCACTCGAGTTTGCTGCATTTGAGAAGCCTGTACACGAAGGCGATGGTATCAGGACATTGTAATAATTATCAATAATGTAACTCATAATATGATTTAAAAGAGTGTCCATGGAGTTTCTTGGACTTTCTTCTTTATAGAGATCTACGCTTTGAAACGTGAAATTTAACATCACTTTTTTATTTGACTGACCGACATTTTGATAATTCTAAAGCAGGCACTTTAAATGGTATATCTATATATATATGCTATGTACAGTAATAATTGGATTTCAGATTTATGTACTGTATTATGTATTAACTGTCTAAATTGTCTTAGTCTGTAGTCTGTCACTGTACTTATTAAAATAAAATATAAAAGCGAAATACCACTCACTAATTAATCACGAAATCTCAGAAACTATAACACCTACAAACTTAAAATTTGACAGGTAGGTTCCTTATAGGGTGTAGACATCCGCTAAGAACGGATTTTACGAAACTCCACCCCTAAGGGGGTAAAACGGGGGTTGGAAGTTTGTATGGAGAAATCTACTTTTACGCGGGCGAAGCCGCTGGCAAAAGCTAGTTTGAAATAAATGTTTCTGATTTCTGAATCTATTTATCAAACAGTCGGTCAGTGAAAGAGTTAGCACATTGAATACCAGCCATAAGATATCTCGTAGATCATTTCTTCTTAAATACCACCTACGAGAAAACATGTAGTGGTTATTCTTAGAGTATTTTCCTACGAGTTTTTTCGTAGCTAGCTTCTTATGAAAGTATTCATATTGCTGGTGCCTAAGTACGAGATATCTCGTAGTCAATGATATTTTTAGTATAATCTGACAGTGTATGGTGGGTAACTGAATTCAATTGAGTTAAAGAAGATTAAAGATTCCACACAATAAGTTATTTTTAATAATATATAGAAAATAGTGAGTATACAATATATACCTACACAGCCCATTTCGATGACTATATGTAGCCATAATAGCAGCGTGGAACAAAATGGTATCATATTATTATTTACTTAGTATATTGACATATTGCAACATATCATAGCAATGGCATTTCTAAACTCCATTCTCAATAAGATTACACTTAATTAAAGCCTATTTTAACTCCCGTTCGACCAATTTGACTTGATTCTGCCATCTCTTTACTACCATCGGACAACCCGACGTACGGCGAGTATCCACCTTTACATTGTTGAAACCTCTACGGTCCGGGATAAGCGTTTCGCCTCGTCGTTTATACCGCGTACGTTTCCGTCCGATTATAATTTAGGTGTCTTCAAGGCTAGAGTGAATAGGCTCACTATCAACGATTGCATCACTGCTTACCATCAGGTGGGATCGCAGTCAAGCACTAGTTTATACGAAATTAAAAAAAAAAACTTTTATTGCGTTGTTGACATGACAAATGGTTACTGCAATAAATAGTTGGTACTGTAACCAATTCTTTGCTTTTAATGCCAACCTTATGCTGACGGAATAGAAGTCAAAATCGGTAAAAAAAATTTGTTTAAGTGTCCAATCTTAGTGCGAATGGAGTTTAGTCGCCGACATGTTAGACCTACAGAAATGTACAAGAGAAAAAAAATAAAATAAAAAACAAAGCTGCGGATACTGACGGCGGGCGGCGTGTGGCCCGTGATGATCTGCCCCGACACCGTGGTCTGCTGCGCGCTCGTCATGTGGTTCACCGCGAACGGCTTCGCTCCTAAGGCAAGGCAAATTATAAACTGTCAAGCGATCGCAACATAATAATAATAATATTGTGAGGAGCTTCCTGTCTCTGGAGCCCTCACCAGCGGTAGCTTGGACCCTGCTGCCGACTCCGGCGGTCTACTATTTTTATTTATTTATTTATTTAACAATTTATGTACACACAATAATAAAAGAAAAGAAGAAGGAAACAGAAGAATAGTACAAAGTAGCAAGAATCGAAAGAAACATAGGAAGGAGGGGGGGAGGGAGGGTAGTCAAAGAATTATTATGGTGAGCAAAACAAGAAATTTTTAAAATTTTATTTACTTACGAAAAAAGTTTAATCAGAATCCAGTTCTTCAATTTTGCTCATCTCTGAGTTCTTCAATTTTGCCCAATTTCTTGCGATTTGACAGTATGACGTGACGTCACAACATGGCAATCGATCCTATTCTTATTTTGAACGCATTATAAACCAAAATAGTAACATAAATCTATTAGTACCTACAGTAGCGGTCTTATTAATGACAGCGATATCTACCAGACAACCATAGGGTGGACTAGAAGAATTAAAAGAACTTATTCTAAAAAAGGGGGGAGGGTAGTCTGCAGAGGGTGTGTGAGGATAGGAATTAGTCCTAGAGTGAAAATTATAGGTAGTGTTACCTTCCGCGCCCGGACGGTGCACGGCCGGCTTGGCCACCGACTCAGTGTTGACCTTGCCTGACTTGAACGTGTCGTGCTGGATGATGTTCGCTCTGGGGACAACAAAGTATTGTTTTTATTTCCGCGAAATTTAAATAGTATTTTGCATTTTGTTGATTCATGGAATGAGGATCAGTCATGATTTTTGTGAAGTATTCAGACGTATAGAGTAAAAAAAAACAATAAATACTATAAAGAAATTATTTGAATGGGACCTAAAATGACGAAGATACAGCAATTTTAGCGTATTAGTTCCAGCGACCGCGAAAACGCGGCCGAGAATGAAGCGACTCGCTGTGACGTCATCTGTCATGATCGGTCTCCACCGGCGAATGAATACAAGCAAGCCGTTCGTCGCACGGATCATGACATATGACGTCATCGTAAACAGTCCAGCGAGAGCACGCGTTTCCAAGTAGCCGTTCAGAAAAACTTTAATACATCCACCATTTCTTGACGGATTTTAATAATTTAAAAAATATACGATGTACTTAGTAAAAATCGGATTTGTAATTATGTGATTGATCCTCATTATAAGCATCAATTTCATCTCAGTTCGTCTAACCCTATTAAACGGATATATAGTGAAAAAGTTACACAACAGGGTTAGCTGTTTTTTATTGCAAAACTCTGACACTCCCTCTCGCTCCAACCAGAATATATATCTATTCTCATCATCATCATCATTTCAGCCGAAAAACGTCCACTGTTGTACATAGGCCTCCCCCAAATGTCGCCATAATGACCGGTCCTGTGTGTCACGCATCCATCGGATTCCCGCGACTCTCACCACGTGATCGATCTATATCTATTCTAAAAAATTCCATTGTACCTACTAGTTCTACTGTTGGAGTATAATATTTTTTTTTATATTGAAAAACGTCGTAAGATACACAGGAGTATTGATGATTACCATCCGCGGTTCTTTTAATATCATAGCATAGCATAGCACAGTCGGCCTTATAATGTTCCCACTGTTGGGACTCAGGCCTCCTCTCTAGGAGAGGGAATGGGCCGTAATCCACCACACGGGCTCAGTGCGGGTTGGTGAATGTCACATGTCTTCGAATTTTTGGTTCTAGGACATGCCGGTTTCCTCACGATGTTTTCCTTCACCGTTTTGAGAGCAGTGGTGATGAAATAAATTACACGAAGTAAATCACCTGGCTGGGTTTGAACCCGCGACCTACAACTTGTAAGTCGGGGCCGTTACCACTCGGCCACCACTGCTCTCTTTCTTTCTCTTCTCTTTTAATAACATAATGTACAATGATGGCACTCACTTAGAAGGCGACACGGAGTCCTCCAGCATGGCGGAGCCCTCGTCTCCCTCGATGCCGAGATGCTCCTTGGCGCGCTGCTTGCGCACGATGATGTCGATGTAGCCCGCGATCACCTGCAGGATCTGTTCCGCTTCTGTCGTCTGGACCGAGTAGTATTGGTCGCTGGAGGGAACATAAATGGTAATCTTAGTTTTTAATAAAAGATAAAAAAATACATATGAACGGTCGGTTAAAAATCGAGTAAGTGCGTGTATAGCAGTGATGTGAAACTCAAAGTCACTGGTGAGCCAAAAGCACGAAGACTGCTAACTAGATGGGCTGCAAAACCCAATCTTAAAGAAGATACTGAAAATCTTAATGAAAAAAATTGATACGATTTTACAGGTACTTTTTTCTCATTTCTTGGTATCGAATAGGCAAGTGCATACAAAATTCGAATGGACCCGCACTATCCTTTTTTTGTTTCTATGGGTCTGGTATCTTTTTTTTTTCGGTTGGAAAATCATCTAATGACTTGACACGCTCTTGGCGGAGCGGCCTTGGCCCCAACAGGCATCGACCCTGCTAGGCCCCTACGGTTTGCTGACATCTCCTTGAGGCGCGCGTGGAATACTACGCGCCGTCGACGACTTGGGCTCATCCCAGACGGTGACCGGACGTCCGCAAGTCCGCGCGTCGGTCTGGTATCTCTATCATTTGCAACTCTAAGTGCCTATGTACTTTATTATTACTGTGGCCCTAGCACACGAACCCTTAACGCATCCATGGTTTGACCGATTTTAATAATCTTTAGTTTATTAGGTTCATCACCGTCCCGAATAGCAAAATAACTATTATAATATCAAAAGAAGAAAAAAAAATAGATGTTCAAATTCATTGAAAAATGACAGCAATTATTATCATTGCTTTCAATCATTCCATCATTCGGTCAATCATTCCATCCTTCGGTCAATCATTCCATCCTTCGGTCAATCATTCCACCATACATTGACTGTTAAGCAGTACGAAGTTCGCCGGGTTAGCTAGTAATAAAACAAACCGGGGATATGAGCTAGTCAGTCTCACCTGTAATCTCCAAAATCGAGTGTGAAGGTGTTGGGACTGGCGCACCACCTCCTCACGGTGGTGAGCGGCCAGGTCTGCAGGATTTCCTTGGTCTTCTCGTCCAGGCGCAGCACCGAGTCTTTCGTCACACCCAGGAGACGAGGCACTAGCTTGTTCTTGCCTTTCATTTTTTCCTGTTGGATGGAAGATGATAGTAGTGAAAAAAGTTGAAAGGGAATCATTTGTCTTGATATGGTCATGTGAAGGAGAGGGATGAAACACATGTTACTGAACGAGTTATGAGTATATATATGGATAGATGGAGAGGGAGAGGGTGGTCAATGAAAAGAAGTGATATGAAAGAAAAGGGAGTTAGTGATAGTGTGACGGGTGACAGCACAGAATTGAAGAAAATAAAAAACTTTTTACAAAAAAAAGGGTTTGATTGCAAAATTTGGAAGCTGCTTTATTCTTGAGTGACATAGACTATATTTTATGTATAAAAAGTTAAGTTCACGTCATAAAATTACTATATTCGTAACTTAAGTCGGATAAAAAATTGCCGATTGGCTGCTTTTTTATCATTAAACGATTTGAAATAAGTCATAATAATTTACACTAATATTATAAAGAGGTGAAGTTTGTTTTTTTATTTGTAGGAGGTAATCTCTGAAAGTACTGGTCCGATTGCGAAAATATTTTCACCGATAGAAAGCTGCTTTATTCCTGAGTGACATAGGCTATACTTCATGTACACGAGCGAAACCGCGGACAAAAGCTAGTCCATAATAAAAAAGAAATGTTACATAGAACCCCTGTTGATAAATCGTCATTTCTGCCGAAAGACGTCCGCTGTTGGACAATAGGTCACCCCGCGCATGTCACCATAATGACCGGTCTAGTGCATCTCGCATCCGTAAAAGTAAAAGTATGACACTATCCCTCATAGTCAATAAAAGTCTGACACTATCCCCCTAACTAGTCAGTAAAAGTCTGACACTATCCCCCGCTCCGCCCAAGAATGGGGATGTCATTAGATGATTTGCCCACCTGGGAGGAAAAAAACATCCATCGGATTCCCGCGACCCTCACCAGGTGCACGGTCCACCTGGTGGAAGGCCTTCAGTAGATACATACCTTAACCAAAAAGAAGGCGACCCCGTAAGTCTTAAGGTCGCGCGCGCTCTTGGTGTACAACACTTTAGCGTCGAGCTCGGTGAGGGTGACGTGCTTCTTGTGCTCCTTGAACACCTTCTTCTCAATGCCCTTCACTTTCACGTACGACGCCGGCAGGAATTCTTTGAGGCTGGAATGAGACGAGAGATGTAGATTATCTTTTATCTATATACTAGCTGACCCGGCGAGCTTCGTACCGCCTAATAGTAAGGATAACGCCATCTACTGGCATTACCAGAACAGCATAGTTCATTTTAAAATGACATTTTAATTAGAGATGGCGTTGAATAAGGATTTCTTTTTCCGTGAATTTTCTCAACGTTTATTCCTTCCCTGGACTATCTCAAATATTTCAAGACCAAAATTAGCCAAATCGGTCCAGCTGTTTTTGAGTTTTAGCGAGACTAATGAACAGCTATTCAGGCATCGACCCTGCTAGGCCCCTACTGTTTGCTGACATCTCCTTGAGGCGCGCGTGGAACACTACGCGCCATCGACGACTTGGGCTCGGTACGGACAAGGCTATATTTAATTGTTAAACTATTATTTTTTTACCCCAAAAATAATTCACGTACGGCAAAGCGGGCACGGGTCAGCTAGTTTTTATTACCCATACTTTTTCATCCACATATTATTACGTATGGATGAACAAAAAATTATTGTGTGATGAATGTAAGTCCTGGCAGTGATTAATTCCAGGCTCATGTCATAATGACGAGTCTGTAACAAAATCTCTCATTGTGGGCTTCGAGAGGCCTATATAGGAACTGAATGCTACTCACTCTAAGAATCCAGGAGTATGCTTGTCTTCTCTGTGATCTCCAAACTGGATCTGGCACTGTATGCCCGCAAACTCGCACGCTGTTGACAATGGAAACATTTTGTTAATAGACATTTTAGGAAGCAATTTCGACGTCATCGATTCACATACAAATAAATATACATTAATATGATATGTGAACAGCTAAGGAGTGGAATTCCCTGCTGGAGTCTGCGTTTCCTGATAGCTGTAATCTAGGGGCTTTAAGTCAAGAGTCAATAGGTTACTTTTAGGCATGTGTAAAAGTTGTTTCAGGAAATACGGAAATCCTCAAAGTTTTGGACAAAACTTGTCATCATTCAGAATATTAATTAAATTTGCAAGGCTTCTAATGTTATACTTTTTTGACTTTTAAATTTTTAAGTAAATTATGAAGTGTCAAAACTCATGCAAAATAGCAGATTCTCAGAGGTCTTTACTGGATTAGTATTACACAAATTTATAAATTGATTTACGTAGAAGCTTAGATAATATCCACAAGATACTGTCTTTCCAAAATATCTAATGAAAAATGTGTAATAACGTCATAATCGCGTAAGAGCGGTTGTATGAAAAACAGTGAAAATGTATGTCTAGTGGCATCCCCTTGATGGCATACCTTTGTCCATAGTGACGGGGTGCGTGCCGTCGAGGATGGCGTCCCTGGCCTGCACGTACAGCAGGTTGAGCTGCACGGGGTCGCGCGAGTCCACGTTGCGGTCCGAGAAGAACAGCTTGCGGCGCAGCAGCAGCGTCTCCGTCACGTCGATGCCTTGCTCGCGGAGGGTCTTGGACGGCTCCACCCAGTTTACTGGTGGGAGACAATCATTGGATTATTTGTCATGTTCATATTCATAAAGTAGCGGAAACATAGAATCTGTATTCTCAAAAGGGTATGCAGATTTGTAGAACATAATTATATTTTCTCAGTTATTTTTAACCATATTAGTAAAAAATACACATAATTCACTAGCTAACTGATTTGATAAGTCGATAATTAAAAAGGAAAATTGCGCAAACAAGAGATCGAATCCTTCATTCGTTTGCGATCACTACACCAAGGATTAATTTATTAATTAATTTTAAAAATAGATTCAGATATTACAGGTATGTTGGTAATTTAGTATATTCATTCGCGTTAAGAAAATAGTGATTCATCAGTGCTCTTATAAAGTAAAGGCGTATTCATACTGGGTTAAAAATTAAACCATTAAAATTTATAATCATGTTATCTTACTACCACCCTTGATTGACTCATAGAGAATCCTATGGTGTTAAGTTCCACATTTACCTTAACGCGAAAAGTGTAAAAAAAATGAATATTAAAAAAGTCATTGTATATACCTTCATCATCAGTGCGGAGTTTCTTCCGCAGCTGTTCCATCTTGGCATCTCTTTCCTTCTCTTGGTGCTTTCTCTTGAGGGTCAAGGTGCCAAAGTTAGGCTTCTCACATGGATCTGGCTCCTCTTTTTGTTCTTCACGGACCTAAGAGGAAGGAGGGGTTGTTTAATGGAAAATCATCGGCCATCATTATCATCGGTTTGGGAGACCGTATAACGTACAATACGACTCAAACAAGAATAGGAATTTCAATGACCTCTTTCTGTCAAATGTTACTTGAAAAGTACGGTTTACAAAGAAAACTTATTTACATAACGTTTTTATTTTACTTTGTTTAACCGAGTCTTAATTAAATCTAAGTGAAGAAAAAACTTTATTGTTTAATCTATGTATATTTCTTTATAATCTAAATTTTAAAGAAAAGGAACAGTTTCTTTTCTTATTTTCATTGTTGGCAACAATTCGCCTTCTTACTACTACTCAGACACTTCACACAGTGACGCAGAGATGAGCAGAATTGCAAAACTAGATTCTGATTAAACATTTTTGTTCATGATTCTTAAATAAATTTAATTAAGAATATAATATATTTTGTCCTCGCCCTATCTAATTCGATTTGACAGCTATCATAGCTGTCAAAACATGGCGCTAAGTCGATCCTATTCTTATTATAATAACATAGTAAACGATACAGCAGTAATTAGTGTGTGCCAACGTTTTATTCTTTAATAAATATTTTTATTTATTAAAGAATAAAACGTTGAAAGTTTATTTAACGTGGTGTTATGTTTAGAAACATAACACACGTTAAATAAACTTTATGTAAAATAAAAACGCACTGCTGTGCAAATTGTTTACGCAGTTTTCATGATCAGTGTTTCTACTCACCAGTCCATACTCGTCATAGTTGGTGATGCCGATCTTGGTGCAGATCACCACCATGAGGTTAGCTACCACTTGGCTGTCATCTACTAACAGTGTCTTCACCGTGCCTGGAACAAACATAGACAGTTTAGTTTAAAATAAAACTTAGGGCTATATTTCACGGGGACACCATGGCGGCGCGACCAGTTGCGCCGCCATGGCGTCCGTAAGGTACCAAACTAGACACCAGAGTCGCTACACCACACTGAGACAGTATCAAAACGAAAGAGCTGGTCGCTCCGCCAAACGGTCACCAGGTGAGTAACTCTCTATAGAGCTGTATACATTTTGTGTGTAGTGGCAACTGGTGGCGCCGCCATGGTGTCCGTAAGCTACCAAACTAGACACCAGAATCGCTACACCACACTGAGACAGTATCAAAACGAATGAGTTGGTCGCGCCGCCAAACTGGTTGCGCAACTAAACGGACACCAGATGATTAACTCTCTATAGAGTTGTATACATTTTGTTGGTAGCGGCGACTGGTCGCGCCGCCATGGTGTCCCGGTGAAATATAGGCCTTAGTCTCTAAATAGTACCTTTTAATAAGCAGTACCTTTGTGCTCCCCTATTCGCTTTTGTTCTTTTCATTTTTAAGTGTTTAAGTGTACATAAATTAATAAATAGTATCAAACGAACTCGCCGTCCGCCACCGTCTGTTTCTTCGTGAATAAAAAAAAACAGTCCGCGTCGCGTCTGTCTGTATCTTAGCCATAAACTCAAAAACTACTCAATAGATTTTCATACAGTTTTCACCAATTACATTTTAACATATAAATAGCGCAACATTTGTCTAAAACTAAAAATTCACACGTCAATATACAACCCGCCCCTGATCGTTCCCGGTGCAAAAGTGCCCATAATACTGGCCGCATTACCTCGCTGGATAGCGATGGCCATCCTTTGCACCAAGAACGACCCGGACCGGGAGTCACCCATTGCCTCCCAGAGCCTACGGCCTAAATCTCCCACAAAACACTTTGCCTCCGTACTCCAACTGCCCAGAGTCTCCACAGCAACAGGCACAAAATGGTAAAGCTGCACCAAGGAAGCGTACTTCAGCCTTTTTTTAAAGCAGGCGTCTTCAGCGGCGGCAGAAGCAGTGTGCATGGTGCGACTCAGGTGACAAATAAATAAATTGTATAATATATGAATATTATAGTGGAAATAAAATCCTATAGATTTTAACACCTGTGCGCAGTTGGGGCGGCTCGTTAGTGCGCTGTTCTGCTAATTTATTTATCGTAGGTAAGCTATGTATCCTCAGCGAACATTTACACTCAAATTAAAACCTCATAAACTCAAGAACACTTACCGTCTAACATCCGCACCCTCAGATTCCTGGTCTTCTTATTGTACTCCAGAAGGTCACCGTTCCTCAGCATGTAATAGTCCAGGCTCCTGGACGCCTCCAGCCAGATGCCTTTTTTGTTGTCCTCTTCTGAGGCTAAGAACAGGCCGTACTCTTTCGCTGTTGAAGAGAGAGGTGGGGTTTATTATGGGTGAAGGTGGAAATAGGACACTGCCTCTATAATGAGTTGATATTGTGATCTGTCTTTTAAGAAGTCAAGGGGCTTTTTTTTATGTGAATAAGGTTGGTTGCTGCACAAACAATCTGGCCAAATGGGGCTTGCTCGACCCATCTCAAACATAGTGCCAGTATAGATTCATTTCACAGGACTCGCGTCACCATTTATGATGCCCGTCCTGCACAACCACCTGCACGAGCTGCACAAGATGCCATATACAGGTCAAAAAAAAATCGACTCCATCGAAACGAAAAGAAAGTGAAGTGAACGTGTGGCTCATGTTCTGAACAGTTTTTGATGAGAACTTACGATCTCCACTGCTGGCTTCTAGGATCTTCTCGCGGATGATCCTGCAGGCGTCGTAGACGGTGGTGGAGGGGTCGAACTGTATGGTTTTCACCACCTTGCCGCCATCTATTGATATCTTCAGCGATAGCGCTGCCATCTTGCTTAGAGAGTGAGCTCTGTGGACAAAACAGACATTCATAAGTCATTTTTTTTAATAATCTATTAATTCTTGACTACGAAACCACTTGATGGTAACGCGCATTAGTCTATTAAGATCCTATTCACTCTAACCTTGATGACACTTAAATTATAATCGGACGGGAAGCCCGCAGCAGGCAAATTGTTCCAGTCCTTCGATGTACGCGGTATAAATGACGACGCGAAACGCTTAGTACGGACCGTAGAGGTGTCAACAATGTAAGGGTGGACTCGCCGTATGTCGGGTTGTCCGATGATAGAAAAGCGATGGCGGAATCAAGTTATTTAATTCCCGCGCACACCGAAAGACTGGCTTACCCTACGAGAATGTACGACGCCCAAGGTTTTTTTTAGTTGATACTAACTAAAAAAAAATGTTTTTCATTCTTCTTCTGGATCACCATTTAGCCTCTATTAGTTGAAATAAACACAATACACATTTTGATAAATTATATTGATTTTAACCCATGGATGGATTGTGTGAACAGTGATATGAAAGAAAAGGAAGTTAGTGATAGTATGACTTTTGACAGGATAGAATGGAAGAAAAAAACGTGTTGCGCCGACCCCAAATAAGATGGGACAAGGGCAGGAAGATGATGATGATATTGATTTTAACCCATGGCCTCAGTAGGCTTCGGCCCTGCTGGGCCCCGGTACCTCAGAAAGCATGTTAAGCCCTTGGGTCCGGTTGTCATTCGTTACAGGTAGTCAGACACCAGATAGTTTGACCATCAGTCTATATATTGCTTTCATTCTAGGGCCCCACTTCTCTTTCTAATTAGCAACTTTGAAATTATAACTTCGGTGTTAATGAAGATTTTTTTTAAAATTCTTTCATATTTGTTTATTACGCCTTTAGACATATGCGGAACAGAGAGTAAAGTCCCACAAACCTCCGTTGAAAAGGGAGGATCCTCCGACCAGACGGGATGTTATGTCTGGTAGGCAACTGCCCGATAGATGATTTCGGGCTGTTCTATATGTTCCAATCGCGCGGAGAACTTTGATTGCGCGATGCAGGATTAGTTCTACACACACGCTACACACCTAAAATGATTTTGATTTTATTTTGTTTTTAATATTATTTTTTGATTATATTTTTTTTTATTCTATAAAATGTATGTAGGTATTTAAAATATAAATATATAAGTATGTTTATCAGTTGTCTAGTACTCATAACACAAGCTCTGCTTAGCTTATTTTATGAGTGCTTAGCTTGCTTTATTACTATTATAATTAATGTACAAAATAATAAAAAAACATGCATATCACCCTATTGTAAGAAAAATCTTGTTTAATATTCACCTGTGTATAGTAGCAGTGTTGTAGGATCTGTCTTCGGACTCCTGTAGGTCTAGGGAGCAGGCGCTGGGCCGGCGGCGGGTGCGCTCCTGACTGAACGAGCGGAGCCGCTCCCGAGATTGGAATGAACCCTGGAATGATGAAGAGCATATTTTTATAGGACATGTCTTGATACTCGTGGCCCCTTAGTCATTTGAAGAGGAGGGATGAAACTAATGTTACTAAAAGAGTTACAAGTATACATGTGGATGGATAGAGAATTAGAGGGAGGCTAAAGAAAAGATGGATGGATTGTGTGAGGAGTGAGAAGAAAGACAGGTGACTGGACGGAATGGAAGAAAAGACGTGTTGCGCCGACCACAAATAATACGGGACAAGGGCAGGAAGATGAAGTCTTTAAAGATGGTGCAAGCGGCGAGCGAGTGTAAGGGTGCCTTTCCACTGATGCGGAGCTCGGTGGAGTGGAGCGGAGAAGAGTAGTAAAAAAAACAGGGCAAGTGCGAGTCGGACTCGCGCACCGAGGGTTCCGTACAAACTTACCAATGAAAACAGTTCAATACCTGAATTGAGTTGTGAAGATTTTTCCGAAACTGTGACGTAACAATAAATTTACAATCACAGTAAAATTAATCGGAAGTTCCGAACTTTCGAATTCGGAACCGAACTTCCGCAACAGACTATGAAACTTACAGTGCGAGTGGCAGTCAGCCGCCTCCAGTTGTCGTGTAGGGCGTCCTCGATGCGCTGACGCAGGCTTCGTCACGACTCCCCCTGTGCTTGCGGTGGTGAATTGTTAATTGGTACCTGATGACAAAGAAAAACACATGGTTAATAATATACCTATGATATGCAATCGGTATGATCAACAGTAGTGATGATATGGCTCCGAAACGTGGTCGCTCACACAATGGGACTCATCAGAAGACTTAAAGTCACCAAAAGGGCAATGGAAAGAGCTATGCTCGGAGTTTCCTTGCGTGATCGAATCAGGAATGAACATATCGGCAGTCGAACCAAACTTAAGTGGTAGGGCACATTGCTCGTAAAACAGATGGCCGTTGGGACTAAAAGGTTCTGGAGTGGCGACCGCGTACCGGAAGACGCAGCAAGGTAGACCGATGGTAAGTTTTACGGGAATCCGACGGATGTGATACGCACAGGACCGTTCATTGTGGCGATACTTGGGAGATGCCTATATCCAACAGTAAGACGTCTTTCGGCTGAAATGATGATGATGATAAACAGACTTCTTAAACAACGAGGTTGTTGAAGATTAGAAAGGCACACTAACATTATAAGCGTATACGCGTTAAGAAAATAGTGACATCATCGTTGTCACTCAGTCACGCATCTTATCCAATTACATCATAGTAAATTAGAAAGCTGTATCCACATTGATCAGTTGCAGTAAGCCCTTGAAACAGTCCGTACTGTTTACGCGTCTTTTGTCAATTTTAAAAATTAATACCTTGCTTATTCATAAAAAATAATGGTGATAATGTTGACGATTCTGATTAAACTTTTAAAAATAATAACTAAATATATTATGAAATACTGTGTAACAAAAACATTTTGCTTTAATATTAAATTATTTAATTTATTCCACCGAATGAATACCACCTTTACTTTACAGTTGCACTGATAAGTTACTATTTTCTTAACGTGAAGAGACTACAGACAGAAGACGTTGTCAAGATCACGTCTACTACATTTCCAAATTGTGAATAGGGGGGTTCTCTTTCTTTTAAAATGCACCCGCTTTTGCTTCTGCCCCTCCATAAAGGTCGACTGGTAGAATACTCTTAAGCCATCAAAATCACTTTGTACAGTGAGTTGTGCCTGTGCCCGCCATCCAGCCTTTTCCCATACAAAGTTGGGGTCGGCTTTCAATCTAACCGGATGCAGCTGGATACCATGTAAAATACATGGACCAACTGTCTATCAGACCTCTACAACTTAGCAAGTGGTTAACATGATACCCCTTGACAAGACTGAGTTGACTTTTATTCACTTGTACAGAAAGTTTTAATCTAACCTGCTAATCTCAGAAACTACTGGTTTGAAATGACAATTTTTTATAGTGTCGGATAGCCCATTTATTGAACACTATAGTCTATTAACCTCACGCTACGACCCATACGAGCGGAGCAGTAACCAAACACGCAAGTGAAACCGCGGAGGACGAGAGGAAACGATGCAGACATTACACAAAATAGTCGTAAATAGAAGTTTGTTGTTAATAAGTTGAAACCGACACAACAACAAACATTGAAATTCGAATAAACTTCACATAGAAGACCACATTTAACTGGCACCCGTCATTCGTAAAACTTTTCATTGATGAAGAATCCTTAAATTAAAACATCAAAACACCCTATTTCTCAACCAAAATATCGGTCAACGTTCCATGGCACGGCGTGGCACGCCATGGAATATTTCTATAGCGTACGCCTTCACCTGTAGCGGTAAATATAGACTGCTATTTATAAATGAGAACCGAAGGGGATAACAGTAGTCTCGGTTTGTATGAAAAGTATTATAAGAAGATATACGAATAACAAAACATTTTTTTTTATAATTGATATAAACCAGTGCTTGACAGCGATACCACCTGATGGTAAGCGGAGATGCAATCATTGATGGTCAGGCGCACTAGTTCATTAAGAGCCTATTCATGATTGATATAACATGATTTACAAGACTATTTATTTTATTATTTATTGTTCACTTTATAAAAACAACTGTACAATGGACAATCTTATCGCACAGGGCAATCAATCAATCAAAGAATTTATTTCAAATAAATCATTTTACAGGCACTTTTGAATGGTCAAGAAGTCAGTCATGTCAGAAATGATGCTATTGCACATTCCAAAGCGTAGATCTCTATGGATAAGGATGTATCATCTCTTACAGACAACCTTGGATGGACTGCATGATAAGAGATAGATTTACGCCTGTCAGCGCACAAATATTAAAGATACTGATAGCACATAATGATATAAAATACATGCATAAAACGCTAAACGGCTGCCTGGCTGTTTGCACCATCCCAAGTTTCTGGCGGAGCTAGGGCTTTGCGCGTCTTATGAGCCGATAGGATCATCGGTGATGATGCACTTGTCGAGTCAAAACTCCACAAGCCGAGTTGCTGGCCTGTCGGTTTTCCATCGATTACATTTCAGGTAAAGTAATTTTTTTTTTTTTTTAAATGTACTCAATGACCCTGAACATGTTTACATTGTACTTTGTTTTATTTTTAATTATATTAATTTATAATGATAATGCATGTACGTAATAATATCGTTTGGCGTACCTTTTTAAATTTTATGTAAATTATTTAATACGAAAAAATAGTCAAATATATAATTGAGAAAAAACGAATGTAAAATATAAAGGTTTAATTTAAAAAAAAAAAAACAGGATATAAAGAAAGGAAGAATTGCGATGAAGATCACTGATGTTTTGGGATACGGACAAGAGAATAATGATGAACATACCTCATCATATATCTAGCCTAGTCGCAGCAATGTACGGTACGGCATTCACCAGTCACCGTGTCACCGGTTATACGCGAAGCCTTTTCCTAACGTGGTGTGTACGTAAGCAACTCAACGCGAACATGAAGCGAAACGGCATGAATGGAATAAACAATTCATACTTTATTTCGGTAGCTTACGTGGCCAACCGCACGTGGATGCGGCGTGGCGACGAGCGAAGCGAAGCGGATACGATCAGTTGATTTGATATTTTCGCGCGAAGTCCTGCACCGCACCGCAAGACTTGTTTTAATTAAATTGCGGCTGAAGCGACGATTTTGCACACACGTATGACATAGTCACCGCGTCGCCATGAATTCAAGTAAAACCGCGTCTAATCGCTTGTCATTCGCGTTCAATCGCCCACATACGACGCCGCATGAGACGTCTTACTCATCATACAACCCATTAACCAAGAAACCATCGACGCTGAAAACTGTCAAGTTCAACTTGGCACGACGAATGCACACCACGCAACACAGCGTACCAACCTTGTCACACACTTATCTGGACAAATGTTTGCACCCTCATAGAAGTAATTGAAGCGAGACATTTGAAAGGGCGTATCATTCACGCTCAATTTAGTTGAATTTACGACTGTTTGTTTGCTGGTATGATCTTGGAGGTTTGAAATTACGTGCTTATTATATTCAAGTTGCAATTGTTGTGTCATTCGGATGGATATTGGGGAAAATATTAACTGACTTCGGGTAAAAATATCCTAATATTAACGACCTGTCTCAGCATTGCACGCGTGTTACAAATCTTTGAAATTCTCAACTATAATATGCATGTATTATATATACACCTAAACCTTCATCCAAAAATCCGTCCACATTTATCTAGGGTTCATACAGACAGATCACTATTATCATATGCTTACTATCAGGTGGGATCGCAGTCAAGCACGTTTATACAATTAAAAAAAAATAGACTCGGTGGGGGATCTTATTTTGTAATAAATATGTAAGGATGTATTAATTTTCGAAACACTGCACTGCAAAAACTAAGATAGTTTATCTGACTATCTCAAAAGGCCAAAGTAACACAGAGCTGACTGTCTTGAAACAAGAAATGTGGTAGCGGAAGACAATGAAGGAGATAGCAGAACGAATATGATTTCTCCAAAATTGGAAGAAGGACGCGAGTTCTCGAAGCATGGAAAGAGTAGAAAGAGGGCCTACATTCGGAAGTGGGACAGTATAGGGCACAGACACCTGCGATGCAACGTCGCATCGCAAGAACTTGTAACTCTAGAACTTGTTTTGCATCGCACATTGTATGGTCACCTGAACTGAAGCTCTACCAAGTGGTCTACGCGACCCATTTGATAACCTAAACTGAACTGTTAAAGGGATGGAACTATATAGGATGTATAGCTACATCACTCTTTCTCGCTGACGTCTGTACTAACTGACTGACTACTTTGTCGCAAGTTCCTGCGATGCGGCGTCGTATTACACCTCAGTTTTGTGTGAGAGCCCATACACCGGAGAAAAAATTGCAAAAGAATTCAAGAATTCTTTTAGCAATTAAAACTTTAAGTAGGTAATCCTTTTGTATTATCTGCCTTATCAACAACACTGTGTGGCTACACGTCAATCCTACTACCTACCTACTGCGTCCATAGACATAATATTTTGTAACCGTTCTGCGCCTAGTTTACGAATTTTCAGCCGACATACATAAAACATTATTCGTTCTCCATAACGTTCTATATGTAACAATTTTTTTGTTACGCAATGGCAAACAAGCCGAGATGGTGGCCGTACACATGCCTGTTGCTGGCACAAAGATATGCAAGTAGCTTGTATACGAGTGTACTATAACTGGGTGCTGATGGGGCTGCGGTTCTGTAGTGCATCAGGAATGTTTGCTGAACATCGCGTAGACTGCTTTTACGCTACGATGCGTAAAAGATGCGCATCCCTGGTGCGTAGAATAAGTGGTAGCGACAACCGCTTCCATAGCATGATCGCTAGTCGGCTGCACATCAATCATTGCTGCGCCATTTATCATGGAAATGGAATGGTGCAGTAGTGATTGTAGTGTTTACTTGTTTTTAGGATTCCGTACCTTAAAAGGAAAAAAACGGAACCCTTATAAGATCACTTTGTTGTCCGTCTATCTGTCTGTCTGTTTGTCAAGACCTTTTATCTCGGGAACGCGTGGAGGTATCGAGTTGAAATTAAAATCCAAAATATCCCTTGAAGCTGTGAAAAAATCAGACTTCTAAGTGAACGAAAAAAAAAAGATACGGTCGTTTATGTCGCAAAAAACGTATATTTCGACACTCTCAAAGGAATCAAAATTCAATTTCAAATTCGAATAAAAAAATGACCCAGAAAACTGAAATTGACGATTCAATCGACGATGAAGCACGCTTGCCTAGAAGTAATCTGTTCAGTTTCTTTTTATATATTTTGTTGTGGGTAGTTTTAATTAGTAGTATTACTACCTAACACTAGTCTATAAAACATTGTTACTAACAAAATGTTACAACATGGTCTGAAATAAAGTATTTATGGCATGCTAGCTCCTTGAACACTTTAGTGAAAGTTACAGGCATGGGTTTTCGTCCACTGAGAGGAACATGAAGACCACTGAAATAAACAAGTTTCAATTATGCTCCTTCACAGTTCACCTTATGGAACGAGAAGGGCAACCCAAGGGACTCAGGAGGGTTTTAGTCATGTAAATTCTGGTACTCTGTTCCACTCCACCCTCGTGGCGAGAGAAGATTTCCCAACTCAAAAAAAGGTGCAATGCTATTGTAACTAGGAGCTCATTCCGATTTAGTAAACAGTCTTAAAAGAATTCTTCTGCCCTAATGTCACGCTATAATGAATTGATTAAAAATTCTTTTTCTGTATATGTTTGTCAAAAGCAACGAGAATATCTTCCGGCATTTGAACGTGGAAGAAAAAATAAATGATGCGTCTGATGATCATAAGGAAAATTAGTCATTCTAAATGACATGAGGGACTGATATGAACCGCAGTTTTGAGGTTTTATTAATTATAAAGGAAATAGAAATTACAAAAGCATAATTTAAAACCAAATTAATGTATGCGGAGTGAGAGGAAAGCTAATGAAAAAAAAATGGATGGACGAAGTGTGAGAAATGAGATGAAATAAAACGGAATGAATAATAACTTTACGGTTGACAGAGCAGAATGGAAGAAAAACAAACGTGTTGCGCCGACCATAAGTAACATGGGACAAGGGCAGGGAGAAAATGATAAATTTCAAAAACTGAAATGCGCTGAGCTCGATCCTGTTTAAAATTAACTATTTATATTTCTTATAAATAAAAAGGATATAGGCAATCATTAAACTGCATCCATACGAACAAAATGTTTTGGGAACACATTCATTGTACGTACAGTTAAGGAGTGTGTGTCTGTGTTTTCCGATAGCACAACCCAGGGATCTAGTGAATAGGTTTCTTCTAAGCTAACGCGTACCATCGTCGACCACATTGCCGCTTTCTATCAGGTGAGATAGTGGGCTAACATTTTACTTTTGTCCAGTTTTTTCCTTATCAACATTTATTCAAAAATATTAGCTAACTCAGATCGCAGAAGTAGGTAACTCAGCCGACAAACTATAATGGAACTTGTGCAGGTCACATCAAAAAGGGCGCAGCAAAATTGGGCGAAAGCAACTACTGCCGAAACATTCCGAACAGCATGAGCGATGAGGCGGCACGGTAGGCCCAGGACATTTCTTTTTGTTTGGGAAAATTATCCAATGACATCTCCCACTTTTGGGCGGAGTGAGGGTGTGTCTACGTGTTCCACGCGGGCCTCAAGGAGATGTCAGCAAACCGTAGGGGCCCAGAAGAGTCGAAGCCTACTGGTTCCAAGGGTTAGTTTCTGAAAGGAAAACTCAGCCCTGGTGTGAAAGGCAACGAACAAAGGAACAGGAGTGGGTTTTTAGCCAGTAAAAGTCTGTCACTAAATCCCGTTTCACCCACATAAAAAGGTACATTTAGTTTTGACTGAAACCAGTCAGTCGAAGAGTTTAAACTGTAAAACATACATTGTAAGAGTTAAGACTTTCGAACTGATTCCGTTTATTAGCCACTAAGCAATATTTATGAGTTCATCTATTTCTGTAACTCGTAACATATGAGAGGCGGCGTTTAAAACGAACATTATGCGGGCGAATGGATAAAAAACGAGTCGACACAGCTTACAGTTATTTGGGACATAACTATGGGAATAAGATTAGAATGTTTGGTTTGTACTTCCTTGTAAGATATTTGAATTTTTATTTATACTAATAAAGCCGGGTGTTACAGTTGTACGAGAATAGTTTCAATGTTGATGTTGATTTATGATTAAAAGCTGATTCATATGAATAGAATAAACTTTATGATACGCCAAATGACGTATGACGACAATGTTTTGATGGACCGGACAAACTTAAAAAAGGGAGCAGGCTTTAGTTAAAAGATTTTTTATTTAACTGTCTTCAGTTTAATAAAAAATCTTCTAACTAAACTGTTTTGGTTTTGGTTGAATATTCGAGAGAACGTCTAACGACCAATAATGCAGAACACGGTTTCATCACAATCCCAAATCCTCATCAAACAGCGAACGACGTATTAATGACAAGAACGTGACTAATACGAAATGAGTAACCAATAAACTTAACATCCGTAAAAAGTACTAACCCTCGAATTAATATCTAGATCTATAAACTCATACTTAACAGAACTAAGGAGTAGACCCCTCGACAACTCAACTGAGATGCAATAAAAACCGACGCGAAGGCATTTCACCCAATCTCGAACGCCACAGAACATTCAACCTTACTACCCACAAATAACGGTCACTGGATGTGAATTCGGGGTATTAACAAATTCACATGGACTCATTAAAAAGCCCATAGTCATAACGGGCGAGTTATTGCATACAGTTTTGCATAAAAAGGCACCAGTAGAGCCCCTGGCACTCGCAACACACCACCCCGTTGGAATTTTAATAGTTCAATATAAGTTTGTCTGCATTCGCGTATATGGACGACTTTATTGTTTTATGACAGACCTAGGACAAGGGTCCTGATTAAATTTTTGACTGACGTCATACCTCGCTCGAACCGCACATAATTTAGGTTTGATTATCTAAAGCACTTAATATTAGCAGACATTTAACAGCAATGGGGACGCTGCTAATACAATTAGCTAGATAATTGACAAAAACCAGACATTCATCAGTAAATAACTTACGAAGTATAAAAGGGGTGAATTAATAAGAATTATCTCGAGTCGAATTCAGGCTTAAAATAAACATAATTCAATATCTACTAATGCTAGTGGACCAGTTAGTGGTTAGCACCTATAGTAAGGTTATAAGTCAATTGGGATTGCGTAAAGATTATAATGACATTGACTGAATGCGCAAAGTCTGGCAGGCCTGAGGAATTGTTCGAAAGAGTTACCACGGCACTGAAACGCAAAGTGGTTTGTAAGTATATCAGGAATCATGATTGAAAAGAATGTCCATGGAGTTTCTTGCAAATTCTTCTCCACAGAGATCTACGCTTTGGAATATGCAATTAGCATGATTTTTTCTGACTGACAGACTACTTGACAATTCTAAAGTGCCTGTAAATTCATTCATTCATTCATTTCAGGCGAAAGATATCCACTGTTGGACATAGGCCTTCTCCAAATGTCGCCACAATGACCGGTCCTGTGCGTCTCGCATCCATCAGATTCCCGCGACCCTCACCAGGTCATCGGTCCACCTTGTGAAAGGCCTTCCAAGGCTGCGTCTTCCGGTACGTGGTCGCCATTCCAGAACCTTTCGTCCCCATCGATCATCTGTTCTGCGAGCAATGTGCCCTGCCCACTGCCACATAAGTTTGGCAATAAAAAAAAATGCGAGAACAGTATCGTTTGGTGCCTATGTCTATGTAGAAATATTTCGGTAGAAATGATAACGATGATGAAATTGTTATGACAATGTTCCCTAATTTTACGAAGAAAGTCATAAACACAGTTGTTGTCTTTACATCTGATGGATCAATAAAATTTTAAACATAAACAACTGAGGGTGAATATAAACTTGACGCCTTATCAAAATATTCATAGACTTCAAAGCACGTCCGTACACATTGTTAACGGATCAATGCATTTGGGAATATTTTCATTGGAAGCTGATTGAGATAGACATCGATTTCACGCGTCACCTATTGTTAGTAGATGTGCTTCTATTGTTTCGATTCATGTATTTGTAATTTATTAATTAAACTGATGATTTAATGATGACGTTATTTTAAATATTAGATATTGATCTGATTTATGGAAATAAATTTAGTTTGATTGGAAATCTCAATTCCATCTTAAGGTTGTCTGGAAAAGATTGCTTTTAGCGTTTACTGTAGCATCTTTTATACGCTTGAAGGATCAGTTGGAACTTAAATAATGCCGTAAAATGAGTATCTTATATCTAAAACAAAACTCGGTAAATATAAACGAAACGCCTTTATAAATTTAAAACTTCGCTAAAAACCTCGAACTCAAAATCTAAAAAGACCGTCGAATCGTCCACAATAAATTAAAATAAAACCACAACGTAGGAATTCAAAATCCAAACAGTAACACCGTAACCCAGAACCGTAAATTCTATAATTCAAGTAAACTCTGCCCTACTTTTCCATTCCAAAGCCCCGATGCCAAAATAATTTCCTACTACCCCACAATACGTTTGAAAGTCAGTCAAGCTTGAAGTTTCAGTGGCGACGCTGCGTCGCGCCGGTTGCCTGGCAACGGGGACCTGCGCTTAAGTAGTCTTTAGTTTAGAACTTGAATCAATCGGAAAGTTGGTCGAAAGGTGCGTGGGTTAAATTGAAGGTGAATTTGAAACTAGGATAATTGATGGTAATAATAATGACTCTTTTTAGTATCGGAAGACCGTTTGAATTCTGTTGTTACTAGGGCAATCTAATGAGGTAAATCTTGGTTGCAAAACTTGAGTGGCAGTGGGTCGGGTATTTTGCGAGAACATACGGATGATGGAACTAAAAGGTTCTGCAGTGGCATCCGCGTACCGAAAGACGCAGCCTTGAACGGCCTTGCACAAAGTGTATATCTTGATCAAAGCGTAAAAGTAGATCGTACACCTGGTAAGGTTCGGTGAGGCTTATGTCTAGCAATGGACGACTTTCAGCTGCAATGATGATGGTGAAACCTTGCCCTGACACGACACACTCAGTAAGCAAGCGAGGTGAATAATGCCAGGAGGTAGCACGTAACAATGGCCGATGCTCTTAATTTTGAGAATTTAAAAATCTTTTATGTAATAAGTTAGTCAGAGAAAATTAATTTTTGAAATAAATTTAAAAATATATATTATTATTGATAGACTTGCGTGTGACCACTCTCTCACCGGATGGTAAGCGATAATGTGGCCAACGATGGAGCACGTATATGATACATTAGATTAGGCATGTCCTTTAAAATTATTATTTTTGATGCAAATTCTGTCTTTGTACAGAAGTTCCGTTCCTACAAGTAATAATTTATTTTAAAATGACCTCCACAAGTAGTGGCGTACTGGTAGTAAGGCAGTACTTGGGCTGTGGGAGTGCTCGCAAAGGGCAACTGAAGGAACACTGATGACTTTCTTCACGGTCACTAAGTGTATCTACTAATAATTTCGGGCAGTCAATTTCTCAATCTGACTCGAGTAGATAACATTTTTATCAAAGCATGAGTTATTTTTTTTTTAATACTACACTTCGTGCAAGAAGAGACCTTGCATAAAAGGGTACTAACATTTAAAGAGCTTTTTTCACTTCAGCTAGCTGAAGCCAAGTCATTTAAAATAATAACCAGCTAACATTTCAATCCGACATAAAAGCGACATATGTCCAATTTTGTCACACCCGTGACGTATATCATAACTGCAGCGACGAGAACTCCTAATCAATAAAGTAACAAACAATACAGCGACAAAGGGAGTGTCAGACCACGTCACTGACCATAGTATCACCACACAATGGGAATATCGACACTATTAGGTACTATTATAGTGTAATGTTACCGTAAAAGTGACGTCACGGCTTTTCTTTTTGTTAGGAAGACAATGGGTGTAGCTGATAATCCGATATGAGGGGTATTGACGTAATTTTCTTTTGCATTTCCTTTATTTGAATAGCACTTTATAATAAAAGTACAATATACGTATATTGTTCTTTATTACAGTTCAGATTGATGCTGAATTCATTTTAATCAACTTATATACCAACTTGTATACTTTATCATCATCATTTCAGCCGAAAGATGTCCACTGCTGGACATAGGCCTTCCCCAAGTGCCGCCACAATGAACGGTCCTGTGCGTCTCGCATCCATCGTACTCCCGCAACCGTTATAAGGTCATCGGTCCACCTTGTAGGAGGCCTTCCAACGCTACATCTTCCGGTAAGTGGTCGCCATTTTAGAACCTTTCGGCCCCAACGGCCATCCGTTCTGCGAGCAATGCGCCCTGCCCATTGCCACTAATGTACTTATATGAATTCATTTCAACGATCTATCTTCTGAATTTATATTCTTCTAATCTTTATTGTACACTATGATAAGTTACAAAATATATGGATATAAGATACAACACGCGAGCTTAACTCAAAGTTGACTTTTCTTCCAGCAAACCATTGAGTGATAGAGAGAGATCACAGTAGAGGGTAAGATCCAGTGGACAATTTACTATTTAATGTTCTGTTCTTACTTATACTACTAGTGTCCATGTCAAAAACCTAAAAGAAGCAGGGTTGTCAGTACCTAAAACGTTTTTCATTATACTATTTATCATATTAGTTATTTCTATTTGTATAAATGTTAAATAATTATCTTGTTGCCTTGTATTGTGTAAAATTCATATGTTTAGTGGAACTGATGACGCATCCGCCTTACAACCTGGACCTCGCACCCTGCGACTTCTATTTGTTTCCAAAAATTAAAGACCTACTTAGAGGCACACGTTTTACGAGCCCTGAATCGGCGGTGAACGCGTTCCATAAAGTCATTGAAGAGGCCCCTAAAGAAGACTGGTCCAACTGCTTTGTACAGTGGTTTTAGCGAATGCAAAAATGTATTAATTGCGGAGTATACTTTGATCACCAATGCTCTCAAAACGATGAAGGAAAACATCGTGAGGAAACCGGCATGTCCTAAAACCAAAAATTCGAAAACGTGAAAACCACCAACCCGCACTGGGCCCGCGTGGTGGATTACGACCCATTCCCTCTCTTAGAGAGGAGGCCCGCGTCCCAGCAGTGGGAACATTATAAAGCCGACTATGCTACGCTTTGCTAATATACTTTGAGAAACAATAACTATATCGTCTCATATCCAATCTTATATGTCAGAATCCAGAAACTTTCAGTATGCCCTAAGTATTAATTTTTTCTTGAAAAATAAATTTTGTGCACAACTGCTTCTAATGAAGTAAATGGAGTACCCTATATTTCGTACTGCAAATTGGTGCAAAAGTCTTTAAGAATTGATGCAGAGAATCAGAAAGGTTTCAGCAGGTTTTAAAGTAGAAGCTAAAATAACTTTATTTGGTTTTCATAAAAAATATTAATTGAAAAATTTACAGTTTTAGAAAAAAATATAGATCTAGACTATATCTCATTATAGCCTAAGAGCCCGTAGCTGCTAGATTTTCGTCATAATATAAAAACTGATCATTTGTCAGTCCATGTCCCCAAAATAGATAGGAACAACCCTACTATGAAGTTTCACTTATGGTGGCTATGGCAGGTAACAGATACCGAAGGTGTGTAATAAATCAGTCTTAATTACTTAGCCTATCTGTGCTGAAGTCTCCGCCATTTCCAATAACTATTCTAATTACACCAACACCCAATCAGAACAAGCAAATCATATCGTCCATAAAACCCAACATTTAGTTAAAACGAAAGCCTTCATAAAACTAAAAGCTAATACAACCTCTAGTACATAATGTACTTAAAGAAAATCTATAATCGGAGAAATCTTCACAAACAAACAAGCACCGCGCATGCGTCCCCCCTCCACAGGGGTGGGATCGATACACTCAGGCGCCGCCGTGTCTGGCCCCGAGATGATGCTGTCTCACTTCCTCATGGAGAACATGTAGTAAGTGAAATGGAAGACAAGGATGAAATAGGAGACGAATAGGGCGTGGTTGACAAGATTAGGTACTACTATGCTAGAACTTTCTAAGTCATGGCGCATTTTCCTAAGCATAGTGATGTAATACCAGCTTCTAAGGAAGATGATGAATTACACGAAACAATACAATATATGAACGTCATGTAATGAGACAAGAATGAAATAATGACAAAACTCATTATGGTTTTTGATAAGAATGATTTCTTAAGAACATTACTAATACTAATAAAGAAAAATACAAAACTCAACTACAAATATTTTACTCCGACCATTGTTGACACGTTAATACAAATCTTTTGAGTTATCAGAACACGTAACACTTTAAAAGAAACTAAAAACTTATGTTGCTGCAAACGCCAGACCGAAGCCCAACATAGTAACATGATGGTTCTACACCCAAGAATCTATATTAGCAGATACTAATATTAGCATCGAATACGATCAAACGCATTCATAAATACCATGAAGAACATCTAAATATAACGTAAAGATCAAACAAAAATATCTCAAGGAGAGATAAAATCTTCCATACATGTCCGCCAACAAACTTCCGGTCTCCACAGGAAGTCGTCATGGTGTACGTGGGAAATCCGATAGTTCTGTTTTTCTATTAGCGAATTAGGGGATTATTGAGTGGCCGGATGTAGGGGAGGCACTGCCATTTTAATATATTTAGGGGATGATTGGTCGAATTGTTTGTAAGATGATTGAAGACCATGATCAGATTTTTTAAATTAAAAGATAAATCTTTGAAACAGAACTTACAGAGTAATGGGAATATTCAGCAATCAACTATCATCTATAAGGTGTACTACAGAAAATTATGATTAATGCAGTGGTTCTTTGTTTAGCACAAATATCTTGACATATTAGCGACATGATGAAAAAGAAAAGTGACGATATAGGAAAGATCGACGCATTTTCAAGTTTTGCAATTGAAAACCCGTGTATTACGACATAGCTAATGGTAAAGTTACTGCATATGATAAAAACTCTAGATTTTAAGGAACATTACTTTGTAGCTAGTATTTTAAAGAGGAAGCAAGAAATTATTAATAACTAAAACTGCATTCACAATAAATACCTATAGCATATGAAGCAATTTAGAAGTAGTGAAACAAACAATAGGCTCGCTTTCTACTACAATAGAACTTAAATATTACAGAGATAATGTGGGTGTACTAGAAGTACACTTCTGCATTTATGATGATTTCCCACCTACAAAAAACCTCCATGAAATAAAAGCGTGATTTGTATTACAAATTTTGAGAGACTCACAATAAGGATCGCTCCATTAAAATTAACAGACTCAACGAAATAAGAAATCACGCAATCAAATATCAAAAGAGAACAGAACATAAAGAAAACATCTCCTTAAATAATCCCCGATAATCTTTAAACAAGTCAGACTAATTTCCATTCATTCATCACCCCTTAATCGATGGAGGTAGGATAGGAGATGAACCAATCATCTCCGTGGGAGGTGACCCCCGTGGAGACAAAATTGACTCTAACGATCCTTGCAAACAACTAATGAATGACGATACTATTCCTGTACACATGGAGTTTGTCTGATTAGAGAATTATTCTGATAAGATAGCTAGAGGGATACGTCACTGTTAAGTAATTGGTAATCGGGATTTTGATAAAGAATGTAACAAGCATGAGGTAGATAAGTCTAATCGTAAAAGTGCAAAAATTGTAGATATCGACACTGAAATGGGACAAAATGCTGTCTACCTTACGTAATCAAGTATTGCAGATAATTTAAGTACAACTTTTCGTTTGATCACTGAAGTACATTACATAACAATTGCATTTACTATTCTCATAGATAATATATAGATAGTATTACGATAAGATTGCCAATATAATTTGAATGTCAAGAGCAACTATTGTAACGATAGTAGAATTTATGAATGGAACAAGCTTTCATTCATCAAATGAATAAGAATAGGGATAACAAAGTTACGCTCCGATAACGCAACACTGTGAAAGACAGTGAAATGTGTGTAGGAGTTACTCGGAAAATGTTCAATGGGGTACAAAATATCGGTAGCGGGAAAGAAACTGTATTCAATGACGGATAAACACGAGTTGAGCAAACAGTTTAAAGACGTACCTTTTAATGAACGTCCAAACAGATGAAGAAAATATCAGTTAATTGGAAGGCACACAAATGAACCCGATCGGTGAGAACCTTGAAGAGAACTAACGAGATATAATCACAGAGGTGGCTGGCGATAATTATACGCGGTTTGAAGGGAACCGATATGGTGAAATGTGTGGTTTTATTGAAAAGGTACGAATTATAGAGTTATGAAGTAAGGGGGCTCTTCATTTTACTGATTCTGAATAGACCAAATGGGCGAAAATGCTGGGCAAGGGGTAATTAATTGTAAAGAACTTTAAATTGTTCAAATGCAGTAAATCAGATATAATTGGGAAGTATTTTAACAGAAATTTTGTGCCTAGACTCTAACTAGAAAAATCGCAGTTAAAAAATATAGAGATTAAATGGCCGCAACCAATAACAATTTTGTTTAGACGATCCCTAACTATACACATATACGACACAAAACATTTAACGAAATCTAACCCAACAGTTGGGCACAAAATGGTGAATAAATTGAGTATTACCCAAGTAACTGAATAATACAACAAACCCCGCGATAAGTAGGACACCAAACAGAAACCAATTGGATAAACATTAACAAAGCAACACACCACATAATCAATAGAACATATTACGAACACGCTACCAACAGGAAATCTGTGAAATGAATTCAAAAGGCAAACAATAGTTTTGACGAAACTACGGCCAGCGGCGAGTTTCAACCACCTGAAAGTGAAAACTAAAAGTTGGAACACGTGGCCCCATACAAGTGGTGCTTACCTCGTTCGGGAGCGGTGTACCATCTCGTCGTCTCGTTCCCACTTTAGAAAAATACTTTTCCTTCTCGCTCTCTCACACCCCGCTTGCTTGTGTTTTGTTAATCTTGGCTTTAGAAGACTAGGAGAATTGATTTAAATGGAGTATGAAGACTAGAGAGAGATTGACTTGAAATGTTCCAAGTTAGGGCCCAGTGTGGCTCCCTGCGGTGCACCTAACACTGGGGAAGTGTTGTGCAGTTGTGCAGGCTGGTGGTCGGGGGTGAGAGAGCGGGACCTCCGCCTCCGCGGACGGTCCACGGAGGAATGTTCCGCGACCCCGGCATCGCGCCAGGATCTCACGCTTGCCACTATCAACGTTCTCCGATGCTCATGAGGGGTTGATACGCGCACGCGCCCTGCGGATCTGCCATCCTTTACGCACCCGCGTACAACGCAGAGATGGGGGAACGAACTTTAGGGATGATATTCGGAGGGTGAAAAGACGATGAAAGATGGAAATGCATCTCGGACTCCGCTCGGATTTCCGGAGCCCGTGATTTTGTTTATTGATTCGTATCGAGGCAAAGATTTCCATGGGATGCTTTTTGGGGACGCCAAAGTTATTAATCCCCTTATCATGTCACTATAAGATTTAGTGCTCATGTAGTAACTAATAAAACTTTTTACTGGCCATTAATATCTCCCTCGATGGACGAAATTTGCGAGCTCCGACTCAATTGTACAATAAAAGAATTATAAAGAGGGTTGGGCTAACAATGCACCTGTGGCCACTTTGCTCGACAAAAGGCTGCTGATTGACAGGAAATTTGAAAAAACACCAGCTTTCACGCAAATATCAGTCTTATTTTTACCAGCAGAAGATTTTGAATAGTTCAATGAACTATGTAGTTAGTGGGCCGAGATGTTACCCCAAAGAGTGTTGTTGCAGAGGACAATTATGAATATTTACGTAGCGGAGTGCAATGTGCGGTGGAACAGAAGTAATGGGCGGCGACGTGAAGGGTTGAGGCTGGCAACACCGATGTTCATGACGCTGTTGATGTTGCAAATTGAGAGATATTGAAGTCGTTATAGATATTGTTTGAGTATATGATAATTGCATTACTTGAGAAAATAATGGGAGACACTGAGAGTTTGATGTATGTTGAAATACGCACGGAAAATCAAGAATACATATTATACTTTAGCTTGTTTAGGTATTTCAAACCCTTATTTACTTTTTTCTCACCAGAGATGATTAGCATAACATACAGACGTGTATACAAGACATTTCCCCATACAGACAGCCTCCGCGCCATTCGTTGTTTCCTATGAAAAGATTTCAACGCCAACGAGTTAAGGTTCACTGAATCAGTCAAAGGAATTACGATGATCTTTTTAATTAGTTGTTAGATTGCTCTTTAGCTTATCATTACCAAGAGCGTTTATTAGTACATTTATATTTTGGACTTGTATACTGCGTTCAACTGCATATTTTACAAGACAATTTTTTTAACGTTTTAGCCCAAGTATGTTCTGTCATTTACATGCAAAATCGCCCCTTGTCCCTTCCTACCGAAAGCGTTCTATCATTCAACGTATCCCGGGGTTTTGATGTTACATATCATCAAGCTGTTCAGTACTCTCATCTTTTTCCAGGAATTTCTTATTTTCATTGGATTAGGGGATTAGTCTATTATCAGTAATGGGGTTAGTTTTGAGAAAATCAAAGTTTACATCATATAACATCACATCTGTAAACTGAAGGGCCCATAGGTCACTCTTTCACCATTTGTTTACGCACTATATAGTAGGGGGTTCTTATTTATAATCCGGTTTGCTACTGAAAGATTCTAGACGGAAAAATAACTTTTCTCGGTCGGGGATTGAAATTCTAAGATTCAAGACTAATAACTGAAATTCCCATTGCTTAAATGTATGTTTTTTTTTCCTATCATTGATCTCGTCTATCGTTATTATCAAATATAACCCTTCCATCTTCATTTTCACCATTCCCTACTTATAAGTGAGTTCGGTTTTCCTCTTCCAAAACCATTATCAAAGTAAATATTATGACATCAGGAATATCACACGAACCAATTATGATTTGCTATAGTTGCGTATGAGTACTACCACTTGGCTTGAAGTTAACATTCTTAGTGAGAAGTGAGTGTTTATGCTGATGATTATATTCGTAGATGAGGGGAGTGAGTAAGTGATGCTGGAATTGACAATTCAATGTTACAATTGAGTCACTTATGCCTGGTTTCACACACACAGTATTCTGCCTTTTTAAATTATATAAAATTATAAATTAGTGCTTGACTGCGATCACACCTGATGGTAAGCAGTGATATAATTGTTGATGGTGAGGCGCACTAGTTTATTAAGAGCCTATTCACTTTAGTCTTGTAGACACCTAAATTAAAATCGGACAAGAAGACCGCAGTAGGCAATAATATTTATCTGTTTTGTCTGCCTGGCATTTTACTTGACGCCTAAAGCCTAGCTGGCCTAGTTAACCCTTCTGACGAGAAAAACGAATTAGTACGTTTCTTAATTCGGAACCGAAATGTATCAATTCTGTAGTGCTCACGAAGGTAGAAGATTCTATACTTCAGTCCTTAGTGAAATTAGCTGACATTGATAACGTTGCCGAAGCAATGGTTTATGCGTATTATCTTGAGGATTTAAAAATTGTTCATTAACCCGTTAGATGAAGGAAAGCAGATCTACGTGAGACAAAATGGTTTTTTAATTGTTTATCTAATTCTCTCTCGAAAGGTTAATGGGAGTTACAAATTATTTTGACAGCGAGATCAAAATCCGTTTCAAAATGACATTTAGAGTTATACTGTCTTCAAAGACTGGACAGAAAATGTTGCTGCTACAGGTATAACTACATTTTATAGTATCTTCACGTTAGGCATCCTTAGTGTCATCAATTTTCGGATGGTTCCTGAAACCTTTAAACCCTCTTGTATCTTCTACATGCCTTTCTTTACCATTATTTTGTTTTAGTAAAATTCCGTCGATATGTTCAGTAAATCGGCGCACTTAGAGTGACGTGTCTCCTGCTGAGATGCATAGAAAACACATTTGGGTTTAAAGGGAGGGTCTGTCTCGAACACGAAAATGGACGTACGTTTTTTGGGGAAAATAAACTAAGATTTTTTACTTAGGTCATCTTTTTTACTTGTTATGCAAAACACTTTTCAGTTAAATTCATCTGTGCTTTCAATAATTTACAATCCTACCATATCCAGGTAATATTATAAATGTGTTTGAATGTTTGAAACAATTACGCCTCACTGGATCAACGGATTTGGACGAAGTTTTGTACATAAATGACTTTGAACAAAACAGTACAGGATATTTTTTATCCCGTGGGTCAGAACTGGACTTTAGCACGAGTAAGTTACTTATTATGTTTTTTACTGATGAGACCTAGGGAAAATATAGGAAGCCTAAACTCGGAATTCAATGAAAGACAAAAAGAAGAAAGGGAATAAGTTAAAAACTCAATACATATGTGATAAGCCTCGTGGGAATGCCACGTGGTGGCTCTTAACTACAACAATCCACTTAAAACGAACGCTATTGGCATTTCGCGTTACCAGTTCTAAGTTGGCTGCACTTTTAAACCAATCACATGATACCAGCTCCAGATTTATGGTTCTTGTTACTAGATGGTTAAGAGCTCGACTGCCAATCTGTTGTTATGTGGCCAATACCATTTTTGGACATCTGCAATGGAATAGCAGAAACATCGGGGATGCTTTGACAGTAGCTATCATCATCATCTTCCTGCCCTTGTCCTGTGTTATTTGGGGTCGGCGCAATACTTTGTTTCTCCCATTCTGCCCTGTCACTCGTCATGCTATCATCAACTTCCTTTTCTTTCATACCACTCTTCACACAATCCATCCTTTGACAATGGCTATCATCTCAGAGGAACCAGAGTACTATAAGTTAGTCTCAGGCTTGTGCATAGTTAATTCTTGGAATACTTAGTGCTTCTCCAGACCAGAGGCTTTACTGTGACGTATTAAACAGTCAAGCTGGTGAGCGAGAAAGAGGGATGGAGCTATACACCCTATATAGCTCCTTCCCTTTAACAGTTCAGTTTAGATTGTCAAATGGATCGCTTTAAGAGTTCGTGGTAGGGACTCAGCTCTTTTTTAAAGAGTGCTTCTTCTGTGATTACTTCACACATGTTCTTAAAGAATAATTAAAGAATATACCTATTAATTGTTACTAAAGAACATAACCTAAACTTTTTTTTTATTCTTGATAGATTCGCGCTTGACCGCTATCTCACTTGATGGAAAGCGACGATACGGTCTACGATGGAGCGCGCTTACCTAGAAGTAACCTATTCACTCGTGACTTAAAGATTCCCGGATTGTAGCCATCAGGAAACGAAAGATTCCAGCAAGGAATTCCACTCCTTAGCTGTACGCACAATGAATATGTTCCCAAAACGTTTTGTGCGTATATGTGGGATGTTCACCATGTACCGGCGGCGCATTGCCGCACGCCTGGTGGTCCGATGATGGAACGGGCTAGGCGGGATTAGATTATACAATTCCGACGCACACTCCCCGAAATGCAACCGTTAGAAAACCGACAGGCTAGCAACTCGGCGTCGATGCTCAAGACTTTGAAGCCTCGACTCAACGAGTGAATCATTTAAATCTCTCCAACCTTAATCTGTTCGTGTTGAAGACATAGTGTCAAAGGAGACGCCAACCTCGAGCCTGGACCTCTGCTGAAGAGTCAAAGACCAGGTTTTTGTTCCGTACGTAAGTATAGGGAGAATGCAAGAATGCCCGAAAAGCTGCCACTCTGAAGTGGGATTGGGCCGGACATGTCTGCCGCATGTCGGATGAGCAGTGGGCTAAAAGAGCCACTTATTGGGTCCCACTAAACGCAAGGCGACACCGTGTTATTGTGTACCACCGGTGTATTACGGCCCATTCCCTCTCCTAGAGAGAGGAGGCTTGAGTCCCAACAGTGGGAACATTAAAAGGCTGATTATGCTATATTAATCTATGTGCCAACTAATAATTAATGTGTGTGTTTAAGATTACAAATAAGAAGGTACTCACCAATAATTCGCGTATCGTCTCTTCGTATCGTTCGTAACTAAACGTAACTATTTCTAAAATAGGCACTTAGTCGTTTGTAAGGCACTCGTTTGGCGTGGTTTACTTAAGTCTTCTTCACATTGCAGTCTGTTTACCTGAGGAAGAGGGAGAGGACATTATTAGTACTTACATTCATAGTAGCAATAAGATCTTAACCTTTAAATTGATGGAAGAAGGAGCAACATCGTCAACTTCAAGTCTTCACTACATAGTATAAAACGAAGTCGCTTCCCGCCGCCTGTTCCTATGTATGCTTAAATCTTTAAAAATATGCAACGGATTTTGATGCGGTTTTTTTTAATAGATAGAGTGATTCAAGAGGAAGGTTTATATGTATAATACATGCGTAATATAGTAGAGAAATACTGATAATTTTAGAGGTTTCTAATGTGATGTCGTAATTAAACACATTTTTTTGCGCTTAAATTGCAAACGCTGGCTAAACTTTACGCGTGATAGATCAAAATAATGTACTAACAGTATTGTACCTTCACCTACAAAAAAGTCCGCGACGGTACCTATATGTCTCTCTCATAGGAAATAACCCACAATAACCAATTTTTATCCTTTAATTTTCACGAGAAATATTGGAATATTTACGAAGCGATTTTAAACAATACAGTACATATTAATTCTTACCCAATTAATTATATATCCTTAAATACATTGTGCATTTAATATAGATCATATGGCCCTTTACAGCATGTAACTTAAATGAATATTTTCGAAGATATTACAGTTTTACAATGCAGGGACATAGCGGTTGCGGTGGTATCAGAATACTAAATATGTTAAAGTATCTTCTTATCTCCAAGGTCGCCGAAGAATCGTAATAAAGTGGCAGTGGGCAGGGCACATTGCTCATAGAACGGATAGTCGATGGGGCCGAAAGGTTCTAGAGTGGCGACCGCGCACCAGAAAACGCAGCGTTAGAAGGCCTCCTACAGGCAGGGCACATTGATCGCAGAACAGATGGTTCTGCGAGCAATGTGCCCTGACCATTGCCACTTAAGTTTGGCGATTCTTCGTGCTATGTCAGCAACCTTGGTTCTCCTGCGGATATCTTCATTTCTGATTCGATCACGCAAGGAAACTCCGAGCATAGCCCTTTCCATTGCCCTTTGGGTGACTTTGAGCCTTCTGATGAGGCCCATTGTGAGCGACCACGTTTCGGAACCATATGTCATCACTGGCAACACCCACTGGTCATAGACTTTCTTGACTTGAGACACTGTGGTATATTGGATGAGAAGATACCGCGCAGCTTCCCGAACGCTGCCCAGCCGAATCGGATTCGACGGTTGACCTCTTTCTCGAAATTAGATCTACTCAACTGGACTGTCTGTCCAAGGTAAACGTAATCGTCCACAACTTCGAGTATAGTGTCTCCAATCTTGATAGGAGTGGGTGCTACATGGTTGTTTATCATGACATTCTTATCTCTAATTATAAATTCAGAATCGGACCTAAGTGTTACTCAACAGCTAAAGATGCTGCCAAAGATAGCCTACGGAAAATGGAAGCAGAAAGACGAAGAATCGCAAATGATCAAAGGAAGCAAAACTCTCAGAAACGAAGACCAACTACCCAATAACTTAGAGATTAACAAAAGCCATATTCCAAAAACTAGTAAAAACATTAATAATAAATACAATGACATAAATATGAGAAGATATAAAGAAGAAAGTAGCAATAAACAATCGTTTGGCAACTGTAACCGGTTTCAGTCATCGACGTGTAGTGGTCTGTGTTGCTAGGGGAGGCTTATTGGCAAGAGCGCTATAATCTCATTTATTTCAAGGCTTATGTCTATGTACATCAGAAATGCTAGTGTTTGAAACCACAATGGCATAAGTAGGTACTAAGACATTTTCTTCAATGAATATTTTGTTTGACGAGAGTAAACAATCGTCATTTATACCGCGTACATTGAAGGACTGAAACAATTTGCCCGCTGCGTGCTCCATGACGTTTTTAAATTTAAAAAAAAGTATGGTGAAAAATCCATCATCATTATTTTATTATTTATTTATCTTTATTCCAAAAAGATAAGTAAGTTATAAGATAAGCCCCACAAAACCGTTGCAATATTTTGACTGTGGGGTCGGTGAGTCTCTAGACATACTTAAATGTACTTAAAACATTTCTAAATAATATAATTTTAATTTGCGTCTAAATTTATTTGTTTGTTTCACTCCTTATGTCTGCCGGCAAACTGTTCAATAGGTATTCTCTTTTTTAGGGTTCTGTCACCAAAGTAATTGGTGACTTTCGGTACATTGAATCTACCAGCAGCCATATTTGAATACGTTATCCGTTCTTCAGCTTAACAATTCCGTACGGCGAGGTCCACCCTTACATTGTTGACACTGTTACTGTCCGGACTAAGCGTCTTGCTTCGTCGTTTATACCGCGTAATCCAAAGGACTGGAACAATTTGACTGCTGCGGTTTTCCCATCCGATTATAATTTAGGATTCTTCAAAGCTAGAGTGAATAGGCTCTTAATAAACTAATGCGCTTCAACATCAATTGCAGCACTGCTTACCATTAGGTAGGATTGCAATAAAACACTAGTTTCATCATCATCATCATCATTTCAGCCGAAAGACGTCCACTGCTGGACATAGGCCTCCCCCAAGTGCCGCCACAATGAACGGTCCTGTGCGTCTCGCATCCATCGTACTCCCGCAACCGTTACCAGGTCATCGGTCCACCTTGTAGGAGGCCTAGCACTAGTTTATAGCATTTAAAAAAATCTATTAATGCATTTGGTTTGCTGACTGCTGAAGTTATTTATCTGAATAAAACAAAACGAAGGTTTTTTCGCAATCTTGTTCCCTGTTATCTTAACACTCATCTACATAGTTTTCCCTTCGAAAGATACGGCCCCTCCTAATTCCAATAAATTAAAAAAACCGACACGAAAACTACATCAAATTCATCTCCGTAAATTTTCTGCAATCGAAAAAAATAACATTGCAATAAATTTAAACAAATCAAAATGCTATAAAAACAGTTTTCCCCTAAGAAGTTATTCAGTAACGGCCCCGGGTTGGGCGCCAAAAGTCTGTGGGGGAGGGAGAAGGAGGATAAAGTGTTCGTCTGTCTTTCTCTCGGCGCCAGTCGGTCGGGCGCCGTCTGGCAGTAGTCTGCCGCCGCCGTGGAGCCTCTTACATAACCTGAGCCTCAGCCCGGCCGAGCCCGGGAATTCGTGAGCCCGTCCTGAACTTGCGAAAATTTCAACACACATTATGGTGATACTCTGACATCAAATATAAGGGCAGATAAGAGTGAAATATGATACAATTTGTTCAGTTCTCTTGTTCTGCTTTTCAGTAATCCACTTGGTTTTATGTAATGATTTTTTTTTAGGACCATGTTGCACGCACGGAATCATTTTGCTGTTGAAGCCGTTCACGCGTGATGACGTGACCAAGGAAATTAGGAAAATAGGGACTCATTTTTATTACAGATAGTTTACCTTTTGAAAACCAACGCTTGACTGGTCTGTTGGTCTAGTGGTCAGTGGCCCTGACTGCTATGCCGGAACTCGTGGGTTCGATTCCCACCCAGGACAAAAGTTTGTGTGTTTAGCATGATCATTTGTTCTGTGTCTGGGTGTAATTTATCTAATAGCATAGCATAGTAGGCCTTATAATGTTCCCACTGTTGGGACTCAGGCCTCCTCTCTAAGAGGGAATGAGCCGTAAACCACCACGCGGGCTCAGTGCGGGTTGGTGGATGTCACATCTTTTAAAATTTTTGGTTCTAGGACATGCCGGTTTTCTCACGATGTTTTTGAGAGCAGTGGTGATGAAAATAAATTACACAAAGTAATGCGCCTGTCTGAGTTTGAACCCGCGACCTACAAGTCGTAAGTAGGGGCCGTTACCACTCGGCCAAAACTGCTCATGCGTTAAATAATATGATGGAATATATTGCGAGTATTCTTTTTGCGAATGTAATTCCTGGGTCTTTTATTTTTTGATAACTTTAGATACCAACAATATCATTGAATGTAGGCAACGTTTAATGCCGAAAAATGTACGATTTTTACTGAATAGGCTACAGGAAAACAAAGTGAATTTGCAACAAACAAGGGAAATTTTGACAAATATTTTTGATTCCCAAAGACTGGAGAGTGGCCCAATAAAAGAAAAACTTATCAAATCGGTACTTATATCTTTATTTATTTATTTATTTAACACTTTATGCACAAAGGTACAGAGGCGGACTTAATGCCTTAGCCATTTTCTACCAGTCAACCTTTGGGTGATGCAGAGAAGAATAGTAGGTGCAATAAGAGAGAGAAAAAAAAAAGGTTAATATAAAAAGATATACAAATTTATCATAGAATTTATCTTAGCTTTCATGAAGAAACAAAAAACCGGGCAAGTGCGAGTCGGACTCGCGCACTGAGGGTTCCGCACAAAGTTACCTATGAAAACCGTTCAATTCCCGAATTGAGTTACGGAGATTTTTCTGAATTGCAAAAAAAGTTCTTTTTTTTTTGTGACGTAACTACAAATTTAGTTTTTTTTTTTTTAAATAAAATTGATATAAACTGGTGCTAGCGCTTGTGCTGCGATCCCACCTGATGGTAAGCAGTGATGCAATCGTTGATAGTGAGGCGCACTAGTTTATTCACTCTAGCCTTGAAGACACCTGAATTAGGCAAATGGTTTTCAATAGTTTTCAAAGTTTTTACTATACTTGTGCTATGAGACCTTGCTTCATGCCAAATTTCAGGATTCTAGGTCAACGGGAAGTACCCTATAATTTTTTATTCCCTTGAGAGTGTCGACATATACGTTTTTAGCGACATAAAAATCTTTTATTTTTTAACTTAGAATTTTGATTTTTTCCCAGCTTCAAGGGAACGCTGACCTTAGTATATAGTCTTAATTTCAACTCGATACTTCCACGCGTTTCCGAGATATAGGTTCTTGACAGACATACAGAACTGACAGAAATGATTATGAGAATTCCGTTTTTTCCTTTTGAGGTACGGAATCCTAAAAAGGAGCATTACCTATAATGCCTATAAATGAAGGACCGTTTAAATAAAAAAAAGACTTCCAGTAACTAGATTTGTGAAATAGTAAAGTGAGCAACGGAAATTACTAAATGCCAGCCGAACATTCTGGTGCTCTCTCTCAAACTCAAAGCATTTTATTTCAAATAAACCATTTACAGGCACTTTTGAAATGTCAAGAAGTCAGTCAGTCAGAAAAAATTATGCTAATTGCACGTTCCAAAGCGTAGATCTCTATGAAGAATGCGCAAGAAACTCCATGGACACTCTTATCAATCATGTTTTGTAATTACAAATATATCTGTTACATGTCTCTCTTTTTCCCCGTCGCCTCTTTATCAAACATTACGTTTCGATGAAACAACAAGCTTTTGACCACGCTCACGTTGAAGGTAGACGTATCAGGAAGGATCCTTTTAATCCCAAGAAAAGGGGAAGATAGACCTGATTCTGCTCCAAAGAGAAACCCGAGGCCTGAGTAAACCTACCCATCATAACATACACACTGAAATCTATAACCAAGACAGAATCTTTTGTCCCGTTTCATTACAAGGAACATGGCAATGACAGGTGAGATTTATCGGGCACACGAGTAGTGGAATGAGGGCAAGTCGCCATCTAATGGCGCTAAGTGGGTCAATCATGACATAAACACATGCCTTCTAGTTATTATATTATGAACTGCGGTCTGTGTGCTTGCCTAATTGTAAAAGGTTTGCAGTGCCGTATCAGGCCAGCTCAGGGCCTCTAAATTTTATAAATGATAATAAATGAAACTAGAGGAAGTTTGAAAGTAGCGCCAGTGACTGAAAAGTTGAAGGGGAATCGTTTGTGTTGGTTTGGTCATGTAAAGAGGACGGATGAAACGCATGTTACTAAAAGAGTTATGAGTATACATGTGGATGGGTGGAGAGGGAGAGGGAGGCCAAAGAAAAGATGGATGAATTGTGTGAACAGTGATATGAAAGAAAAGGAATTTAGTGATAGTATGACGGTTGACAGGATAGAATGGAAGAAAAAAACGTGTTGCGCCGACCCCAAATAAGATGGGACAAGGGCAGGAAGATGATGATGATGATAACAAATAAAACTCTTTTAATTTTTAAACAGGGTCCGGGGCCCCGTAGCGATGGGTCCATAGGCATGTGCCTACATTGTCTTCATGGAAAATCTGGATGTGGTTAGAATTTATACGGCACAGGTATCTTTACTTGTTTTTTTTACGTACAAGTCGAGCCAATTAGATCTCCACAAGCCAGTTACTGGGCCACATGATATTCTCTTGAATATTATTATATTTAGTTTAATATTTTTATGATATTATGTAAATTTATTTATTTAAAACTTTATGCACTAATAAGACATTGTACAAAGTCGGACTTAATGTCTTAGTCATTTCCTACCAGTCGATCTTAGGGTGGTGTAGAGACATAATATGGCAGATGCAGCTTAAAAGAAGACTGACAGAGAGGAAATAAGAACAATAATAAATATATACTTAGATACACGCATACAAAAAAAACAAAAATGTATAAATACAATAAATTAATAGGTACTACTCAGTGTTATTGGCTTACAATAAGTTTAGTTATATTTATACCAAAATGGCGACATTGTGTATCTTAATTTCAGGTTCTGAAGCCAATCCCGTAACTAGCAATTAATGGTACCACCACCAAAAACATTTATTTTAAAACCAAAGACATGTTTTACAAATGACGAGCTAAAAAACACATGTCCTATAATAGTGACGCGTGCCCGTGTTGACACGCGCCGCGGCCGGCAACGCCAGTTATCTGCGCCGGCGCACGTGCTAATAGACAGGGCTCTGTTTGTTGAACTACGTCTATGTTTAGTGTCAACTTATGCGTTAATAAAGTGAGACTTACGAAATATGTACAAAGTCTGTGGACTTTGCATTTTTTTTTTTTAAGGAGTATTGATAAGAAGTATTTTGCGCCATCACACAAATGCATTTGTACAGTTAAAGATATATATTTTTTTATTAAATTACCTTTACGTGATAAATTATATAGTAAATCAAAGCAATAATTGCCTACACAGTGTTTTTTTTTTCAACTGATATAAACCAGTGCTTGACTGCGATCCCACCTGATGGTAAGCGGAGATGCAATCGTTGATGATGAGGCGCAATAGTTTATTAAGAGCCTATTCACTCTAGCCTTGAAGACACCTAAATTATAGTTAGATGGGGAGACCGCAGCAGGCAAATTGTTCCAGTCCTTTGATGTACGTGGTATGAACGACGAAGCGAAACGCTTAGTCCGGACCGTTGAAGTTTCAAAAACGTAAGGTGTATTTTTATCGTTTTTTCAACATTTAAGTTATTATTTCTGAAACAAGCGCTACATAAACGAAAATAATTTTAAGTCTCAATGATTGTAAGTATGTCTTGAACCAAAAATTCGAAGACATGTGACATCCACCAACCCACACTGAGCCCGCGCGGCAGATTACGGCCCATTTCCTCTCCTAGAGAGAAGGCCTGAGTCCCAGCAGTGGGAACATTAAAATGCTGATTATGCTACGTTTATGCTACTAATTTCTTTTGTTTCACTGTGGGCGTCTATGCTATACGGAAAAATATACGCGGTGCACGCGATGATATTCCAGAGTTTATCTACATTTACCATATCCAAATTCTCTTTTCTAAGATCAAAACTGTATAATGCTATTTCCGTACCTTAGCATAGCATAGTCAGCCTTATAATGTTCCCACTGTTGGGACTCAGGCCTCCTCTCTAGGAGAGGGAATGGGCCGTAATCCACCACGCGGGCCCAGTGCGGGTTGGTGGATATCACATGTCTTCGAATTTTTGGTTCTAGAACATGCCGGTTTCCTCACGATGTTTTCCTTCACCGTTTTGATAGCAGTGGTGATGAAATAAATTACACAAAGTAATTCACCTGGGTAGGTTTGAACCCGCGACCTACAACTCGTAAGTCCGGGCCGTTACCACTCGGCCACCACTGCTCCGTACCTTACCCACTACTTACTAGCGCCATCTATCTCCCTCAATCCGAGCATATCAATATAAACAGTGGGTGTAACATATCAAACACCCACTGTTTACCCGGTTTACCCGGGTTTACCCGGTTAGACCGGAAAAAAAAAAAAAAAAAAAAAAACATATCAAACAGTAGCGTGATTGTTAGCGCGTGCCGCTGCGCCCGCGCACGGCACGCGTCGTTACTTACTATAACAAGCTGTTGATATAAACTATGATTGCTTACAAACCGATGGAACGGTTTTAGTTTCTCGTTACATTAATGCCCTTTAAGAAACCAGTTTCATAATTGAGTTATTAGAGATATTAATGTGACTAACCACAATTAAAACTACTAACTAAGTGGTTGCGGGTTCAAACCCTCAAAAAGGCGCATTACTTTGTGTAATTTATTTCATCACCACTGCTGTCAAAACAGTGAAGGAAAACATCGTGAGGAAACCGGCATGTCCTAGAACCAAAAATTCGAAGACACGTGACATCCACCAACCCGCACTGGGCCCGCGTGGTGGATTACGGCCCATTCCCTCTCCTAACGAGGAGGCCTGAGTCCCAGCAGTAGGAACATTATAAGGCCGACTATGCTATAACCACAATGTAATGTCAAAGTTTGGTTTGGGCCAAAAAAACCTGGTCAATTAATAATAATAATATTCCACAACATTCACACAACACCATCTAGTCCCAAACCAAGCGAATTTGTGCTATGAGAACTAGACAACTGATAAACATACTTATATATTTCTAAATACATACATATTATAGTTAATTACAGACTCAAAACAAATGTCGCGCTCATCTCACAAACATTTTTGTCCTGGGTGAGAATCGAAACCACGACCTCCGTCATAGCAGTCAGGGCCACTGACACTAGACCAACACACCAGTCAAAAAATTGCGAGTCGGACTCGCACACGAAGGGTTCCGTATTACAATATTATTTTTTAAAATTATTATTATTATTATTTTTTACATTTTTGCATTATTCACTATGTTGTTGTACACTGACAGCCCGAAATCTTTTCCTTTCGTTCAGTCCATCCAAAGGTTGTCTGGTAGAAATTGCCCTGTGCAATAAGACCGCCTGTTGTACACTTATTTATATATATGTTTGTCCTGTTTTATGTTAAGGTGTGCAATGAAGTCATATAATAATAAAGACCTCGCCATAGAAATTAAAACCCAATGGAAAGCTCAAACAGTTCATATTGTCCCGATTGTTCTTTCGTCTACTGGCATAATACCAAAATCTCTCGCACAGAGCCTCAACACTCTACAGATACCAGCTCAAACATTGTACATGCTCCAAAAAGCCACCATCCTTAACATCTGTCGTATCACTAGAAAGTTCCTGACTTCTTCAACGCTGACATATACCTTTTCCATTTAAATCCCGCCTTACATACTTGGCCCCGGCCCGTGTGTAAGGTTTATTAATTTCTCTTATACGGGAAGAACTATAAAGAACTAAACAAAATAATAATAATAAAAGCTAGTCAGGAAATGATGGACAGCATACCATGAATGTTAAAATATTCGCAAGCCGAACCGATTGGCAAGCATGAATGGTAGTAGTAAAATATCTGAGACAGCTATCGACCCACGTACTTGTGCAGTGACTATAAGCGTCGCTGTTATGTCAAGCGTGGGTGGTGCCTAACCACCTGCCATCAGATTATACTCAACACCTTTTGTAGAACGTGGGTCGAGATGATGACTTGGGATTGACATGGAAACCAAATATTGTTACTACCATTTTTTCTTTGAAGACTCATAAAAGTACATACATAAATACATAATATTCCATAACTATCACACAACGCCATCTAGTCCCAAGCTAAGCAGAGCTTGTGTTATGAGTACTAGACAACTGATAAACATACTTATATATTTCTAAATACATACATATTTAGATAAATTACAACCAGACACAGAACAAATGATCGTGCTCATCATACAAACATTTGTCCTGGGTAGGAATCGAACCCACGACCTCCGGCATAGCAGTCAGGGCCACTAACCACTAGATCAACAGGCCACTCAAAAGTCAATAGGTAAAAAAAAAACACTGTCAGGAGTCCAAATACAATAAAAAAAAATTAAATGCCAATGCGATACGCTTTCCGTTTTGAAAATTGAATAGTGCTATTTGTTCTATAAGTACTGCCCCCCTAGCCAAGTTACGATCGTTTCATTTGCGTCTAACGACTCGAGTAGGCCACGCCTCCGATTCCTTTTGATCTGACGTGATCTCAACGCTCAGTTACGTGGTCAGAACTTTTTTTTTTAATTCGTCATCTTTAAGATGAGAAAAAGGGATAGGTAGCACATGGAGTACTGCAGTCACATATGGGCTGGTGCTGCAAAATGCCATCTAGCAGATTTGGACTCAGTGGAAAGACGTGCGAAGAAGCTAATTGGAGATCCAGATTTGGTTAAGTCCAATCTACAAAGCCTCGGGGCACAGGCGCGGGGTAGCCAGCCTATCGGTATTTTACAGGTTGAATTTTGGAGTGTGTGCGCGGGAATTCTGACTTGATTCCGCCATCTCCTTTCTGCCATCGGACAACCCGACGTACGGCGAGCATCTACCCTTACGTTACCTTACGTTGAAACTTCAACAGTCCGGACTAAGCGTTTCGCTTCGTCGTTTATACCGCGTACATCGAAGGACTGGAAAAATTTGCCTGCAGCGGTCTTCCCGTCTAACTATAATTTAGATGTCGTTGTAAATACATTGTATGAATCCGACAGCTGTCACCAGCACCAACCTATAACAATTGTAGTATAGTATGAGAACAAAACACTTATCTTGAAGTTGTACTTTCAATTTCACAAAGTTTGCTCATCCAAAAGATGGCGTCAGGCCATATTTGCCCATTGCATCAGTACAGTGGGTTTATCAACCTCATAAACGGCACACTAACCCACTTCTGAGCTGTAATATCTCATGAAGCAATAGTTCCAGAAATAGCCGCGGATTTAACTGTGGCGCTAGTGGCGGGAGAGGTCAGTGGTCTAGATTTGAGCTGGATGGGGTTAGGTGTAATATATTTATTTTAATTGCTTTGGGTAGTTGACAGATTCTATACTCTATATATTAATTTCTCTCCTTAAATTTTTAGTTACGTTTTTACGATTCGGAAAAAAATTCGTAACTCAATTCGGGAATTGAACTGTTTTCATAAATTTTTTGGTCACCAAGATACAGGCTTTGCCTAGTTTGGGACACATTGCTAACCTGTTAACTAATTGTATAAAAACTGTGTATGTTTCAATAAATAAATAAAATTAAAGATAAGTTTGTACGGAACCCTCAGTGCGCGATTCCGACTCGCACTTGCCCGGTTTTTTATTTTAAACTAGCTTCTGCCAGCGGCTTCGACCGCGTGATCGAAAATTATCCCCAGGGATCATACTCCCGAGATAAAAAGTATACTATGTGCTATTCCAGGACATGGTCTACCCAATTACCAAGTTTCATCGAAATCTATTCAGTAGTCTTTGCGTGAAAGAGTAACAAACATCCATACATCAATACCTGACTGACTTGTTGGTCTAGTGGTTAGTGGCCCTGACTGCTATGCCAGAGGTCGTGGGTTCGATTCCCACCCAGGACAAATGTTTGTATAATGAGCACGATCATTTGTTCTGTGTCTGGGTGTAATTTATCTATATGTATGTATCTGAAAATATATAAGTATGTTTATCAGTTGTCTAATACTCATAACACAAGCTCTGCTTAGCTTGGGACTAGATGGCGTTGTGTGATAGTTGTGGAATATTATTATAGTATGTTATACATATAAACTTTCGTGTTTATAAAATCATTAGAATTCCAAAGAGTTTTCTTTAAGTATCAACACAGAACGCCTTTCATCAAACAGGCCACATAAAACTCAAATTCCTCAGCACCATTTACGGCACCGCATCAGTTTCTATCTCCTACTAGTCCACAACTTATAGGTCAGACATCCGGCCAGTAGGCGGTCTACCTACGCCAGAACGCCTGCAAAAGGTCGCAGGGCCCCATGCAATCACGGAGAAAGTTGTTCTCAGGTGGGCTAAAGGCATTAAAGCACCGAGTTTTTAATCGCCTCATCTTGCGAAATAAATGTGGAGCAGAGAAACGAATTTTAATCATATTTTGATGTGGTCGTTATGATAATAATAAATCATTTATCTATCTATCATCTTGGTCCATAGATTAGGTACATATTTTAAGTAATCAAAGCAGACGGCCGCAAGCGTGAGGGAACGGACATCTGCCCTGCTAATTGCAAATGCAGTACTTGCAAAATGGCGCGGTTCGGAGATAAACGCGTTAAACATGTTTTTTGATATCTAAACAACAAGTCTTAGTTATATAATTTTAAAAGCGTACCAAAAGAATAGGAAAATAATATTTTTATGTATATTAGCCCCTTGAGATGTCACATTTTTGCAAAAAAGAGAATATCCCAAAAATGTCGATTACTGCATTTACAATTAGCAGGGCAGGCGTCTTCACGCCCCAGCCGCCGAGGCCGAGATCCCGACTACCAGCCACCATAGGAGCAAGCTTGCAGATGATGAGCAATGGGTAGCTCACCGTCCAGTAACCGTCCATACCGAGCCTGAGTCATCGACGGCGCGTAGCGCGTATTCCGTGCGCGCTTCAAAGAGATGTCAGCTAAATCGTAGGGGCTCAGCAGGACCGATGCCTACTAGGACCATGAGAGGGTTTCATAATTTTTAGGTGTGTATTTAGTCAGTAACAGTCTGACACGCCCTCTCGCTACGCCCTAGAGCGGGTGAAGTCATTAGATGACTTCCCACTTCAAATAAAAAACATATATAAAGTAAATACAACTTATTATTATTAAAAGATTTAGAACAAAACTAGCAACAAGCTAGCTGGTGCTGCCGCTGCTGCTGCGGAGAACCTCAAGCGGCGGAAATATAACAACCTTGTCGGCAGTTATATTTTTGAGCCGTTTGGGGTTGAAACTCTTGGGCCGTGGGGTCCGAGTGCTCATAAGCTGTTCAAAGAACAATCCAAACGCTTAGTAGACACTTCGCGTGACCCAAGGGCTGGCTTTTACCTCGGTCAGAGATTAAGCATTGCCATACAACGTGGCAATGTCGCCAGCCTTTTGGGCACACTTCCAGTCGACAGCGATGCGGAGGAGTTTTTTGACGCCATATTTTAGCTTTTAGATTTTTAATTTAAGTGTATACCTATATAAGTTAGTGTATATATGTTAAGTGTTTTCTGTATTGATAGATTCCATATTGAAATAAATAAGTAACGAGTAAAAAAAAAAAAAAAAGCTAGCAACATATAATCACTTCGTGCTGTTTTGTAGCGCCAGTCCGTAAAATCGACGGAACCTGCCCTGCCGCCTAATGTCTTCCTTCAACACGAGTGGCAGAAAAGTATTCGGGACTCGCACCACGAATGCCAACAAATTAAAGTTACGGTGCGACTCCAGGACAGTAAGACGGCAGCGAACTTCGTCTTTTGGCGCATGTACTCATACCCCACAAGAGTGCAAGACACTGGTGGTGTGTGGTGTGGTATTATCACTTATTGGTTTACGCTGGCTCCAATCATATTTACAAACCTACATGTACTGTGACACGTTGGCATAGTCACGAAGTTCATAACATACGAGGAAACCCCCATGTCCATGTCATGCTGTTCAAACTGTGACGTAAGCGCTGTAGGTAATTAGAGCGAGCTAAATATTTATGATCTTTTATGTTCAGACAAGGTTTTTCTCAAGTGGGAAATTATCCAACGACTTCTCTCGCTCTGGGTTGGAGCGAGAGGGCGTGGCAGACTTTTACTGACTAAAACCCACCTGTGTTTGAGTTGTCTTTAGCGTTCTAGGACTACAGTTTCCCTTCCAGAAATTCCTCGTGGCCCTAGCAGGCATCGGCCCAGCTTTTTTTTGATAAATCATGCTGATATTTCTTGAGGCACGCGTGTAACACGGCGCCATAGACGACCCGGGCTCGGTCCTTGCCGGACGGTAAGCTACCCACCATTTTTCCTCATCCGCGAAACCCCACGCGCGAGGTGTCTCCTGTGGCGTTGGCTGGGGCGTGAAGATGTCCGTTCCCTCACGGTTGCAGTCATCTCCTTCGAGGTGATCGCATCCCATTCCTCTCGTTCCGGGCCATGATCTGAACCAGGGCCCGTGTCAGAAGCCGCCGCCATATTAGTACCAGGGCTACATTTTTAATGACAGTTTCTTGCGCAATGTCTTGTAAGCTTGATTATTTGTTTGCATGCTGGATTATTTAACCGCGTATACTACGAACGTTTTCACGGTCAATTGCCCCACAATTTAGCTTGTTGGTCTTACAGATATAATCATGTTGACGATTGTTCGCTTCGAAATAGCGAGGTGCCGGTCGCATGCGTCAACATCAAATAGTGATAGATCTACAACATCCCCACCGGAACATCAAAGTTACACTTTTTCACTTTCCATCAGGTTAGATAGTGGTCAAGGTCGTGTTGGAGTATAACAAAAACAAATCTATCCTGCTTCAACACTATGGTCTTTCTCTTTCTAGCCAATAAATATTGTATTTTGATCTGAGGCCACTTGGTTGAAATCCCTAGTATGGTTACAGTTACTGTATTCCTTTAGCCTTGCTTAGAAGTCAATTTGCCTGCTGCGGTCTTCCCGTCCAACTATAATTTAGGTGTCTTCGGCTCTTAATAAACTAGTGCGCCTGACCATCAATGATTGCATCTCCGCTTACCATCAGGTGGGATCGCAGTGAAGCATTGGTTTATATCAATTAAAAAAAATAAGCACACGTCTCACGTAATATTACTGAAACACACCTTCTAATATAAAGTAAAGGATTAATAAATAGTTATTATTCAAATCCTTAAAACTGTGTTTGCTCTAGTGTCTACCTATTAACCCCAACAGGTCGAAACTATAAACAATAAATAAATTACTGCTTTTTTTTTTTTGTGTGTGGCCTCTCGCAGGTCAACCTAGGGGGTTGCCGGCTGCTTAACCGGACTTGCCTGTGGCGGCCTCGATTAAAGAATCAAAGCCTCCAGCCAGGGCTTACTTAAACTAACTTAAAAACTAAGCGACTACACGCTAAGGGCACCCCCTGTGGGGTAGGGATCTCGGCTTAGGGCGTCACTGGGGAGGGGGCAGCAAGGGACGAGCTGGATCGAACAGATTTTAAATTACTGCATTTATTATAACCTTATTACAACTACACCAGTCACCGTTCACCGTCCATTCGACATTGACACTTGCGCAAGCGCTTACGACATCGCCTTTGAGTCGCCATTTTTATTCGCTACATCGACTAATATGGCGATTTTCGTACGAGAGCTCATTTGTAATGCTTTCATATCTTAGTCCGATTCATTTTAGGACTTAAAGAGTTTCTTTTTTTTTCTTTATAGGTTCGCGCTTGACCGCTATCTCACCTGATGGAAAGCAACGATGCGGTCGACGATGGAAAGCGCTTACCTAGAAGTAACCTATTCACTCTTGACTTAAAGATTCCCGGGTTGTAGTCATCAGAGAACACAGATTCCGGCAAGGAATTCCACTCCTTAGCTGTACGCACAATGAATGTGTTCCCAAAACGTTTCGTGCGTATAGGTGGGATGTCCACCATGTACCGGTGGCGCATTGCCGTACGCCTGGTGGTCCGATGATGGAACGGGCGCGGGTGGAATTAGGTTGTTTTAATAATAAACTAGTGCTTGACTGCGATCCCACCTGGTGGTAAGCAGTGATGCAATCGTTGATGGTGAGGCGCACTAGTTTATTAAGAGACTATTCACTCTAGCCTTGATTAATTATATGATTTAATTTAGATAATATAGTCTATTAATTTCTTCTCTATATTTTTTATACACGCTGCGTCTACATCTCTCATCCAACTCACCTGTCGCAGGTCTGCTGGAAGAAATTTCCTTAGAAATAAGCTGGTCCTTTGTACTCTTTTATCTGTATTTGATCTTTTTGATTTAAAGTGTTTGTATTTTAGAAGCAACGTTTTACCGTTATAGTGTTTTTTTTACAGTCAAATCTGTAGATTATTATTTAATCACTAAATTGCTTGATATTTTGCAAGCATTGTGTCTTTGTGCATCTTTTTCTTATCTTATGTATGCAGACCGAGAGAGACCGCGTTTGTATGTCCTGTATAGTCCTCTTCTATATATATAAAAATGAATAGCTGTTCGTTAGTCTCGTTAAAACTAAAAAACGGCTAGACCGATTTGGCTAATTTTGGTCTTGAAATATTAGAGATAGTCCAGGGAAGACGTAAACGGTGAGAAAAAATGAAAAAAAAAACACGAAAAAGAAGAAACCGAATACAACGCTATCTCTAATTAAAATGTCATTATAAAATGAGCAGGTACGAAGTTTGCCCGGTCAGCTAGTAATAAATACTCGTAAATAAATGTTTACCTTCAACAGGATAATAACAGGATATTATTACATACAGCAAACGACATTCATTCAGCAGCTTATACTATAACACCTATATTATTTATTTTCCTAACAGTAACGTGTAAATACAAATGTTTTGAGGCACTTTTCCTCGAACCGGTCATGACACACGGCACGTCACGGTCATTCATAAACGCGTTACGTCATTTATATAGTCATGAGAATTGAGATCGTATTTATATTTATCTCAAACGTTTCCCTTATTTGTAAGAACTATACTCTATACTCCGTTCGGAATAAGATAGGCCAGTAAAACAAACTTTTTTTACTGTCCTTTCAACCGATTTTGACTTTTATTGCGTTGATGGCATGATAAATGGCGGCGGCAGTAAATAGTTGGTATTGTAACCATTTTTTTTGCTATTTATGCCGTCCTTGCGCCTACGGAATAGAAGTCAAAATCGGTTTAACGGACCGTAAGCAAAAGTTATAATGGGTAATCTTATTTCGAATGGAGTATAGTGGCTTCTTTCCTGAAGCCTGGCCTGCCTCAGGCACTCGGTGAGCCTGTCAGTGCTGGTCCTAAAACGGAGAGAGTGACTGAAGGAACACAGGTGGGTTTTAGTCAGTAAATGTCTGACATTCCCTCACGCTCCACCCGTAGCGGGAGGGCTTTAGGAAAATTGATGAGTTCCTATCCCAAAAAAAATGGTACTCCGCGAGAGTGAAGCACTCTATGAGTGAAAGTATTTAAGACCTACCAACGCCTGGCGTGGTGGATAACTGTCCTTTCCCTCTTCTAGAAAGAGGGACTACCTCCCAGCAGTGGGAACATTATAAGGTTTGATGATTCTATAGTTACTAGCGCCCCGACCCAGCTTCGCACGGGTGTTAGAAACCTTCGAAGTTCTCAACTTTTCCGTACTATAATACATACATATATATCAATAACAGTAAATAAACGTATACATAAATAGATACAAACATAAATAAAATTATAAAAATACATATAACTATAATATATAACATAGAAAATGGTAGAGAGATAATGTTCTTTGACTAGCTTTTTGAAGACATATATATTTTTAGCATCACGGATCTTAGCTGGAAGTGAGTTCCATAGTCGTACCGCATGAAAAGAGAAGGAGTTAGAATAAAAATGGGTTTTATGAGCTGGGAAATTTAAACTCGACATATTGTATAAGATATGGTTACATATGGATGGATGGAGAGGGAGAGGGAGGCCAAAGAAAAGATGGATGGATTGTGTGAACAGTGATAGGAAAGAAAAGGAAGTTAGTGATAGTATGACGGTTGATAGGATAGAATGGAAGAAAAAAACGTGTTGCGCCGACCCCAAATAAGATGGGACAAGGGCAGGAAAATGATGATGATGATGATGAGCTGGGAAATTGAGATGGTATTTGAGGTGGAATCTGCATGGGGCATCGGCAGGGCGAGTGAACGAAAAACGATCACGCAAGTAGCCAGGATAAGCAGGGTTGAATAGGATGTTGTAGAGTGTTCCTACGAAGACGGATAGGGAGCCACTTGAGATCCTTGCGGAACTGAGAGAATAATCTGTCGGTCTTAACCCACGGGTAGACAATGTCCTGGATAAACGTATAGGATACTTTATATCTCGGTAACATGTACCCTTGAGATAAATTTCAACGATCGCCCCGGTGAAGCTGCTTGCCTAATGAAATTTATTTGGATAAAATGACGCCACAGTGCGGCGTGTCATCCCGTTTGGTGCATAACAAAAACAAGCGAATCATACGAATCGCTTGTGGGTCAATGTCGTTTAAATTAGAGCTACTTTTAATACACTCCGATGAGGAAAAACCAGTGTATTTGTAGCATTGATGCGGAGAACTGGAGTAAACTATACTATATGTAGTGTCTGGCCTAGTAACTAGTCTTGTGTAGTTCGCGAACGATGAACGAATAGCCACCTAGCCAAGTTACAACCGTTTCATTTCAATTCTCTTTTCGTTGATCGCCTCGAGTCGGCCACGCCCTCGTTTCCTTTGTTCTGACGTCATGTCAACGCACAGCGTGGTCAGAACATGCACCTACGCCTTTAGTTTTTTATCCTTATCCAGCCACCTTCCAAGAATCACCGCTGTACATAGCCTGAATCATATACCACGGTACCTTCAGTAGGCCAAGGTTACACACTCAGAACTCTATAATTTTCCCTGTGACTATACTTCGAAGAACTTCTGACACAATAAGTCTACCTGGCCTTACATCAAACTATCTCAGGGTTCGCTCCCAGCCTCACTGGATGCTCCTGAATATTATCAATTCCTATTGAGCGACGGCTCTCAGATTTCTAAGTTATGGCTACACGTACCGACGTACAAAGACGTATCGTAAGGGCCCTGTGATTTAGGTACCGCTTTTCAAGCGTGAAGTTGCGGGGCAAGTACCAATGTAAAATTTTCAACTAATGTAATTTTCCAAGTTTTTTTATTTTTTTATTAATATAAACCAGTGCTTGACTGAAATCCCACCTGATGATAAGCGGAGATGCAATCATTGATGGTGAGGCGCACTAGTTTATTAAGAGCCTATTCACTCTAGCCTTCAAGACACCTAAATTATAGTTGGACGGGAAGACCGCAGCAGGCAAATTGTTCCAGTCCTTCAATGTACGCGGTATAATCGACGAAGGACATTTAGGACATTATTGCCACGCCATGCCTCGGAAAGCACGTAAAGCCGTCGGTCCCAGTTGTCATTTTTAGATCATTGACAGTCGTTACAGGTAGTCAGATGTCAGAAAGTCTGACCATCAGTCTATCCAAGAAGTATCGTGTTGCCCAATAGCTAGGTGGTTGAATTCTGATAGGCAGTAGCTTCATGTAAAACACAGGCCCTAAGGGTCTTTAAGTCAAGAGTGAAAGTAAAAGAGTAACCATGGAGTTTCTTGCCGGTTCGTCTCTATAGGAAACGACCAATTTGGAACCGTGCACTAGCTTCTGAAGTTTTATAAGTGCCCATGTAGGCCTATGTGAACTAAAAACACTTTTGACTTTTGAATTGGTTACTTCTAGGCAAACGTGCTCCATCGACGGCCACATCACCGCTTACCATCAGGTGAGACCGGTTAGACTGGCAGCCAACCCCAAGCTAGTTGGGAATAGGCTAAGGAGGTGATGAAGGACTTACAAAAATGTACACATTACATCCAGGACCAAGAGGTTATCGTGCTCCAATATACGGGGGAATCTCGGTATGCAATGGTGACCCATCCAAAGGCTGGCCTCGGCAACCGTTGCTTAACCTCGACCTTAAAATCGACCAGTGCTACTAGCATTATTTAGTCACGAACTAAAGCACTAAAACAAATAGTGTGGTTACTATACTAGGTACGAGTATGTTAGTCATTTTATATAGTGTAAGGTCAGGTCAAAGATAAGAGACATATTGTTGGAAACAAGCACTTGGTATGTGTGCACAATAAATTATATTATGCCGCCGTTGTATCGAGTTATCAGCAAGTTCAATACTCAAGGATATGTAGCGATTCTCTTACATTATTTCATAATTAAAGTGTATTTAGCACGCCTGCATTGTTCAAAAGGATGGAGCTGTCTACCATTTTTAGGGTTCCGTAGCCAAATGGGAAAAAACGGAGACCATATGGATTCGTCAAGTCTGTCTGTCCGTCCGTATGTCACAGGTACTTTTTTCCGAAACTATAAGAACTATACTGTTGAAATTAGGTAAATAGATGTATTCTGTGAACTGTATCAAGATTTGCACACAAAAATATAAAATAAAACAGTAAATTTTGGGGTTTCCACATACTTAGAACTGAAACTCAAAAATTTTTTTTTTTCTTCAAACGATACGAGTGGGGTATCTATGGACAGGTCTTCAAAAATGACATTGAGGTTTCTAATATCATTTTTTTCTAAACAGAATAGTTTGCGCGAGAGACACATCCAACGTGGTAAAATGTGTCCCGCCCCCCAGTAACTTATAAAATAAGAGAATGAAAAACTAAAAAAAATATATTATGTACATTACCATATAAACTTCCACAGAAAATTGGTTTGAACGAGATCTAGTAAGTAGTTTTTTTTTGATACGTCATAAATCGTAAACCGCAATTTACCTTTCAAGTTTGTACGGGACCCTCAGGCCTCAGTGCGCGAGTCCGACTCGCACTAGGCCAGTTTTTTTATTTGGGTTTTAAAATCATCTAGTTGTTTATCCAGCTCTGAGTGTGAGTTAGTGGTATCATTCAGACGCTTGTTAATTGTGACTGACTTAGTAATTTAGAAGGCAATGTAAATTTTTAGAGGCGAATAATGCTAAATAAGAAGTCTGTTAAATAAGCATCCATTTTTGGTGTACCGTACCTACCTCAAAAGGAAAAAGACGGAGCCCTTATAGGATCACTTTGTTTTCCGTCTGTCTTTCTGTCTGTCAAGACCCTTTTTCTAGGGAACGCGAGGAGATATCGAGTTGAATTTAAACTCAGGTCTGCGGTTCTTTGAAGCTGTGAAAAAATCAAACTTCGAAGTTAACGAAAAAACCAAGATACGGCCGTTTATGTCGCAAAAAAAAAAACGTGTATTGTCTTATAGCACAGGTATAGGAATAAATCTAAAAACAGAAAATTCATTGTTAGGTCACCAATAGAAAACTTTTTTTGTGATGCAGAAAAATCTTGGAGACTCCATTCGGGAATTGAACTATTTACATAGGTAAATCTGTACGGTACCCTTAGTGCGCGAGTCCAACTCGCACTTGCCCCGTTTTTTTATAATAAATAAAATAAACACTTTTATATTGCATTCTAAAATCCGCAGTTGCGTTTCTTGACGCCATTACACAAATGACTCATAGGCCATGATTGTGAGAACTGAAGATGATGATGCTTTATAATTATAGCCAAAATCATTGACAGAATGGTACTATGACATAATGGTGTTTGTAGAAAACATTGGCATACAGCATTGATGACTACGTGAATATTCTCTTTTTAAATAACAGAACTATTACGTTTTTGTGTTTTTTTAACTAAAGTGGCAATGGGTTGGACACATTGCTCGTAGAACGGATGGTCGATGGGGCCGAAAGGTTCTAGAATGGCGACCGCGCACCGGAAAACGCAGCGTTGGAAGGCCTCCCACAAGGTGGACCGACGACCTGGTGAGAGTCGCGGGAGTGCGGTAGATGCGAGACGCACAGAATCGGTTGTTGTAGCGTCGCTTGGGGGAGGCCTATGTCCAGCAGTGGACTTCTTTCGGCTGAAATAATGATGATGATGATGATGATTACGTTTACGATACGTTCAATGTTTTATTGACAAAGTTTGAGCTTCACTAGGCTATAGTAGACAGCCTTTTTTTAAATGACTTAAATGCGATCCCACGTTATGGTAAGCAGTGATGCAATCGTTGATGGTGAAGCGCACTAGTTTATTAAGAGCCTATTCACTCTAGCCTTGAAAACACCGCAGCATGGAAATTATTCCAGTCCTTCGGTGTACGCGGTATAAACGACGAGGCAAAATACTTAGTCCGGACCGTCACAGTGTCAACAATGTAAGGGTAGACCTCGCCGTACGGAATTGTTAAGCTGAAGAACCGATAACGTATTCAAATAATGATGATAGATTTTTCACCATACTTTAAAAAAAATTTAATACGTCATGGACTCAAATCGATAACGGTACTATGATACATTCATAGGGGGGTTTTATCATTGATTCATTTAGATGACTCATACTAAGCATAGTATACTCATAAATATATAGTCACTAGGAAGTTGATTATAAGAATGTTTCCTCTCTGCGCGTGCTTTTATGCAAAATTATGATGACTAATGCGAACTGTTATAGTAAATAATGATTTTATATTGTAACACGACCTCTATGAATAAAATAATCTTAATTCAAGCCTTGAACACTACGAACACATTTTGACACTACGTTGAAGATCACTACAGACTACGTTGAAGACAATCTTTCTTGTTTTTTTTTTTATATATGCTCGCGTTTCGCGCGCTATCCTAACCTATTCACTCTTGACTTAGAACCATATGTTATAGCTATCAGGAAACACAGACTCCACACTTTAGCTGTAAGAACAATGACCCTAAAGGTTTTGTGCGTGACGGGATAACCACCACGTACCGGTGGCAAACCGCCGTACGTCTGGTGGTCCGCCTTTGTACCTTTGTGTTGCATGAAGTTTTAATAAATAAGTAAATAAACATTTCATTCATATTATAAATTGAAAATTCATATCTTTTATACAAGGGACTTTTTCCCAAGATTCTTCTAGTAGACCAGAATTTTACATGGAGACAACTATCTATCTGACCTACAAAACCCATAAGAGAATTAAAGAGATCCAAATGAAATCTTATTTCAGTAAGGAGCTTTTTTTAAGGGTGGAAATCATCCAATGACTTCTCCCGCTCTGGGCGGAGCGAGAGGGCGTGTCAGACCTTTACTGACTTAAACCACACCTGTGTCCTTCAGTTGCCCTTTGCGTTCCCCGCGGTCCTAGCTAGCGTGCATCGGCCCTGCTGGGCCCCTACGGTTTGCTGACATCTCTTTGAGGAACGCGTGGATCACTACGCCTGGGCTCGGTCCGGCTGGTAATCGGGGTCCGAATCTCGACATCTAGGTCGTCAAGACATTCATTCCCTCACGCGTGCGGCCACCTCCTTCGCTAGCATTACTGCTTCACAGAAGGAGGCCACCGCCTGCCATTCCTCCCCGCTTCGGACCATAGCCCGAATCATGGCCCGGCGCGAAAGTACGACCTAGACAGATTTCGCTACTGGAACTGGAAAAAAGAAGCGTGAAGATAAAATGATTGGAGGGAGGCCTTTACCTAAAAGTGGAACAGAACAGGTTAACAAATCATAATTAGGTATATAGGTACATAAATAAAAGGTTGATTTTCTTTAGACTATTCAAATTAAGCCAGCATATAGCCGTAGTTCAATTCCTTGTTACGGCAGAGTAATTGGGTGACTTGATTAAGTAAATTGTTCTAGATAAACAGCAGGTAGTAAGTAGCTTCAGCAGCCTAGATATGGCCACGCGTACTGAGGAGTAATCTACCAATATTATAAAGAGGAAATATAATATTTTTGTATGTTAAATTTTGGTTTGTAATGAATAAACTCAAAAACCATAGAACCAATTTTAAAAATAATTTCAACAGTAGATTGCTATTGTATTACTGAGTCACATAGGGTTTACCAAGGATCCGGAAGAACCAAGGTTACCGACACAGAACGAAGAATCGCAGGGCACATTGCTCGCAGAACGGCGACCACGTACAGCGCCAATGATTTTAGTGCGCTTTTGTTTGCCAATATCGACAGCAGAATGTGTGGTCATCAGTGTTTGTATTCTTCATTAATAAAAGGGTTTTGTTCATCAATGAATCGCCAAACTTACCATCTACCATCGGATAACCCGACGTACGGCGGGTTACCCTTACGATCGTCTCTACGTCGTTTATACCGCGTACATCGAAGGACTGGAACAATTTGCCTGCTGAGGTTTTCCCATCCGATTATAATTTGGGTGCCTTCAAGACTAGAGTAAATAGGCACACAATGAACTAGTGCGCCTCACCATCAACGATTGCATCACTGCTTACCATCAGGTGGGATCGCAGTCAAGCACTAGTTTATATCAAATTAAAAAAATAAAGAAAAACAAACTCAAGATACAGGTGTATCCCAAGAGTGTTCCTAGTGTGGGACCAAAATTAAAAAAAAAAAGATTATTTTCAAGGAAATCATTTGTGAGGTATATTACAAATCAGCTGTTTGTAACTAAAACAAAATAATTATTATTCTTAACGATTATCTAATAGGTTTACAATTAATGCACATACCATGACTCATCTTTATGTAACAAGGTTACAAATGTATTTAATTTATAACATCAACCATATTACAAGATGATTAAGGTTCAAAAAATGATAACCTCTACTCAAAGAATTTGAAGCTCTATGTCTTGAGTAGTATGGTTTAAAATCGACTGTCAAAGATGTCTACTTAATTTGTTATTGTGATAAAGTTCCTCGTGACCAAATAAGTACAAAAGAGGTCTGTTTGAATGCTGATAGTGACTAATACAGTCTTCAAGCCAAGTCTATGCTTTCGGAGCGAGAGGGAATGGCATGCAGTGCGAAGAAAATGAACGCAAATGTGAGGGAATGGACATCCATCATCACGCCCCGGGCGTCTGCCCAGCGGGACCGATACCCGCTAGGGCCACGGGGAATTTCTGATAAAGATACCAGAACATAAAAGGCAACTAAAGAACACAGGTGTAGTTATAGTCAGTAAAAATCTCACACGCCCTCTCGCTCCACCCTAGAGCAAAAGAAGTCATTGGATGATTTTCTAAAACAAAAAAAAGGAACGTCACGGTTTACCCGTGTGTCAGACTTTTACAGACTAAACTGTGTTCCTTCAGTTGCCCTTTAAGGGTCTAGGGTTCAGGTGACTTTCGAACAAGCAGCAGCTCACAAGACATTTGCTCTTGGATGCCGATTCAAAATAAAATTGCTGCAACAACACAGAACAGATCTTCAAAGACTGAAGAGTTTGGTAAACAACCAAAGTCTTCAGTCTGAACACATGAACTGCTGATTCGAATTGAAAAATTCTTTTAGCTTTTAGTATCGAGGAAGGCTTTTTTTTAATAATATAAACTAGTGCTTGACTGCGATCCCACCTGATGGTAAGCAGTGATGCAATCGTTGATGGTGAATCGCACTAGTATATTAAGAGCCTATTCACTCTAGCTTTGAAGACTAGTAAATCGGGCGGGAAGAATGGCTGCAGGCAAATTGTTCCGGTATAAACGATTAGGTGAAACGCTTAGTCTGGACCGTAGAAGTACCATCAACGGAAGGCTGGACACTTGTCGTACGTCGGGTTGTAGGCAATAGGCTATAACATCACGAAGCAAGCAATTTCGCGGGTAAAACCGCGGGGGACAGCTAGTCAATAATCAAAAGCCATGGTTTCCCATTCTTTTCAGTGTGTTGATTTCTTCAGCCAATCTACAACATATAAATCTTCGCCTTTGCCGAATCACGACTTCCTCTATTCATCATAATATGATGTAAGATACAAATTCACGTGCTTCCGATCCTGACTCATCTAGGCTGGTGCGTATAGCCATGAGCCCATCTTTGGCCCACTGCCAAAACATTCGTTCCAACATTTGATAAAGTGATTAGTTCATGCTTGCAACTTTTTTCGGAGATCATTGAGGCCAGAATGAAAGGGAACGGATTTGTTTGTGGGTCAGAAAAACAACACTGAGATCTCTTCAAGCATCTGAGCGATTATTCGCAAACATAGTACAGAATCTGTGCTATAAGCGATTCTTTTCGCACTGACTGCTCTGTAACTGGGTTGTGGAGGTTTGATAGGCATTGAAAAACACGGTTAGACTGGAAACCGACCCCAAGCTAGTTGAGAAAAGGCTAAGGAGATGATGATGATCCCCTTACAGAAGAATTATCATCAGAAGGTTCAGAATCACCTAAGGGGTAATAATGGAGAAGACTATGCTCGGTGTCTCCTTGCTTTGATCAGAAATGAAGACATCCACAGGACACCAAAGTTACGGATATAGCCCGAAGAAACGCCAGTGGGCAAGACAGGCTCACAGAACAGATAGATGGTCGATGGTCGATGGGGCCGAAAGGTTCTAGAGTGACGACCGCGTACAAGGCCTCCCACAAGGTGGACCGTCGATCTACGGGGTTACCATGACGTTCAAAGTAAAATTGTTTCATTCTTATTTTAGTGTGGGTAAGAGACAGAGCTATACAGGTTGATGATCCCACGTGATGGTTTGCCGCACTCTCTTTCGGAAGGTGGCCCGGAGCCCAAGCAAAACTAACATTACAGCCAGAACCAGTTAGTGGGATCGTTATCTCAAATAGATTGAATCCTCAAACATCTTATTTACCTTAACTTAAACGGTAATGTTACAACAGCTGTTTAAACAAGGCTAACTTTAGATAGACGTCAAAACACTAAACGAAACGACCTTCAGATCATATCTTGTTTTGGAAGCGGAACGAACTGATCTAGGCGTAGCGAACTGTTCTGAATAACTTGTTTTGACTTAGCTATATGTTTTTAACTTAAGTACCCTTTTTTTAAGATGGGAAATTATCAAGGACTACGGGTCCCCTTTTCAAAAGTCGACCCTAGTAGCTTTCGGTCCTACTGGGCCCCTAAGATTTTGCTGACATCACATTGAGGCGCGCGTGGAAAGAACAGCGTCCTTACCTTGAGCATGTCCTTAGTGGACATGGTAAGTTCGTGAGGGAATGGACATCGAGGTTGGCGTCCGGTAACCATCCGGACCAAGCCCGAGTGTTCCACGCGCACCTTAAAGAGACGTCAGCAAAACCGTAGGCGCCAACAGAGCGACTTCTGAAAGGGAAACCCGAGGTCCTAGAACGCAAAGGACAACTTAAGGAACATAGGTGTGGTTTTGGTCAGTAAGTTTATCACACCCTCGGGAGAAGTCATGAGAAGATTACCAACTTCATAAAGAAACACATGATCTACCTATGTGCCACAAAAAAACCAGATTCGTACAGTAATTTGAGCGAACATACAAAAACACGCAGAAACTTTTGCCTTTTAATACAATGATTAGTGTTACTACTTTAGAGACGAACGATTAACTGACGTGAATTCTACAAAGGAATAATTCAAGAAAGAAACGCAGATGAGTAAGAAAACTAAGACAGCAGAACCACGAGCTCTTAACGCAGTCGATTTTACGACCTAAACAGAACTGTTAAAGGGATGGAGTTATGTAGGATGTATAGCTCCTTCCCTCTTTTTTACACGCCATTGTAAGTCCCCTGTGGGCTTCATACACAGGATCTCATGCTCAATATTCACATCTACGACCACTAACCCGATAATGGAATATTCTTCAAAAAGTCGGGTACGATCGACTTCAAACTAGTCCTAACTTTGATCTTTCCAAAGCAATTTTTCACAGTAATAGGTACACTTAATTATATTGGGCGGTTCCTGCAATTCGGCATGACATCACGGATCGATTTAGCGTGACGATGCCGCTGTCAGCTTAGTCTTGACCCATTTGTTGGCACGCGCCAATGTTTTTAGTGTGCTTTTGTTTTTTAATATCAGCGATGTTCGACAGCAGAATGTGTAGTCATCAGTGTTTGTATATATATTTTTTTTAAATTGATATAAACCAGTGCTTGACTGCGATCCCACCTGATGATAAGCGGAGATGCAATCATTGATGGTCAGGCGCACTAGTTTATTAAGAGCCTATTCACTCTAGCCTTGAAGACACATAAATTATAGTTGGACGGGAAGACAGCAGCAGGCCAATTGTTCCAGTCCTTCGATGTACGCGGTATAAACGACGATTGTATTCTTCATTAATAAAAAGGTTTTGTTATCAAAGCATCGCCAAACTTAAATAGGTAGCAGTGGGCAGGGCACATTGCTCGCAAAACAGATGGTCGATAGGGAGGAAAAGTTCTGGAGTTGCAACTACGTAATGGAGACGCAGCGTTGGAAGGCCTCCTTGTGGACCTAGTGAGAGCCGCAGGAATCCGATGGATGCGAGACGCATAAGACCGGTCGTTATGGCGACACTTGGGACAGGCCTATGTCCAGTAGACGTTTTTGGCTGAAATAACGATGATGATGAAAAGGGTTTTGTAACTTATCCAATTTTGACTTAAAGTCCGCTTAGTAATAGGCATCAGGAAACACAGATCCAACAGGGAATTCAACTCCTCAGCTGTACGCACAATGAATGTATTCCTAAAATGTTTTGTGCGTATAGGTTGGATGTCCACCATGTACCGGTGATGCACCGCAGTACGAAATAAAGCAAAAAAAGAACTTGAAAAGAGTACAAGTGTAGACATGGAATTATTTCCATATCTTGGGTACGCTTTCCAGTTCGGGTAAAATATGCTTGAGTTTAGGAGCCAGAAGTTTAGAAATTGGTGGGCTGACTTTAAGTGCCTCGAAAAGGACGTAAAACCATTGGCCCCGCGCCTGATTTCTCCGGTCGTATCGGATTGCCGTCTATGAGGCTAGAGGAAGAGCGAAAAAACTCTGCACATGTGTTTTCGCACTATATCTCTTGTCTACTAGAGTACTCTCTGCGGAAATTAACCACCGTGATTCTGAACACGGTCGGGGGGATTATTATCAACGAAAGTATCTCCAAATAATTTTTGTGCGTATGGACAGGATGTCCAGCATCTACCGATGGCGTATCGCTGTACGTCTTTTTGTCCGATGATGGAACAGACGTGTTGGAATTAAATCGTTGTGCAATGTTTCATCTGCTAATAAATAGCCTGATGTTGTTTGAGTCACTTTATCTGAGCAGATTGTTGAATTTCACAGTCTAGCTAGTTTTTGCGTTGATTAACCGTTGCCTTTCAGAACCTTGGATCTGCTCTTAATACCACTGACCTGCTTAGATTTCTATTTATTTATTTAGAAAGAGTTACCGTGTATCATTTTTTCGGTTCTTTTCCATAGGAAACGACCAATTGTAACAGAGCATTAACTTCTGACATTTTATAAGTGCACATAGGCCTTCCTATCTATATATATAAAAAGGGAAACTGACTGACTGACATATCAATGCACAGCCGAAACTACTGGAATTAGGAACGTGAAATTTTGCACGAGGTTTCCTTTTATACCGTAGGCGAGCACTAAGAAAGGATTTTTCAAAATTCACTCCCTAAAGGGATGAAGCGGGGGTCAAAAGTTTGTATGGAGAAATTTACATTTACGCGAGCGAAGCCGCGGGCACAAGCTAGTCTATATATAAAAGGAGAAACTGACTGACAGACATCAACGCACAGTCAAAACTACTGGGACTGAGAGTGTCAAATTTTGCACAAGGGTTTCTTTTATGACATAGGCGAGCACTAACAAAGGATTTTTCATAATTCAGCCCCTAAAGGGTTGAAACGGGGGTCAAAAGTTTGTATGGAGAAACCCATGTCACGCGGGCGAAGCCACTGGCAGAAGCTAGTGTGAAATGCAATATTTTGAATTGAATTGGGCATTTGCCTGAGATTATTTTTACACAACTTTTAAACAAAAAATTACACTAAAAATGGTTATGGATTCTGAAAACAGTATAAAAATTGGTTATCAAATGAAATAGCAATTAGCATTCCTAATATTGGTTTGAAGAAGAGGCGGACGTGGTGGGAATATCTATCTCTTTTGAGCACGCGTAACCTAATGGCGGTGACGTCACATTTCAGTATGTGCATCCTTACACTGTTATTGACAGTTTCCCCTTCCACCAGATTTGAAAGGTTTCTAACTTTATCAATATTGAACGAATTTGAAAACTTTCTATTTGCGATTTTGGATAAAATTACTTTTTTATACAAACAGAACAAAACATTCGACTCGTGTACCGAATTCAAACGCTTTTAAGTTATTCTTGCATAGTTTTTGTACTCGAAGAGTCCACAGATCCTAATTCTTCACTCTTTCGTTTTCAATGTATGTCACATCATGTAAAATGGCTGTTGCAAACAAACCGCCGGGCTCCGTCGACATATTCCCGGCAGGTACATGTCGAAATCTCACTTCCGGCGTTATTTCTGCGCGCCCTATTTACTTTATTACAATTGTGTTATGTGTTACGGCTGTAAGCGTCTTTTATTAGTTTTTTTTTAACGATGGAAATATAACCCCCACTCTAGTAATATATATTCTTGTATCGTGGTTGCGTTCACGAACATATAAACTTATATACATAAGACACCAAGACCCAGGAGTGGGGACAGGGGAAACCTTCTGTAGGTTATGCAAATGTTTGTTATTTGCGGGAATCGAACCCGCGATACGTAGCGCAGGAGCCAATCGCTCAACCACTGCGCCATCCTGCCGTCAAACACATATATTAAGATAGTGTTTGAAGTTTATTAATTGCCATTTTGGAGCAAATAATAATAGCATAATCAGCCTTTTTAATGTTCCCGCACGGCTGGTACTCAGGCCTCCTCTCTAGGAGAGGGAATGGGCCGTAATCCACTACGCGGGCCGAGTGCGGATTGGTGGATGTCACATGTCTTCGAATTATGGTTCTAGGACATGCCAGTTTCCTCACGATGTTTTCCTTCACCTTCCTTTAACTTAACACTTTTTTGTCCGTCTGTCTGTCTGACACGACCCTTTATGCCGGGAACGCGTGGAGGTATCGATTTGAAATTAAAACCACATACTCAGGTCTGCGGTCCCTTGAAGCTGTGAAAAAGTCAGACTTCAAACGTGTATTTCGACACTCTCAAGTGAATTAAAATTCATAGAGTACTTCCCGATGACTTAGAATCCTGAAATTTAGCATGAAGCAAGGTCTCATAGCACAAGTATATACCGCACTAAATGTGTGTAGTTTTTTGTTTTGTATATGATTCTTTTTGGTTAATCGTGTACTGTGAACTTTTTCTTATTTTTTCCGTTATGTTTTGTTTTTAATATTGTGTGTGTTATATAAAGCTGTATAAAGCTGTATGTGTTACCTATGGGCGGAAAGGTCCGAAATAAACGTTTATTATTATTATATATTTCGTTTTTTTTTTTTACTTTTGACTACACAAATATGATCAGTGAAGGGTACGGATAGTGGCGATAGAGCCCCATTTTTTTGTACTAATTAAAAATAGGAGTGTATGTAGGATTTTCCCTTTAAAGAAAATTCCATTTTTCCTCACTTATTTATGATTCAGATAGATTTTTTCCTAGTACAGGTTATGTTTTTTTTTTCTTATTTTCTTTGTTCAGCGGCCATAGTGGATTCGGGGAGATGAGTAGCTATCTATCCGGACGATTTCCCGCGAAGCGGCGAGCCTCCTTGCTGGCCAGGCACCGTGGGACCTGGAAGCAACAGGCCTTGCACATATGCACGATCTGCGCATGTTGATGCAACGCCGGGGCGAAACTCCACTGCCACGACAAGTCGCGGCATGGCGGGCAGAGTTCCGGCGGGGTCTCATGGTGGAATGGCGACAGCGGCTATCGCAACCCAGTGCTGGGCACGCCATAATCATGGCGGTAAGTCCCCTCTTTGAGGAGTGGCTGGAAAGGCAACACGGTGTCCTTACCTTCCGCATGACGCAGGTCCTCACCGGACATGGTAAGTTCGGGAGGTTCCTGCACCGGATCCGTGCGGAAGAAACGCCCGGGTGTCACCATTGCGTAGACCGCCCGGAGGACACGGTGGAGCACACAGTGGAGGTGTGCCCCGCTTGGGCAGAGCAACGCCGTGTCCTCTTGGGGGCAATCGGCGGCGGGGAGCTCTCGCGTCGGGCCTTGGTACAGGCCATGGTATGTTTTTTTTTTAGTTGATTTAATTACTTAACGTTTAATCATTGCTAGCTCTAGTAATTTTAATTTAAAATCGTTGTATTAAAGCCAGTTTCAGTTCAAACATGCAAAGTCCTCATCCTACACATTATTGGGATGACGTTATCAGCGAGTCAACGAACTCTTATCTTGATAATTTTATCGACACACACAAATCTGTACAGATTGTGTAAATTCATATTTGACAAATAAACAAGAATTTTACGTGGGGTCCGAGTGCTCATAAGCTGTTAAAAGAACTATCCAAACGCTTAGTAGACACTTCGCGTGACCCAAGGGCTGGCTTTTACCTCGGTCAGAGATTAAGCATTGCCATACAACGTGGCAATGCCGCCAGCCTTTTGGCTACACTTCCAGTCGACAGCGATGCGGAGGAGTTTTTTGACGCCATATTTTAGCTAGTAGTTTTTGATTTAAGTGTATATATAGTTTTAATTAGTTAAGTGTTTTATGTATTCATTTTTTAAGGCTTAGTTGTTGAAAATGACAAATAAATAAGAATTTTACTTATTTTAAGTTTTTTTTTGGCGTAATGTGTGCTTTAAAATCTTTTTAAATTTAGACCCACTTCGAACCCAAGTCGGTCGTACCAAAGACAAACCACAGAGGGGGGTCCATGAGTGACTTATGGGGATGCTTCAAGGTAGGCGCACAATTTTTTTTTATTTTTGATAGGTTCGCACTTGACCGCTATGTCACCTGATGGAAAGCGACGATGCGGTCGACGATGGAGCGCGCTTACCTAGAAGCAACCTATTCATTCTTGACTTGCTTTTCATGAAAAGCCATTCAATAGGGTAAGAAGAGCAGAAAGGGTTATTTTGATGATTTCAATGAAGTAAATAAGTACATAAGTATACAGTAATCGTTGACGGTGAAGCGCACTAGTTTATTAAGAGCCTATTCACTCTTCGAAGACAAATTGTTCCAGTCTGTCAATGAACGCGGTACGATGAGGCAAAACGCTTAGTACGGACCGTGGAGGTGTTAACTGTAACTAACAAAGTATGAGTGGATCATTGGCATGTCCGATAGTAGAAATCGATAGTGACCGGGCAATCAAGTCATGTAATTCCCGCTCAAACTCTCCAAAATGCAACCTGTAAAATACCGAAAGACAAAAAAACCTGAATACCAAATGAAATTGTTGTCTTCAGTCGTTCCAGTTAGCACATAATTTACAACCGACACCCTTTTCTAGCTATACGCAATAATATTATGAAATTAACTCTATAAGCTGTACTAGTACATACAACAAACATGGAAGCCTTACTTGTGAAGCCAACGACACCACAGCACGGCTGCCAGGCCGTTAATATGTCGCATGCTTACTCATAAAAAGACCTAACTCAAAAACAGGGTGTTCGAATTTGAAAACACACTTTTCAAAAATAAGATTCAATATTCAATGATAAATGATATTTATTTTGTAAATATGTTTAAAAAAAACACTTTTACACGTCAATTTTTTTTTTGTCATTTTAAACTAGATGAGGCCGGTGTTTCCTAGCTGACTACCCTGAGAAGAAACACCGAAACAAACTCAGGGGTCAAAGTCTCTTTTAAAGTCCATACAGTTAATATGTAATGGTCAAATCACATGAGAACAGTGCAGATTTGTCTGAGATGGTCTTTTGAAGAAAGAACCATACAATAATCTCTTTTTGAGTTACGTCTCTTTTTAATGAAGTGTGAGATTTCATGTTGACCTGTAAAGCGGGTTGCACTAAACGCAAGATTCTAGATTCAGAGGTCTCGTGACTCAAAAATTCATCCAAATCGGTCAAGCCGCTTAGGAGGAGTTAAGTGACAAACACACCTATTTAAAAACATAACAATTGTACCTAATACACATTTTAATAATTAAATCAATATTAGCTGTACGCATACCACGCATCCATACATAATTACAATACACAATGTCATTACACGATTTATTTACATAAGTATAAGGACTGGACAGACGTGCGGTATTTTTTGACATGTATTATACCGAAGCATGAAGCATTATCAAGCTAATACATATAGGTCATAAGTACATTTCTAGTATTATTTGCTAAGAAATCGGAAGTCAAGCCACACATTTCTTTACTGACCACGGGATCAAACTTCCTATTTTATAACTAAGCGACGAGAAAATGAGATAGCTTCTAATAATTAATCTAATTCGTCTTTTGTACAATGTCTAACTAAATATCCTTAGTCTAAGAGCGAGCGAAGCGAGCTCAGAATTGTAAGGCACTCCGACACGGACTTAGGTTAGAAGGCTAAGGCGGGAGCCGAGTGGAGTGGAGCTCCCGCCTTAGCCTTCAAAACCGCGCAGTAGCAAGGCCGAAGCTTACTGGAACCACGGGTCGACTTCTGAAAAGGGTACCCGAGGTCCTAGATCGTAAAGGCAACTGAAGTGTTGTCTTAGTCGGTAAAAGTCTGACACGCTCTCTCGCTCCGCACTAAGGCAAGAGAAATCATAAGATAAATGGAAATTATTATGTACGTAGGTTTAAAATTTATACATTTTGTGGAATGGTAAACTACGTGAGCAAAACCGTAAGAAAAAGATAGAAAGAAGTTAAATTTCAAATTGGTATTTTACAACTACAGTCAGTTGTTTTGCTTGATCTAATTAGACGATTCCTGTAACAATGGCTTGCTTTTTTAGAATTAATTTACGCTGTATTCCTAATTGGTACTATTGTTACGAGATTTTTAGAGTTCTTACAACACAAGGCGATAGAAAAGGGGCCGTCAGCGATGTATTGAAGAAGATATTATTGTGATGACCCTAAATAAATTGGTATTAACGACAGGAAGATCATCAAGTCTTTTCTCAACTAACTTGGAGTCGGTTATTAGGACAGGAGGATAAAGCTAGCATTACACTGCCCACACGAGTGCCACGTCAACGATCTGAGCGCGTCGGTCTCCATACATTTTATATGGAAACTAGACTTGGCGAGCTACACTAGATCCACGCCACGCGACTTCGTTCTACGTACAAATGAGGCGTGGTCCACGTGTGCGTTGGTCTAATGTAGTTCTAGCTTTACAGCCATAAATGGCCCCAGTAGGCTTCGACCCTGCTGGGCCCCTACGATTTGCTGACATCTCCCTGAGGCGCGCGTGGAACAATACGCGCCGTCGACGACTTGGGCTCGGTCCGGTCGGTTACCGGACGGTCGGACGGCGGGCTACCCATTGCTCGCCGTCCGCAAGCCCGCGCCTACGGTGGCCGGAAATAGGGATCGGAATCCCGGCGGCGGACAGGGCGTAAGGACCGTTGCCTCACGCAATCGGCCGCCTCCTTTGCTAGCATTACTGCTTCGCAGAAGGAGGCGACCGCCTGCCACTCCTCCTCGCTCCGGACCATGGCCTGAACCAAGGACCGGCGCGAGAGATCGCCGCCGCCGATTGCCCCCACGAGGACACGGCGTTGCTCTGCTAAGCGGGGCACTCCTCCACCGTGTGCTCTACCGTGTCCTCCGGGCGGTCCACACAGTGGCGACACCCGGGCGTCGTTTCCGCACGAAGGATTCGTGCGGAAACGACGCCCGGGTGTCGCCACTCTGTGGACCGCAATTGCAGAACCGCCGATGCAGGAACTTCCCGAGTCCAGTGAGAACATACGTCATACGGAAGGTGAGGACGCCGTGAGGTCTTTCCAACCACGCCTCAAAGAGGGGACTTACTGCCATAATTGTGGCGTGCCCATACCCGTGGGCATTAACTTTAAGTAATATTTTTAGTTTTGAATTATGATTCAAGGTTGACTAGATACGGTTGTGTATCTGACCCTTATGTAAATCAGCAATGTTTACATATATAGCATTATTGATAAGAAATAGTACACAATAATACAATAGAGCATGCTGATAAAAGATATATATTCTAAATGTCTTATTTATTTATTTTATTACTTATGTACACACAAACACACAGAAGAGGACAGGTATCTTAATATAAAAATTGTACAAAGGTACTGCTTATTTCAAAATGAAATTTCTTCCAGCAGACCTGCGAAA